>CATOUR010000034.1:10000-1210000 GCA_951848785.1 Callosobruchus maculatus
TAACCTAACCTAAGCTGCCCTGACCCGTGCCCTGACTTGTGCCCTGACTTCCCCTGGCCTACCTAACTTAACCTGCCGTGACCTACGAAACCTACTTAAGGTCGCATTCGGTCCCCCAATTGTCGTTAGTTAAACTAATAGTTCACAGTAAAAATAAGATGTCGCTTGGATGTCTATTTGGGTATTAAATTTCGTCACAGTAAGCCATGACGATAGGTCAGCACGTCCAAACGTAATTCATATCGAAAAATTGCATGGGCGACATTGCATCCGGTCGGCACCGGGTCGGATTAGCATACATTAGTAATTTCAGTTTTATTATTTTGGCTATTGCGAGTATTTTGGCGATGAAAGGATTTTAGAAAGTAATGATGGGACGTAAAGGGCTAGTATCATGAATTTTTTTTATGATTGCATATGATAAAGTATGGCATAAGAACCTTCTCAAATTTTTCCGCGATTTTTTTGAGCACGGGAAAGCCGAGAAAATGAGGAAAATATTCGAATTTCGCTAGGACCGTGACGTCACGGTCCTATAGAGGAACAGCCAATCGGAAGACGAATACGTGTGCTGTGTTGACGATCTACCTGATCTGAACGAACATACGGCTGACGTTTATCGCCTTGTGTTCCGTGATCCAGCGGCCATGATCTAGGCAGGAGTGTCGGCCATGATCTAGGTTAAGGCTCGTGATCCATTATTGACAGCTGACATGTCATTCTATCTATTTTGTGCATCTGCGTTGTCTGTCGTTGACTGTATTGTATTTGTTATGTGTATTGTTTGTCCGCTTTTGTTTATAATCTGTCTTGGTTGGAAGGTTCGTGTTTCACAGGTAAAGGTAAGGCACACTAATGCTGAAATGTAACAACTTTTCCATAACATTCACTGCACAATAATTAAAGACAAAAGTGGACGCGTCGATGACAGGCAATTCATAAAATTATAGGGTTAGGTTTCATTTCATTTGACAACGCGTTGTCAACCAACAACGGCACAAAACAAATCTGGCACAAAACAAATCTTTCACAAAACCTTCTTTCACGTGGCACAGCCAAAAGGTGAAACGGGTGAAACCCATAGGGCACCCCTTTACGAAACTGACGCCAGACAGATCATCAAACAGTAGTTTGTTCCGTGAAAATTGGGTCAGTACCGCGATTTGGGAATTTGGGAGTTATCGTGGCAACAATGCACTGCTAACGTATGGCGCATTTCGCTGTCATTGGCTAAATTTAAATTCTTTCTTTTAAACTTTAAAACGAAATTACTAGTGAACAAAATGATGCAGGGGGTAATGAAATGCATCAATACACCTATTTCTGTATACACTAAGGGGTTACAATGATTTAATCATTGTTTTCAGACCCATGATACTAGCCCATTCTTATTTGCTATCGAACTTCGATAGCCTTAGATCGATGACCTTAGAGGAGTAGGCTAAACGTTTATGACTTCAGAATTTAGCACTCTACGAATAATTATGCGAAATAACTATCAGAATAATGGATAATCAAACATAATATGGGATATGTTAGTTCTAAGACTAAAGATATACAAGATAGCGTAGACATCACAGAAGCATGCCATAGAAGTGGCTCAAAATGGTTTGTTAGTATTATTGTTTATTATTCCAGTTCATAGTTTATTAATCCAATAATTTTTTAGAGTGATGCTGATAAACTTTCTTCCGATATTGTCGACCCTATAGTTTAATAAACAGTCCAACACAGACTAGCCAGGAGGCCAAACCACAAGACGAGCAAATAATAGATGAATATATGTTTCTAACCAGCATAGGTAATAACATGTATTTTGAAATGTTGTTTATAATAAGTAAGCTACTTAGACCATTTGTTGTTGATTTTAGAATGAATTTGCAAGAGTCCTTGGTACATACAATCAAAAAGAAGTAGTGTAGGAATTTGTTCAATATAGACTAACCAGGAGATCAATTCAATAGAAGAGGAGCAAATAATAGTAGATGAATATGTGTTTCTAGACTGCTATTTGAAAGGTGAAAATATGTATTTTGATCTGGGTTTATAATAAGAAAGCTACTTAGAAACATTGTTGATTTCAGAGTGGGCGAAAAGCGAGAGGAGGAAAATGTTGACAAGAAGTAGTAGTAGGAGGAGTAGTAGGAAATGGTTTAATAAACAGTCTAACACAGACTAGCCAGGAGGCCAAACAACAAGATGAGCAAATAATAGATGAATATATGTTTCTAACCGGCATAGGTAATAACATCTGTTTTGAAATGTTGTTTATAATAAGTAAGCTACTTAGACCATTTATTGTTGATTTTAGAATGGATTTGCAAGAGTCCTTGGTAAATACAATCAAAAAGAAGTAGTGTAGGAATTTGTTCAATACAGACTAGCCAGGAGATCAATTCCAAAGAAGAGGAGCACATAATAGTAGATGAATATGTGTTTCTAGACTGCTATTTGAAAGGTGAAAATATGTATTTTGATCTGGGTTTATAATAAGAAAGCTACTTAGAAACATTGTTGATTTCAGAGTGGGCGAAAAGCGAGAGGAGGAAAATGTTGACAAGGGGTAGAAGTAAATACAGCATGCTGTAACAGAAAGCCTACAAGAGTGCTTGGCTAGACAGTCAAAAGAAGTAGTAGTAGGAGTAGTAGAAAATGGTTTAATAAACAGTCTAACACAGACTAGCCAGGAGGCCAAACAACAAGACGAGCAAATAATAGATGAATGTATGTTTCTAACTGGTATAGGTAATAACATGTATTTTGAAATGTTGTTTATAATAAGTAATAGATGTTGATAAGGAAGCACTTTGAACTAACTAACTAAATTGATTTCAGAGTGGGCTAAAAGCGAGAGGAGGAGACGATGATGGAAAATTCTATGGTATTGGATACTATATAGCATGTATATTATGTAATAAACTGAATTAGTACAAATATAGTCTTTCTTGTTACTTATCCTCTGCAAGAAATCTTATTCCACAGATTGTTTTATGATTTAATAATGAAAAATACTGATGTTTCCTAATTTGAAGATTGTCATTATTTTGAGTTTCACAAAGAAATTTTAAGGATGTTACTAATCCTCATACTTTTTATAGTGTTTATTCATTTTCTGTCAAGATTATTAGAGAAAATTACTTTTCTTGTGACAAACTTAAAACAACATTCAAATATTTGACACAAAATATATACAACTGACTTCAGGTGTATGAAACGTACACACCTTTGTTTAGATTGGAGAAAATTTTCAATTGCTTCAGCAATAATCAGATTTTCTTAATGATGACATTTTCTGTTCACAACATGTGCATATAATCTCAATCTAGATTCATATTGTATTGGGTAAAAAAGTCTTGATCTTCAAAGTTAGATTCCATTATTGTCATTGGAATTGTTATAATTTTATTTTTAACAAGCTAAGGGTTTATTTTCTGAATTGTTAGATGAAAACATATTTAAAGATGTTACTACACTTTTAAGATTCCAAAACTGTCCTCATGTAATTTAGTCTTTAGGCACTCCTGTTCAAAAACAGTACGCTAGGTGGGACTTTATTTGGAAATAAGTTATCGAACACTTCAAAAACCCTAACGATGTTGAATATTGGATACACACAAGTCCCTGGGGTTGAAAGGTACATTTTGACACTTAAAAACCCTAACGATGTTGAATATTGAATACACACAAGTCACTGGAGTTGAAAGGTACATTTTGACATCAATAGAGAGAAAGAATTAAGAATTTTAAAAGCCACTGAACAGCCTTCAATAGTGATAGTTAATAAGAACGCAATTTCGTACTATTTCGGTTGAATAGAACATGTTTAGCACAGTGAAATAATAAAAAGCTCAACCTAGATTTAAAATTTTATTGCGATAAGTTTCTTTTACCTATACATCACATCCAGATAGTTTTTTGGTTATAGCAATTTAAATTATGACACATAAGTAAAAAAAAATGATTAGAACACATAATTATTAGCTTTTGTAAATCCATTAAATATTCACACAACATACTATGTGACACTACATGCGATGCACCTTAAGTGTAATTTTTATAAGACCATTATTTTCAGAAATTTTGTGTACAAATAAACAATGAACATTGAACAACCACGACAAACATTAGGTTAGTTGTCAACACAGTGACAGATTACAAACTGTCAATGTCGAATAGGTGGTCGAATACAATCAGGCAGAATAGCCAATATCGAAAAAATTACCAGAAACAGGCCCGCCCCTACCAGAAAAATACTGTTGTATTGGTTGCATAAAATCACAGTCGTTGTGTTTTTTTGGGTATTTCAAGGAGAACCTTCAGGAGAACTCAAAAAATACCAAAATTACCAGCAAAAATCAAATTCATACATCATCTGTGTAATATCGTACATTGTCTGAAATAGATATAAATGTGTACAAAAGCATTTATGAAATTTTGCAAAAAATAACTTTTTTTAAAAAAATGTTTTTTATATGATATTACCACATCAAATAGAAGGTAGTGTCTTATTTATCATACTAAAATTTCACAACAATTGGTTTTGTCGTTTTCACACTGTCCTTGAAACCAGTTATTCGATCCGCAGAACGCGCCCCCTGACTTGCAAAGACTAGCACACTGTCACGAAAACCGCAACTGTTTATCTTCAAAAATTACCGATATACCCCGTAAGTGCCCAAAATGTGACAGCCTGTACATAATACGTCGTCAGTTACCTGTCGAAATTTAATTCAGTTTTTTTATACCGACTGCGACATTGGCGAAACAGAATTTTTACCGTATTTGGTTTTTCTCTAACGCCTGTAGTTTTGGCTATGTTTTGTATACGGACAGACGGACGAACGGACAAAGGCTTTGTACAAGTGTTCTTCAGGCAGTGAGAGCCAAAACGCTGTTTCAGGAATATTACAAGTCAGATCGATACCCAAATTCCATCACAATCCGTGCAGCGGTAACTGAGATTACAGGGCTAGAAAAACGCGCACAAACAGACCGACAGGCAGACGGGCAGGGCAGATAGAAGAAACATATGACGGAAATGAGTGACATGGATTTCCAACACAGTTGGAAATTTCAAGTGTATCAAGAAAATATGAAACAAACTCCATAACCCTTACATAATTATAGTTAACCTTTTACCATTACAGATAAATGAAAACGTATAATTAATTAATAATAATTTAGAAATATATCTGCGATATTCTAAAATATTGGTTTTAATTTTTAACTTTTTGTTTTGTCTGTTGTCTTATTGATTTACATGTTTTTATGAGTAAAAAGCTTCCGCGCCCCTCACCAACTATATTTATGCCGAGTCAAAAAGAAGTCGCAATTTCCTTAAGTTAACAGCTGAAATAGTAAACTGGTACTTCACAAACAAGTCTAACAAACTTTACATACATTAGAAACAGTGATTAACGCTTCACATTTGTTTTAAATACCGGTACTTCGAAAATCCAAAAGTCATGGCTAAAATCAAGAACCAAGAACAAACTTTTGCCAAAACGTTTGAGTTTTAGCAATGGTTTTAGAAAAAAAAATTCGCCTGAATCGCAACTAGAGGCCATACTCATATTATGACTAAGTGATACTTTATAAAGATGGTCTTTTTGTAAACTCCGTTGGAGCAATCTTATTTTAATAAAAATTTAAAGTTTACAAAAAAGAGCGATTTTGGCAGCAAAAGTACTAATTGATATCGGATATTCTTAAAATTTGAGTCGAAGCCGATACAAGTCGTCAAACACGCAACTGAGTAATTGTAAAAGAGATATTCGTACTCACCAAATCACTGTGTAACACAACACTACCAACAACACCCAACAATTCAAAAACTCCCGCAAAACCAGATCCGGAGCTTGTCGTTTGAGATTCTGTGATCGACTGGTTTGAGAATAAAGAAAACTTAATATTTATAGGAAACTCCGACTACTAATAATCATTATACCTCTGGGGATTAGAGGGCTTACCTTAGGAGACCAGGTATCCTTGAAGGCTATAGAAATGCTTATGCAGGTAAGGACCGGGACTACCTTCTTACTGGATTCTGAGAATAAACAGACAAGGATTTTGATAATAGTTTTGTGCATTTTTCTTATCTAAAAAAATTGAACCTTACAACGCCTCATAATAACGTAAAAATTAATGTGTATAAATTTGAAATGTACTCGTTTTAAATACAAAACAAAACGAATACGACTGCCAGTTTATTTGAGTCTCTATGATTACAGAAATCGGTTATTCAACCTTTGTAACTTGTCTTTAACTTAAATTTACTAAAACTACTTAAATTCAAAAAATGGAACCTATGCTGTATGTTGATCATTATTGTTATTACAGAGGTACAGCAATATCCGTGATCTTGGTGTTCCGCTACCTTTTCCATTACTTTGTACATGGAAATGTTTGTGGTTGTTATATGATAGGCCTCTTGATGTACATCCTCTCAAGGAGCCCTCAGCACACAGTTGTGTGCTCACTGCTCAGCCATCTTAACCTGCTGAGATAGGCAGTGAGCTCAGCGTTCATCCAGAATAGACTCTCGCATTGATAGGCAGCTAGACAACCTCAAAGCAGTCATATAGAAAAGCTTGTGCTAAACAAAGTACACTGCAAATGTTTCTTGTAAGATTTTAGTTAACTTCGTGGTACCAGACTGAAATTTCAAATTTCAAGTTTCATTGATGTGGCGGCATTTGCATCAAACTCGAGCCACACGAACAAACTAGCTTAAAATCAGTTTGCACGCATAGAACAAGTGGGCTGCAAAGCAAAAGCGTTCCTTTAATAACATCTTCCGAGGCCTCATAACAGGCTTCGTAGCGAAAATCTGCACCTAAAGAAATAAGCTGATGAATATGAACACTGTACAATTCAAAAAAGTCCATACACATTGTTTTTCTAAGCGTCGTAAAATGCCGATTTAAAATTATGCGAAGCATTTGATCCCGGAAAACCACAATTCAAATAGAAATATTCCATTTTACATAATATGTAGGTATTGCACCGAAGCCTTACAAGTAAGCACAATGAAAAATACAGGTATTTTACGTAACGATCAAATAGACATTAACAAGTCCCTTTTACTCAATTTACATATGGTTTTTCCGAGATCAAACGGCCGCACACCTCTGTTACTAATAGCAGTAAGACCCAATTATGTAAATTTCTTGTACCCCCTTCAATGCAGCCCGTCTGCATAGATATAAATATTATTTATTTGAAAAAGGTATTGTACACGGGAACATGTCACAGCATTCACAGCATTTAAACATACAGTGGTCATAAATTTTACATTTAATTTTTGTCTAATTTTGCCCACTACAACAGATTTTCGATTTTAAATGAACACCTACCAAACAACTAACTATTACCCAAAATCATTGGGTTGCCGAAATAGGCGAAAAATTATTAAGCTTTATTAACTTTATTTTGTACGGCTCCCGGTTTAGATGGTTTCACCTTCAAAATGATAAATAATTTAGCAACTATGCTGAAATTGTTCTTATCAGTATGTGGTGGTGGATAAGTGGTGAATGCGTAATCGATTAAAAAATGTCATCTTGGCCTGACTTGTGCCCTGACTGGGGCCCTGACAATTGCCCTGACTGGTGCCATGACCTGTGCCCTGACTTGTGCCCTGACTTGTGCCCTGACTGGTGCCATGACTCGTGGCAAAACTTGTGCCCTAACTCGTGCCCTGATTGGTGCCCTGACTTGTGCCCTGACTTGTGCCCTGACTCGTGCCCTGACTTGTGCCCTGACTTGTGCCCTGACTGGTGCCCCGACTGGTGCCCTGACGTGTGCACTGACTTGTGCCCTGACTCGTGCCCTGACTGTTGCTCTGACTCGTGCATTGACTGGTGCCCTGACTTGTGCCCTGACTCGTGCCCTGACTTATGCCCTGACTCGTGCCCTGTCTTATGCCCGGACTCGTGCCCTGACTCGTGCCCTGATTGGTGCCCTGACTGGTGCCCTGATTTGTGCCCTGACTCGTGCCCTGACTTGTGCCCTGGCTCGTGCCCTGACTGGTGCCCTGACTTGTGCCCTGACTCGTGCCTTGACTCGTGCCCTGACTGGTGCCCTGATTTGTGCCCTGACTCGTGCCCTGACTGGTGCCCTGACTGATGCCCCGACTCGTACCCTGACTGGTGCCCTGACTTGTGCCCTGACTCGTGCCCTGACTGGTGCCCTGACTGATGCCCTGACTGATGCCCTGACTGATGCCCTGACTCGTGCACTGACTCGTGCCCTGACTCGTGCCCTGACTGATGCCCTGACTGGTGCCCTGACTTGTGCCCTGACTCGTGCCCTGACTTATGCCCTGACTCGTGCCCTGACTTGTGTCCTGACTGGTGACCTGACTTGTGCCCTGACTGATGCCCTGACTGGTGCCCTGACTTGTGCCCTGACTCGTGCCCTGACTGGTGCCCTGACTGGTGCCCTGACTGGTGGTCTGACTCGTGCCCTGACTGGTGCCCTGACTTGTGCCCTGACTCGTGCCCTGACTTGTGCCCTGACTCGTGCCCTGACTTGTGCCATGACTGGTGCCCTGACTCGTGCCCTGACTTGTGCCATGACTGGTGCCCTGACTTGTGCCCCGACTGGTGCCCTGACTCGTGCCCCGATTGACATTTTGACATTTGGTAATGATTACAGAAATGGGTTTAGCATTTGATTTGTTTGTTTAATAAAACCACTTGAATAAAAAAATTGTATCTATGTATCTTGACAATTGTCACTACAAATTCTAGCTAAAAGTAACCTTCTTTTCGTTCAGTGGTTCTGAAGAGAAGCATTTTTTTGTCCGTGGTCTTGGTGTTCTGCTCCCTTTTCCATTACTTTGAACATGAACATGATGATGATTGTTATTGCTATAAGATAGGCGTCTTGTGCATCCTCTCAAGAAGCCCTCAGAACTGTGTGATCAGCCATCTTAACGTACTGTGAGCTCAGCGTTCCTCCAGAATAGACTCTCGCATTGGTAGGCAGCTAGACAATCCCAAAGCGGTCCTATAGAAAAGCTTGTGCTAAACATACAAAGTACACAGAGCATGGACATACTTACGATAGACCTCTTGTACAATGTACATCATTTCAAGGAACCCTCAGGACTATAAGTATAAGTGCTCAGCAATCTTAACCTGCTGAGAAAGGCAGTGAGATCAGCGTACAGCGTTCCTCCAGAATTAACACTCTCATTGACAAGGCAGTTGGACAATCACACACCACCATATATGAAGAGCTTGTGCTAAAGATAGAAAGTGCACTGTAAAAACGATAATTTGCTTTATCCACTCCCTTTAAGTTAAACAGCAAAAAAAATTCTGTGACCAACTTCACCGTGAATTATGGAATGTATGGTAACGTTCGCTCGTCTCAACACTAGGCAAACCTTAACTAAGATCATAGACTTTTGGTGTGGTGACTACCTATGCACGTTTTAAACATGTCTCAACATTCAGCTTCTTGCGACTCTATCGTTACGCTTGCAAAAGTTTCCTTAGGCAGGTATAAAATAATCTTAGATAAGGAAAGAGAGGGGATACCGCACGCCCATTTGATGCTATATGGATTAGCTGATACCGAAAATGAATAGCTGTCAAAATGCTGGTGGAAAACTGACGGTAGTGTCAAGGTGGTGTTTTTTGCGATATTTAACGTTTTTAAGACCAATAATTGTGAAATATTGTGGTGAGCGTAATGGTGGGGTGTGCAGCTTACCGTTGTAAAAGCCACAGCAGCAGGAAGGAGCCAGGAATCACTTTTCACAGGTAAATTTATGATCTTATTTTTTTGGTGTATCCGAAATTCATGCAAATATCTCGATATCTAGTTCAAAGATATATGTGTATCCGAAATATAATTTGGAATGTACCACTAACATGCGAATCATAATGTTTTTGAGCACGTAAAGTCTAAAAATTATGTTTTTAAGGGATTTTTTGGTTCAAATACAATCAGTTTTCCAGTGGCGTATCTATTATAGCTTACATTTTGAATAGAAATATTATGACTTTGCATTGTAATATATAATATACCAATACCCTTATACAAGGTGTGCATTTCAAGGGTGGCCTTTATTTGTAGTTGTATGAATAATAAAATTAATTTTCTTTCTTCCTCGACAGGTTTCCTAAAGATCTTCCTAGACATGATTTATGGATCAAAAATATGAGGATCGAAGGTTGGAAGCCTACAAGCAACGATAGGCTTTGTTCTAAGCATTTTGAACAGAATTTCCTTCATCAAACAAATCAAAAAGTATATCTTCTGAAAGGAGCAGTCCCCACCATATTTGACGAGCTTCCGGAATACTTACGTCCAAAAATTGTAAGTTATAATTCCTAGCTTACATTGTCTACGCTTAATCAATATTAAAATAATAAACATTCTAGGATTATGATAGATGGATAGATGGATAGATGGATAGATGGATAGATGGATAGATGGATAGATGGATAGATGGATAGATGGATAGATGGATAGATGGATAGATGGATAGTTGGATAGATGGATAGATGGATAGATAGATAGATCGATATACTTTATAGTCTAAGAATTTACAAGATTCTTATTGACAAAGCTATATAATAACAAACAAAACTTTTGGGATATTCACTAAAACCTGTGAGGAGGAAGTTTGTTATAAATCTTCACTCCATTGTATATAATTGGATCATTAATGAGTTATGATTTGGGTGTGATATTAATTTAAAATCATTCTTATGCCTTATGCCTATATTCTATATTTATGGTCTCAAATTTGGTTTTATATTTGAGTATTAGTGATGACGTTTCCAAAATAAACAGTGCAATAAAGTAATGAGAAATACGATTACGAATGGCTGAATAACCATTTAAAAATTGATAGCTATGAAAATCAAAAGGCAGCTAACCTCAAAAATGTAATAATTTCTTGTGTTACAGTTACATTATTAAACAACTATATTTAGGTGTGTTTACTCGATACGAAATCAAAACAAAATGTTACTGTCACTTTTCCTATAAGATTCAGTCACTCATTCACATCTACTTAAATCATAAATTAATTTGTTCTGTCTTTCTTTCGGAAATAATGTTTCAAACATTGTCTAATATACAGCTCTGTTATTTTAGGCAAAAGAAAGAAAAAGACCCCGTGAACGTGATGTTCATCCAGAACCATCGCCATCAACCTCAGCTCTGGCTGCACAGGACGACTCTCCCCGGAAAAAGAAACTTAGAAGAGAACTGCTGCTGCAAAAAGATAAGAATAAGGAAAAAACGAAAAAAATCCGTGCCCTTGGTCAATCACTGAAAAGAGCACACAAAAAAGTAGCCTCTTTAAAAATAATTGCTGAGGAATTAGAGCGACAAAATTTACTATCTCAAGAAAATTTAGTTTTAGTTCAAAATATGAGCAAGGTTAACATAGAAATATTGAACAGAAAAATGGGGAGAAATGTTCAATATTCACCTGAACTTAGGAAATTTGCCCTGACATTAAATTTTTTTTCACCAAAGGCATACAACTATGTGAGAGATGTTTTTGACACTTGTCTCCCGCATAGCAAAACTATTGCTAAATGGTTTCAGAATGTGGATGCTGAGCCTGGTTTTACCAAGGAATCAATAAATACCTTAAGAAATAAGGTTCAATCATCTGACAGACCAATAATTTGTTCATTAATTATCGATGAAATAGCCATACGGAAACATTTAGAATGGGATGGAAAAAAATTCCATGGTTATGTGAACTGTGGTACAAATTTAAACGATGACTCTAATGCTTTAGCCAAAGAAGCTTTTGTTATAATGTTGGTTTGCATCAATGGAACTTGGAAATTACCTGTCGGTTACTTTCTTACAGATTCTTTGAATGGCAGTCAAAAACATTCAATTGTATCTCAATGCATCCATCTGATTGAAGATACGGGAGCCAAAGTTATGTCAATCACATTCGATGGTGCTCCATCTAATACCGCTATGTGTCATAACTTTGGATTCTTATTTAACATTTCAAATATACAGACAAGTTTCAGAGTTACAGATCACAATGTATATATTTTTTATGATCCATGTCATATGATAAAACTTGTTCGCAATGCATTTGGTGAAAAGAAAATCCTAATTGATTGTGATAACAATTTTATTCAATGGAAATACATAGCGCTTCTAGAGAAGCTGCAAACTAGCGAGGGCTTACATTTAGGGAATAAGTTACGTCGCGCTCATATTATTTTTTTCAAACAAAAAATGAAGGTTCGGCTTGCAGTTCAGTTACTTAGTGCATCAGTAGCTGATGCTATTGAGTATTGCGAAAAAAAGCTGAATCTTGAGGATTTTAAAGGTAGTCAGGCAACATTTAAATTTATTAGAATTGTAAATAGCATTTTCGATATTTTAAACAGCAGAACCCTAGTAGCTCCAGGTTATAAAAAAGCATTATGTCAAAAAAATATAGATCGTGTTGTAACTGACACCCCTAGAAGCTCGTCATCATACCCCGAAGTAGATGTTCCATGTCATAAGTCTACAGTCAGTAATGTCAGTATGTCAGTAATGTCAATTGTCAATATGTAATGTTAAGAAAATGGTGCGTTATTTGTACGATACGAGAATAAAAGTTTAATCAAGAGACATCCGTCCCGTTATTTAAGAAAAAGTAAGTTAGCAGGCCATCTAGACAAACCGTTGTATAAAGGGATACAACAAAATCAGAAGTGCGATTATACAGATTGAAACCCACGAGATAACCTAAAAATCACAATGAGTGAACACGAGGAAATCCAGGAAATAAGTGAAGAACGTTTCGAATCGTTTATGCAGGCGAATAGACAGAGCCAGAACGACAATAACCAGAACATGTCACAAATGCTGAATACGATGTCTGCACTGATACAACAAAACACGGCTATGATTTCTATGATGCAGCAACAGGTACCTGCTGCAAACAGAAGTTACAATGTTATGCCTGACCTGAGTAAGTCCATAGACAGTTTTGATGGGGAACAAGGTCCAGAAGCCGCCGAAAAATGGCTTAGACAGTTGGAGGTATCGGCTAACTTGCATTCATGGCCAGATGCATTTTGTTTCCAGACAGCTAAGATGCAGTTGGTTGGAGCGGCTAAGTATTGGTTAGCGGCCAAGCCAGAAATATGTGACTGGCCTACATTCAAATATGCCTTCCAGAAAACGTTTTTATTTAGAAAAAGCAAAACCGAACAATGGAAAGCCATGCAAAATTGTGTGCAAAAATCAAAGGAGCAAGAAAGCATGTATTTCATGCAAAAAGTGGCACTGTGCAAGTCGCTGGGGTTAAGCTTCAGTGAAACAAAGGAGCAGGTTGCTGTTGGGTTGTATTCAAGAGAACTGAGTACATACATTATGTCCAAACAACACATAGATGAAGACGACCTATATCAGGACTTGATGACATATGAAAGGATTGATGTAGCGAGGAAAGAGAGAATAAATGATGAGCGTAACAAGGTACAGAAAAAAGAGTTCAAAGTACACACACCTGAAGCAGGGATCAATGTTCCAAGACCTACCCAAGTAAAGTCAGAACAGCAAAAGGATGCTAGACCACCACTAAGGAATAGCAATGGAGAGTACAAATGCTACAATTGTAATGAATATGGACACATTGCTAGAGATTGTACAAAGGAAAAGCGAGAAATAAAGTGCTATAGGTGTGGAGAAATTGGACACACACCAAGAACATGTCAAAAACCCAGGGCTACAAGTAATGTTATGAACATATCTCAGAAAGGCACAGAAAGTGTTTCAAAATACATAAAAACAGTAACACTCAACAACAGTAAGTTCACAGGACTGATTGATACTGGAAGTAGTGACTGTACCATTAAAGCAAGCAGTGCAATAAGTGGCGACTTTGAAATAGTGAAAAATGTAACAGAACTCAAGGGATTTGGTAACACAAATAATACAGTGAAAACGTGTGGTGAAATACGAGCTCAAATGACAATAGATGGAGTGACAGCAATGGGAGTGCTTTTAAAAATTGTACCTGATGATGTGCAGCCAGTAGAAATCATCGTTGGGAGAAACTACACTGATTTAGACAATATTGCATATTACAAAATTGGTGAAAAGCTAGAGTTTATGTATAAAAATGATATGAACTTACCTGAATTTGAACCCAGCCATACAGTAGATAAAGTACAGGCAACAGAACAGTGCCTATTAATGCCAAATACTGTTAACTTTATAAGTGCTCAGGTATGTAATGAAAACATGTACATTCCAGTAGCAAACTATGAGAAAATGCCATGTGAAGTGAAAGAAAAAGACAAACTAACAGAGAGGGTGAGTCTAGTTAATGAAACTTATGTAGTGACAAGTAGAAACCAAGAACCTGTGCGAGTAGAAGAACTTAATGTAGGTGAGCAAGTGTGCGAAGAAGAAAAAGAAGAATTGTGTAGACTGATCAATGAGTATAGAGACTGTGTTGCAAAGAGCATTTATGAGATAGGTAAAACTGACATTGTAGAAATGGAAATAGAAGAGAACCCTGGAAGTAAACCTGTAAGCAGCAAGCCCTACAAGGTAAATTTAGAAGATAGACAGAGAATCAAAAATATCGTGGCAGAGTGGAAAGATGCAGGTATAGTAGAGGAAACCAGTTCGCCATATGCAAGCCCAGTATTATTAGTTAGAAAGAAGTCTGGAGAGCACAGGTTAGTAATAGATTATAGGAAGCTAAACGCGCAGACTACGCGTATGCATTATCCATTACCCAATTTAGATGAACAGCTAGAAGTTTTGCAGAATAGTACCATGTATATTGTTCTAGATCTAGCACATGGTTACTTACAAGTTCCTTTAGCAAAGGAGTCACAGGCAAAAACTGCTTTCATAACACCTGATGAAACAGGACAGTTTACACGATCTATTTTTGGATTGATGAATGCCCCATTTTATTTTTCGAAACTGATGCAAACTGTGTTAGAGCCACTGATGAACAAAGTCGTAATATTTTATTTAGATGATATGCTCATACCAGCCTCCTCTTGGCCACAGTTAATATCAAGATTAAGGCAAGTTTTAGATTTATTAAGACAAGCTAAACTTACAATCAAGTTATCAAAATGTGAGTTTGGGAAAACACAGGTTGAATATTTAGGATATGTTATTTCACCCAGAGGAATAGAACCTGGACCTAGGAAGTTGAAAGCTATAGAAGATTTTCCACAACCCAAAGACGCACATGAGATCAGAAGATTCATTGGTTTAGCAAGCTTTTTCAGAAGGTTTGTACCTCAGTTCGCCGTGATTGTTGAACCATTGACCAGACTAACTCGCAAGGATGCTGAATTCAAGTGGACAAGTGAGCAGAGTCAAGCATTCCAGACAATAAAAGGCAAACTAACCTCTCAACCAGCACTTAGATTGTACAACCCCAAGGCCACACGAACTGAACTACATACAGATGCATGCAGCATTGGTTTAGGAGGCATTTTATTGCAGTCAGATGAAAACCAAATTATGCACCCTGTATATGCAATCAGCAGAAGGACTACAGATACTGAGAAAGCGTACCATTCAAGTAAGTTAGAGTTGTTAGCAATCATTTGGTCAGTGGAGAGACTTAAAACGTTTTTGATTGGAGTCAAATTTATAATTGTTACTGATTGTCAAGCACTCACTTATCTGCACAAGTTAAGAAGTAAAAATGCTCAGTTAATCAGATGGTATAACACGTTAAGCGAGTATGACTTTGAAATTAAGTACCGTCCAGCACAGCAGATGCAACATGTGGATGCTATAAGCCGAGCCCCTACAGAAGAAAACAGTGGAAGTGAAATAGAAGATATATTTTTTGATAAATTTTCTGTGTATTCTATTTTATCAACAGAAGATGAAGTTGTACTGTTCCAGCAATCAGATGACTTAATCAAACGCAAGATTGAAATTTTGAAAAAGTGCAAGGAGAACCGAACAAGGGATGAGGAAAATGATGTCCAAAACTACAAATTAATAAATGGGATTTTATACAAAACAATCCAAGATGAAAGGTATGTGACAAAAGATTTATACGTAGCCCCAAGTAGTATGAGAAAAGTTTTAGTGATAAAACACCATGATTTAGTGAGTCACCCAGGGATTGAAAAGACGTATCATAGAATAAAAGAATTTTTCTATTTTCCAAACATGAAAAAGTATATACAGAGACATATCAGTATGTGTATTGAATGCATTATGTCGAAGAATCGAACAGGAAGACAACCAGGATATCTCCACCCCATACCACCAAGTCCACGACCTTTTGGTATCATTCATATAGACTACCTAGGACCATTTGTTACGTCAAGAAAAGGAAACAAGTACATACTGCTTATCATTGACAACCTAACCAAGTTCGTACAATTAGAAGCAACCAAGAGTGTTGAAGCAAACATAACAGTGAAGAAGTTAGAAGCTTTTGTTGAAAGATTTGGTGCGCCTACAAGGATAATCAGTGATCGAGGCACATGCTTCACTGCAAAACACTTTCAAAGGTTCTGTGAGGCACATGGTATAAAGCACACACTTAATTCCAGCAGGCACCCCCAAGCAAACGGACTTGTTGAGAGATTGAATTCAACATTGCTGCCAAAGTTACAATGCAATACATTCAGTAGTAATGATGAAGACTGGGATAAGTATGTAAAGAAGATTGAGCAACACATAAATATTACGGAAAACAAGACAACTGGAAGAACCCCCTTTGAGATGTTGTATGGATATATACCACGTATCAATGAAGGACAATCAAGAGAGTTGACAGCCTACAATGAAACTTATACCTTACCAAAGCAACTACAAGACGAAGTGAGGCAGAAGATAGAAGAAGCACAGACGAAGTACAAAGATCAGTTTGATAAACACAGATATAAAGGTATGACTTATGAAGTTGGAGACATTGTATACATGAAGAGTGTACCAAGAAGCACTGGTGAATCTACCAAGCTACAGAGAAGATACCAAGGACCACTTGTAGTCGTAGAAAAGCTACCAAGTGACACCTACCGAGTGCACGGCTTAATGAAGGATACATATGCCACGACAGCCCATGTGAGCCAGCTGAAACTTTGGAAAAATTATGAAGATGGAGATGAACAAGGAAGTGAGGAAGGAAGTCCAGAAGAAGTTGAACTACAGGAAGATAGCAGAGAGCAAGAAGGAGCTAGAGAAGACATAGAAGTTACAGAACCACCCAGGAGAAAAACAGAACCGGAAGAGAAAGATGAAGCACGAAAAAGGAAGAAAAGGAGACCAGCATATCTAGAAGACTATGAACTTTATCTGCAGGATAGGCCGAGTGTTGTAACTGACACCCCTAGAAGCTCGTCATCATACCCCGAAGTAGATGTTCCATGTCATAAGTCTACAGTCAGTAATGTCAGTATGTCAGTAATGTCAATTGTCAATATGTAATGTTAAGAAAATGGTGCGTTATTTGTACGATACGAGAATAAAAGTTTAATCAAGAGACATCCGTCCCGTTATTTAAGAAAAAGTAAGTTAGCAGGCCATCTAGACAAACCGTTGTATAAAGGGATACAACAATCGATCTGCGGAATTTATCAATAGTGCAATTTTTTATCTTTCAAAGTTGAAATTATCTAATAATGAGCAAGTAATCATGTCTAACAGAAAAACTGGGTTTATTGGATTAATAATTTCATTATCAAGTTCTTTAGGATTGTACAAAGAACTTGTTTCTGAGAGAAAAACATTACTGTACCTTCCGTTGTATAAGATTAGTCAAGATCATTTAGAATTATTCTTTTCGTCAATTAGATCAAGAGGTGGCTGGAATAATAACCCAACCGCTCGACAGTTTCTAGCTGCTTACAAAAGGCTTCTGGTTCGAGCAGAAATTAGAGAGGGCGGTATGGGTAACTGTATTCCATTAGATCAAATCCCTATTCTAAGTAGTTCTACAAAAAATGTAAGGTCTGAAGATGTAATTAATAGTAGTTTATCTAACCATAGTTTAATAGACATAAATGAGCCTTCTGATGATCTAGAAACTATTTGGAAGGATCATGACTACATCATGAATGCACCTGTGATAAGTGAATGTTCATCCCAAATTGTGCAATATATTGCTGGTTATGTTTCGCACCAATTACAAAAAACAATAAAATGTGAAACATGTGTCACAGCATTGATTGGTACTAGAGATCGGTTTCTCAATTCCCTAATTGAATTTAAAAGCCACGGCGGTCTGACTTACCCATCAAATGATGTTATCAAGATATGTTTGAAATCGGAACATTTTCTGAGAGTTAATGGAAATTGTATTCACACCAAACATTTTGTACCTTTGCTGATAAGCAAAATAATATCAAGTTTTCTAGGCACCCCTATTTTCAGCTGCTTAGAACGTCACGTATTAGAAAATGATGTAAATCATATATATTTTTTAATAAAAGCTGTATGCACAAAATACTTAAATATCAGAATCCATTTTATTGTAAAATCTCGATCACAACAGGACAATCCAGTTCGGAGCCAATTAACAAAAATGATTCTGTTTAAAGGGCAGTAAAATATTGGTAGTTTTTGACCTTCGTGACTGTAATATTGACTGCCATCAATTGTAGGAGCAAGCGAAATGCCACGTTCCTACAAAAAAATTATTTTTGTTGAAGCACACAATACTGAGTTTCACCCAAACTTCCCCATAAGTAAATACATAACTGCAATAAATTAGAACTTACTGGAAGCAAGGGGTTAAGTGATAAAATAGAGTTGTAATTTCTATGTAAGTTATAGGACCTCACCTATATTGAATGAATTGTTCGTTTTTATTTACTACTAGCTAATCTAGGAGTCATTTTCTAATTTTGTAAATGTTTTGATTTTGGATAAGATTAAAGGACCTTTGTATTTCTAGCCCAAAACTTACTTTATTTCATGTCTGAGATAATTTTTATGTTTAACCCCCCAGCTTTTTCATTAATTATTGCCACCGTCGCAAAAAGAAGTTATGTATAAAAAAGCCTCGTTGGAGTAATTAAAAATACTGCTCTTCATTACACACTACAAACAGCAAGTAACAGCGTAACAGCAAGTAGATTTTTTTACTGCATATGGGGACTCCGAGATTGAAGGCATCAAATTCCTCAATCTCGTAAGCTAATCTATAATAACAAAAATGTTTTATTGCTGCTTCTGTTTACAGTATGTAATAGACAGTATTTTATATATAAACATAATGTCAATAAATATAAATATACTATAGGTATTATGTGTTCTTTAATAATAAAAAATTGATTTACTACAAACTACAAGCAGTTTTTTTCTTTCTGGGTAGAAGTATAATCGTGTCTTCCATCAGTCATATACCGGGGTATTAGTAGCTTCTTTATCCAACCTGTATACGCTCCGGGAATGTTCTTTCTTTGAGTGGTTAAAAGTGCATAAAATTTTTTGAATTTTGGCTCACATACGCGATAAAATACACTCCAACTACTAGTGTAAAATCAGTCTCCGACAGCAAACACAAAGTGCAATAATTAATTAATTAGTGTGCACGAATTTACCAGGTACCAAAAAGTCCTGTTTTTTGTGATTCGTTGAAAAACTATCCACCTATACAGTAGAAATTCCTGCTTACCAGTGGCGTGCTGATCAAAATTACACTACAATGAAATGTTTTTCATGTAACAACGATTGCACCAAGGAGGATAAGGCAACTCTATTTGGTTCTAACTGTGACTCATGCAATCGTCCTGTATGCAAGAACTGTGCGGGGAAAAAGGCGGGACTTTTGGCAAATGAAGTGAGATGCATTTTACAAACCTCGCAAAGGACTCTGTTTTACTTCTGCTGGGAATGTACTGATGCCTTAACTAGTATTAACTTTTTGGAGCTCAAAAATGATATAGTGAAAATGTCTAGTAAAATGAAGGCGATGGAGGCGGAAATGAAAGCACTGAAAAAGGAGTTGCAGAAAGATAATGTTAGCACTGAGAATAAAAATGAGTTTAGCAAGGACCTTCTCATTGAATTAAAAAATGTAATAAAAACAAGTATTGATGAACAAACTCACTTATTAGAATCTCAGGTGACCAATGCAATAAATGGACTCAAAATCCATACACTTATCAACGAGGTTAGCTCACTAAAATCCCTATGCCTAACCCAACCAGTCCAACAAATCAAGAAAGGAATGACAGAAGCTAATCCTAGTAATAACTTTCTATCACCTGGAAGTAGCAAAAATAAGAGACCAAGCAATAAACAAAATGGCAGCTCTTCAACCCCTGATAATAGAGGGCTGATCAACACTGAAACTAATGACTCCACTGCCAATCTCATAGGGGTCCCTAAGAAGTCCTGGTATCATGTCAGCCGAGTGAATAAATCAGCTACCTCCAAAACCATTACCGATTATATAAGATCTAAAATACAACCGCTAACTGATGGTGAAGTAATTGCAATTCAGTTGAATACTAAAGGTGATACTAGTTCATTTAAAGTAGGTATTGAAGATAAACATGCAAAACGGATCACATCTGAAAACTTTTGGCCAGAAAACATAATATGCAAAGATTTTGTATTTGACAACAATACACCTGGAGCAAATTACCATTCAAGAAACACAAGGCAGACGTCTGTTAACCGATTTTTTCACAACGGCCAGCACCATCACAGGAAGAGGACAAGATAGACAACAAGCTAACAGTATACTATCAGAATGTTAATGGACTGCGAACAAAGCTTATTGATTTATCTCAAAATGTGTCGCTCACCCCTTATGATGTAATAATGTTTACGGAAACGTCACTTACAGAAACATTTTTAGACTCTGAATTAGGCTTAGACTCATACAACGTTTACCGTAAAGATAGAAACCCTATAGTTACTGGAAAAAATCGCAATGGTGGTGTCTTAATCGCAATTCGTAACATTTATAAATCACAGAGAGAAAATATAGCTCATGAACTCTCTGAAGAAATTTGGGTATCAGTTCAGGTGAGCAACAACATCAAAAAAATGCTGTGTTGCATCTACATACCACCAAATTCAAAGAAAGAAATATATTCTATGCATTGTGAAGCAGTAGAGTTAGCATACCATAAATACGGCGATCACAGCTTTTGTATAGCCGGTGACTATAATCTACCTAGCCTAAAGTGGGATAATGATAGCTTAGGAGTTATGACGTTTGGACACACCACTGAAGCAGTAAGCATCATTGAAACTTTTCCCCTGCTAAATCTATACCAACTAAATCAAATACCGAATGCAAGAGGTGTTTTTCTGGACTTAGTTTTCACAAGTTGTGAGAGGGACTCCGTTGGTGCAGCTGAAGATGTTCTGATTGACTGTGAGAGTCACCATCCAGCCTTGCTCATAGATCTACATTGTAACGAAAAAGAGAAGACCATAGAATATGAAGAAGAAATCTACGATTTTAAACATTGTCGGTATGAAGATTTAAACAGGTACTTACTGTATACTAATTGGGATGTTCTATTAAATAATGATATTAATCATGATGTAACGATATTCTATACCATCTTGAATGAGGCCATTGATTTGTATGTTCCAAAGGTAATAATCAAGAGCAATTTTAAATTTCCGTGTTGGTATAATAATGAGCTTAAAACAAATATTTTTAACAAAAAAATTTTGCATAAAAGATATCGTCAAACAGGTCTAATGGAAGATTATCAAAAATTTTGTGACTTGAGGGCCATGTGTAAGGCTCAAGCAAAGGCATTATACAGATCATATATTGAAAATATAGAATCAAACATATCGAATAATCCCAAATTTTTTTGGAAATACGTCAATTCAAAGAGACGAGACAATGACATTCCTGCTATGTTATCACTTGGTGACAGTGTCGTAACAGATGGAAATGGGGCTGTACAGCTTTTTGCGGAGCATTTTTCATCCGTGTACGAAATTACACATAACAGAGATTACAGATCTACATTTCCGGCAAAACTCATGAATATGGTAGACATAACAGAATTTAAAATTAAGATTTCAGATATATTTGAAAAATTATCGGGCATTGATGTTAATAATATCAAACATTTGCAGGAAGATTTAAGTCGTTTCCAACATTGGTGTGACGATAATTACATGTTCCTCAATATAGATAAATGTCAATATATTCAATTTTCTAAGAAAATTAATTTAGCATTAAATACATACAAACTTGGCGCTCAGTCAATAAAAAATGTCTCAACTGTTAGAGATCTTGGAGTGTACTTTGACTCAAAATTGTCATTTTCTTATCACATTGAATTTTCCTGCAACAAGGCATACAAAATGTTAGGTTTCCTAAAACGTCACACCAAGGAATTCAACAACGTCTTCGTTATCAAGGTCCTATATAATACACTTGTTAGATCACATCTTGAGAACTGCACAGCCGTGTGGTCTCCTTATCATATAACATACATAGAGGCACTGGAACGTGTCCAAAAGAAATTCTTACAGTACATAGCTTATAAACTCCATATACCTAGGGACCATGTAAACTATAAGCAATTATTAGAACTTTTGCATTTGGAGACACTACAGAAGCGCAGATATAATTTTGATGTAATTTTTACATGCAAACTTGCAAATGGAGTCATTGATTCTCCGGATCTTTTACAGGCTTTAAATTTTCATGCCCCCACTGTCAGTCTTAGAAATAATGTCATTTTTTATATTAATTTTCATCGCACGCTATATGGTCTGCAGTCGCCTTTAAATAGAATGATGTCCAATACTAATCAAGTTAAGTTTGACATCTTCAATACATCTATTAATGAGGTAAAATGTATACTGACTAGAGTACCTGTTTAAATTCTTACTACTCTTAATTTCTCAAATGTAAATTTGCACTTTTAACCAGACCGATTTTAATATTTTAATGTGTTAAATTAGTTTTATTTTATTGTGTTATTAATATGTAATGTGTTGTAATTAGGTTGTTTTAGCAACTTTTACTTTTTAATCTTGCTGTGTCACTACTCTCTTGTTAATGCACTATTGTATCTGTAACTTTCTAAATGGGCGCTAGCCCGTTAATTGAAAATAAATAAATAAATAAATAAATAAATAAACTGCAAATGAACATAACATGTTCATGACTGAATAAAATATATACATTATCAATTTTTATATATTATTGGCCACAAAACAGCAGTCGAATGAAAATCACGGTTACGGTAATGTTAGTCACTTAAGTTTTAATTGTGGATGGCGAAATTGGCCATATAGAAACCCTGAATAACAATATTTCATTAAATTTTATTTGAAAAAGATTATTTCTACAAATAGCTCAACCAGAACGTTAATCCCATTAGTTACGCCACTGGGAATAGCGCTTTGGTGCCATTTGGTATCAGAAATGTCAGTCGCGGGTTCCGTCCTCTCTCTTTCCTTGTCTAAGAAAATAATGAATATTTGAAATATTCAAATGGACTGAAGCACAAAAGTGACATTTCACTGAAGTTCTAATAAAATAATTTGAAATACGCATCCAAATCCTTTCACAGTGAGTGCTGTCATGTGAATTATCTAAATTAATAGATTCTTTTGAACACCCTTTTATGTTTTGAGCTGAAAATAAAAAAGAAATTCAAATCTAGAAAGTCCAAGAACATTGCCGAGAAGAACGGGCAAAATGTTAATTATAGATTCACTGTGAACCCGTTGATAAAACAAGAACTGCTGCAATTGCTGAACAAAACCAGCAGTAAACCAGATACTTTGGAACAAGGTGTGAGGCCATGGAGTAATTTTAACATTCCCGATAATTTCAAATCAAGTGTGAAACAGTTGGCTACACGAGTTGGAGTCGATCAATATCCTTTGAGTGCCCATGACTTGGTGGAAAATAGCGAATTTCTCACATATTTGGAAACAAACTATTCAAGAAAAAACACCTGTGTTGCCTATGAAAAGCAACTCCTCCAAATGTTGTATCGGAAACAGTGAAATCGTACTTTCAAAATAAAATTTGTGAGTTGCACTCTAGGAATTATTTTTATCCTGTATCCCTGTATGTGCCGTTTTATTACAAAATACATTGTAAAATATAACTTGCCACGTATTTAATACCACAAAATTTTGATCCAGTATCCAGTGAATGATATTATTCGCATCGCAACCCTATTTGAAATTTGAAGCCTAGATTTGTCATACGATGACTTTGTGTCGACTGTTGAGCGGGTTAGATTGTGAACGAATCTTCGTAAGATTTGGTTTATAAAATCTAAAAATACGCAATGGAAATTAAATAGTCAAAACCTACAAAACATGATAAAGAGTGGCGTTTACCGAGTTAAGTATAGACAAGCACAGTAAAGCTGATATGACATTGAAAATTAAGAGACGTGATTGGGAATAAAAAATCTAAAAATGTGAATCAGAGATAACATCTAACTTTTGAATGAATCTTTTTAAGATTCGTTTTGCATCACCCGCTACGTCCATCACCTCTGTCGGCTCTGTCACTGATGTGAATGACAGTTTTTGTTGATAAGTATGACAGATGACATCGGACATTTGTGCCTACACCCTGTCTTGTCTTGTGTCACACTGTCACAGTTTGTGTTCGTGTTGTGACGTGACTGTGAGTTTTGACTTTTGAGTTTTGTTTGGGACATTTTGGGTGTTTTGTGGTGAGATTCGGTGGATTTTTGTAAAGGGGTCTGTTAATATTTTGTGACTAAAACATTTTTCCTATAAATAAGGAAAAATTAGTTTATCTGCACACTTTTTTTACAGACGCAAGATAAACAGCCAAAATGCCACGAATTATGATAAAGGGTGGTGTGTGGAGAAACACCGAGGTAAGTTACAAGCTAATGGAGCAGTACGGCTAGAGACTGTTATTTTTTACTTTATTCGGGTTACTTTCAGGATGAAATCTTGAAAGCAGCTGTAATGAAATATGGCAAAAACCAGTGGTCCAGGATCGCCTCGTTGCTTCATCGAAAATCGGCAAAACAGTGCAAAGCGCGATGGTTTGAATGGTTGGATCCAAGCATCAAGAAAACAGAATGGTCTCGAGAAGAGGATGAAAAGCTGCTGCATTTGGCCAAGTTGATGCCGACTCAGTGGAGGACTATAGCTCCTATCATTGGTAGAACTGCTGCTCAATGTTTAGAACGATATGAATACTTACTGTAAGTACCGTCATTCTGTCCAAAGTTATCCATATCTTGAAGGTTTTCACATTCTGTAAACATTGTCATGTATTTACATGAATATGGATTTATGAGTGAACTCAAAATTCTATCTCTTATTTTGATGTGTGTAAATAGTTACAGAACATTATTTCATTGTTTCATTTTTGAAGAAATTCTATGTAATGTTCTAAGAATCCTTACTTGTTTGGTTTGAATGGCAGATGAGCATCCGAACATCCATCTAGATTACTCTTTCCTGTTCAGACTAGCTTGCTTGTGCTGTAGGTGCAGTTTCTGCAAAGTGTTATTAGTCACGGAGTAGAGTAGACTCTAGATGTCTATGGGTCTGGTATGTAAATCCTAAAAACTCTACTTACATACAAAATACTCAACAAGAATTTGCAAACCTACTAGTATGTAGTTGTAAAATTTAAAATAGTCAAACATACTTATTTTACATTATTGCTGAAGGTAGAAATATTCTAAAATAAAATTACACCAAATATCATTTTTATTATTTGATGGGTAGATACTCTATATAAATTCCATTAATAAGAGTAAATAAATTGTTGTAGTGTGAGATTTTGCAAAAATTTCTGTATTAACAGTATTCTTGTTTTGTCTTGCATATTTGCAATGATTGTACCATGGCAGTATAAGGTGATTGTTATTGAATTGAATGTACATAACTAAAATGCTATTTTAGTGATCAGGCTCAAAAAAAAGAAGAAGGGGAAGATGCTGCCGATGATCCAAGAAAACTTAAACCTGGTGAAATTGATCCAAACCCAGAAACTAAACCGGCTAGACCAGACCCTAAAGATATGGATGAAGATGGTGAGTTACTTGCACTAATTCCAAGAATAGGGTTCACCAAAATATATTTATTGTCACTGGTTCTATTTGTTGACATCATTTTGTCTTGGAAATTTTGTCAATTGATGCTACATATTTACATAGGCTGTATTATGAATAATTGTGAAGAGCTATGTGGGGCTGAAAAAGGGGATAAAATTGAACATTTTGCTTCACAGATTTTTAACGATTTGATCGTAATGATTTCTCAATGACACACATAGTGAGGTGAATGTGATTAGTTACCATTAGAAGCTGATAATTAAATATATCCATCCACCAGAGCCAATAACATAAATAAAAAAAAATATATCCATCCACTGTGTGTGTGTGGTGATTAATATTTGATGGGTGTGTGGTCAGAGCTGGAGATGTTGTCGGAGGCGCGCGCCCGCCTGGCGAACACGCAGGGCAAGAAGGCGAAGCGCAAGGCGAGGGAGAAGCAGCTGGAGGAGGCGCGTCGCCTGGCCGCGCTGCAGAAGCGTCGCGAGCTGCGCGCGGCCGGCATCGAGGTGGCCCAGCGGCGCAAGAAGAAGCGCGGCGTCGACTACAACGCGGAGGTGCCCTTCGAGAAGCGGCCCGCGCCCGGATTCTACGACACCTCCAACGAGCTGCTCGACCCCATGGCGCCCGACTTCTCCAGGATGCGACAGCAACATCTGGACGGGGAGCTGCGCAGCGAACAGGAAGAGGTCAGTACCTTCTCACCACCTCCGCCCATTACTATTTCGTTAAATAGGAAAAAAAGACACGTTATATAATTAATTCCTTCCACTACTATGTGTCATGCATGATACAACTGATTGGTTGATCTTAGGTCAGAGCCGATAATACAATTAAAAAAAAATAATATAATGTGGAAATCAAGCCTCATCACATGCTACTTAGAAGAAAGTTTTCCATTACATGTTTATTTCATTTTGTTCAAAGAAATTTCCTCTACTTTCAATACTCCCTTAAATCAGTTCTGCCAAATGTCACAGTCACATTATACTTCTAGCTGCTGAACTGCTAAATAACTCATTAACATCCTAGCAAGGAGATGGCTGGATACTACCAGGCTACGCGCTACAATAATATGGAATCAGGTGATACACTGGACAAACCTATTCTGATATTATTTCGGCTCAATGCTCTTTATTTGATTATCTATTCAGTACAGATACCCGAACATGATCTTTGATCATACTTGTGGTTCAAGAACCAGTATAGTCCGAACATGAAATTGGCAGGGCAAGGAGCCCGTTCCGAGTGGGCGATCCTGACCGCCTCTTCCACCTCTACCTCGACCACTTGGATGTCCTCGCCTTCCTCGACGTTCCCCCCACCACTGCTCACTTTCATCGCGTCCGTCACCGGGCAGTAGTACCAGGTGGTGGCGGCGCCCGACGTGGCCGTGTGGTTCCTCACTCTGCATATCTTGTGCAGGCGGTCGTCGTCCGTCATTTTGTAGCCGCATTCCTCCAGCAGTTCCTGCTTGGCCGTTTCTTCGCTGGATATGTTCTTGTCTTCGAGACCGCCGCAAAATTCGTAGGTGACGCCTAGCGTTGTGGGGTATCTGGCGAGGTCGACAGGTCCGGGTTTTCTGTCTGCGAAGGGGATTTCGTGCAGGTAGACCGCCGGTCTGAACTGCCTCACCAACACCAGCACGTTCCTGGTTACGTTGTGGACGATCATCACAACTCCATTTTTCTGCACCAAAATGTCACGCTTCAGCTGTTTTCCATTTTGCTTGTAATATACTGTGCGCGGTTTTGTGTACTTCGACGGTTCGTATTCTGAAAGATAAACGTTCGACACATTTTGCATTTTGGTGTTTCCTTACTTCTCTGTCTTTGTTATTGTGGGCGCACGACTTTTCACGAAAGGACCAAAACCAAAGAAAAGACTTATCTTGGCCTTGGCATGTTTACATGTATAGGTTAAGACTTTCTGTTCCAAATTACGGTTCTATCACCGGCTCAGAACTGTTTTCATCATGCCCCGCTCATTTGACAGTTCCAAAAAACAGTGATTGATTGGTCCGCCAGCGTACCAACGAATTCCCGATTCTAGAATTACAAAATAGGTGGGGCATGATGAAAACAATTCTGGGACGATGATGGAACCGTAATTTGGAACAGCCCTACTGTTAACAGTCCACTTATCGCACAAAACAGGTACGGTTAACTTATCGTTTGACATGACAGTTCATCTTTCATTTGATCATGGAAAGATGCAAGACAGAACATAGACTTTTTAAGTGTTTCATTCTAGGCGTAGGGATGTGGCGACCCCATCGCCCAGAGGTGATGGTACACCTTGCACCGACGACGGTGCATCATGTACTATTATCTCTGCAATCAGCCACAGGGGGGAGAAGTGGTGTCACTTAGCTTCGCCCGCGGTGCAATCACCCCCACATTGGAATATTTCCGGGAAACTAGAAATAGGTTCCCGCAAATAGGCGGCGCCAAATGGCCTCATGGTTCATGTTCCGTCGCTGGGCCGATGTTCCCGGTTTCTCATAAGTGACAAATTGGATTAATTAGAAGTAAAAAATGCTCAATGGCTCTTCCAGGATCAAAAGATTCCGGAGGTAAAATACCTGGCCGTTCGGATCTCCGGGTGCCAGGTGGTCCGGGGGGAACATTAAGCGAAGTTTGTTTAAAGAATTGTGCTGCCACTCCTTGTCAGGCTAACAACAGAAGCCGCCCTTCGCAGCAACTTCGCACTGACGACCGGCCCGAAGGCCAGAGAAACTTTTTCAGGGCCGACTTTACAAATATACGAGGACTTGCCTCCAACATAAACTCTGTCCATCAACACCTTCAGGCAGAGAAGCCACACATTCTGGCTCTTACGGAAACTCAAGTCGGCTCTTCAACAATGGATAACTGCTTCAGATATCCCGGATATGACTTATACACCCGATTTAGACGTAGGTTTGGCGTATGCGTGTACGTTAAATCTGGGCTTTCTTGTCATCGAGAAGAGGAGCTCGAACTGGAAGGATTTGACATCATATGGCTCAAAATATCCTTCCAAAATCATTCCAAGTTTATATGCTGCATTTATAGGCCACCAAGCAATAACAACTGCAAAGAGCTCTTCGAGAAGCTTTCAGCCACTGTGGACGCGCTACAATCTGATCACCCTCATTCAGAGATAGTCTTTTTGGGTGACTTCAACGTTCACAACTCCTACTGGCTCAAACACTCAAACAAAACGGACGACGAGGGACGTGAAGCTGAAGCCTTCGCTATTAGCTGCGGCTTGGAGCAGATAGTCAAAGAACCAACAAGGATCCCCAGCCGCCACGGAGATTTTGCTAGTTTGTTGGACCTATATCTAACAACTACTCCAACAATCTACACAGTGAAAGTAACTGCTCCACTGGGATCGTCTGACCATAACACCGTCTCAACGCTGTGCAGAATGGATTCTCCAGATCTCCACCATGCAAAGCCTCGCCGGGTCTGGCATTACAGATCAGCAAAGTGGGACGACCTAAGAGAATACTATCAGTCCTTTCCCTGGAACGACGTCTGCTTCAAGTCACGAGACCCATCAGCTTGCGCCCAAGAAATAACAGAGGTATTAATATCTGGCATGGAAGCCTATATTCCTCATGTCGTCAAGCATCCCTCCAAAAACAAGCCATGGTTCAATCAGCGCTGTAGAGATGCAGTTTCCTCTAAAAACCACCATTACAAAGAATGGAGGAAACATCCAAATGCCGAGAACCACCGCAGTTTTATCGACGCCAGAAATCACTGCAAACGCGTGATTGACAGCAGCAAGGAGGAACACAACCAAAAAATTAAGAACAAGCTCCTCTCATGTCCTAGTTCGTCCAGAACATTCTGGTCTGTAGCTAAGGCTGTTAGTCAGAACTTTTCCTATTCGTCAATACCACCCTTGACCGGAGAGGACGGGTCCATCGCTTCTGCTCCTAAAGAAAAAGCAGACATCTTGGGGAAGCTCTTCGCAGCCAATTCTACTGTAGACTTTCAAGGAAGTACTCCGACCACCACCATAAGCGTGAACTCGAGAATGGCAGAGGTCAAATTTCAACATCGAGATGTAAAAAGCATCCTCCAAAAACTGAACACCAATAAAGCTACTGGTCCAGACCAAATTCCAGCCATTGTCCTTAAACGCTGTGCCGCTGAGCTTGCACCTATTCTTTGCAAGCTCTTCAAACTTTCGTATCAACGAGGCGTGTTTCCCAATTCGTGGAAGATTGGCTGCGTGCAACCTATCCCTAAGAAAGGCAAAAAAACTGATCCCACCAACTATAGACCTGTGGCTCTTCTCAGCATCATGTCTAAGGTTATGGAGACTGTCATTAACACACAGCTCCTGAAATACCTGGACAACAATGACATCATAAATGATCGCCAGTATGGCTTGCGCAAGCACAGGTCTACAGGTGACCTCCTTGCCTACGTCACTCACTTGTGGAACAGAGCAATAGACAAACATGGCGAATCCCGTGTTGTTGCACTTGACATATCGAAAGCCTTCGACAGAGTGTGGCATGACGGACTTCTGGTCAAGCTTGCTGCTTATGGACTACCACCTGGCCTGCGCCAGTCGCTGAACAGCTTTTTGAACGATCGATCTCTGTTTGTTGTAGTCGAGGGCTGTTCATCAGACGTATTTTCAATAAACGCCGGTGTTCCTCAGGGATCTGTCCTATCCCCTACACTGTTTCTGCTGTACATCAACGAGCTGCTGGAAATAACATCCAATCCAATCTACAGCTTCGCAGATGACAGTACATTAAGTGTCTTGCATGGAACCAGGCAAGCCACTATCATCCCAGGAGACATTACGTCGGCGACAGCAGCATGCCTCACAGATCAACGCAGATATCAAAACAATTGTAGAGTGGGGATTAGCAAATAAAGTACAGTTCAACGTACAAAAAACTCAGGCAACAACACTGACAAAGAAGTCTCACGATCGCTTACCAACCGTGGAAATGGAGGGTCACCCCATTGTCGAATCACCTTCCGTCAAGCTCTTGGGAATCAACATCAACAATAACATGTCCTGGCACGACCACGTCGTCAGTATTGCTAAAACGGCATCCCAGAAGCTTGGAGTTTTGTTCCGCTGTAGGAAGTTGTATACGCCAGAGCAACTGCTGCTGCTCTACAAGGCACAGATCCGACCATCGCTGGAGTATTGCTCCCATGTATGGGGATGTGCTCCGAAGCACACTCTAAAGCTTCTGGACACTATCCAGAAAAGAGCAATTAGACTAATCGATACGCCTAACCTCACAAAGGACCTCCACAGCCTGGAACATCGAAGGAGGGTGGCTGACCTATGTCTGTTTTACAGATTCTATCACGGAAGATGTTCGAGTGAGCTCTCCCAGATAATAACACCAAAGGCCGTCCGAACCAGGAATACTAGAGAAGCTCTGCGAGCTCATCCTTACCAGGTCGAGGTCCTTACTCCCCGAACCAGTCTCCTCCAGCATTCCTTCTTTTGGAGAACTTCGACGCTGTGGAATCAGCTGCCAGGGAATTTGTTTCCCGACGGCTACAACCTGCAGCGTTTCAAATCTAACGTGAACAGACATTGTCCTCTCGCAGCGCTCCTACAGCGCCATAGGCTTTCAGCCTTTGCGGGAGGCCGACCATAAAAAAAAAAAAAAAAACACGTTTTCTGTTAATATACGAGGTCGTATCAGAAAATAGCGGAAGTTCAGAAATTTTCAGTACCTATCCTTAAATGGACTCTCCAATCGATATACTGATCCCATACTTTTATCTATTTATCGTAAAGTTCTGACAAATTATTTTTAAACTCTGCTCAGTATAAACAGCACAGTACTGTTGAGCTCTAAATACAACTTGAGGGTCGTATTCATAGTCGATACTTAAGGGTCCGTCCCTTGAGTATGGTTTTGTGTTTCGACGGTTACTTGACGGTCTTTTACGTAAGACTCCCTTGAGTAATAATATTCAAGTGACGAAATGCAACATGACATTTCGTTGCAGTCAGTGCGATTTTGTAGGGTAATTTTGGAATATGGTGTTGTCAGTTTCTGTCACATCCGTAAAAATGTCCGGCACAAAATAAAAAGAGATAACAGAAAACATCAAAATGCGAAAGGCATAGACATAACAAATTGACCTGCAATATGTCAACCGTCACCAAATGAATCCAGCCGTATCGTAGATGTTGCTTAGGAAATGGATATTCAAGAAAAGTTACATTTGAGGGTTCCTCAAGTATCTCTTGAGTGTTGCTTAAGGGACGACTATGAATACGGCCCTAAATCTTCGACATTTCAATTTTTTTTGTATGTTCTCTAGGCTAGGTCTAATGTTATCGTGAATAGCACCACATTTATCAGCCAAACAAAAAAATGGATGGATCCTTTTATCAATAATTTCAACAGTTATTCATCGAAATTTTAGAGGATGGGGTAATGTCGAATAGAAGAGTGTGGGGATTACTGTTGCTTATAATCTGAATGTATTATTTGTGATTGTGATGACGGGATGACATGGAGTAATTTGAATCTAATAAAATGTCTGTATGTAATAAAATGGCAGAGGGAGCGCAGGAAGGACAAGGCGAAGCTGAAGCAGCAGAAGGAGAACGACGTGCCTGCGGCGTTGCTGCAGAACAAGGAGCCGGCCCGGAAGCGTTCGAAGCTGGTGCTGCCGCGGCCGCAGATCTCCGACGAGGAGATGCACCAGGTGGTGAAGCTGGGCCGGGCCAGCGAGGCGGCCAAGGAGGCTGCTGCCGAGAGTGGCGTCCAGACCACCGACGCCCTCCTCAACGACTACACCGTCACGCCGCACGCCGCCGCCACGCCCAGGACGCCCGCACCGCACACCGACAGGTAATCATAACGACAACACCCACAGGGGCTTGGCTGCTCTTACGCCTAACTGCTCATATCGCACAGTGTGGTGTTCTGTGGACAAACCAATGTCTAGCATCCCACATAATTTCATTTCTTTCCGACTTTTTGCTGTCAAAAGCCTCTTTTTGCGACGTAACGATTATTTGATTAAAATAAATTATAAAACTTACTAGAGAATAAATTGATGGTTAAAAAAAAACTAAAAAATACGTTTTTCTACCAATTTAGACAATCTGTACCTACTGAGACATTTGACTGATTTGGAAATACTAAATTAGAGTGAATTTAGATGAAATCAACATACTTTGATAAAATTTACCGATATTGACTGTGTCACTGGACATTAATATGTCACACTGAATGTAGGCGCACATATAGTATTTAGAAATGGACGTTGCATGCTTATAATAATTGCTATAAAAATGATTGACTGGTTGGTTAAAAACGTTGTTGATGGTTAGGATCCTGCAAGAGGCGCAGAACATGATGGCGCTGACGCACGTGGACACGCCTTTGAAGGGCGGCGTGAATACGCCGCTGCACAACTCGGACTTTAGCGGCGTGATGCCGCAAGCGCAGACCGTGGCCACGCCCAACACCGTCTTGGCCACGCCCTTCAGGTCGGCCAGAAGCGACGCCGGACCCGGAGCCACGCCTGCAGGTAACCTGATGCTTTTTCTATTTCCTATTCCTAGCATACCATTCATAGATAAAAGATTTTTGGGTTGGGTTAGGTCATAAATGGGAAACTGATAGTGTCCGATCGGAACTACTTTTTAAGGCCGAAACCGTATTTTGGCTTCCGTCTCAGTTTCGGCGGAAGCATGAATATAACGTCAGTCGTTTTTTCTTGAGAATAAAAATGAACAACGTATCGTCAGTATTATCACACCTTATTTCAAGTAAATTATTCGTACTTTTTGAAATAACAAGTTAATCTGAACTAAATATCAACAATTTTATATTTATATTATATTTTCTATCTTAAGAACTAAATAATCTTCTAAATTTTGGTCATTCTTTATGACACTCTTATCAATTGGCTGCCTTAAAACTGAATATCAGAAGTAGCTACGTACTAAATACAACAACTAGATATTTTTGAGAGTAACGAGTTTTCTCTGAATTTATGTTACTGTTATGAGCTTCACTGATCTACAACTATTATTCATTATCAGTATTCATAGTTAAGCAATCTAATATTGCAAGCGAGAAACAATAATTTATGAACCTTCTTGCTCAGCAAATTGCTTCTTCGGTTTGAATAAATTTTACTAGCAGCACTAGTTAATTGTTCAATGGAAACAGTAGTCGGTAAGGTCGACTTGAATTTTAAGGGAACATTTCTCAAAGACAGAAACGGACTAGAATTCCGGTAAGAATAAATATCTGCGTTTATTTACAACCTTGACTCCGATAAGTAGGATTTCTAACTTGTGATAAGGTCCCTATTACCATCGTCTACACAGCAAAATGACACCTCGTCGTGCAGACCAGTGCTCCGAGAACGTCCGATCGCAGCGCGAAATTAATCGAATTCAGTTTCAGCTGGATGGTAGCCCAAAGCGAAGCACGTTTTTTTGCCGAAACCAAAACAGAAACCGACACTAAACTCAATAGAAAAGCTTTGCCAAAGCCTTTGTTAGAATACGGACGTTGATAAAATCGGGCGCCTAAGTATAATAACGGAACCCTGATGGCGATAGCAAGGAAACCCTTAACGAACGTGTTGTATGTACCTGCAGGAGGAGGGAGCACCCCAGGGTTCGGCACGCCGCGCGCCGGCGCGACCGCCCAATCGGGTGGCGCGGCCACGCCTTCCGTCCGGGACAAGTTGAACATCAACCCGGAAGAGGGCGCTGGCGCGACTGCGGCGGGCGAGACTCCGCGCGCCCTCCAGGAGGCGGCGACGCGCGACCAGCTGCGCAGAGGCCTCGGGCAGCTCCCGCAGCCCAAGAACGACTACGAGATCGTCGTGCCCGAACAGGACATGGACACTTTACAAGACGCTGCCGCCGACGCAGAATACAACGAACGTATGGTTAGTATTAACTTCAGAATTTGCGTTTATGATGAAGAAATATGCAGTAACGCAGTAGAGGTCAACATATCTATTGATTTTGGTGTACTCATTCCTGAACCATCAGAATACCATCTTTTTCTAACGTAGAATGAAATATTGCTGAACACTATACAATTAAGCCGATAGTAAATAATTATGATTGCCGTATCTGGTGGTCAATATGACAACGTAAGAAAAGATGTCGGCTTATTGAGTTAGTTGTTTACTACCTCTATGTTCAGTTGTTACTCTGAGGTTTACACAGTCATTCAAAATTCTAATGATATTTAAGTTTTCCATATAAAACTTTGGAATTTTTTATTACGAAAGCGATGTTATGCGAAGTTTTTGATTTTTATTATAATAATATAACGGCATTTTTCACAATAAAATGGAAGTTATTTGCACTTGTAAACGATGCGATGCTTTTTACCTCGGCAAAATGTCAGAAATACGCAAACATAACCGCATTCAATTGTTTTTCGGCCGCTATGGCTATAGTGGATTGAGGTTTACTTCCACATTTCAGGAACTTTGAAGCTAAATATTTTAAAAACATTTCCAAATAAGGTGAACGAACGAAACAAGAGAAAAATATATTTTTTTCGGTGATATAATACAAGGGTGTCCCATTTAAAAAAAAAAGACAACTTTATACGAAAATTATGATCTGTTATATTTTTTTCGGTTTTTTTTCTTGTCAAACTGAATGTCAAGAAAAGCGCCATAAAATGTTCAGAAAAAAACTGTTTTCTATCTCTTCAAATGAAAAAAAGATGAAGAGGGCTGGCGAAGTATGAGAAAACAGCCGGTCGTACTTTAGTTGACACTCTCGAACGTGGTCAAAAAGGAACTCCTATGTTCAGTTCCAAACTAGTAATAATTAACAGTAATGTATGTACGTATATGGTGGTGTTGGTTTGTGTCAGGTGGAGGACCAATCGGTGTTGGACGAGCGGCTGTTGGAGGAGCGAAAGGCAAGGGAGGCCGCCGAGCTGGCGAAGCGGTCGCAGGTGATCAGGCGCGACCTGCCGCGACCTCACGAGGTCAACCTGTCCGTGCTGCGGCCGGCGCACGAGAGCTACTCCCTCACCGACCTGCAGAAGGCCGAGGAGCTGATCAAGACCGAGATGGTGACCATGCTGCAGTTCGACAACCTGAAGAACCCGCCCGCCGCTCCAGGAGGCGGCGGCGGACAGCAGCCCACGGGGAAGAGGTCCACCATGTCGCAGGCGCAGCAGCTCGCCTATCTCGAACAGCACCCCTACGAGGACTTCGACCCCGAGGATCTGGACGTGGCCAGGAACATGCTCAAGAGGGAGATGGACTTCGTCAAACACGGTACCTCATACCTGCTTCTTGCATTTCTATGGTTGCTTGTATACCACGTTAATACAAAAAATGGAGTCAAGTTGATTGATTCGGTATTTCCCACACTTAACAGTGATATCACTTTATTATTTTCCGATTGCACGAAACTATAGTCTGAGATTCCCTTGTAACCAAATCATTGCCGGGGGTCCTCAAAAAACATCCACCACAAAAACTCTAGTAAATAGTTTTGTGTCTTTCTCTCCGTAGGAACTAGAACGACGCAGTTTTTGTTCTAAGACCAAAACCATACGCATTTTCCATCATCGCCACGCGAATCATATTGTGTCGAAGTTTCATTAAAATTAATTTCAATTTCAAGTTACACAATACAGAAAGATGTAAAGCAACACTCGTACGTAACATACATCAGGAAATAATCGAAATTACTTGATTTCTGTAACAGGCAAGGCAATGTTCCGATGGCCCTAAAAAAGTGAATCATGTCGTTAGGTTCTTCTTTCGCATGTTAATGGAGAAGCTATTGTTAATACAAAAACGTTTTCAGTTTTGCAATCCCCACCAACCAAACATCCCAATTTCAAAACACCTAAAAACGAAGTTTGAGCTGTTTTTATATTTTTATTTCTCTTATTGTTGATGTGCCGCCACTAACACGATTTCTAAGATAGACAAACAGACAGACAGATGGATGGAAATGAGTGACGTGGATTTCTGTTATGCAGACAACATAAAACGCCCAAAAAACATATAAACTCGAAATTAGAAAATTTAGGTGTTTTCTTGGCTGATAGTGTGGTTATCACGATAATAGTTCACTTGTTGATCGACTTTAACTGCGTGATTTATAGCAGTCATTACATACCATCTCGTTGAACAATCGATACTATATCTGTATCCACCGGTTATCTATCAATATTAACTAAGAAGGTCCTTTTTGAATTATTGTTGTGCGGTGTGTTGTAAGGTATGAACCACGGCGAGCTGCCTTTGGAGGCGTACACGCAGGTGTGGCAGGAGTGCCTGGGCCAGGTGCTGTTCCTGGCCAACCAGAACCGGTACACCAGGGCGAACCTGGCCAGCAAGAAGGACCGGCTGGAGTCGGCGGAGCGCAGGCTGGAGCAGTACAGGGCGCACATGGCGCGCGAGGCCAAACGCGCCGCCAAGATGGAGAAGAAGCTCAAGATCATCACGGGCGGCTATCAGTCGAGGGCGCAGGCGCTCATCAAGCAGCTGCACGACATCTTCGACACCATCGAACAGGCCGAACTCGACCTGAACACCTTCCGCTTCCTCCAAGAGCAGGAGAAGGTCGCGCTACCCAGGAGGATACAGGTTGGTAATCTATTCGCTTGCTTGAGAACATTATTTCAAACGGTACATCTTCAAAGATATAGGACATGCCCATTTTTTATAAAATGTGTCTATCGCATAAATGGCTTCTACAAAAATAAATACACAATACTTCCATGGCCTACTACTGGTAATGGTAAATTTACAGTTGAACAAAAAATGTACGCATGTACATAGGTAAAAGGTGCATTTTAAGGTATTTGCTTGTTTTTTCATATTATCCCGATAATTCATTTGGTAATGAGGTGAGGCTTATTTCATATATTAATAATAATCGTTAACTATGTGCATACGTACGTGGTGAATATTTAGGTCCCCAAACACCAGCAGTCATTCTTGCCATTCATTCCTTTGACGTTCTTTCCTCTCAGAAATGTGTGCGTTAGTGAAGTAAGAAATGATGCGCCGTCGAATGATTCATTCGTTTCGGCTATCTCGGCGTACTTCACCGACAAGATAAAACCTGTAAAATCTTCCCAGTTAGTTGACTGCAGACTATCACTTGGCACAATTGAGCGAGCATTCTTTCTTGGTGTTCAGCGTGAAAGACTTATTAGTAGTTGCCGCTAAAACGAGTGTTTGTGTTTGCCATGGATTTGATGAACATAGACGAGTCCCAGTCTCAGTCTACAGTAGACAAAGAGAATGAAAATTGCGTATCTTCTTTCCTTACAAATGGAGTAACTAATTCTAACAAATCATCAAACCTGTTACAGTCCATTCTCAAATAATTTTGAAAATCAGTAGGTTCACATGTTCTTACGACGCCTCCTCTTTTTCTTAAACAAAACTTCAGTTGCCATACCAATACAGGCAATTGTAATACTTTTTCCAGGTTCCATTTTAACAGCTCAAATATCACCTGTAATACTGAATCACAACATCCCGTCGAATCCTCACGTTCTCGAGTGAAATGATTGTTCGGCGAGATAATTCTCCACAATCCTGCCAAATTTGCGGTATAAGCAATTAATCCTTTCAAAACTGCAAGGAAAGACATGTTAGTGGGCTCTTTCATGTTTGTTTTTAAACGAGAAAGAACGTCAAAGGAAAAACTGGCAGAAATAACTGCTGGTGTATGGGTACCTATTATCGTGCAATAAAGCATCATCAGGATGGATCGGCGTACTTATTTTGTGGTTTGATGTTGACAGTCTCTGACGGAGGACGTGAGTCGTCAGACGGAGCGCGAGAAGGCGTTGCAGGCGAAATACAACGAGCTGCAGTCGCAGGTGCGCGAGCTGCAGGAGCAGCACGAGCAGCTGCAGCAGGCGCAGGCGCAGCTAACCACCGCCCCCGGCCCCGGGGAGCCCCAAGGTGCGCGGACGGCGGCGGTCGGCCCCCCGGAAGGACGGGATGAAGAGAAAGAGGACGACGATGACGATGAGGAGGAGGAGGAGCGACCGAGGGGGAGCAGCAGCAGCAGGAGGAGGGACGTGGAGCAACCTTCGCCACCATCGTCGCCGTTTGGGTCGTCGTCGTCTTCGTCGAGGTCCAGCGTGGACGCACCCGCCCCCACCGCCGAAGTCACCTCCACCACCGACGCAGCCGACGCAGAAATGGACGTCGACACCTCCTACGACGATTAGCCGAATTACCACGGATGATGATTCTATTCAATTCTGTGTTCGTTCCGTATGGACATTTTTCTCTCATTTTCATTGAACTTTTTAGTATGTTGCACTTGTATAGCCATGGCTTCGGAATATATTAGGATGTCTCTATTAGCCCATCTCAGTAATTGAGTATGGATAAAAGTATGCATATAGGTAGCAATAAATTATTACAATACTTTTAATTTCATTCACAATCGGACAACCATTTAGGTAGTTTTGTTAAAAAAAACTATTCGTTTGTACATTTTCATTCAATCATTAAGTTTTATTAGGTCGAACGAGTTGTTTCAGATAGTTATATGAGGATTTGGAATTTTTAGCCTTTAGAGCAAATCTATTGGGCGTAAAACTTTGTGGCACTTTGAAATTCATTAAAATATCAATCTGTCTAAATGTTTTTCCATAAAAGTTGTACTGCATCCTTTGAATACTATAGTCGAATACTAATATATTTTCCCAATTTAACAAAAAAATGTTGTAAAAATGAAAAATTTTGAGCTTAGTAACTCCGTGAATTTCTCTTCTTTTTGCAGATCCATGTGATTTTGTAAATGTAATATATAGAATTTTTTACGAAATTATATTCGACTGAAACTTTATTTCAATTGAACTGCTGTATATTATTAGCCTACGATATTGAAATTGAATTGACTCGTTCATTGAGTATATGAAAGTAATGTTATGAAATAAAAATCACAATAAATTTTAAATGAAACATAAAGTGTATTTATCGTATACTAATGTATAATAGGAGAAGTATAAATTCTTACCTTTTCCAAAGAACTGCGCATTTAACATATTCGACTTAACTTTGCGGCTAGAGTAACTTTGCATATAAAGAATTAGAAATTACGAAAAAAGCATTTATCCCGTATCGTTGCTTACGGCTTTCATAAAATAAGATATTTCCTTCATTCGATGATATTTTGAAACATAAAATAACAGGCACAATATTTCACTCAAAATACATTTATTTGTACTTACTATCTAAACATTAAACAATATCTGTACAATCTTCCCCAATAAACACACTAGATGGCACTATATTTTTTTATCAAAAGCATTAACTACTGTTTTCCGTTTCTGGATTTTTAGCCCTGGAAAAATAAATGCAAATGAGTATGGCTCATTTAGCTAAACATTCTTAGCAACGAAATCTCGGAGCACGTCTTGTTGCATGTGGACATTTGAAAAAAACAAGCTTAATTTGAACAAATGGTACGATAAATCTTTGAATTAATATAAGCGATTATGAAAAAAAATGCTTACTTCCATAGTTGGCCCAATTTTTCAGATAATACGTCTAGAAATACACTTCTAACCAACGACCGTTGCCTCAAACGAGTTAGGTTCACTATTATTGATTAGTGCTTATCAGGGATAGGAGTGACGTCATACAAGCCTGTGATATAATATCACACGACTGAGACTGTTTTCCAGTGCAAAAATAGATGCTAGATGATTAAAATAGTACTTACTGTCTGTGTTATAATGTGAGATTTTTACTTTTTTGTCTAAACTTTGGGACAAAATTTGACTTGCTTAATAGCGATTGATGACACCTAATCCCAAAAGATAATTACCTAAAATCTGTAAAACTATAATATTATATATTATGACAGTTATGGAAAAAATATTCCAAATCTCCACAAACGGAGATCCAAAAAAAAAATTGATACACACGTTTGCAGAAGTGCTCCGGAATTTGACACCATCGGATAAAAGCGCTAAATTCGTTAGTATTTTGGAATGATTTATGTGATGGAGATTGATGCAAACACACGTGTACAAAAAAAGGTGTTAAAAATGGTGTATCAAACCAATGATTAACATATTTAAACCTAAATATGTTAATCAATGATCAAAGTTACACTTTCTACAAAGTAATATTCTATATATATATATTTCTCCTTGATTTTTTTTATAACTGAGCAGACCGCGTAGGCGCAGCCTAATACCAGAGTACCACAGCTGCTGTGAAAAGGTTACGCTAGGGGAAGTAAGTTTATGTAGGAGTTAAATGGGCCAAAACCCGCAAACCCAATAAATACATCTCCCGGCAGTCCATTCCAAGCCTTGAACACCCTGGGAAAAAATATGCGGTTGTACCGCTCGGTTCTTGACCTATGAAGAACGACCGTCTTAGGATGAGATGCAGCAGTCGCGCGGGTGCATCTGATAGGAGCGGTGAGCGGTTGAACTATAGAGGATAACTCAGAGAAGCAAATTCCGTTTGAATACCGGTAGAAGAGTGAGAGGTCATCAACCGCACGCCGGCCGGTGACTAAAGTGGCTGGAGCTGGCGCGTTAAGGCCGGGGCACCAATTAGTAAAATTGCCCTACTTTGGAATACTCCAAGCCAGGTCTTATATAGCGTGAGGATTTTAGGGAGGTGAGAAGCACTTTCTGGCTCTGAATAGGTACCCAAGCTTTTTACCAGCAGCTGTTGCAATTGACGCGACGTGTTTGTGCCAGATCAGATTTTCTGTAATGTTGACTCCTAACAGCTTGAATGAGTCTTCTTGGCAGAGCCTGATTGTTCATAAGAACGGAGTGCTGGCTTGGACACTCTTTATTTGATAGCTTACCATATAAATTTATTCGATATAATTTACTTTTGTTCACATACTAACAACTTTGCAAGTAAACAGTTCGTCAACTACAAGCATGATGAAACTCTATACAAGATTTAAGCATAAAAAATTGTCTATAATATTATTTAAAAACGATACATGTGCTTTAAGTTTCATCACATTCGTACATATCAAATTTATCAACGAACTATTCTTATTCCTAATTAGTATTAATGTTGACTTCGTTAACTGTCATGCTGATTCGCTAAGTAACATTATTGAGTAACACATTTCCTAAATAATTATTTGCTCACAGGTATTGGTTAACAATGTTATCTCATATTGCCAAATATGGCTACGAAAGTTTTTTTGGCCTAACCTGTTACAACTAGTATCTTTGTGTCTCCATGGATAAAAAGCGTAGTTAATTCTTATCTGTACATTTTGCAACTAGTTGAAAAAGGTAAGGTCGCACATGAGAAAAATAGTTGTTAAATATAAATGCTTTGGTTTGAGGCATATGGTAATAATGGAATATTGTTGGTTTTTTAACTAAACGTTAATTGAATTGGAAACCTTAATCGTTTTCCTCGAAAGTTTCTGTTCAGGGATTAAAATAGTTTTGATTGGGTTGTCCGATGATAATCAAGTAAAAACCAGCAATATTAAAATATCTGGTCAAAAGGAAACTCTTCATAACAATCAAGGTAAGTAATGAAAATGAGTATTAGATTATGCACATTCAGTCATGGATCCAGCAAAAATTGAACTCTCTCTAAAAAGCATTGAAAACCTCTAAAAGATCAAAAATCTCTTGAATTATAAGGTACTTGTAACTTTATAGATGACTGCACTTTGGAAAAGATGATGGATTATTATTGCTAATTGATTATACAGGGCGCTAACTATTGTCATGTAGATATGAAATGGGATAAATTGAGAATACATGGTCTAAAACGAGGTATTTTCGTTATGGGTGGCAAAGTTCCATTTTTTTTTTTGTCTCATTTAACTGAGACGCCCAAAATATCTGCATGACATGTTAACTACCTGTATAAGTAAACTTTTTAATTGAAGTATCCTGGATCCATCACTGGTACACGTACAATGGTAAACTTCATCAACCTAATTAACAAAAATCACACTAGAAAAGGATAAATATAAATGGCGACTTAACAGCTACAAGAACACCACGCTGAAAGATGACAATAAAAAAATCACAGTACATAATAATATAAATGCAGGACATGTTTTGAATGTTAGTGGAGCAAAAGGACGACCGCCGCCTTAGCGAGTGAGCGTATATTAAAGTTTGCTATTGCGGATGGATCGGCCGGATTCGTATGTGTCTAAATTTGAATTCCTAGAACAAAATTTTTAATGTCAGATACAGATTTACACCTTCAAAAAAATCCACCGAAAACCAAGTTTCGGCAAAAATAGCATCCAACCCTTGATTAGAACCCCTCAACTGGCGATGAACATGTGTATAAAAAAATACTATGATATCATCTTCTGGTGTTTTTTATTCCATACAGAAACTATAATTTCTAAGCCTTAAAGATCATAGAACAACGGGTTGAATACTGAAAAAGAATAGTGTCGTTTTTTGTAAAGTAGATATATTATTTTTAACTATTGAACGACGTTTTCGTCCGGTATAGTTTGGAAGTTAGTTACGACTTTAGTTCACGAACACTTGATATTCCTGTGATATCATTGTGGAATTGTCCTCATATCACTAGCAAATGAGCAGATTTGTCATTAATGAGGAGTATAGTGATCTGAAGGCTTTTCTATAAGTCACCCTTGACGAGGCTGTCACAGTGAGGCCTTTATTATAATCCATCAAAACAGCGAATTTCACTCAATCATGTCTCATTAGCGGTGCTACTGACTAAACTTCGGTGATATCTAGCAGTCAGAATTCGCAACTGACTAAGCGATTCTCAAAAATAATTGTCGTCAACCTTCATAGCATACTTGAACTACTTTAAGAAAACTTGTAACTTTGTTGCTTTGTAACAAACTGTTGACGGAAGAGCTACCTGCTTTGGGTACGAATATTTATCTTAAAAAATAGTTACATAACTAATATGCCAACGAACGGCATATCTGAAAATATAATGGTTGTAAAAAAAATTCCATTCTTCCTAGTATCATTTATATTTCAAAGCAAAAATATGTTGCTGCCATCCGTTTAAAAAAGACCTATGAATGTTGCTATATGTTTATTTAGTTACATCATAATTATAAGCATATCATGATAGCATGTAGAGTCAAAAAAATTATTTATTGAGAGAGCATATTCTCAATTCTACGTTCTTTACATTTTGTTAAAATTATCTAAAACCTTCGGTGTATATGTATCGTATTTATTTGAGAATCAGTTGTGAGAGTTATTACGAAAACTAGCACTGAGTAATGAGTATAGACATCACAAGAAGCATCAGTTGGCGACTGTGTGTGACTTTAAAATAATTATGTCCCATAGAGACGGGCATAGTTCTAATTACAAGTAATTTCTTGTAAGTTCATCCTTCGTGTACAAGGGCACTTCTTGTTATGCCTATATTCGGTGGTAATTTGTATTTCTTTTATTATTTGAAATATTTCATTAATTAGTGACGTGATTTGTATTTATACGAGCATGTATCAGAAAATAACGAGATTGTTACTCGTAAGTAAAATCCGAACACTAAGGAAAAAAAAAGAATATTTTGCATTGACAATTTGTACACGGCTTGGCAGTACCATCTCTAGTACATGTGTAACACTTTTTGTTCATTCAGACGCTATCTAATCTACATTCTGATGAACTATCATGTGGATATGTACTTTTAATCGTTTCTATTATTCAAAGTAGTTACAACACTGAAGTCCCGCTATATACTGACACATCCTCGCATTTGTGAACACAGAATAAAACACCAGTCGGGCTGTGTATACGTTTATTTTTAGCAACTTTGTCTTTCGACTACTACTCCATCACCGAAACAACGCATGCTAGATTGCTACGAAAAACCATCCTGTTTGTTTTTGGAGGGCGGATCGGGAAATGGCGGGAGGTTAGAAGGAGATGTGTTTGGGAATGTATCTGGAAACAAAAACGACGGTACACCAACATCATCGTCACAACAATGGCGATCTTTTATTATCTTCACAAATACAACGATAACAACGTTCCAACCAACAAATTAACCAAACAACAAAAATATTATTGCCGCTAAAACTTAAGGACGTCTGGTCAGGTATAGTATATTGCATGCATACGTTCGGGTTAGTCGGAAAAACTATAAAATTAACTGAAATCACCGGTAGATGGCGTCATGCTAGAAAATCGCCTGATGCATGCATTTACAAACAACTACACTACTTTCGATTCCACATTCAATTGTATCACACACTGAAAATGTTACATCATATAAGGGATGGCCAAAATTTGAAAATCAACAACAGTCAACGTTATACTTCCTTAGATTAAAAAGTAGAACAATTAGAAATGGTAAACCAAGCTCGTCGACTCGTCGATCTTTAACAAGTTATAATGTATTATAGGTAATCCGTTTTTAATCTACAATTTAGAAGGTGATATATTCAGTTATAGATGTCACGCAGTTTGACGACATCAAATAATGTTGTAAATATTTTATAATTACAGAGGAATCGGCGAACAAAGTAAAATGAATCGATTCTCTCAATTTTTGATGCAATGTAATCGATTTTTAGTTCAATTCTGACCATCCCTATATAAAATGTCCTCTCAATTCCTCTTTCGGTGCAATGCATTTTTCTGGCATGACACCGTCTACCTTTCTTTTGAAACGATAAGAAAATGTGAGAACGATTGAAATAGAACAGTTGCTCAATTCGAGCATGTCAGGTACATCTACTATGATCCTTTTCCGCTTGTTAGTTTTAACCTACTGCATAGACATTTGGCATATATATCATATAAGTATACATATGTACAATAAACGACTAAAGTATCCTACCACCGTAACAGGCGAATTAACATTACAGATTTTGGTTATCCCTTCACCCTGTATAATTGTTCGGGAACAAATGTGTGTAAAAGAGATTATGTCTTATCTGGAATTAGTACTTTTACAACACTGTATTATGCAAGTATGGCACAAAATTCCTTTTATATGGCGTTAAATTATTATTACTGATATCGACCCCAAACGATAATAACACAGTGATATAATTTTTCCAACGATTAACACAGCCTTATGTAACATAATATAATAGAAGTCTGATGCTGATAAATGAATCTTATCAATAAGTGTTTAAACAACTTCCTTTTGCTATATTCTTTTTTTCACTGGGGGGTCTAAGGCACAAAAAATTACAGCAATACTGATTACTAAATTATATCACTAAACGATACGACTCAAACGGTATCATCAATTCGCAATTTACATTCATCACTGACAACACAACATGATGAAAAGATGGAAAAGGTCACCGGACTATTGTTTTGATAGGTGAACATTTTCACAGCTTAAATGGAAAAAGATTTGAAAAGTTTTGCTGTAAAGATCAAGAATGTCTTGCGATATAAAAATGATAAAAAATCACTGGAATATCTGTTAGTATACTATAGCAAAACGAGATTAAATGCTGGAATGTCTAGACATTTAGGAGTATACATTCGAATGGTGCTTATATTGTCAGGTCATTTTCAGCAATAAACTTTGTAAGCTAGATCTTAAAATAGTTTTCATATCAAAAAAATAAATTGAGAATACTGGATTCGAGTCGTACGTTAACCCATGCATTTTACTTGTGTTTTTTTCCAATTATTGTTGTCAATGAGTGTGGAATGCGCATATAAATCGGATAATTTCAATATTCAATTAATCATTCTTCGCTTATCAGACATTCAAATTAGAGTTCATAAACAAAAATTTTGTTATGTTATGTCTACAGTTTTGTGAATCTTCAATCTTATTTATATGTATCATCTTTATGAACACATTATTTAGGTAAAAATAACGATTATATCAGGTGTAAAATGCCAAAAACAAATAAACTTTCCAGAGTGAAAACAGTAAGATAATAATTGACAGTATAAAACTCTATGTAAAATAATATCTCAACAGAGTATAAATAAATAAAATTTGTGCGTATCTATTTTCGGTTGATAGACTATATACATATAAAAAGTACCCAACAACAAACAAAAAAACAAACGAACAATCCCCAATTGAAGATATACGTGTCTGTGGTTTTCGTATGAATGACAACAATGACTAAAAACAAAACGGTTAAAAAAAAGGAGGGGGAGAACAGTTAAACACGGTGTCAGAGGTCGCGGGGCTTAAGTGGGTGACACACGAGTTGAACCGTTTTGAACGGACTTACATGTGTTCGGGGTGGTTCCTGATACAGTCGATGAAGCCGGCGGGTCTCAGTTGGCCTGTGCAGATCCTGTGGATCGCCGTGAACAAAGGAAACCTAAACACAACAGAAACGTCAAATAACATACCATCGTAATAAAATTATATAATTTTTCAAACAAAAATGAAACTCTTTGATGACTAAAGAAGAAATTATCCACATCAAAGTATAAGCAAAAAAAAAGAAAATCGTCCTCTAATGAGTTTATCGAATCACTCGAATGAATGAATGAATGAATGAATGAATAAGGACCAGAGGCTATCCAGCACGGAATGTGGGAGGTGCATAGGCCACACGATGGGCCCTTTTGCGCCTCTATCCGCGCTAGTTCCTAAGACCTGCCCTTTTGGCAAAGGCAAATACATTCTTAGGTCCTATCCGTTTTATATCTATTGGTTCCAAGGTTCTTGAGCCCAGCATAGTCTGCCTGGGTCGTTGACCACCCTCATCACGAACAAGTGACGCCTGAAGGTGTTGTGACCCGTTAGTAGGCCTACTAGCAATCTCAAGTTACTCCAATACAGAGAGAGACAAAATCGTCCTATTCTCTCTGCAGGCCCTGCTAATAGCTCCCGAGCCTGACGGAGATGACCAGACATGTTGTTCCATATCAGAGAGTGTTGATTCTGGATCCACTCTCCAGTTGTTTTCCCAATCATGTTTACAGACAGTCCTAAGGCTGGTTCCGGGCCCACAAAACTGTTGCCGGATTCCATCTTGGCCAGATGATCCGCCATTTCGTTACCCTTTACCCCAGCGGCCCAGGTACCCACATCAGTGATACCCTGTGTTTAGCTGAGATGTCGTCCAGAACCCTCCTGCACTCCAGAACCAGTCCCGACGTTATTTTCCAAGCACTCAGTGCTTTGATGGCTGCCTGACTGTCAGAGCAGATAGTAATCCGCCTCCTAGACCCGTCATTTTCCCGAACACGATTTACACAGGCAAATATCGCATAGACCTCAGCCTGGAATACTGTGGTGTGCCCCCCAAGATGGAGTGAAAGTCTTGTATGGGGTCCGTAGACTCCCGAGCCCGAGCCCTCTCTAGCGAGTGAACCGCCTGTGTACCAGACCTGTCCTCCTCCTTCGATGAGCTGTCTTTTCCTAGACTCCCACTCTTCCCTTGACGGGAACACCACCGTAAATTTGCGATTGAAGCGATGCGTAGGAGAAACTATATCGCTCCTCGCCAACAAAATAGGACTATCCTCCTGCAACTCTGCTAGAATCGTCGAATGTCCTTTGCCTGGATTCATAAAAGTCCAGCTACCCTGACTCCAGAATCACTCACTCACATCATTAATCATTAATCATTCTTTTAGTGAAGCAGTATTTCTAGGCCTTTAGAAATAGCAATGAACTTACTTGTCTTCCATGCCTCTGTTCTTCAACATGTAGTTGACTTCCTCGGCCGTGAAGGGTCCTTGCAATTTTTGCCCGTTCAACATCTCATCTTCCAGCTCTTTGATTGATTTGCCGGTCTTCACGTACGCTTCACTCACCTGAACAAAATTTTATATCAAATCACATTCATCAAAATAAAAATATCGACATGTCGTATAGACGATAAAAAGCCAAGCGGTTTGATAATGCCGTGATATTTGGAATTCCCTACACAGGAATCTTATTGATATAACTATGCTCTCATTACTGTTATCTATCTACAAAATAGGGTAATATTTTTGAGTAGTGCTTAATTGAATTAAAAAGTGGTTTGCTGAGTCTTTACTGATTTTACTTGCACTTGCACTTTAAAGCGCCTATTATGATCCAGTTGGCTTGAGAGCCGAGGGAGGGAGAGAGTAATATTGAGGAGGGGGTGTAGTGTGACTGACCTTCCTGTTCCTGCCTCCGTAGCAGGTGGTGATGAGATCGGCGACGCCGCAGCTCTCGAAGAAGGTGGACAGTTTGCCTCCCGGATAGAAGACGTCCACGAACTTGACCATCTCCATCAGGCCCAAACGGATCACGGCCGCCTTGGTGTTGTCCCCTAGGCCCAGGCCGTCCACGAAACCGGCCCCGCACGCTACGATGTTCTAAACACGATACATTTTATCATAGATAGATCAAAATAACGAAACTAATACTATAGTATAAGTACATATTTATTTGAACATCTTCAACCAACATAAAGCACTGTTGAGCTCTAAATCCAATTTAAATCTTCGACCTTTTTAACACTTTTATGCACGATCGGCACCCTTATTATGTATCTTGCAGACGACAAGCGACGGGCGAAAATCGTGCAATATCTGCTGTCAAACGTAAATTTCGTATTATGCAACGACGTCATCGTGATAGACAACAACAATTTTAACGGTCCTGTTGCTGTCATGTCGCTGTTGCTCGGTATCCGCTCAGAGACCGCTGTCGCAAATTTTTACATAATAAAGGCCCGGTCAAGCAGAGGGTGTTCTAAAACGCGGCGTTCCGGCGTTCTTTAACGCCGCGTTATAGTATTCCGTTGTTTGTACCAAACAGGCCTGTTTGACGGGACGGGTTGAGCAAAAGCGTTACGCCAATTTTTGTCAAGATGTCTAGTGATTCGAACATAGATGAACTCAAGGCCCGGTCAAACAGAGGGCATTCTAGAACGCGGCGTTACGGCGTTTTAACATTTGGCCGTGTCGTACATTTTCTTCGATTTTGCGGGTAATAAGCTTCATTTTGCATCTTCCGCTGCCTTAAAAATCTCCTTGGTGGTGTTCCGGAAACCATTTCATCGTCACTACTTTTCATGATAGGTATCGAAGAAAATCGAAAATATTTTGTCGTACGAACGTACAGAATTTGTAATCAAATTGTAGTTAAAAAAGGCGACCATATATTCCCGTCCTATTTAGTCAGTTGCTATGGTAACGGTGACACAGGTGCCCAGAATAATGTTGTATAATTTGTTGTAAGTTGCAGTACGTTTTTTTTTATTTAATTATTTTCTGTAAAACGAATATAAATGATTTGGCATATTATTACACAAGGTGTGTTATAATATACAACAATAATATATACCACCACAGTATAAAATTCAAGCAAGGTGCAACGATATTTGTTATAAGCTAATCACAGAAGGTAAAAGAGAAAAACATATTTATTTATTAATAAAGGATTAGAAAACCGATCGTGCATAAAATTTTGTAGGTATTTAGGGCGTAAACAGCATTTATGTTATATGTTGCGGTCCATAAACGCTTGTTTTACGCTCTTGATACATAAATAACTATTTTGACTTGAGGAAACATGGAAGTCATATGAGACAATGTTGGGAGAGTGGATGGCGAATCATAATGTCCACCCCTGGTCATTCAAATTTATTCGTTCACGATATTCTTGTTTAGCAAGCGTTTCGAGCATCATCATAGAAGGTAAACAGCTATAGTGTTGACGTACCTTGAGAGCGCCGCAGACCTCGACGGTGTCCTCATCGTCGACCACCACCACCCGGAAGTAGTCCGTTTGGATGATGTCCCTGAGGAGGGGCCCGTTGCGCACGTCCTTGCAGCCGATCGTCGTCTCGCAGAACTTCTCGTCGGCCACCTCGTTGGCCAGATTCGCGCCCATCAGCACCGCGCACGGGATCTTCAGGTGGCGGGTGATTATGTGGGAGATGAGGTCGATGCCGCCACCTTCCGCACGGTCGAAACCCTAAACCATCACAAATATTTTCAATTATAGGTACATAGCAGTTGAGCAGCCGCAAATATTATCCCACGCGGTCTTAACAACTTATTCGTGGGTGCGCTCAGACAAAGAGGTTCAGGAGTCAGGACCATAGATTTTGATCTCCACCACTCTTTTTGCCAACAAAATTAGACATTGCGTTGGAACTTCTAAATGACGATATGAAGAGAATTATCAATTGGTTGAATGTAAATTGTAACGGTTCACCCGTTTTCAAAGTTATTTTTATATTATTTACTTGGCTACCATATACAAATAGTTTACAAATTCCATTTTTAGCAACTACTTCCTCATTATACTAGTGACATTTTCATGACTGTTTTACTTCTCACCTCTACATTTTCCCATCTCTATTTCTTTCAGCTGGAAATATTGTTAATAATGTTATTCCCAATGCAAAATCATAACGATTTGATTGCTATGGTTTCGCATATGTTTATTGCTTCTCCTTTTTTATTTTACAGCTATGTGTAGGGCTGTGATTTTTCCGATTTATACATTTTTTTCCATGAACATCTGATGGCGAACATTTTAATCTTTAAATATCAAGTCAATCATGCACTGTATGTTTATTAATTATCTAACAAAAGAGTCGCTGAACATCATTCTTTGTTTCTAGCCATATATTTTTGTATTACGATGCCTTATCTTGTGTGTATTTTAATGTTTCACATTTTTTTTATAACATTCCTTACGTAAAAATACCTAGCAGTCAGATTTGCTGATTAAGGAAAAAGTTGTAGATTTTCGAACATATTTTATATATATTTTTTTATTTATCATCATATATCTGAAAAGATCCGGTAGGACTGTAAATGTAAAGCATTTATGAATTTTTTTACTATTGTTCTATCTGTTCGCTTTTTTAAATATATCTATATTTTTTTTAATATTTACCATGTGAACATTTGAAAGTTATCTGCTTTTTAGCTTTTTAAATATGCCCATGCTACTTCATAGATTTGTTTCTGAAGTATATGAACGCAAAATGTAAGAACGCATGAAGATCCATACTTCAGAAACAGATCGTGAAGTCCTGTGAAGTTCTCTGCAACATGCTAATACCAGCCATAACTCATTCACAGGAAGACCACTGTTTTTTGGGGGTACCACCATCAAGACCACCTTTTCTTTGGAGGGGCTCTGCACCTTTTTCGGGGTGCCACCATCATGACTACTTCTTTGGGGTGACACCACCAGAACTCATTTTAAAGGAAGCCAGCCTTCTTTGGGGTGCAGATACAACACTTTTTTTGGAGCACCACCTTCTCTTCGGAAGGGCACCACGAGAACTACTCCCTGGACTTCCCTCCGAAGTTAAGTTCTTGTTTTTAAAAAAAAAAAGATAGAATACAAATGTACTGCATTCATATATATGAAATAAATCTTTATTAAACCATTGTTGTCATGTTTTCATTTCTTGGCGGCTAGCTAGACTCACGCCCACACGCACGCATTCACAGCCCTTGTTTCATGTAATCTCATTGAGCTGCTGGTTGCTATGAGCAATATGTTGGTTGGTGGCCCATCACCAATCAGCGCTTGTATTGTTATAAAATGAACTTACAACTGAATACTAATAAAATAAAATGTATGATAATAGACAAACATTTAAAAGAAACACCAATTACTCTTTAGGCTAATAATGACAAAAATGAAGTAGTTACATCTATCATACATGTATTTAGGTATACATGTAGACAGTAGATTGAAATTTGAATATTACTTCAAATATATTATTTCAAAAATATCCAAAAAATTAATTACTTTTATAGAATTTGCCAAAGCCTCACTATTTATTCTAAAAAGATTGTGTACAACACTATAATTCTTCCTCTTTTATTGTACCGATCAACTATTTTATACACCGCAAATGAAACCATATTTTCGTAATTAAAAGTGTTGCAATATAAAACAATGGAAATAATGTTGAATAAAAATAAGTTCACAAAGGTAAGTTATACGTTAAAAGAACTACAATGGTTGAATATACAGAATTTTATATTGTATCTAGTTCTTATTTCCATATTTAGATCAAAAAATCATTTATTACCAGATACTTTAAATAAATTTATAAAACTAAAACTATTACACTATTATAACTATTCGACTAGAAGAAATATAGATTTTTCACCTACAAATTTGCAACAGCAATATGACAAATAAATCGGTGTTCCAAAAAGGGGTATTCGAATATGATAAATTGGATAATAATATTAAATCAAGTACCAATTTGAAAGAAATCAAGACAAGACTGGAAATGTATTTCTTGGCTATACAAGATTTATAGTGATGTATAAACATCACCACACGCCACTGGCGTCAACATTTTCCCGATTATTTATTATCCTTATTAACCTGTTATGAGATGTCGACAAAAGCCACTCAAGCCACTTCCTGCAGTCTTTTGATGACCTTTATTTCAAAATATCTTATTTCTTATTGTTGAAAAACTTTAATGCATGAAAAATATCAAGTTTATCAGTTCCAGCCAATTGCTTCATTGCTTGTGAATATTAGTGTTACTAAAACTGCACAATATTGGGGGGTTGAACCGTATAGAAATTAGATCATGTAAATCAACCTTATCTACTGGATAATGTGACACGTTACAAAACCACGCTTGTAACGGACGATGTGCGATTCCCAAACACGTGAGAATTATGTGAATATCTATTATGTAACGACGATTATGCGATGCGGATTACTTTATACACCAATATAAATATATCGCGGCCGTCGTGAATTTGTCTATTAAAACGTTCAAATCTGCTTATCGTCGATTCGAGTAAATCACGTCAGGTTTCCGTCATGAGGCGTTTTTTTTGCGGATGCACAGCGCGCGACGTAAAAATAGATCGCGGTGGAAGTACGAAACTTGCCAATTTTTCCGAAATACATCGTTCGCTATTTTTTTAATCGCAGACGGCAAGGTCACGAACGATAAAAAAAGCTGATGTTTGGCAATTACTCTAACTTATTGTGACATTCTGGAGCATCTTTTTCCTAGCCATTACTTGAACAGTTCACGTGATCTTTTTTACGTTTTTGTCCTCATAATCGTGGTAAATTTCGAATTCGAGAAATGATTTTTTTTGAACTTCAATAAAATGCTAAACGGCCATTATTGGCCCCTCTCGCAGATATAACTAATACTGCATCTTAAGTTGGAGACTAGATTACAATCTGCATAATGAGAATGCGATGTCAAGATGGTTCCCTTTCAGCTCTCACTGAAGACAGCTTATGCTGAGCCTCTGTCTGTCCGTATACAAAAGATAGCTAAAACTACAGGTGCTAGAGGAAAGCTAAGTACAGATTCAGAAAAAATCTGGTTTTGTCAATATCGCTCCGGGTTCCACAGTGAGTGCGACATTTGAATTAACTCAAGTAAATTCTTTTCTTTTTTTTTCAATGTATTTGTAACAGTTATTCCATAGGATGAATGCTTGCTTTAAAGAAATATCTATTTTACTTTTCTGAAAAACTTTAGTTTCATTTTAAGGATATTTTCATATCTACTATCAGAGTCACATGAAAAATGTTCAAACAAATTAAATGAAAGATATTACATAGATAAGATACAATCAAAATCTAACCTTTGGATAAATAAATGAAATATTGCACCATTAATTAATAATTATAATCATTCCACATTTGACTAAATTTATCTTGCTTTTTTTTCTTCAAAATGTAGAAAAGCTGTTTGATTTTGTAAATATGCAATATCTTCACTGCTCATGAGTTGCAAGTAAAAAATGACACAAGTAAATTGGCAAATAGTTCACATTGCTACAACAATCACTGTAATTTAATGACTCATAGATATTAATATAAAAAAACAAGTTATTAAAACATGAAAGTATGAGTAGCATAAAAAGCAGCTCCTTGCGTTGTGGTACAATCCAAAGTCCATAAAGAGGACTTTTGTATCAATGCATTTGATTAATGTGTATATACATTCACAATATCTGTTCTCACATACAATAGCTGTTACCAATTATAAATCTGAACTCTTACACAACATTAGAGATAATCAATGATTGAGTTGGCATTACTTAACATTTTAATTAGTTTGTCATGGTTGTACAGGGTATACAGGTCTTTACTATTCTACTACTGTACAAATCTTTAATATCAATAATAATAAGAGAACCATTTTGGATTATTCAAGTGCTAAGAAATTTTAAGTAAGTTTAGAGCCTTTTGTTATGTTGTAAATAAAGTATTCTGGTATAAAACTGTTTTTGTTATCAAAGACCACAGTAGGACTATAGAGCTAATATTATTTTAATACCCAAGAATATGAGAATGCTAGTAAGAAATGTACAGTAGTGCAAATCAGTGGTGGTGTCATGTTTGTAAGAGGTATGATGGACCCTCAAAGCACTATTGTAGGACTTTTTCAGAATGTTAAATAATGTGGGCAAATCTTTTCACACAGTTCTAAATAAACATACCAAACATAATTGGTTCACCAAGTCCCTGCCAATTAGCACTTGTTAAAATATGAAGCCAGCAATTAATATGGTTTTTATTACACCTCACTCTAACTCAGCAATTGCTTAACCAATGTTACATTGTGTAATGCCTGATCTAAAGCTCACAATGTACAGAAATACTGGATTGAACAAAACAAAAGTATTATAAAAATCGACTTACCTTGATAAGAGATAAAGCAATAGCAGTTGGCTTGATCTTTCCCAGAAGGGTTGAGCATAATGTCCTGATGAATTGATGTGGTATTACGAAAATTAAAATGTCAGCATCCTTTGCTGCATCAACTACATCTGGTACAGCTACCTATTTAGACACACAAAATAGTCAACACAAATTTTCTTGAAATATATTTCAGGCACTCATATTCTTAACTTTTTTAAGAGGTAAACCCTAATGTTGGTGTCATGTAATTTGGGCAACTTTTATATTATTTTTAAATTAATATAGGTATTAGTTCCATCAAAATAAATAACGGTTAGCTAAATAGCCAATTAGTTGTAATAAGTTTTATAGAAATAATGTTTTTCAATATGAAAGTACAACACCTAATTTTTTTTTTTAAATCTACACAGAGCATAATATGTGAATCATTGTCAGGATATCACACCTACAATTAAATATAATTGTCTACATAAATTACTGTCAATTAGCTACTGACACACATGATAAATGTTTGTTTCTTATAAATGAATAATTAGGAGCATATGGTACAAATTTTACAGGAAGTTAGAGACGTCAAATACTAGTTTAATGTCTATAAAGAAAGCTATATCCTCAAAATAACAAATATAATAGAGTAAAAGGAATGTACAGGGTTACTGTACCACCACTTTCCTGCAGGAAGTGATAGAGGGACTCAAATGCAATAGATTTAACCCCCATATGTAATTCCGGAAACCGATAGTTTTCGAGATAATTAACATTTAATGTTTTTCAACGATATGTCCAAATTTCCACACTACAAACCAAATTTAGAAAAAACCCTGCTGTCGATTTTAGTAATTTCCAATTTAGTTTTTTACTGACACATACGCAAATCTAATTTAGTATTTAAATGTGTAAAAATACTAAACAGTTTCAAACTACATACAATTATTTAAAAAATAAAGAACAAAATTTTTATGTTCACCGTGAAAGAACATTGCCTAGCTCAAAAAAAGATACACAACCAGTCAAACAAATTATTTTAAAAACTTTCTTATCTGATAGCCTATTCCAAGGACAAGAATGACAGTACAACCACAAGTAACTATTTAACAAAATTTATCAACATAACACAGAATTATCAACAACATGATATTCCAGCATGATGGTTGTCCAGCACATTACTGTATCACAATTCGGCAGTTGTTGGACAACACATACCCGAACAAACAGATAGGGAGGGGTGAACCCATCCCATGGTCTGCGCTGAGCACAGATCTGACACCTCTTGATTTTTACGTCTGGGGTCACACGAAGGCATTGGTTTATGAGACTCCAGTTAATACTGCAGACGAAATAAGGCAAAAAATTATCAATTCGGCGGAGGAGATGAAACGAACTTTTTCAACACGAGTTACAAAAACTGAAGTGAGGAAGCGGATCCGTACTTGTATCCGAAATCAAGGGCAATACATTGAGCAAGATCTCTAGAAACTTTGAGTGGATTTAATTAAAAGGTTATTAGGTAGGAAAGATTTTTTAGCAATTTGTTCAACCGTTTGTATAATTTTTTTGAGCTAGGCTAGATAATTTTCTTTCACAGTGAATGTAAAAAGTTTGTTGACTATTTTTTAAGTATTTGTATTTAGTTTGGAACTGTTTAGTATTTTGAAACATTTTGAATACTAGGTTAGCTTTGTATATGTGTTAGTTAAATACAAAAATAAAAATTATCAGAATCACAACAGGTTTTTTTCTTAGTTTAGGATCTTGTGTGGAAATTTGGACATTTGGTTGAAACACATTAAACGTTAATTATCTAGAAAACTATCGGTTTTCAGAATTACATATGGGGGGTTAAATCTATTACATTTGAGTCCTTCTATCACCCCTTGCAGGAAAGCGGTCGAGTTACCAGTAACCCCGTATAACCCATTTATTCTAAAAATAGTTTGTTAAATGTATCCAACAAACAATGTGCCAAAATAATTATGTTATCAACAGTGATTGTAAATATAAATATGGATAGACTATACAATCATTACAACAATATGATGTAAATTCTCAAATGATAAATACCTACTGCATGAGAGCAAAATATTTTGACACCTAGGACCCAGGTATCAAACAACAGAAGATATTCTGGAATCCTCTTTTTAAAGGCTTCATAATTATTATTCCAACACACATAGGTATTTGTGCTATGTTTCCATAAAGAAAAACTTGGCAGAAACAGTAATTTTGCATATATACATTATTATGGTTATGATTAAACATTTAGTAGAATATCCTAGATATAATAATCTTAATATCGATGAAGAGCAAAATTTTAAACTTACTACATTGGGTGGTAACTTGTGGCCAGGCAAGTATTTAACATTTTCATGTTGTTCGTTAATGATTTCTGTCAGCTTTTTTCCATTAATCATTTCCTCATAAACATACATAGTGACCCTGTCGTCGATGTGCTTTTGTCGCAAGGCATTGCTTCCTACGATTTTTGCAATCGCAGATCCCCTGAAAAGAAATCATGCCGGTGTAAACGTTAACAAAAACACACGGTAATTTATGCATATATCAAGGTTGAAGTTACCTAACAATTTTATCTATAAATAAGGAAATTAAAAAGTGAGGTTACGATCTAAGACGCATTTATGTATGAATGAAAAATGCCTAGCGAAAGATTAATATTCAACAACAAAATTACCAGTTGCCGCTACCCACGATGCAGACCCTTTTCGGAGCTGTGCATGCCATTTTTGTTGAAGTAAAAGTCCCAAAGTTTGACGTTAAACAAAAGATCGGAGCGAGCAAAACAACTCGGCGACGGACGGCGCAAAACTGAATATTTAAATGATTTTTTTTCCAAGACCGTCAAGTGATTGTTGGAGTTGAGCTGATATGACCTACGTATCGTTCAACGTAATATTACTACTGATAATGATAAAGGCGCTCAAGGACACCGCGGCAAGTTGGAAACATCCCAATCACATCTATTTAGGAATAGGAATTTTTTAAGAAATTGTGAAACGCGTACAGTGACGCTGATGATAGGAAAAGGCGAATGTACCAATCGTACATATTTTATTTTTACAGTTGGGTGTATTTTCGCAAGCATTCCGCATGTGGGGAGTTTGTTTAAAGTTTTTTTTAGTTTTTTTAAAGGCTATACCCCCACTAATGAGATGAATGACTTTTGCGTTGTGTGTAATACAGGTTGCATAATAGTGTATACTGCACAACACGAAATTACTGTAATGATTTTTTGGTGTGCCATAACGGTTGCCTAACAGGTAACAAGTGTCATATCTATGAAAGCTTTTTTAAACATAATGACAAAAGTGATTTATTATAATTTGGCGCAGAAAGTATATCTGGATCTGAAGATTATGACAAATTTTAACTATACTTTGATTAATAATTGTTACTTTCCGAAAAAAGGGCAACTTGAGAGCTGTCAGCTGTCAGAGAATGACACTCGTGACAGATGTTCGAAATTCAATTATTCCCGGTACTCCGGTAGTTTCATATTTTGAATTCTAAAAATTACCGAAAAAAATGCTGTTTTTGCTAAAAGGTTGTGCCGATGGCAAAGTTTACTATTTATTGAAAAATAAATACATAGTTGGACGAAAAAACTGCGATATATTGATCGAAAACGACCTGTCTATCAGCAGGTTGCACGCAGTTATTCAAGTCAAGCAGGATAGAGTGACTATCATGGACGCTGGCTCTAGGTACAGCACATTCATCAATGATCAAGAGCTTCGAGCTCATATAGAGTACCCATTAAAACACGGAAACAAAGTAACATTTGGCCTGTTGGGCAGCAAATTCATATTTGAACAACATTCATTCATCACCGCCGTCAGTGGCTTATCACCCACCGAAAGATCTCAACTGAAAGAAGATTTGGGAAGCATTCGAGGCCAGGTTGCGGAATATTGGGCGTACAATTGCACCCATCTCACCGTAAAGGAGGTAGGAGTGACGATGAACGTTTTGAACGCAATCGCGAGCAACGTACCGATCGTAACGTTGCAGTATTGGTGCGAAACCAGGAAGAAAGTTGATGCCGGCGAACAGTTGCCCGATGTGAGCATGTTTACTAGCCCACCAGTAGCCAAATCGATAGCTAACAGGGTTCAATGGAAGAAGAAGGCCGATCGGAAAGGTCTCTTCAAGAACAAAATGTTCGTCTTCGTAAGCGAAGACGCTACGAAGCCGATGGATCGTCTCATTCTGCAGTTGGGAGGGTGTTGTGTAGCTTGCGATAAGGAACCCTCATCCATATTAGTCACGAAACTGAAAGACTCTGCACAACAAGTCGTCGTCGTTCAGCCGAAAGTCGAAAAAAAGTCAAACGCGACGTTCAACGAAGTTGTCGGATATATCGAAGAGAAGAACCAACGTCTGATTCTTGAGGTAGAGATAGCTCTGGCTATTTTGTCTGGGAGCTGCGATACTTTTTGTAACCCGGATTTCAAAAACATAAACCCTGGATCTATTCTAGTTCCCAATTCTGCTGCAGACGATCGTCATCTTCAGCTGTCAAACAAGAGATCTACCACAGACGAACGAGCCCTTCAAGGTAGCGTTGTGAAGAGACTGAAAAATGAAGTGATTCCTCAAAAATCTGAAGTTCAAGACCAAATTAAACCTAGTGGGGGAAGAATAACGATAAGGCATCAAGTGGAAAAATATTCTGTTGCTAAAAAACTGAGAAATTTGAATCGGCTTGCTGTCTCCCATGTAGCTGATGATGGAGCTAAAAGTCCGATAATAAAGTCTGCGCATGGACAGAAAGCAAGTTTGGGCAGATCAAAGGATTTGGACAGCTCAGAAACAAACGAAATCGACGCATCATGGCTTTCGAAAACATCTTGCAGCGTTCCCATTACTATCGACGACTCCAGCTGGTACGATGAGGCGGATTACTCGACAGAAGTGATCGAAAGGTTCAAAAATGCGGTGGATATCGTGCCCATGAAAATAACTGTGGAGACGCGCGATGGCAAAAGAAACTTCAAGAAGTTCAAGAAGGTGAAGCCGCTGTGTCCCCAAAGCAAAACTATCAACAGTGACCGGTTGGTGTGTGTCTCCTTGCGAAGAAAGGCGAGCTTAGATGCCGAAGAAGTTCGTTTAAGTCAGTATCAAAATAAGCAAGTTCCTTCTTCTAGTTGTGAGGTTGCGCCTGTTGTTAAGAGGGGACCTAAAAGATTCATCCTCACGCAACAGTTATGTATTTAAGTCTGGTTGTTGCTCAAGTTCAACGTATTCAGGAGTTTGGCAAATTGTTACATTTTCAACAGGTTAAGATTTTGCTAGTACAGCTCTGTTTTCATTGTAATTTAAATATGTACGTAATTACCGGATAGATATACTTACACAAGTGTCTAATATGTTAAATATTTCCTCATTATAGTTAAAACAAAGATGTTTGATTATGTGTATACATTATTTTTTTAATAAATAAGCCCTTGATATTATTATTGTGTCTGAGCAGTCTATTGCTATACAGACTCCATCTTACTCTTACTAGAATTCTGAATCAGTCAATCAGGCGATTTATATATCATCAATATAGCAATCGCATCAGTAATAGACTTTTAAGCTCGCTTTTAAGCAGCGTTTCCCCTTGACGTTACAATGAACTTTCTTCCTTCATGCCATTTTCCAAATTTGGAACAGAAATCAAAAGTTTTATGATATCTATATAACGAAAATCCACGACACTCATTTCCTTCGCGTCGGTCTGTCGCGTTTTTCTAGCCTCGTAATCTCAGTAACCGCTGTATGTATTGTGACGAAATTTGGGTACCGGTATATATGCTATGGGGTCTTAGTAGATAAGTAAATAATGGATAATACTGCTATAGTTTTGAAAATCGATACATTGGCGTCAAAATAGTTACCTAGCAAAGAACAAAAAAGTTTAAACTTTCCTTAAATTTCGTTTTTAGGCGTTTTAGGATTTCCTTATCAATTTCCAAACTTTTTTGGGTAGGGGTGAAATTTGGGTGGTTGGAGGGTGAGGGGTTGCAAAACTGAAAAAGTTTTTATATGCATAATAGGCTCTCCATTGGCCTGCGAAAGAATTCTCTCTTTTTAAGCCAATCGGAACATTGCCTTACCTATTACAGATATCAAGGGACTTCGATTTTTTTTCTGATGTATGTTACATTTACATACGAGTATTACAGTGATAATGAAAAACTAAAAATATAAAAATAGCTCAAACTTGCTTTTTATTCAATTTGGGGGTTCTTGATCGTTTCGTTTCATTCAGTTGAAGCTGTTAGAATAAACACTGTCTCCTACGGAGAGAGATGCAAGAAACTGTTTACTAAAGTGTTTGTGTTGGATGTTTTTTGTTATGTGTGTGGGAAGTACTGAGTCAGTCAACTTGACTTCATTTTTTTCTTTTAATTTAATCAGTGGTTTTCGTGACGGGAGGTTTTCAAATGAACACCCTTTATACGTATTTATGGTTAATATGGTATGGTATAGTGGGAAATAATTTTAAACAAAAAAATGAAAAATGTCTTGTTTGAGTGGTTGACTATTTGACCAACTGACGAATGACGATGAGGTCATCTGCGACTCACAATTAATTACGGTTTTGTTATCAGCGCGTTTCCAGCAACGCGACTGGCGCTCCTTTACTTTTATTATACCACCTACCTCATCTACATCTAATTAAACCCCGAAACTTTCTGGGCGCACCCGGAATGGGCTTGCCCCCCATCCCCCCCTTCCTCCGTATCACCCTCCACCTCCCCGCTTTAATCCCCTCCCGGCCGATTCTTCCGATCTACTTGCCGCCTGGATCTGGATAGTCGTCTTCTGATTCAAATCGGTAAGTTCTTCCTTTCCTTCCTTCCTTATCCTTCCTTACATTGGCGTAGTCGTTATAGCAGCCCAACAAGAATAAGGGTCATCACTATAGACGTCGCGCGGTGTTTTTGGAAGTGGGTCCAACACATTACATTCAAAGTACGAAGTTCGCATACAACGCTTAATGATATGAAAAATTTTCATGTAGGTAGCTTTTACCCTGATTTAAGGTACAAAAATATTTTCTTAAGGTTTTACATAAACCTTCATTTTTCATAACAGTTATCACTAATAGGAGCTAAAACAATCAAATATATTCTCTCATTTTACCTAAATGGTAAATTCATAGCTTGTCCTAAAAGATAGCAGTACCTACAGACCGCCATGGGTCACCTTATGCGAAACACTTAGATTACTCGAAAACAACGGAATTATTTTTCTAGAACTGTTTTCCTATTCTCCTCTGGCTTATATACCGGGTTACTCTGGGCACAGATTAGCTAATGTGGCACATTTTTCACTAGCACCATCACTACCTAAAGATCCAATAGTGCTACCATCCTAGTGTTTAACGCAATCCACATAGCACCCGATATCCCTAGGAAGCCGTATCGCCCAAATTTGGGATAAGACCAGAATGACATCTACAGGTTATTTGTAGGCTATCCTTGGTTGTCCTATAGGTTAGCCCTAGAATAACCTGTCTGGAATATCCTGTGACAGGCAGGGACAGACATCCCTTGGATATCCTGCTGGGCCGTCTATCACTGGAATATCCTAAGGATGATGGTTTTGGAAATCCTCAGCTTGTATACTGTGAGGCGGTCCAAGGGATATCCCTTCAAGACCACACCCTTTTTTATACAAAATGTGACATTTGACAGTGTTGACGTTGGAAAGACGAAAGAGGTGAAAGGTGAAGGTGACTTGCAGCAAAGTTGAGCAAAGCAGCTAGCAGCTTGCAGTAGTTCCTGGTTCCTGGATCGTTTTTTGCCGCTTATCATATCCTCCAATACCTTTACCATCTGTACCTGTGATCTGTACCATCCGACATGCCAAGGGCTCCCAAGTACAAACCACAAAATGCAAGTCAGATAATAATTCGGTAATCTGTTTATTCTCACAAGGTGGGTGTAGAATTGTCCAGGTCAACATTCTATAGGAGCATTAAAAAGGAAAAGGAAAGTTTAATGATGGCAAAACTTTATATGACGATGCACTTCATGAAGGAATGGAACAGAACGAGGTTAGATTGAATTCCCACACAGCATTTGATATCCACTGCCACTGTATGGTCCCAGGCTGTCCTCAAAGGGAAATACATATGCAAAATGTCAAAATGTCCCAGGGAAAGCCACATCTTGTAGATGTCATTCTGGTCTTATCCCAAATTTGGGCGATACGGCTTCATTTAGGATGTCCTAGGGATATCGGGTGCTGTGTGTGTGAGCATGCATACTACTAACGTATTTCGAGGATCCTCAAAGGCAAAACTAAAACTAGAATTGCTCAGATCGGCGATTTGACAACGAATATAATTTCATAATTTTGGGCGGTAGAAATGGTGGTTAATCCCCTCAAATTTTCCGACACCTCCCGCCCCCGCAGCCGCGCCGTCACTGTGTTTATAGCTCCCGGCGCCACGGGGTGGGGGGCGTAACTGATCTCACACCCCTCGTAATTTAACAATGAGTTGGGGGGTAACTGGGGGGCAATAAGGGCGAACGAAGCGAATCGCCCCCATTCGTGGGCGTACGTGAGGGGTGGCATTATATGTCGAATGTCAAATCCCCTACAATTTATCACCCCCTTCCGGAAAAAATGAAAAATGTTTTTCAGGAACTCGCCTAAAATGCCTCCACTATGTTAATTAACGGTGTTAGAGGGCGAGGGATTAATATGAAATATAGTTTATCGAGTTTACGCTTCCAAGACGGCAACAGCTTTTTTACCGTATTATCCAAAAAAAGACACGGTGGTCACCCCAGCATAAAAAAAGCCCTTTACCTATACCGAATGCCTTTTCGATTGAGAATTGATGAAATTGAGGATTCGATTCGTGTCTATCGCAGTATCGCCGCTGCCATCGTGTGATCGCGGCAGGATTGCCAGATCCTTCCCGTCCATTTTCTTGTTGAAATTTAAAATATAGAACATAGGACTTTTCCGATCAAATCCCTCACCAAAAAATTACATTTTCCTGACCAAAATGTCTTTCCGCAATACACTTTGTATAACTAATTGCCACAAATCACCAGATACTTAATTACTGGAGATATTATCCAATTTTAATGCATACCCTTCCCTGAATGTGTTTTTCATAGGTACCCACTTAGGTACCTATGACTTATATTTATAAAAACTCGGCATGGTATACTCACCGAGGTATACTAATAATAACCTACCTATAGGTACCCTATACCTGCCTATCTGACGTACAGTTAACGTTATCTAAGTTAAGCGGTTCTCCGATTCTTTCTAACGCTTGGCCACTCCCAATTTACGCGCAGGAGGTGAGATTTGAGTTGAACAGTTTTAGAGCTAAAGTTTCTTCACATATAAACATCCCCCGAATTAAAAACATTCCTAATTTTTGTAGAAAATTCCAAAATGTGGCAACGGTGCTGACCGCGGCCCGCGGACCATCGATTCCCGACGTCCTTCGCCTTCCGTCCCTCACCCCCCGCACTACTTCAACCACCTTCGCGCACTCTCAAGATGAGAACGACCTCTACAGCGTTGCCGATTCCAACCGGTTTTTACACTTCCCACTGGATTTATTTAGGTACCTACTTTCAGCTCCCACTGATGCACTGAAGTCACTGAAAAGAGCTTATGTAAAGCCTCTGTCTGCCCGTCCGTCTGTCCATCCGTCCGTCTGTCCGTATACAAAGGATAGCCATAACTACAGCTGCTAGAGAAAAACTAAATACACATTCGGAATCAGCATGAGAAAACTAGCCCGGGAAAAAACAGGTTTTGTTAATATCGCTTCCGGCTTAAAAATAATGAATTAAATTACGACAGGTAACTAACGACGTATTATGTACGGTGTATTGATATTCCTGAAGCACAAGCAGCGTGGCCGAGTAGTTAAAACGCTAGGCACTAGTCCGAAAGGTGGTTCGAATCTCATCGCGGTCAAAAACTTCTTTGTTATTTTTTTTTTAAGAATAAATGTTAAATTTGTTGATTACTAGTCGGGAAAAATCCGGTTTTGTCAAACAATAAATTTGTATACCAACAAATTCCACAGGCAGAGGGGGAGAGCGCCGTTTAAATTTATGCAAGTAAATTATTTACTACTTTTTTTTGGGTCGCAGAGGGCCTTGGTGGATGACGTGGCAACGTGGCGATGCGCCGTTGCGTTTGGATTGGATGCGTCTGGCGTCCGCGGTAGCGCCGTAGACCGCCGAGCAAGCTTAGGCGGCTGTGCTCAAGCTCAAAAGCAAAAGCATCCCAACCCCCGCAACCCTCAACCCTTCCCCGCTCACAGCGCTCCAAAGGAAACACTTCAAATCAAACTGCAAGTGTCTTGTGTTCTGTCTGTCGGTCGGTCGCACACCCTCTGCATACTCGACGAGTAGCTATTATTCGGCGGTAGTGTTGTAGGTTGTAGATAATAAGAATCGGTCGGTGGTATCGGCGGTCGGTAGTGTGGGCCCCTGCGGCGGAGCCCCGTATCGCGACTGTGGCCTCTGAACTCAGCCATGAGGGTGCTTCTGGTGGTGGTGTTGGTGTCGATAGCGGCGGGCACGGTGCATCTGGCACAGGCCAAAAGGAAACGGAACAAGTTCGAGGGAGATTTCGAGTTTGCCGAAGAGGTAAGTGCATGACGGCATCAGTGCGATGCACCAGGTGCACTACAGCAGGTACCTCCTACCTGCAGGTTCACCTGACAGGTGCACTGCAAAGCGATAGGTACCTACAGTATAATACGCTTCCTACCAGGGTTGGGCTGCCTGCAATTTTTAAAAGTCGCCCTACACATTGTCTTTCTTATTATGTCATACCTACCCTGCTACGTTCCTTGCTTTTTTAGTCAGCGTCCTGTTTGTTAAACAAAAATTCACCTCCAGAACTGTTAATTGCACTGCTTTCAAGAACCAACTAAATACGCGGTACCTCAGAGTAATAATTCTTCTCTCGGTACCTAGTATTTGACAAAGACAATGTGAATCTATGTGCGTCAAGTGAGCTCCATGGCGTACCAGCAACAAAATGCACCGAAATGTACCGAGCACGGAGCGCGTTGACAATTCACCGCGTCGCCCTCGGACGGATGCTAGAAAGTCATGGGCGTATCGGACCAACTTATAGGGGCAAAAGAATCGCTAACGCGTTGACGCTGCAGCTCACCGCGGTATAGGATTGGAAATGAACACTTTGGCTAAATTTATCACTATATCTCAGTTCCATAGCTATTATGATAGTAAAAAATATATTAATTGGACTTAAAAGAATTTTGCCACGAGGCGTTGACGCCTGTGCCGCCCACGCTGAAAGATGTCTGTGGATGAAAATCTGGCAAAAGATAGAATAATGTCTGTGCTATGCAACCATAAGTTGCACAAAGCGCGACAACGTTTCTAAATTAATAAAAAAAAATAAATCCCACTTAGGCGTATTTCTCTGCGAGGCGTTGACGCCTGTGCCATCCACGCTGAAAGATGTCTGTGGATGAAAATCTAGCAAAAGATAGAAGAATGTCTGTACTATGCAACCATGCACAAAGCGCGACAACGTTTCTAAATTAATAAAAAAAATATAAATTCCACGTAGGCGTATTTCTCCGCGACGCGTTGATGCCTGTACCGCCCACGCGGTAAGGTGTCTGTAGATGAAACTCTGGCAAAATATAGAAGAGTATCCGTGCTCTCTAACCATGGATTGCACAAAGCGCGACAGCGTTTCTAACATAGTAAAAAAATATATAAATGCGACTTAGGGAATTATTCCGCGAGGCGTTGACGCGCGTGCCGCGCACGCTAAAAGATGTCTGTGGATGAAACTCTGATAAAAGATAGAAGAATATCTGTAGTATGTAATCATAAGTTGCACAAAGCGCGACAAAGTTTCTAAAGTAATAAAAAAAATATAATTTCCACTTAGGGGGATTTCTCCGCGAGGCGTTGACGCCTGTGCTGCCTACGCTGAAGGATGTCTGCGGATGAAAATCTGGAAAAAGATAGAAGAGTGTCTGTGCTATTTAACCATAGGTAGCACAAAGCGCGACAGCGTTTCTAACATAATAAAAAAAATATAAATCCCACTTAGGGGGATTTCTCCGCGAGGCGTTGACGCCTGTGCCGCCCAAGGTTAAAGATGTCCGTGGATGAAAATACCGGCGAAAAATAGAAGAATGTCTGTACTATCTAACCATACATTCCGCAATGCGCGACAACGTTTCTAACATGACAAAAAAAAATATTAATCCGACTTAGGCTAGTCTACCCGCGAGGCGTTGACGCCTGTGCCGCCCACGCTTAAAGATGTCCGTGGATAAAAATACTGGCGAAAAATAGAAGAATGTCTGTACTATCTAACCATACATTCCGGAATGCGCGACAATGTTTCTAACATGACAAAAAAAATATTAATCCGACTTAGGCTAGTCTACCCGCGAGGCGTTGACGCCTGTGCCGCCCACGCTTAAAGATGTCCGTGGATAAAAATACTGGCGAAAAATAGAAGAATGTCTGTACTATCTAACCATACATTCCGGAATGCGCGACAATGTTTCTAACATGACAAAAAAAATATTAATCCGACTTAGGCTAGTCTACCCGCGAGGCGTTGACGCCTGTGCCGCCCAAGGTTAAAGATGTCCGTGGATGAAAATACCGGCGAAAAATAGAAGAATGACTGTCCTATCCAACCATGCATTCCGCGATGCGCGACAAAGTTTGTAACATGACAAAAAAATATTAATCCGACTTATAAGAATCCATCCGCGAGGCGTTGACGCCTCTGCCGCTCACGCTTAAAGATGTCCGTGGACGAAAATACCGGCGAAAGGTAGAAGAATGTCTGTACTATCTAACCGTATATTCCGCAATGCGCGACAACGTTTTTAACATGACAAAAAAAAATATTAATCCGACTTAGGCTAGTTCTACCCGCGAGGCGTTGACGCCTCTGCCGCCCAAGGTTAAAGATGTCCGTGGATGAAAATACCGGCGAAAAATAGAAGAATGTCTGTACTATCTAACCATACATTCCGCAATGCGCGACAACGTTTCTAACATGACAAAAAAAAATATTAATCCGACGTAGGCTAGTTCTACCCGCGAGGCGTTGACGCCTGTGCCGCCCAAGGTTAAAGATGTCCGTGGATGAAAATACCGGCGAAAAATAGAAGAATGTCTGTACTATCTAACCATACATTCCGCAATGCGCGACAACGTTTCTAACATGACAAAAAAAAATATTAATCCGACGTAGGCTAGTTCTACCCGCGAGGCGTTGACGCCTGTGCCGCCCAAGGTTAAAGATGTCCGTGGATGAAAATACCGGCGAAAAATAGAAGAATGTCTGTACTATCTAACCATACATTCCGCAATGCGCGACAACGTTTCTAACATGACAAAAAAAAATATTAATCCGACTTAGGCTAGTCTACCCGCGAGGCGTTGACGCCTGTGCCGCCCAAGGTTAAAGATGTCCGTGGATGAAAGTACCGGCGAAAAATAGAAGAATGTCTGTACTATCTAACCATACATTCCGCAATGCGCGACAACGTTTCTAACATGACAAAAAAAAATATTAATCCGACTTAGGCTAGTCTACCCGCGAGGCGTTGACGCCTGTGCCGCCCAAGGTTAAAGATGTCCGTGGATGAAAATACCGGCGAAAAATAGAAGAATGTCTGTACTATCTAACCATACATTCCGCAATGCGCGACAACGTTTCTAACATGACAAAAAAAAATATTAATCCGACGTAGGCTAGTTCTACCCGCGAGGCGTTGACGCCTGTGCCGCCCAAGGTTAAAGATGTCCGTGGATGAAAATACCGGCGAAAAATAGAAGAATGTCTGTACTATCTAACCATACATTCCGCAATGCGCGACAACGTTTCTAACATGACAAAAAAAAATATTAATCCGACTTAGGCTAGTCTACCCGCGAGGCGTTGACGCCTGTGCCGCCCAAGGTTAAAGATGTCCGTGGATGAAAGTACCGGCGAAAAATAGAAGAATGTCTGTACTATCTAACCATACATTCCGCAATGCGCGACAACGTTTCTAACATGACAAAAAAAAATATTAATCCGACTTAGGCTAGTCTACCCGCGAGGCGTTGACGCCTGTGCCGCCCAAGGTTAAAGATGTCCGTGGATGAAAATACCGGCGAAAAATAGAAGAATGTCTGTACTATCTAACCATACATTCCGCAATGCGCGACAACGTTTCTAACATGACAAAAAAAAATATTAATCCGACTTAGGCTAGTCTACCCGCGAGGCGTTGACGCCTGTGCCGCCCAAGGTTAAAGATGTCCGTGGATGAAAATACCGGCGAAAAATAGAAGAATGTCTGTACTATCTAACCATACATTCCGCAATGCGCGACAACGTTTCTAACATGACAAAAAAAAATATTAATCCGACTTAGGCTAGTCTACCCGCGAGGCGTTGACGCCTGTGCCGCCCAAGGTTAAAGATGTCCGTGGATGAAAATACCGGCGAAAAATAGAAGAATGTCTGTACTATCTAACCATACATTCCGCAATGCGCGACAACGTTTCTAACATGACAAAAAAAAATATTAATCCGACTTAGGCTAGTCTACCCGCGAGGCGTTGACGCCTGTGCCGCCCAAGGTTAAAGATGTCCGTGGATGAAAATACCGGCGAAAAATAGAAGAATGTCTGTACTATCTAACCATACATTCCGCAATGCGCGACAACGTTTCTAACATGACAAAAAAAAATATTAATCCGACTTAGGCTAGTCTACCCGCGAGGCGTTGACGCCTGTGCCGCCCACGCTTAAAGATGTCCGTGGATAAAAATACTGACGAAAAATAGAAGAATGTCTGTACTATCTAACCATACATTCCGGAATGCGCGACAATGTTTCTAACATGACAAAAAAAATATTAATCCGACTTAGGCTAGTCTACCCGCGAGGCGTTGACGCCTGTGCCGCCCAAGGTTAAAGATGTCCGTGGATAAAAATACTGGCGAAAAATAGAAGAATGTCTGTACTATCTAACCATACATTCCGCAATGCGCGACAACGTTTTTAACATGACAAAAAAAATATTAATCCGACTTAGGCTAGTCTACCCGCGAGGCGCTGACGCCTGTGCCGCCCACACTTAAAGATGTCCGTGGATGAAAATACCGGCGAAAGATAGAAGAATGCCTATACTATCTAGCCAGGCATTCCACGATGCGCGACAACGTTTCTAACATGACAAAAAAAATATTAATCCGACTTAGGCTAGTCTACCCGCGAGGCGTTGACGAGTGTGCCGCCCACGCGAAATGACGTCTGTAGATAGGTACTGCGTTAGAAGTAAAATCAAAACAGATGAAGGGCTTCCAGTTTAAACGGGGCTGCCAGTCGTGAACTGAACCCTTCAGCGCACCCCATTCGGTTTTTTTAGGGAAAAACGAAATTTCAAACAAAAACCCATCTTGTCATTATCATCATCATCATCTTCATCATCATCATCATCCTCATCATCATCTTCATCCTCATCATCATCATCATCATCATCATCTTCATCATCATCTCTTTCATAGCCATGCCCTAACCTTCGGGCGCAATATCATCTTGTGGATATGGTATCTCGCTTCGTATTGTGCATGTATGTCTTGAAAGTCAATTTTCCGAATATATATCATAAAACCCGACGCATGGCGATGGCCTCCTCCTTCCCCTCATAGCCATACCCTTACCTCCGGGCGCAATATCATCTTGTGGATATGGTATCTCGCTTCGTATTGTGCATGTATGTCTTGAAAGTCAATTTTCCGAATATATATCATAAAACCCGACGCATGGCGATGGCCTCCTCCTTCCCCTCATAGCCATACCCTTACCTCCGGGCGCAATATCATCTTGTGGATATGGTATCTCGCTTCGTATTGTGCATGTATGTCGTGAAAGTCAATTTTCCGAATATATATTATAAAACCCGACGCATGGCGATGGCCTCCTCCTTCCCCTCATAGCCATACCCTTACCTCCGGGCGCAATATCATCTTGTGGATATGGTATCTCGCTTCGTATTGTGCATGTATGTCGTGAAAGTCAATTTTCCGAATATATATCATAAAACCCGACGCATGGCGATGGCCTCCTCCTTCCCCTCATAGCCATACCCTTACCTCCGGGCGCAATATCATCTTGTGGATATGGTATCTCGCTTCGTATTGTGCATGTATGTCGTGAAAGTCAATTTTCCGAATATATATTATAAAACCCGACGCATGGCGATGGCCTCCTCCTTCCCCTCATAGCCATACCCTTACCTCCGGGCGCAATATCATCTTGTGGATATGGTATCTCGCTTCGTATTGTGCATGTATGTCTTGAAAGTCAATTTTCCGAATATATATCATAAAACCCGACTTCATGAAAGAATATCATGACCTTATAATCTAGTTCTTCGTTAAATAAAAAACAAATTCGATAGTGCTTTCTTAAAATAAATAAATTTCAGTACACAAATAGAAGCTATATTTCAAATTTACCGAAAAATCGAAATATCTCTGAAACTGATGGGCGTAGGTACAACAAGTGCTATACAAACATGAAAGAGCATATTAAAAGCAAATCTTTAGTATAATAAAATATTTGGGGGTTACATTTAAAAAAAAAAGGGAAAATCTGGGTTTTGCGATCTACATCACCATATATGCGTCGCGGGCTTTTTTTATTGCCGATTTTAAAACTAGAGGATATTTTTAATCTTTCCATGTAAAAAAAATATTTTTGATTCATTACTTTTTTGATCTACAGTACGTTCGTTTGACAGCGATTTGGATATAAAAAAGGTCATAAGTTTTGAAATACTCTGTATAATGTAACAATACCCTATATTGGAAGAACGGAAATCATCAGTCGAATTTTATATTTTTATGTAAAACATTTTTCGCTATGTTCTACAGTAGTGGAGTTATCGATCGAGCCGGTACTAAAAACTCACCCTGTATATCATAAAACCCGACGCATAGCGATGGCTTCCTGTTCATAGCCATATCCTAACCTCCGTTTCAGTCTTGTAGCAGCAGTAGCAGTTTTAGACTTTTAGACAATTTTTTTGTAAGGAGTGTTGTACGTTTTTAATATCCTTCTAGCCCTCCGTTGCCATACCCTGACCTTCGGTGCACAGTAACAATTTTTGATCTGCCATATTTCGATTGATCTTGAATTTCAGGTGAATAATAATAATCATCATACTTGCTTGTGTTAAAAGTAAACTTAATGTACCATCAGAAGTTATAGAAATGTTTACACACTGGACATATATATTCTCCTGTGATGTATGAAGCTTTTGGCATTCCAAGGCATTTGAAGGTAATCCACCTATTGCATTTGTCGCATTGAACCCAACCAATTAGAGATTCCATAGATCCGTCCGTTATTGTTGATTCTTCCATGTGTTCTTTTCCACATACAAGACAAACATTCTGTAAGTCGTCAGATTCTTCGAGCAGTGCTTTTTTCAAAAATTCTCTGCAGTTTGCAGGGTCTAAACTCTTGTACAGGTCGCAATCAAAGTTTTCTTTCAAAATTACTTGTGCAAATGCTAGTACATAAATTCCGCAATTGAACGAATCTTTCTGAAGAGGATGATCTTTAACAGTAGCGGTCCAATTATCTGTCTTTTGGCCAGTGCTTTTCAAGTAACCTATAAATTTTTGCAAATATATTGCAGTTTCCTCCTGAGTGCTACCATAGGGGTTTATGAAGGCAAATCTCCTTTTAAAACAGTCTACCACAGCGAGACACCAATGATTATTTTGTAGATACGGTAACAAACACACACCCTCTAGTGAGAGAGATTCAGTCGCACAACCATTAAATATGTATCCCGAATCTTGCGTGGTTACAACAGTGATGTTCCCCTGTTTCTTTCTCGCTAACATGCATAAAGCTATATCCATTAGAAAGTTCGATATCCACATATCAGTAGGGTTCTTATGTGCAACCAGACACATGTAGTCCCTTATATATAGTTGGTTGAAAGGCTTTGCTTCCCCATACAGACCAACAACAAATTCTAGCCCAAAATATGTATAATATCTTTCATTTTGGACTGTTCCGTTCAACGGATTTATAATCAAATTTTCGTCTATTGTATCTAGTTGTTTGGGCAATTTTTCGTGAGGATCCGGCTTAACATTGAGATGATCTCCAAAGTATGTGTGATTAATTTTCTTTTTCTTTTTCCATATTTCCACTTCCTCTAATACATTATCAATTTTCTCATATCCCTGCAATTTACGTTTCCTACCTTTTGTGCAGGCCGATTTCGGTATATCTAGCATCACCTCTTTATGTGTGCGTAGAATCACATTCCTTGTTTGTCGTATGAATCTGCTACATTTTAAATGTTTACCGCTGAGTGCATTGTTTTTAATTATATTGAACCAGCTTTCTACTGGAGCATTGCTATATCTCGATCTCGATGGATCTTCAGTTATAATATTTGACCAAAGAGGCAAAATTGCCAAGTATTTTTTGAGTATCATATTGATAATTTCTGGGTTGTAATATGTGTTCTTTTTTCCGTCGTTTTGACTTCCCGTTTTGCAAGTTTCTAAAATTTTTGTAAAATGCATATAAAATTTGCTTCTTTCATACAGCAGTTTTCCTTCCTTTTCTGTAACCTCAGGTTCGTCAACAGAATCAGTTGAATCATATTCTATTCCGTCTTCAGTTTTACTCATTATTACCTCCCTAGCATAACGATCAACGTTTTCATCAAGAAATTCTGAATTACATACATACACTAATTTTGTAAACCACATTTCAACTTTGGTTAGAGAATCCATTCCAAAAACAGCTGCTAAAGAGTACTTGAGCAGTTTCTTTAACGGATGAATGCATAATTTATTAATATCATTTATAATAATTTTTAAGAAGTGGCAACAACATATCTTCAAAATGGTCTTCGGTTTCTCAGTATTTTTCATCAATAGTTCATAACAAACGTTTACATAAATGCTGAGGTCTTCGTAACCATTCCAGTAAAAATTGACAGCATTTAAAAGAGCGAAGCTGAAGTCTGTGACAACAGTTTTGAAAACAGGCCACTTTATGCTTTTATCTTTCTGGACGAACATGCGAAATGCTTGCAACCATGAACCAATAGAATATGCGTCATGTTCTGAAGTTACAAATTCCAGAACTGGACATATCGTTTTTTGTTTGTCAATTTTTACAACACCTGCATAATAATAGACCCGTTTTTTAGTTGGCTTAGGAGGGCGTACAACACTACCTGTCGCATCTAGATATAAAGTTATGGATTCTTCATTTATTGTTCCCCATTTTAAAATGTCCAATTGTTCCTTGCTGAACAAATATACTGATAAGGGTTCAAAAACCCTGTAAATATAATTGTTGTTTTCTCTCTGCATCAGAACAATATCTAAGAAATCATCGGGGTCTCTATCTTGTTCGGCATTTGCTTCACATTTTATGTTTCTGTATACCGAAAGCGACTTAATATTTCTCAAATTTCCGTTTTTAATTTGTTGGAATGGTGTCTCCAACGTATCTTTTTGCCGAACCATAAGGGGTGTTGAAGTTTTCAGTCTCTCTCCCAAAAGTTTCCTTTCCACGTTTCTGACAAACCTGGTCCTGATGTCTCCACTTGCATGGTTGTAGTTTTCCGATGAACTGAATACAGAACCATCGGCTGCATTATCCTCTTTTTTTCTAATTGTGATCAAAAATGTCTTGCAATTACTGTGTGCACAATAAGCATAAATTTTGTGAACTTCTGATTTGCTCGTATAGCACTTTTTGAAATTTAAAACGCAGATATTGTTCACAGTCTCAAATTTTCGGCTTATCACCATATGGTAATTATGAAGCTTGTTCTCTTTGACTATGCTATTGTATTCGTCTTCTTTTAGATAAAATACTCCTTCCTTGTGCTTACATTTGCCGAAGGTCAGGGTTTTGCGGTCTAGTGTATCATCATTTCTAGATTTCGTCGCCATACTACCAGAATAATTAGACTTTGCATTATAAATATTCTTCAAACTATCTGGAATCATGGTGATGAGGTTGGTATCTGTGGTGTCCTTTTCGTTGTTGCTGCAATCGTTAGGTATGCAATTTTCTCCAGCAACGTCTAACGAATTTTCCTGTATACCAATTCCGCATTCAGCTGTATTTTCGAGCCTTGTCGCGGTGCTCTTACTTGCCACTGCATTATCATGGCTTTCACTACATTCCTTTAATTCCACGACGCTGGGCAACTGGCACAATTTACCTATTTCTTCGTGTATGCAAACCTTGTTTCTTGTCCACAGTTTATGAAGTTTGTATCTGTTCTTTACAGTATTGCCTAACTTCATTTGTTCGCAAATGGCACTGTAAATACCATCATATCTGTAATATGACTCGTCCAAAACGCTTAGAGGTGTATTTAGTCCAATAATAGCCTGCATAAAATTTATGATTGCTGATCTTTCCTTTTTTTGGTTCGCTGTTTCAAAATTCATGTGTTTTCCTACATTATGAGAATCTGTCGCATGCGTTGACAAATGGGATTCCTTGTTAAAGTGCTTGCTTATATTGCCCGTATTTCTCTTTAGTATTTTAACCAGCCAGTTCTTTTTGTGGCGGTCTGCTTTTCCACATAAATCGTTACAGATGTCTTCGACTAACTTATCCTTGCAAGTTAAACTCCTAAGTTCCTCATAAGATTTCAATGGAGCTAACCGAATTATGCACTGCGCAATTTTACCATAATCTGCCTGATTATTCATTTTACCAATTAGATTAAATACAAATACAAGCAAAGTCGCAAAGCGTACCTAACTAATTACATATATTGCTCAAAACAACAAGTGTCCACCTACTTCAAGCTCCTCGGCGTGCTAATGCAAACGGCGCGGCGATTGTTGCAATTCAATAATAATAATGTTTGAATGTAATTTACCAATTAAATCGAATATAAATATAAGCAAAGTAGCAAAGCGTGCCTAGTGAATTAGATATAGCTCTAAACAAGCAACTTACCACTCACTAGATGTTTACTACACTGATTAGGTTCATAGGGTCATAGAACATTGTGACTGTCAAATCTCCGGACCGAACAATGTGCCTACCAGCTATTAGCGCTACTACATTTCCAGTAGTAGTCCTTACGCACATTCATGTCCCTTCACTCACGAAAATCTACCAGTGCAGCGCATAGATTCGCCTACGTCGGATTAATATTTTTTTTAATCATGTTAGAAACGTTGTCGCGCATTGCGGAATATATGGTTAGATAGTACAGACATTCTTCTATCTTTCGCCGGTATTTTCATCCACGGACATCTTTAAGCGTGAACGGCACAGGCGTCAACGCCTCGCGGGTAGACTAGCCTAAGTCGGATTAATATTTTTTTTGTCATGTTAGAAACGTTGTCGCGCATCGTGGAATGCGTGGTTAGATAGTACAGACATTGTTCTATTTTTCGCCGGTATTTTCATCCACGGACATCTTTAACCTTGGGCGGCACAGGCGTCAACGCCTCGCGGGTAGACTAGCCTAAGTCGGATTAATATTTTTTTTTATCATGTTAGAAACGTTGTCGCGCATCGCGGAATGAATTGTTGGATAGGACAGATATTCTTCTATTTTTTGTCGATATTTTCATCCACGGACATCTTTAAGTGTAGGCGGCACAGGCGTCAACGCCTCGCGGATAGATTCGCATAAGTCGGATTAATATTTTTTTTTGTCATGTTAGAAACGTTGTCGCGCATCGCGGAATGAATTGTTGGATAGGACAGATATTCTTCTATTTTCTGTCGATATTTTCATCCACGGACATCTTTAAGGGTAGGCGGCACAGGCGTCAACGCCTCGCGGGTAGACTAGCCTAAGTCGGATTAATATTTTTTTTTGTCATGTTAGAAACGTTGTCGCGCATTGCGGAATATATGGTTAGATAGTACAGACATTCTTCTATCTTTTGCCGGTATTTTCATCCACGGACATCTTTAAGCGTGGGCGGCACAGGCGTCAACGCCTCGCGGGTAGACTAGCCTAAGTCGGATTAATATTTTTTTTGTCATGTTAGAAACGTTGTCGCGCATTACGGAATGTATGGTTAGATAGTACAGACATTCTTCTATCTTTCGCCGGTATTTTCATCCACGGACATCTTTAAGCGTGGGCGGCACAGGCGTCAACGCCTCGCGGGTAGACTAGCCTAAGTCGGATTAATATTTTTTTTTGTCATGTTAGAAACGTTGTCGCGCATTGCGGAATATATGGTTAGATAGTACAGACATTCTTCTATCTTTTGCCGGTATTTTCATCCACGGACATCTTTAAGCGTGGGCGGCACAGGCGTCAACGCCTCGCGGGTAGACTAGCCTAAGTCGGATTAATATTTTTTTTGTCATGTTAGAAACGTTGTCGCGCATTACGGAATGTATGGTTAGATAGTACAGACATTCTTCTATCTTTCGCCGGTATTTTCATCCACGGACATCTTTAAGCGTGGGCGGCACAGGCGTCAACGCCTCGCGGGTAGACTAGCCTAAGTCGGATTAATATTTTTTTTTGTCATGTTAGAAACGTTGTCGCGCATCGGGGAATACATGGTTGGATAGGACAGATATTCTTCTATTTTTTGTCGATATTTTCATCCACGGACATCTTTAAGGGTAGGCGGCACAGGCGTCAACGCCTCGCGGATAGATTCGCATAAGTCGGATTAATATTTTTTTTTGTCATGTTAGAAACGTTGTCGCGCATCGTGGAATGCGCGTTTAGATAGTATAGGCATTCTTCTATCTTTCGCCGGTATTTTCATCCACGGACATCTTTAAGCGTGGGCGGCACAGGCGTCAACGCCTCGCGGGTAGACTAGCCTAAGTCGGATTAATATTTTTTTTTATCATGTTAGAAACGTTGTCGCGCATCGCGGAATGAATTGTTGGATAGGACAGATATTCTTCTATTTTCTGTCGATATTTTCATCCACGGACATCTTTAAGGGTAGGCGGCACAGGCGTCAACGCCTCGCGGATAGATTCGCATAAGTCGGATTAATATTTTTTTTTGTCATGTTAGAAACGTTGTCGCGCATCGTGGAATGCGCGTTTAGATAGTATAGGCATTCTTCTATCTTTCGCCGGTATTTTCATCCACGGACATCTTTAAGCGTGGGCGGCACAGGCGTCAACGCCTCGCGGGTAGACTAGCCTAAGTCGGATTAATATTTTTTTTTATCATGTTAGAAACGTTGTCGCGCATCGCGGCATGAATTGTTGGATAGGACAGATATTCTTCTATTTTTTGTCGATATTTTCATCCACGGACATCTTTAAGTGTAGGCGGCACAGGCGTCAACGCCTCGCGGATGGATTTTCTTATAAGTCGGATTAAAATTTTTTTGTCATGTTAGAAACGTTGTCGCGCATCGTGAAATGCGTCGTTAGATAGTACAGACGTTCTTCTATTTCTCGCCGGTATCTTCATCCACGGACATCTTTAAGCGTGGGCGGCACAGGCGTCAACGCCTCGCGGGTAGACTAGCCTAAGTCGGATTAATATTTTTTTTTGTCATGTTAGAAACGTTGTCGCGCATTGCGGAATATATGGTTAGATAGTACAGACATTCTTCTATCTTTTGCCGGTATTTTCATCCACGGACATCTTTAAGCGTGGGCGGCACAGGCGTCAACGCCTCGCGGGTAGACTAGCCTAAGTCGGATTAATATTTTTTTTGTCATGTTAGAAACGTTGTCGCGCATTACGGAATGTATGGTTAGATAGTACAGACATTCTTCTATCTTTCGCCGGTATTTTCATCCACGGACATCTTTAAGCGTGGGCGGCACAGGCGTCAACGCCTCGCGGGTAGACTAGCCTAAGTCGGATTAATATTTTTTTTTGTCATGTTAGAAACGTTGTCGCGCATCGGGGAATACATGGTTGGATAGGACAGATATTCTTCTATTTTTTGTCGATATTTTCATCCACGGACATCTTTAAGGGTAGGCGGCACAGGCGTCAACGCCTCGCGGATAGATTCGCATAAGTCGGATTAATATTTTTTTTTGTCATGTTAGAAACGTTGTCGCGCATCGTGGAATGCGCGTTTAGATAGTATAGGCATTCTTCTATCTTTCGCCGGTATTTTCATCCACGGACATCTTTAAGCGTGGGCGGCACAGGCGTCAACGCCTCGCGGGTAGACTAGCCTAAGTCGGATTAATATTTTTTTTTATCATGTTAGAAACGTTGTCGCGCATCGCGGAATGAATTGTTGGATAGGACAGATATTCTTCTATTTTCTGTCGATATTTTCATCCACGGACATCTTTAAGGGTAGGCGGCACAGGCGTCAACGCCTCGCGGATAGATTCGCATAAGTCGGATTAATATTTTTTTTTGTCATGTTAGAAACGTTGTCGCGCATCGTGGAATGCGCGTTTAGATAGTATAGGCATTCTTCTATCTTTCGCCGGTATTTTCATCCACGGACATCTTTAAGCGTGGGCGGCACAGGCGTCAACGCCTCGCGGGTAGACTAGCCTAAGTCGGATTAATATTTTTTTTTATCATGTTAGAAACGTTGTCGCGCATCGCGGCATGAATTGTTGGATAGGACAGATATTCTTCTATTTTTTGTCGATATTTTCATCCACGGACATCTTTAAGTGTAGGCGGCACAGGCGTCAACGCCTCGCGGATGGATTTTCTTATAAGTCGGATTAAAATTTTTTTGTCATGTTAGAAACGTTGTCGCGCATCGTGAAATGCGTCGTTAGATAGTACAGACGTTCTTCTATTTCTCGCCGGTATCTTCATCCACGGACATCTTTAAGCGTGGGCGGCACAGGCGTCAACGCCTCGCGGGTAGACTAGCCTAAGTCGGATTAATATTTTTTTTGTCATGTTAGAAACGTTGTCGCGCGTCGGGGAATGCATGGTTGGATAGGACAGATATTCTTCTATTTTCTGTCGATATTTTCATCCACGGACATCTTTAAGGGTAGGCGGCACAGGCGTCAACGCCTCGCGGATAGATTCGCATAAGTCGGATTAATATTTTTTTTAGTCATGTTAGAAACGTTGTCGCGCATCGCGGAATGCATGGTTGGATAGGACAGATATTCTTCTATTTTTTGTCGATATTTTCATCCACGGACATCTTTAAGGGTAGGCGGCACAGGCGTCAACGCCTCGCGGATAGATTCGCATAAGTCGGATTAATATTTTTTTTAGTCATGTTAGAAACGTTGTCGCGCATCGCGGAATGCATGGTTGGATAGGACAGATATTCTTCTATTTTTTGTCGATATTTTCATCCACGGACATCTTTAAGCGTGGGCGGCACAGGCGTCAACGCCTCGCGGGTAGACTAGCCTAAGTCGGATTAATATTTTTTTTGTCATGTTAGAAACGTTGTCGCGCATCGGGGAATGCATGGTTGGATAGGACAGATATTCTTCTATTTTCTGTCGATATTTTCATCCACGGACATCTTTAAGGGTAGGCGGCACAGGCGTCAACGCCTCGCGGATAGATTCGCATAAGTCGGATTAATATTTTTTTTAGTCATGTTAGAAACGTTGTCGCGCATCGGGGAATGCATGGTTGGATAGGACAGATATTCTTCTATTTTTTGTCGATATTTTCATCCACGGACATCTTTAAGGGTAGGCGGCACAGGCGTCAACGCCTCGCGGATAGATTCGCATAAGTCGGATTAATATTTTTTTTAGTCATGTTAGAAACGTTGTCGCGCATCGCGGAATGCATGGTTAGATAGTACAGACATTCTTCTATCTTTCGCCGGTATTTTCATCCACGGACATCTTTAAGCGTGGGCGGCACAGGCGTCAACGCCTCGCGGGTAGACTAGCCTAAGTCGGATTAATATTTTTTTTTGTCATGTTAGAAACGTTGTCGCGCATCGGGGAATGCATGGTTGGATAGGACAGATATTCTTCTATTTTCTGTCGATATTTTCATCCACGGACATCTTTAAGGGTAGGCGGCACAGGCGTCAACGCCTCGCGGATAGATTCGCATAAGTCGGATTAATATTTTTTTTAGTCATGTTAGAAACGTTGTCGCGCATTGCGGAATATATGGTTAGATAGTACAGACATTCTTCTATCTTTTGCCGGTATTTTCATCCACGGACATCTTTAAGCGTGGGCGGCACAGGCGTCAACGCCTCGCGGGTAGACTAGCCTAAGTCGGATTAATATTTTTTTTGTCATGTTAGAAACGTTGTCGCGCATTGCGGAATGTATGGTTAGATAGTACAGACATTCTTCTATTTTTCGCCGGTATTTTCATCCACGGACATCCTTAAGCGTGGGCGGCAGAGGCGTCAACGCCTCGCGCATGGATTTTCTTATAAGTCGGATTAATATTTTTTTTTCATGTTAGAAACGTTGTCGCGCATCGTGGAATGCGTCGTTAGATAGTACAGACGTTCTTCTATTTTTCGCCGGTATTTTCATCCACGGACATCTTTAAGCGTGGGCGGCACAGGCGTCAACGCCTCGCGGGTAGACTAGCCTAAGTCGGATTAATATTTTTTTTGTCATGTTAGAAACGTTGACGCGCATTGCGGAATGTATGGTTAGATAGTACGGACATTCTTCTATTTTTCGCCGGTATTTTCATCCACGGACATCTTTAAGCGTGGGCGGCACAGGCGTCAACGCCTCGCGGGTAGACTAGCCTAAGTCGGATTAATATTTTTTTGTCATGTTAGGAACGTTGTCGCGCATTGCGGAATGTATGGTTAGATAGTACAGACATTCTTCTATTTTTCGGTGGTATTTTCATCCACGGACATCTTTAAGCGTGGGCGGCACAGGCGTCAACGCCTCGCGGGTAGGCTAGCCTAAGTCGGATTAATATTTTTTTTTGTCATGTTAGAAACGTTGTCGCGCATTGCGGAATGTATGGTTAGATAGTACAGACATTCTTCTATCTTTCGCCGGTATTTTCATCCACGGACATCTTTAAGCGTGGGCGGCACAGGCGTCAACGCCTCGCGGGTAGACTAGCCTAAGTCGGATTAATATTTTTTTTTGTCATGTTAGAAACGTTGTCGCGCATCGGGGAATACATGGTTGGATAGGACAGATATTCTTCTATTTTTTGTCGATATTTTCATCCACGGACATCTTTAAGGGTAGGCGGCACAGGCGTCAACGCCTCGCGGATAGATTCGCATAAGTCGGATTAATATTTTTTTTGTCATGTTAGAAACGTTGTCGCGCATCGCGGAATGCATGGTTGGATAGGACAGATATTCTTCTATTTTTTATCGATATTTTCATCCACGGACATCTTTAAGGGTAGGCGGCACAGGCGTCAACGCCTCGCGGATAGATTCGCATAAGTCGGATTAATATTTTTTTTTGTCATGTTAGAAACGTTGTCGCGCATTGCGGAATATATGGTTAGATAGTACAGACATTCTTCTATCTTTCGCCGGTATTTTCATCCACGGACATCTTTAAGCGTGGGCGGCACAGGCGTCAACGCCTCGCGGGTAGACTAGCCTAAGTCGGATTAATATTTTTTTTGTCATGTTAGAAACGTTGTCGCGCATCGCGGAATGTATGGTAAGATAGTACAGATATTCCTTTATTTTTCGCCGGTATTTTCATCCACGGACATCTTTCCGCGTTGGCGGCACAGGCGTCAACGCCTCGTGGTAAAATTCACCGTAAGTCCATTCAATATATTTTTTCCTATTACAAAGGCTATGGATCTGAGATATAGTGATAAATTTAGCCAAAGTGTTCGTTTCCAGTCATATACCGGCTTGAGCGGCACGAGCGTCAACGCAAACATAGCGTTAGCGGTTCCTTTGCCCCTATAAGTTGAACCGATACGCCCATGATTTTCTAGCGCCCGATCGATGGCGTCGCGGTGAACCGTCAACGCGCTCCGTGCTCGGTACATTTCGGTACATTTTGTTGCTGGTATGCCGTGGAGCTCACTTGACGCACATTGTGAATCTTATATGAATGATGGATGATGGTTTTATTTTTTTTTAAGAACTGCAAATTAATAATTAAGGGACAGTGTAAAACATCAGCAATTTTTATTCCCAAACATTAAAAATTAACAATAGAAGCTTATTTCCAGCTACAATTATAACGCCTCAAAGATAAAGCAATTTGTTTATTAGTTTTGAAACAATTTTTAGTAGCATTCACGAATCACCTTTAAAGTTGAGGTGAAACATGATTTTTAGAGACACTGTATCTAGAAAATAACCAAATACAACCGAATACAACAGAAAAGAATAAAAAACAGCCCACGACAACAGAAAACAAGCAGATAACAGCGGAAAACAATAGAAAACGGACAAATACAGCCGAATATGACAGAAAAGAACATAAAACATCTCAAAAAAAATAAAAAACAAGCAGAAAACAGCTGGAAACAACATAAAATGACTAAATACAGAAGCAAACATCCAAACACAACAACGAAATTCCATCGAATAGAAGAAAAGCAGCTCAAAACAATAGAGAAGCAGCTAGAAACAACACAAAACGGCCAAATAAAGCCGAATACGACAGAAAAGACACAGACACAGAGACAAAATTATTTTTCTACGTAGGTATTTATACCTAGCCTAGATAGGTATCATAAACATAGTTAAGTCCCTTTATCTGGGGGGGGGGGGGGGGGTCAACCCCTTATAGATACAATAAACAGAACGAGGTTACTGATTTGAATTATTTTTGGGGGGGGTTATTTCATTCTTGACTTTGAGTTAGAAATATGGCGATTCTATAAGAAGAATACAGTGAATTTGTTTTGTTATAAAATTGTTTAGATTTTTCGTCGAAAACAGAGTGAGATACGAGGAGACATCAAAGAGACAAAAAGCTGTGATGTTATTTGTTTAATCTGGAAAAAGTTCAATGACGTATATTTTTTTGCTAATATTAACACAGTAAAGACTGCTCCCGAGACGCCACTGTGTCTTATTGCAGTGAACAGCACTGCCAAATAACAAAAAAGTCGGACCAATGATCTTTTAGAAATTAAAAAAAATCAACTTATTTTCCAAACTTTCACACCTTGTTTCATGGACACCAAACTCTTTAGGTCACGTGTTTATACCTATAAACTTTTCTACTTGAATTTAGGTCTGAAATGTGAGGGTTTAACGCATATATCTTGTATCTCTATATGTGTGAGACCTGAGAGTGACCAGATTTAGGTATTCAGTCAGATTATTCCTTATTTCTTTGGAAAGGCTGGAGCAATAAAATCATTTGTGGTGTTATAAATTAGCAATAAAACATGGTTTTGTGAAAAATACAGACCTATCGAATGGATATAGATAACTATATCATAGTTTTCAGATGGATAGAAGCGATATTTTATGTAAGAAGCAGAAGCGACGCGACGGCGTGCGATAAAATCAGCATTCATCCGTAAGCCGCCGTAGCATCATCAGTATCCATCCCTCCATCCATTCGGCATCTATCCAGCTCCAGCAGCCATCAGAGTCCATTATTCATGTGGCACGAAGTGTGGTGTGATCCAAAGGGACTGACTGGAAATCCGTACAGTTGGTGACGTGACATGATTGATATTTACCTTATTTACTCCCGACAAGACCCGACCACACCGACCCTTGTTACACGTTTACCATTCACGTTCGCGTTCACCTTTTCTAATTTATCTCGCTTTGGACATTTCCACACACATTGTCACTTCATTTCGGGATTGAATCTCCTTCTGATTTGCGCTAAATGCCGAGCTTTTGTCCATGATTGCACAATATGACAAAAAAATGATACTCTACAGATAAAAAACACATAAAAAATAAATTTAAGAAAAATTTAAAAAATATGTGCAGAACAGAAAATCTCGATTTTTTGAGAATTCTTAAAAACATTACAAAAGCAACGTTATAAAAAAAAATCAGTGATGTTTAGGGCACAGAGTCTATTAATGGAATATCTTCGGAATGGACTCATCTATACGCCCACAAGGTTTCGTTAGTCATCTGCCAAAGCCAAACACTCTGCATATGGAAATCGATAATACTGGAAACTCTCTGAAACCGTATCATCATCATCATCATCATCATCATAGTCACAATGTCTTAAGAGACATGTTCTGAACTCGTAAAATGCATTTACTCATTTTACGAGTTTCTCTTGAGATATCTTAAGATCTTTAATGCAGTAGTTTCCCCATTTGCTTTCTGCATCCGCATGCCGTTGACCAGATGGTAAAGTGTATACGAAGTCACTTGGAACAGCAAAAAATGCTTGGGCGGCATCTCCTTTGTGAAACGCGGCAGCACCGACACTCGGTTTATCGTCGGTGCGCGGCAGATATACAGGGTCCCTGGGGCGTTTCACAAAGGAGAAGCCGCCCAAGCATTTTTTGCTGTTCCAAGTGACTTCGTATACACTTTATCTACTGGTTCATCCGCCTTTAGGGGCAATTTCTCACCCCAAGAACAAGAAGGTGTCCTGACTCTTCTCAACTCGTCCACCCGAAGCTGTTGGTTGAGAAGAGGTTACTGCTTATATACCGACAGTAGTCCGGTGTTCCTTTTAGTCGCCTTTTACGACACGCAGGATATACGATGGGAGATATTCTAACTCGCCCCCACACGGGTACTGAAACTGTATAGGGTGTATTAATTATTTTAAAGTTCGTCACCGGCGCGGCGGTTTTATTTGAACCGATGAATATTTATTTCGGTCGTAATGTGTAAAGCGGGGTTCGTGGCAATCCTGCGACAACGCCAACGGCGGACGGCAACTATTTAATGGAAATTCAAAAGTTCATAATAAACCGGAAAGTTCGCTCGGCTCGGTCAGTGTAGGCTGTAGGCAGCATATATACATATAACAACATTATTCCGGATGGAAAAAGGTTGGATGCGGTGGCCGCTAGCGCTGCATTATTAGCGCGGCGCGACTGACGACTCCCTTGACTCGAAATTGCCCTTTCGCATTTCATCGGTTAGCCGTCATCGTAGCGTGCCGTGCGGCGGCAGCGAAAATTATTCATAACACTTCGTTCATTACATTAAACGTGCAGCTACTCGGCTAGCTGCATCGATCGAACAATCATCATGTGAAAAGTGCCAGATCATCACCATCTTGCCTCTCCAAGCCTTTGCTATAGTGCTACGTTCTTGTAGCGTTCGTTGTTCGTTGATGAAATCTGTTCACAAGACATTATCATGATTATTTATCTATTAATTTGTGTCTATAGACACCTAGAATATACAGGGAGAGTCCTAAGTTCATATTTTTTTTTAGAACTGTGTATAGAAGTCTTTTTTCAAATAAATTTGTTCGAAAACTGAAAAATAAGCGAGATACAGAATCAAAAAAAGTAAATCTGGGCTACTGTCTATACCTAAAGTGTATTCAAATCCGCCGTGATCGCCATGGTCCACAAGGTCAATGCAATGTTTGCCATTCTGATTATTTAAAGGTGCAGCAAAAGAGTGTCTGGTTCTGTATTCTCGCACCACTTTATAGACACTCCGTTTGCAGATACCTATTTTGAGTGCAACCTCTTCCACAATATCTTCAGCAGTCAGCAGCAGTTGTTAATGATTTAAGCCTCACGTCAAAATGGCTCTTTTTTGATCTCTTCCTTGGTGGACTCAAATCCCGACTTCTAGCCACGGATTCATTTGCAGTATCTGTGCTACTAAGCCTCTTCCTTTGTAGACTTAAATCCTGTCTTGTAGCCATATCCATGGATTCATCTGCAGTGTCTGTACTACTCGCTGTACTACTAGACATCCTCCAATATCTCCTTCAAGTTATCGGGGAATAATACAAACACCACTAATGCGTATGCGATGATAAAACCACGATGTACCTACGCTATCATTAACACGACGCGTCGTATACAATGATAAACACACGAAGCAACTGAATAAAATACAACCCTGTGGTCTGTTGAACGACCCAGACGGGCGGCGGAGCGGCAAGCCTCCAAGGTATTTATTGCCTTTCGGCCGATCGCAGTGAATGCCGCCTTACTCGGGAGGCGTGCGTGGTATCCTGTTTATTTACAATCTTCAGCACCTTGGATTTTAATACGGTATAGATTGTCTGTTTAGTTACATAGCTGCTTTTTTTTTAACTCCAAAACTATAGTTATCACCGAGTGAGTGTGGAAAGTACTTGATCAATCCACTTGATATGATTTTTTCAGTCAGTATTTCTATCAATAGATGTATTCGAGGCAATCTACTTTCACATCGATATTATTCTATTTTATCCGATTCCATTACAAATCACATACTACTTTTTTTCGTCTATAATGCATTCTTTTCATTGGTGACGGTCCATCCGAGTCTGAGCGGGCTCCTATTGATATTTCATCTTTTAAAAATACAAATATCGATGGCGTCAGTATTTAATGTATACTAGAGTTTAGCTAAAGGTTCCACCTTTCCATTGGTGCAAACGGCTTTTCGTTGCGAAGCATAGTTTTTAAGCTAGAGTTTCCTAAAGTAACGAATATTCCTATGTGAAATACCTGTATCCTTTCTAGCGCATTTCGGGCTGTCTGCGGAGGAGTAGAACTGGTTTGGCGTTTCCCGGAACGGGATTTCAAGGAATCCTTGCGCCTTCCGCCCGGCTCTCGATGCCGATTGGCCTGTCACCCGTTCAATTGTTTTTGCACTCGAACCTGTGCTTTCGAAGATGCACAGTGGATACTGGATAGTGGAATCAGTCGATTATTTTTAAGGGCAATTTGATTTCTGACATCGCCGATATTTTATTGTATTCCCGAGCGTGAGATTGTGTTTCCACCAGAATTGTGCTAGGAAAATGAACGCAGTGAGAATGTGTAGTGAAGCTGTGAAACGGTGTGCAGATGGGCGTTGCGAGGATATGTAGCGGACTGTTTTCAGTTTGCCAGCGAGCGAAGTGCATCTGCTGGCCTACATCCACAGCATACATCCCTCGCACCACATTTCTAGCATATACATCCATTGAAACACATTCCTAGTACACATTCCTCGCCAACATGCCTTGTTTTGCACGTACAGAAGCTTCGCTCTGCTAAGACGTCTTCACCAGAGCTGTGCTGAGTGAGGAGAAGTAATTCAAGCGATTCTATTGGTTCGTTAAAAGCACATCCCAAGGACTTTTGGAAGTTACTGTTAAAATCTAACTTTGAGTATGAGACCATCTATGAAATTTGTTTAGATACTGTTTAGAATTCAGCAAGACTTGTGTATTTGATCGAAATAGTTATCCATGTTTTATCCATTAATTGATTTGAATTAAGCTACTTACAATGCCGTTATAACTTGATTTTATTAAGAGGGGGTTTAGGTAGACGTACGTGAGAAGTATTTGCAATGGTTCAGCTGTAACCATTTTTTTGACTACTAATTTTGATAGACCGATCCTTGTGGTCGAGCTGGAATGCAGAAGACAGGCAGTGGCAGCTTCACTTTCAGAGGATCTCGATACCATTACCGCTTGGGGGCTCAAGAATATGGTAAAATTTAATGCTTCCAAGACCCAGTATTGTATGCTATCTAACAAGAAGCACCCAACACCAAGTCCTAATGAGCAACCGGGCTCTGCCAAAGAGTCACTCATTCAAGCTGTTAGGAGTTAACATTACAGAAAATCTGATCTGGCACGAAAACGTTGCGTCAATTGTAACAGTTGCTGGTAAAAAGCTTGGGTACCTATTTAGACCCAGAAGGTACTTTTCGCCATGTAACCTCCTCACACTATGTAAAGCCCAGATAAGACCTGGCGTGGAGTATTGCTCTCATGTCTGAGTAGCTGCTGCCCCTACTACCCTGTCTATACTAGATGCCGTCCAGAGAATGGGCCATTCGACTAATTGGCGACCCGGCCTTAACGCGCCACCTCCATCCACTTTCTCACCGGCGTGTTGTTGGTGATCTCTCGCTCTTCTACCGATATTCAAACGGAATCTGCTCCTCTGAGATATCCTCTATCGTTCCGCCGCTCACCGCTCCTATCAGATGCACCCGCGCAACCGCTGCATCTCATCCTAAGACGGTTGTTCTTCATACATCAAGAACCATGCGGTACAACGGCATATTCATTCCCAGGAGGGTATCCAAGGCTTGGAATAGGCTGCCAGGAGATGTATTAATTAGTCCTGCGGGTATTGGCCCATTCAAATCCCGCGTTAACAAACTTCCCCTAACATAACCCTTTCACAGCAGCCGCAGTACACTATGATATTTAGGCTCTGCCTACGGGATCTGCTCAGTGATAGAAAAAAAAAGGGATTTCTGAACTGAACTGAAAAAATATGAGCATGAAGAAAAAGGATAGTTCTAGAGAAATGTCGACGTATTTTTTAAAATTTCCTAATAGACAATTATTAAAAAAATGGCAACTGTGTCGTTTTTTCTGACAAAATTCACGGTCTCTTTTCCAATGCTCGAAAAACCTTTCAATCTTGATCTTCGGGATAGCCTTCAATTCTCTCAGCGATGAGCTTTTCATATCATTTATGCCTGTAAAACCGTGTGGTGTCCCTTTAATGTTATTTTTAATTTGGAAAATTGAAGAGAAAATATATGAAAGAAATATCCTCGTTGATCCGTGCAAAAAGAGGATGAAAGATACACCGTGGACCGTGGTGGTGGCTGGTGGCTCATTTATATAACATTCCACCACCACCCGCCGCGCCGGCTTCCGGTCATTTATAATAGTTCTTGCCAAGAAATCTTTTTTGCTGGTGGCTGCCCCGTAACCCGTAACTGGACGTGGCTACACTAGGGCTGCCAACATTTTTCTGTCTTTTCCTCGATATTCTCGAAACCATTCATAACAAAATTACGAAATTAGGTACATTGGGTAAACTTTTGATGCTGAATCTGATTCTAAAGTCAGAATATCATAACTTAAATCAAAGGCGTATTATACGGGTGGAGTTAAGGGTAAAAATAACCTCATTTTCTAAATGGTAATTTTTTTGACATTTTGATTTTAGGATATGGTATTTCAGAGATTTCTACGTAAAAATGGTCTCTTGGTACATCTCGATAGGGCTAACCGTTTTCGAGAAAAATGAAAAATTACCAAGCATTTTTTGCTGTTCCAAGTGACTTCGGATACACACTGTATAAACATTCATCTATTTTACGGAAATATAGTATTTTCGCGTATTATAATATATTTCTTCAACAGTGTATTGTACGGCGTGCCGAAATATAGTATACAATACTACAGGGTGTCCAGTTAGTGTGGAATTCTTCGATATCTCGTAAGGTATACCCGCCATACCTGATAGAAGAAAATGTCAAATACAAAAGTCATTTGGTTACTTGAGACGCATATTATAAAAATATTTTGAAATATACAGGGTGTTGCGGGAAAGTAGGATAGTGATCAACTTATTTTTTTCATATGGAAGTATACACTTTTTTTAATATTCTTTTAGTTTCCATCATTGATCTCTTTGCCAAGTTATAATTTATTTCGTGATTTGCAAGGTCGCAAGTAATACGTCCAAATTGATATATTCCTTAGTTACTTGGATGTTAAGTGGATATTATTTTGGATGCTACCAGCAATTTGTGTTTACAGGGTGTTTTTGGCAGAATTTTAAATTACGGCAACTTGAAGGTCATTTTACTTTGTTTTTTTAAATGTAACACCCTGTATTTTTTATTTTAAATCGAAATATCTACTAATACCCTATCTCGCCTTGTAATATTTTTTTTCGCGTTTGCGACGTTGCGACGAAATAATTTATATTTCTCCAAACTTTTAAACAAATATCCACGATTTTAATTTATTTTAAATAGAATCCTCTCCTTATTATTATTGCAATGAATTGCGCATGTCGAATTTAGAAAGATGTCACAATTTCAAAATTTTGTTTCGATTAATTACTGAGATACGGCAACACCGTTTTTTCACTAAACGGTACCGGAACGCTTAAATATTTCCAAAACTGCCACAACTGGAGGGGTGAAATTCAATACTTGGGGGTTTTTGAACATACAGAATTCAAAAACGCTAACATCAGTGTTGTCAGATTTACCAATTTTACGTCATAATTTAGAATGGAATGCCCTATTTATGAAGTCTAACGTAAACGTGGTAAAGAATTACCCACTAACTGGACACCCTGTATAATTTATAGTACGGTCGGCAACCCTAGTCTGCATATCGGTAGCTAGTATCTTAAAGTATTTTTGTGGGAAAAAATTTAGTCAGGGCCTTCTGATAGTGGTCTCGTAGTATGTCGTCTGGATTCGTTGATCCGTACCCTTATCAGATGAGCGTCTCATACAGCTGGATGGGTGGATGGATACGTAATAGGTAGGTATTATGGCCCCCCGATGCATTTCTGGCGCGTTCCGCCGCCGCAATATTCTAAATCGATTTATAGTATACGCCAGCCGCCAGCCAGCGCTCCGCTCCGGCAAGCGGTGCCGCCAACAAAGAAACCTACAAAATATAGACGGTAATATATTGCGCTGCTGAATTGCGAATAAGGCTTCCCAAGCCGCTAAACCCATTTAGTTTCCCTCCATGCCACCAATATACATACCGAGTAGGTGTGCAGTTCAAACGATCGTCACATTGACACTCAAATTCAACAGTGTAATTTGATTTAACGTACTTTTATTATTGAATGTCATATTTTCGGTCAAACATGTATTGAGTAATACAGGGTGGGGCATAAAAACCAAGTGTTTTTGGTTTGCGTAGTACTCATATATTAGAAAAGATAGGAGCGCGCGGTTTATTACAGTCCATTCCTTGACTCAAACCATTTCACTGTCTTACTTGCCACTTGACTTGCCATCATGGAGCGGTAGACGCTAGAACAACGCGTGGCATCATTGGCCCATATTTTTTTGGAGAAAATGGGGACACCGCTACAGTAACATCTGAACGTTACATTCATATGGTGAATACCTTTTTCATGTACCTGAATTGCAAAGAAGAGGTGTGGATATCAAAGATTTGTGGTTCCAGCAAGATGGGGCCACGGTACACACCGCCAGAGCATCCATGGCTGTTCTTCGCCACCTGTTTCCAAATCGTTCAATTTCGAGGTTTGCTGGCATTTCATTACCTCCTCGGTCTCCCGACTTATCAATTTGTGATTTTTTTCTATGGGAGCAACTCAAGGGCCAAGCCCCGTACGTTAGATGCAGAGAAGGAATCGATTCGCCATTAAATCTCTCAAAAAATCAACAGAGACATGCTGGAAACAGTGAAGTGCAATTTTCGTGGACGGCTGCATCATATGCCAGATGTAATATTTGCACTTAGATATTTCAAAATGGTTTATTATCAGCTGTGTCCTACTACCAATAATTTTTTTTAGAGTAAATACTGATAATTTTATGATTATTTCAAAAACACTTGATTAATATGCCCCAGCCTGTATAATAATTATTTGTATGTACCTATAATATATATCATTGAGATAGACATATCTATCTTTCAAATCCTACATCTGCTAAATCAAGTATTTTTTGTTGCGCGATTGTGTACGATTCTTTTTACTTCCCACACCGATAGGTGAGGGGAGTATTGTGATCGCGAAAATTTTCGATTTTGAGATAATACACTTTTTGGGCGTTTCATGATGTCTACATAACGAAAATCCATGTCACTCATTTCCGTCGGTCTGTCTGTCGGTCTGTCGGTCTGTCGGTCTGTCTGTCGGTCTGTCTGTACGCGTTTTTGTGTCCTCGTAATCTCAGTAACCGCTGCATGGATTGTGATGAAATTTGGGCAGCGATATGCTGGGGGGTCGTAGTAGGTAATGTTCTTATAATTTTGAAAATCGGTGCAGGGGCGGCGGAGTAATTAGCAAAAAACAAAAAAAATTAAATATTCCTCAAACTTCGTTTTTAGGCGTTTTAGAGGTTCCTGATCATTTTTTACTTTTTTTTGGGTGGGGGTGAAATTGGGGTGGTTGGGGGGTGGGGGGTTGTAAAATTGAAAAATTTGTTGCTTTCATAATAGACTGTCCACTGACCCATGAAGGAAGACCCAGCAACATAAATAACTTTTTTAGGTCCATGCGAACATTGCCTTGCCTATTGCAGAAACCAAAGGACTTAGAATTTTTTCTGGTGTAAACATACGAGAGTATTGCTTTAGATCCTTCTATATTGTATTACAAGGAAACTGTTGAATTGATGTTAATGAAATTTTGACACAGTATTGCTACCGTGGCGAGGATGGAAAACGCGTATGGTTTTTATAAATCGTGCCAGTGGCGGTGCAGAAATAATAAAAAAAGTAAAAGAATAAAAACAGCTCAAACTTCGTTTTTAAACGTTTTAAAGGTTCCTGATCATTTTCTGCGTTTTTTTTGGGTGGGGTGAAATTGGGGTGGTTAGGGGGTGGGGGGTTGAAAAACTGAAAAATTTCTTGTATTCATAATAGGCTGTCCACTAGCCTGTGAAGGAAGAGCTAGCGACATAAATAAACTTTTTAGGTCCATCCGAACATTGCCTAGCGTATTACGGAAACTAAGGGACTTAGAATTTTCTTTATACATACATACGAGTATTTATTGCTTTAGATCTTTTTGTACTTTGTAACGTGGACACTATTAAATTGATTCTAATTAAATTTTGACACAGTATTATTACCGTGGTGAGGATGGAAAACGCCTCGGAAAACGCGTATGTTTGTTAAATATAGTGCCAGTGGCAGCGTATATAGCAATAATCAAAAAACTAAAAGTTTGAAAACAACTCAAACTTCGTTTTTAGATGGTTTAGGCTGTCCATTGACCTCTGAAGGAAAGACTTAGCGGCATAAGACAATTTTAGGGGAGGAAAGGCTGCCGATGATTTGGTTGCAAGGAGATCTCAGACTAAAGCTTCATGCTATGGGAAAATAGTAAACTGATATCACAGTAATGTGTGGGAAGTACTGAGTCAATCAACTTGACTCCATTTTTTTTGTGAATTTGATGTGATTTGATGGGAGGGTTTTCGGCGTATCGTTTATTCGGTTGTCCAAACGGATCCGATGTAATACCGTAAATACTACCTACTGATGTGGATGCAAATAGCGCTTTTAGAATCATACAAGTTGGATTAATGAAATTTCACTAGATCCGTCTATGTGTACGTTTTGTTTCGCTCTACAGGCTAGATGACTATGTAGCGAAAAATCCATTAAATGCATTTTCATTCTCACACAGCGCAATAAATTCTGAGCTTATGGAAAAGAACAAAAAACAAATTTTGCAATCACAATATTCTTTTTGTTTATAAGTGCCTAGCAAAGTGAAAGAGTGCTGATTTTCACCGGTCGCCAACCCAGTTGGCTATATTCTGAGATTGTACACATTTTTGTCGTTATGTAATCATCTAGCGATCTCGACCTCTGATCTGATTGTTGGTTCGCAAAAAAACCTTCGGTAAAACCAATATTAGTTACTCTAGATCAACCTGTTGAAAAGGCCATCGAGCAGGTTGAACCGTTAAACCCCGGCCACACGCACAGACTTTACCTCGTAGTTACTTGTGCAAACCAGTTTGTATCGGGAAGCCCATGCGTGTGGACGGTAAGACGGTAGCTCGCGCAAACCGAAAAGCGAGAGGCTCGTGTAAATTTCAGTCGGCTACAGCAGCACCTACATATATGAAAAAGTCAGTTTTCGAATTATTAAGTAAGTAATGGAGGTTTGCGCGAGCTTACTTGAATGGTGTGGACGCTCGGTGGTATACCGTCTTGTTTGCTCAAACTATACCGTTCAGGAAAGTCGCTTTAGTGAAAGGTTATCTTCCGGCATAATGTACTTTATTATTGACGATTGAAGCGGGATGGAAGAATTAGAATATTGTCAGATATATTTTTTATCTGATCCTTCATCATTGTGGTCAATAGGCGCGGTTGTGCCTTCAAACTTCCAACGGAATTTATTAATAAGAATTTTGGAATCCCAGGTGGGTAATGCGTTTTCTGTTTGAACTCCAATAGGTATCAATACAAATATTTGACTATTTTATAGGTATATCTAGTATCTATGCTTTGTTTACCATCATCTATCTCCAAATATTTGTACATGAATCTAAAGCGGTGGCCACACACACCGACTTGCCTGCACGGTATAGTTTGCGCAAACGAGACGGTATACCGCCGAGTGTCCACACCGTTCAGGTAAGCTCGCGCAGACCTCCATTATTTAATTATTTGGAAACTGATTAGATAGATGTTCATATCCTTAACACTGAACCCTATGGTTACACACACAGGCTTTACCGTGCAGACTAGTTGGCGCAAGCCAAAACTTTCGGCAGACTAAAATTTACACAAGTCGCGCTTTTCGGTTTGCGCGAGCTACCGTCTCACCGTTCACACGCACGGGCTTCCCGACACAATACAAACTGGTTTGTACAAGTAAGTAGCACAGCATATTAAACAACCGGCATAATATCTCTGAGGATTTCCTATATAAAAATGGTTCCCGCAGAATTTGACCATGGGATGATTATACGGGTGTGAAGTCTGGGTAGAAATGCGAAAATAAAAATATCGATATCGGTACCAATTCGAATTTTTTTTTGGCCAAGTAGGTACGTTTGGTTAGTACAGAGAATTTTGTGCAATTGATTACACCACTCAATCATTATATGTACAGGGTTGGGATAAAGTATGGAACCAAGCAAATATCTTTGAAACGGAAAGGGTGATATTGCTGAAACTTTGCAGGCAAATGTAGTGACGCATAATGCATCTGAAGACATTATGCCGCCTATTAGTGTACTTCCGGTCTAACCGGAAGTACCGTCAACTTTTTTAATTTAAATGGGACACCCTGTATGTTTTTGCAGATTTTGATACATCTTTTTTTTTCCGAATACGTCCATGGTAGGTTTAGTATTTGTTTCTGTAAAAATGGGAAAGATAAAGCTTTTTTGATTACTGAAACGTTCATTTTATTTGATATGTTACAATAAGAAAATTTAAAATGAACTATCAAGGAATTATCTCAGACGCCGCCGTTTACTTCCTGACAATATGCAAGTCTGTTGACAAATTGTTGAGTTACCTTGAATCAATTCACGTCAGGATTAGGACGTCAGGAGGTAAATGGCCGGCATTTTAAACATATGAAGAAGCTTTATCTTTCCCGTTTTTACAGAAACTAATACCCAACCCACTATGGACGTATTCGGAAAAAAAAAGATGTATTAAAATCTGCAAAAATATACAGGGTGTCCCATTTAAATTAAAAAAGTTGACGGTACTTCCCGTTAAACCGGAATAGCTAACATAATGTCTTCGGATGCACTATACATCACTACACTTGCGTGCAAATTTTCAGCAATATCGTTCTTTCCGTTCCAAAGTTATTTGCTTGGTTCCATACTTTATATATACCCTGTATAATTAAATAATCCAAAAGTAGCGATACCAGCGTGGAATCGCTCAAAAAGTATCTTAGATAAGAATACTCGATATTAATGCAGAAGTATGGATACATTTCAAGTATCGAAGTATCGTTAGCATCCCTACAAATAATCGTCCAAAAGTGGGGATGCGCGTGTAATTGCCGCCAACCTGAGATATTGTGCTGATAGTTTACTATGCTGTGTAAGTAGTAAGAGGTAAGGCTTGCACGTGTGGCCGGGGTTTTACTCAACCTGAGGTCTGAATGATACTATATGGGTTAAGTTGAGTTGCGTTTATTTTTCAAGACCGTACACACAGCCGAACGAAGAGCAGTGTAAAGCGTAGTGTAGTGGGTCAATGGGAGCGTGCGTAGATGTCGGGGGGCAGATGGGTGCCGGAGCGTTTGCGGTGGGCATCGTCTTCGGCGTCTGCGTCTGCGTGGCAATCTCGTATGCTGACCTGGGGCGAGAGCAGCGCCTGTTCGGGGTGCAGCCACGGCTTGAAGGTGGCGTCCGGCTGCGCCTTTTTCCATGCCGGGTACCCGTCCACCGCCTTCCGCACGTTCTCCACGATCTTGGGGGCGACGATGTGCGCGATCCGGTTAACCAGCCACGGCGGCACCTTCCCGCCCGGGTCCGATTGGCTGATGTACCTATCATGCATACAACATTGAGACTGTAATACATTGCACAATTTCTTGCACAACATTTCCTTTAATTTCTTGAACAACATTTCGTATGAAAAATAGTTCCATGGAGCATATCACCTGTATTAAGACCGTTATTAAGACTACACAGTTTCTTGTACAAGACTTGGTTCAATTTCTTATACAAGTTTTGGTTCAATTTCTTGTTTAATTTATTGTTCAAGATTTGACTTAATCTCTTGAACAAAAATTCCGATGAAATATAGTTTTGTCAACAAGTCAGGTTTTAGAAGTTAGAATTGTCAATGTTGACAAACACATCGTTTTATACAGGTTATAATTAATTTTACTTTCCGTACCATAGGATTAGATTGAACTTCGACTTCCAAAATTTAATATATTGATTGAAATTAAAGCGCAAATTTAAAATATTGATTACAATGCGAAATTTAAAATATTGTAACATACTGGTGTTGGTATATTGTGTGTTAGTTTAGTTGTCATGTATCACGGAAAGTCAAAATTTTAGGTTAGATTTTTGACGTGTAAAAGTCATCGAATCATCTGGAGCTTACGGGAATGACGGATTGGCGTTCTAGAATGTCATCTGGATGTCTTGAATTCTCTAGATGGTTCGATGAAGTATATACAGGGTGTTTACGATCTTAGTGCATTAATTTGGAGGAACAATAGATCATGATATTTCGAACCTGAAACCTCAGTACCATTTCACTAGTTTACGCATAGTTAAACAGAAAAAATTTGAAAAAGCATAACCGCAAAATCACAATCCGACAACATTGCCCAATATTCGCCCTAGTTTCTGTCAGATGTTTTTGGAGATATTCACTATGTAAGCAAATGTTATTGTCTCTAGCCTTGTTGCCGCATATTCTGTGTTATCAGAAAATGTTGCGATTTTTTTTGAAACTTCAAATTTGGGATATTCGTATTATATTTCTGCTACAAGCATTACAGTGATGTGTAAAATTCGTACTTTACATAACGGCATTAAGATCGTAAACACCCTATAAGGCGCCATGAGTAGTAGTTCAGTTGACTTGATGTTGAGAGAAGTTAAGTTGAAATAAGGTTAAGAGATATTGGGTGTGTTGGACGGAACCTAGCGCAAAAGCGCTAGTGGGGAAGCACCTACATACATACATACATACATACATACATTGACACTATACAAAGGTATCTGCGTCTCTCAGAAATACAAATGACTTTTTTCCAGTCTTGTGCCGCTTGCTAACCAAACAGCGCTTCTTAAAAGCGCTAACCAAGCTGACTGGCGCTTTTTTGACAGCTTGTCATTCATCAGTTATAGTTAGCGCAAAGTGCCAACAAAGGCTTACGTCCGCTAAGTCCCGTTGAACACCACCATTGTATTGAGTTGTGAAGTAAAATGTGAAAAGTGCGTAAAGCTTGATTCTTTAGAGCCAAGAAAAAGCGGCCATCGTGACAATATTATGCGAGTAATCAAAATAAATTTCAGATCGTTTTCCGTGAGATGGTTCTTCGAGCAGTGTCGTAAAAAGTGTACAGTGCGTACCCAATGAAGCAGCCGTCTTTCATCCGTCTGATGACGTATCCGGTGATGTAAGAGGTCGCTCGGACGTATCCTTTTCTGAAGTCGTAGTCCTTGTGGTTGACGGAGTGGTTCAGGATCAGCTTCTCGTCCTTCTTGTTCGACCAGGATCGCTGCAGCACGAAGTCTCTGTTTTTGATGAAAGGCGGACAGGATAGGGCGTAGTATGATACGTCGTTGGTCGGGTCCAAGTAACCTGCAACAGTACATCAATACGAAGATGTATAAAGAAAGGGCAGATTTCATATGACCGATATATCAACACAGATGCATATTATCTATCTTTCTTAGTTGATTTATTCAAATGCATGACAAGAAACTACATATTCTATAAAAATAATAAACACCTTCAATAAACATAGTGAGTGCCCGGATATAAAATTTATCCCCTTCTTAATATAATAAACATTCAACTAAATAGATGCCTGACAAATAAAATAATTTCTACATGTCAAATTCACATGCAACAAAAAGTTATTAAACATTCGATAAAAACAAGATAAGCTCAATAAATGTAACGAATTCTCAGTCTCAAATTTAAATGTTTCCTATATTAAAGAATATTTGTTAAAAAATAATAGAGGCTTGATTAGATTCATCCATTTTTACTACCCAAGTGTTTGATCTGAAAGTTAGTGCAGCTGCGTGATTTTTAATATTAATCATTTCTTCAATATTCCTTTTAAAAAAGTTGTTTTCACGGCAAAATAATCTGTGTATCGTTAAAATTGAATTTATGTCCAGTTTGTATGGCATGTTTTGCAAGAGCAGATTAATTAGATTAGGGTACTTGCAGAAAAAAATATTATGTCGTTTACGCGTTCCTTGGAGCCTAGTAAACAATATGAAATCACTTGTTTGGTTTTTTGGAATCGGCTATGAGAGATATTCCAAAAATTATTTCAAATGCCGGAAAATGCCGCGCAAACAACCTCTGACGTCAGTGATATCGTATAGTGATGGAATGTAAAGTATTGATATTCGATATCGATAGCCAGTGCTAACCTAACATTTTGACATTGATCATTATAACCACAAAACACAGTCACACACAAAAGTATACTCTGTTACCTGATACTTTAAACTGGCTTGACGTCTATTTGATAGGTATCAGCTGACGAAGAAGTGTATCTCAAATTTAATTTATTACTAGTGGTGTTGATTGGCAATCCTGCGATCAGGACCGTATTAGTAATATTCTTATTGAATATTTGCCAAAAAGTAATGACTATTGTTGTAAACAAGAAATTGCTTCAATATCCAGAAATTCGCAGCAAAAATGGTTAGTTAAAAGAAATAGATTATTTTATTGTTTGTATATTGTTAGAGACTATCACAATACTCCTATATTTAGCAATAAGGACGATTCAATGGATAGCTTGCATCACTAGTGGGATATTTATTGGTTGAAACGTACAAGGTACAATTGGAGAAAAGTATAAAGTAAGTACATGGAGTAAGATTAATATAATAAGGTAGTTTAACTGAGGCTTAAGCTAAACATGCTTTTATCTTCATTCTTACCACATTTAAAGTGTACCTAATCATCATCATTCAGACCAGCCATACTGATATACTGAAAGACACGCCGGATTTTCCGAGAAAATGTAAAATAAGCATAGACCTCAGAGCATAGATGGAAACGTCACCAAGTGTCAATTACTTGTTATTAGTAATGCTTCCACTCAATACAGCCCTGCATTCCTTCAAAGCTTAAGATTGATAGGTCATGACTCAATCTGGGGTATTTTTAGTTATCACTAGCCGAACAGCTGTTCGCTGTTGACACGGCTGACAGTTTAAAGTATCGGGTAACAGGGTATACAAAAATCAAAAGAATAAAAGTTAGGCTAGATTACTAATTCACTCTGTAGGGATGGGCTTGAATTAGATTTATTCATAATGGGATGCGCCGAAATAAAATGATGGCTTCGATTAATTGCGAATCTCGGTCACAAACAGGATGAACTGTGATATCTATCAGTTATAAAAATGTATTGTGACGGAAATGCTAGTGGGTTAATTGCCTGTTTCAAATATGTTTTAAGTATCAATAATTGAATCGCCTTGTTATAGAATTCAGATCATCTCTAGTCGAATGCGCAGTTGGCAAACCTGTAGCAGTATCGGCTGTCGATATCGATAAGATACCTGTGACGTCAGCCCTTATTTTAAGTCACGTGAAAAAATTTGAATATATCCTTATTTTATTTTGCAAATATCTTTTTTTGGCCGTCAGTAAAATCATGTTGTTTGTTTCCTACTGCTTCTTGATATGGTTTTCTTTACGCTAACCCGAGGCGATTTCACGACCTCTGCAAGTACCCTTAGATTCTCTTTTTCAAATATTGTTTGGTGTGTCCATTCGAAGGTTCCTTGGCAGTGTGGGCGAAGTAGTAGCGGCACGGGGGTACGGGCGGGGGGGCAGGGGGGCGTGACAATGTGACATACCTATGTCGATGGATTCGATCATGTGTTCGTCCCACATCTTCCTGTATCCGGGATCGTGCAGCACGTCGAACACGGTGCTGGGCCGGACGTGGGGGAAGAACGCGTGCACCTTCACCATGCGGAAGCTGCACGCGTTCGTCGGCTTCGTCCAGATGCGCATGTTCACGCAACACGACGACGACGTAGTGGTATTATTGTTGTCCGAGTTCGCCTTCTTGTCGTACTCCAGCCGCCAGTTCGTGTGGTCGTCCATCAAAGTGCGTAAAGTCTCGAAGTCCTGCTCAACAAATTACAAAATAAATATATAGTTGAAAAAACTAAAAGAATGCGCTTTTAAAGAACATCGGACTAACAAGTAAAAAACAATTGAATTAAATTTATAACAATAATGAACGGAAAATACTAGTACGATTGTGAAAAAAGCGTGGGCATTTTGTGCCATATTATTCGTAAATCGAGTTCCCAATTTAGAATACTTTTTACTTCCCACACCGATAGGTGAAGGGAGTATTGTGATCGCGAAAATTTCCAATTTTGAGATAACGTGCTTTTTGGGCGTTTTGTGATGTCTACATAACGAAAATACACGTCACTCATTTCCGTCGGTCTGTCTGTGCGCGTTTTTCTAGCCTCGTAATCTCAGCAACCGCTGCATGGATTTTCATGAAATTTGGGCAGCAATATGCTGTGAGGTTGTAGTAGGTAATGCTGCTACATTTTTGAAAATCGTGCATTGGCGGCGGAACAATTAGCAAAAAACGAATAATTTCAAATATTCTCCAAACTTCATTTTTAGGCATTTTAGGTGTTCCTGATCAGTTTCTACTTTTTTGTGTGGGGGTGAAAATTGGGGTGGTGGAGGGTTGGGGGGTTGTAAAATTGAAAAATTTGTTGTATTCATAATAGACTGCCCAGTGCCCACTGATCTGTCAAGGAAGACCTAGCGACATAAATAACTTTTTTAGGTCTATCTGAACATTGCCTTATGCCTATGATAGAAAACAAAGGACTTTCTCCGATGTATCACATACGAGTATTGCTTTAGATCGTTCTGTATTTTATAATGTGGAAACTACTGAATTGATGTTAATGAAATTTCGGCACAGTATTACTACTTTGGCAAGTATGGAAAACGCGTATGATTTTTAGAAATCGTCTCAGTGGCAGCGCAGCAATATTAAAAAAACTAAAAATATGAAAACAGCTCAAACTTCGTTTTTATACGTTTTAGGGGTTCCTGATCGTTTTATACTTTTTTGGGAGAGGGGGTGAATTTAGGGTGGTTGGGGGGTGGGGGGTTGTAAAACTGGAAAATTTGTTGTATTCGTAATGGGCTGTCCATTGATATGCGAATGAAAAACCTAGCGGCTTGATACACTTTTTAGGTCCATTCGAACGTTGCATGCTTATTATAGAATCCACGGGACGTATACATACGAGTATTGTTTTAGATCGTTCTAGATTGCGTAACGCGAAAACTGTTCAATTGATTTTTAATGCATATTTTCTGAAGAGGGAGACGGAAGAAACTATTTACGAGGGTTGTTGTGTTGGATGTTTTTTTGCGGGCGGGTGGGCGATGATTTAGTTGCAAGGGGATTTCAGATTATAGCTTCGTGCAATGGGAAATAATAAACTGGTAGCATCGTTATATGTGGGAAGTACTGAGTCAATCAATTTGACTCCATTTTTTTTTTTGAAAAAGATTAGACATAGATGAAAGATAATGAATATCTTTTGTATGATTTGTATCGTCAATATCAAACTCTTAAGCCGCTATAAAATATGCCACACATCATGCGCAGACAACACTTATTTTTGTTAAAAAACTATTATTTTTTCCTCAAAAATATGTTTTATGTCACTTTATTTCCTTCTAGCGATGAACAAACTATTTTTATATGTATGTACATATATGTTATATGCATGTACCTGCTCATCGGCAATTTTCACCACTCCCGGTTGCAGCATCTCGTCATTCCAGGTTGGTCTATGTATATTTGATAGTGCAGCAGCTGGTAGCAAGTTCACCTACATTTTTACTGGAATATGCGAAGCCCGAAACAACACTCTTTCGACATACTTTCGATGACGTATTTTCTGCCACTTTCGCGTCATGTCCACTGACAATGTCATGTCCGTCGCGAGCAGGTTAGGGCACCGAGATCTGTCTCACAGGTGCAGGTGGTGGGAATACGATATCCATAGGTCAAACTGAACATTTTTGCAAACTGAGAGCCGATTTCACCGGTCCCTGCTGACAAGTTTCGGATAGCCTATATTATTTGTATGAAATCATCTGACAGATAGGCTATCTTATACTTATCAGGGATCGGTAAAACCGGGCCTTATTATATAAAATGATAATAAGCCCTTTTTTTTCCTTAACTTCGTATTGAGAAACAAAATAACTTCTATCTATTGATAGATACAGTTCGAGTCTGGACACCAAACCGAATCGATTGACATCCCTCTACCAATTTGGTTAGATTTTGTTAGGTTTGGTATTGAAATTTTCAAATTTGGTGGTATTAGGTGGCTGCATTTAGCGTTGTTTTTGGATCAAAATAATACTAATAACTGAAACACATAAATGAATAGATCGGCAGCTTGGATGTGCGCATCAGCAACCGCTGTATGCTCTAAATTAAATATATTTTTATTATAATAATAATTGGAAGGCAGCGAAGCATAAACATACGTTTGTTTGTTTGTTAGTTGCGGTGGTCTGAAACTGACGCAGAGCAGTCCAGCCGATTAACGCTCGTTCCAAACAAATTCGCTAAAGGATTATGAACGCGCGCTAAATAATTTGCTTTATTTGTTATTTTGTGTATTTAAACTGAACCCTCCAACGAATTGAAACGAATCCAAATTGTTTGCGAAAGTAATGTGATGTGCAGCAAACGGTCAATCCCTGCAGCAATATTGCCGCTGCGGCAATACGTATACAATTTGGCCGATAATGCTTTCCATTCTAATCAATATATTCCATTTATGTATATGTAGTACAAATATGTTACCGGCCAATCCCGATTTCAGATGAAATCTTATTTTCTAGGCTATCTGAACAGCTATAGGATAAACTAAACATAAAAAAAAATTCACATTCCATTAAGGGCCCCACAGACATCGTTCTTTTTCATCAGGTTTGCACGACGTGCCAACCGGTGTCCGTTAAACCGCTGGAACGATACCTCCACACACTGTTCGGTTTTCTTTCAGTTTCTCGCAAATTTTTGGTCCGTTAACATGGATAATACTTTAGCATTGGCGGCGGCTTTAGCTATTAAAGTGAAATACAGCAAGAAAAAACGTTCTAAATGGGTGAAACAGTGGCTTTTAAAAAGAGGCCAATTCCCGTGGTGTCTCCTGATCTGTTAAGAATAGTAGTTCAGTGAAATACCAAAGGTGTGGATGATATACATATATCATCAGCACTTGCGCCAGATTTCTTGGATGCATTTACTTTTTTTAACTCCTTCCTGAACGATCCGCGAATGGAGTCAATCTTCCTTTTCACTGAATCTGTATTTGCAGAGGGATCTATATTTCTACATTTTTTCAACAGTTCTCCGTAGGCCTTATTTTTCTTGTCTCTGTTTGCATACTCAGCGGATTTGACTTTCCAGAGACGCGGAAAACTCCTATACATGTGTACGAATTCCATCATAAATTGTTTGCTATTTTGCCGTGTATTTTTGATAGGTGTCGCTTACTCAAAGGCAACCAGAACGACACGGCAAAACCCCGTCGTGATTGCACGATGAACGGCGGCACATGTACCGAGTTGCACGATGGCGTTCGAAACCGACGGGTAAAATCAAGCTCGGACAGATTTTTTGGAACGACGACGGTGAACACGACGGTTTTTCGGCACTGTACACGGACCGAAATGAGTGTGATCGGTTGGCGCGTCGTGCAAACCTGATGAAAAAGAACGATGTCTGTGGGGCCCTTTACGAACAGCTAATTTTTCCTAGTCTGAACTAGCTTGAATTTTTTTTCTGTATGGAGGAAGAGTAGCAGTTAAACAAAGCTGGGGTTAGCCTACAAAACTGAAATAAATTTATTACTTATTTATTTATTGTTACTTGTCAAACCTTTGGTAGGCAGTCACTTAACCGACAGGAGGAAATTAACCTGTAGTTATCATGGGTTTTTTTTTTTATGGTCAGCCTCCCTCAAAGGCTGGAAATCCTATGGCACTGTAGAAGCGTTACGAGAGGATGAGTGCGGGTGCACGTTAGATTTGAAACGCTGCAGGTTGTAGTCGTCGGGAAACAAATTCCCCGGCAGCTTATTCCACAGCATCGAAGTTCTCCAAAAGAAGGAATGCTGAAGGAAACTGGTTCGGGGAGTAAGGACCTCGATCTGGTAAGGATGAGCTCGCAGAGCCTTTCTAGCGTTCCTCGTTCGGATGGCCTCCAGTGTTATCATTTGGGAGAGCTTACTCGAACATTTTCCGTGATAGAATCTGTAAAACAGAGACAAGTCAGCCACCCTTCTTCGATGTTCCAGGCTGTGGTGTGGAGGTCCTTTGCGAGGTTTGGCGTATCGATTATCTATTGCTCTCTTCTGGATAGTGTCCAGAAGCTTTAGGGAGTGTTTTGGAACGCATCCCCACACTTGAGAGCAATACTCTAACAATGGTCGGATCTATGCCTTGTAGAGCAGCAGTAGTTGCTGTGGTGTATACAGCTTCCTACAGCGGAACAAAACTCCAAGCTTCTGGGATGCCGTTTTAGCAATACTGACGACGTGGTCGTACCAGGATACGTTGTTGTTGATGTTGATCCCAAAAGCTTTACGAAAGGTGACTCGACTATTGGGTGACCCTCCATTTCACAAAGAAAACCAATGGTTACCCACTGGTTAACCGGAGCTTTTGAAGTGAATGGCAGATTATAAAATCATATATTAATAATTTGGGAAGGGTCCATAGCGAACTAAATTCTATATGGCAAGCAATATTATCTTACTATCATGATACGGATAGTTTCTTATAAACATGTAATATAAATCGTAATAAAAATCGTTCTGTAGTTTTGTTAGACACTGTATGCATAACCAATAAAAGTCCAAAATAAACCATCTGGAATATTGCGTCGTTTACAAGCTTTTATTACCATTAATTTTACCCAGTGTATGAAAAAGGCGAATGTGACATTTTTTATTTGATTATAAATCCTGTTAGTTTAAAATGCATGTGTAAATTAACAATTTTCCGCGTAACTATTCCCATTTTGAATCCGATGTATTTTATATGCAAATAAAGCTGCAATCAATATCGGATTGTATATATGTAATGTATGCATAGATTCGTATGCCTCCACTGAAGTACCGTATGACAATTAAATGTATCCCGTAATATTGACTCGAAATCGATATGCGTTATGCGTGTGCTTGTAGTTATGTAGACACTGCGTCAGATGTTGTTCGAGGAGGGGTCATACTGATACTGATGACGTCAGTTATTGCAGTCACTAGTGTCACTATACCGCTCGCTGAATGATAATATACTATCCTCTACGGCCATATACAGGGTGTTAATTAAGTATGTTAAGAAACTTTAACCACGAATAGTACTCCGAAAAATAGAAAGAAAATGTCATATGAACATGGGTCCGGAAATGCTTCCTAAGGGAGCTACGCTCCTTTGCATGGGGCACCCTGAAGACGGTTTTCCCTCGATATTCTCGAAACCATTCATAACAAAATTACGAAATTAGGTACGATGGGTAAACTTTTGACGCTGAATCTGATTCTGAATTCATAATTTTAATCAGAGGCGTATCATACGGGAGGAGTTAAGGGTAAAAATAACCCCATTTTCTAAGTGGTAATTTTTTTGACATATTGATTTTATAATATGATATTTCAGAGATTTCTACGTAAAAAGGGCTAGCCGTTTTCGAGAAAATTGCAAATTATTGAATCGATACAGGCTATTGTAAATAAATAAATCTTCATCTATTTAGTAAGTGTGCTATGAAAAACAATTGCAATAATTGATAAACAACTTGAGAACTGTCAGTTATTCAGTTTCGAGAATATCGAGGGAAAACCGTCTACAGGGTGCCCCATGCAAAGGAGCGTAGCTCCCTTAGGTTGCATTTCCGGGCCCATGTTCATATGACATTTTATTCACTGGCGTTTAATAAAATTATTGTATTCACCCTGAACTAATCTGACTTGACAATCCCATATGATGAAAATACATTATAACTAGCTGGTTTTAAATACTAAAACTGTCATGAAAACTGTCTACATATCGACATTTACGTTATTTTTCCTCCAAACTGTTTTAGTGACACTTTGACTTTGGAGCCTCCGCACTGGGACTGTTTCGTAGCCAGGGAATCACGGCCTGCTAGGTTATTTTGCTCGACTGAAGCTCAAGATTTCCATTCCGATGCAATATTTACAGAAAGTTTAATTAAATAATCGGGCCAGACTGTTCGAAAGCAAAGAGACTAATAAAACAAAATTTAATTGGGTTCAATCAGCGCCAGCGAGTGGAAGCAGGCGAATCCGTCAACCAAGGGCGGATTCAAGAAATTATTTGGGGAGCATCACCGTATCTATATATCAGGGTTTAATGTAATTCGACGTATTCATGTCAGGGCATGATAGAACACCTAACATGCAACATATTTACCTTAATAATGTATGGACAAAAATCAATAGTTTTTGAGATTTTTTAATTTTGACGAAATTCTAATAATTTAGCCAAATTTTAAAATTTTTGTCTAATTGTCTAAATTGTTGCCCTTCAGGGAAAGCTTATATATAGCCTATATATGTATAATTGAATACAGCATTTAATTGCGCCTACTACGCCACCTGGTGGTGATTTCAGAAAGTCAAAATATGATTTCTAGTGGTTTTACTTGAGTATTATCTACAGAATGATTACTAAAATATTTTGACGTAGACTATATCCCTATAGTGCACTAATTGTTTCTGAAACTCACAGCGCACTTGTCATAATACTTGTTTTATTGATATTTCCGGTTGGAAATGAGGAAATTTAATCTGAGAGATATAACATTCGTAATAATATGTCAATAAAGATTATCATCATTATTATTATATTATTAATTACTGCGCGCACTTTTATGAAATAATGATGCCATATATGTGTTTAAATAGCAAATAGAAGTTCATTCAAAAAGTAATTGAGCTCCAAAAAAAAAAATTGTTATAGTAACAAATTTCAATTTTTGAGGAAAAATCCGTATAATAATCATGATTTCTTTATCTTGTTTATTGATCCTTACCTATCTATCCTGTCTTCAATACAAGCTTTTCTGCAGACACTAAATTGTCTCTGTGTAAACGTACCTATAGTCACTAAATATAAACTATGCATAAGAATTCATACTATTCATACTAACGCAACCACTGAGCTAAAGCAAAAGAAGGTTGATTTACAGCATTTACAGCATACTCAATTGCTCATGTACTAATCATGTACGTTGTCGACTTGAACTTGAAGGGGTCCTTACGTTATCGGTTCCTTAGAATCTTCCTAGCATGTCCTGCGCCCTTGGCAACGGCAACCGGCAACGATACGGCATACGGCAAGTTATAATCAGTTTCGGGTCGCAATCTGGATTAATTCGCCGCGCCGCGCCGGTATCAACCAATTAAACGGACGCCAGATAAGGCGAGACGGGAGTCTGTATGGAAATTCTCAATTCTCGATCTCGTTTCGCTTGCAGACGTCTTCCTACTATATTGCCTGCACCTAGTCATGCCAATAATTACAAATAGATAATTGACTTCCCGCTACAACTGCATAAATTTATGTTCTTATGCAAAGGCTATTAGGGAGGTTTTTCAATACAGCTTTACTTACTTCATTGTTTTTAAGAATTTTCCTCTTATGTTCAATACACATCTCTGAAACCCAGGCCGAAACCAGTTTTTTAACTAACTGTTCTCGTGGTCCCGTCATTTTCTTCTTTATAAATGGGAATTTTCTCACAGCTACGGGTGTATCCTCATCATCAAACACCCAAACCTCGTTTTGAGCCTTAAGGCGCCTGGGTATACACAGTTGTGTATTTGCCATGTTAAAACACGGATTCCCATTTCGAACAGAACTCACTAATGTTTTTCAAACTACATACACAGTATTGCAGAAGATGATAGTTAAGACCTTAATGAATGACAACTATTTGCGATTTTCTCAAAAAAGTTTTTTAGTGTGCAAAAAACTCGCAATGCAAAATCATACATTCTTCGAATGTCTGTAATTTAACAACCAAACACGATATCAAAAAGGCTAAATATTTGCATAAGCGCAAGCTTTCTTCTTCAATTTGCTTTTTCAATCATTACTGTAAGTTTAAAGGTAACGTCAGGAGCTGGGAAATGCGAAATTCATTTTTATGGTGCCCTTTGGACCTTTTGATATTACCTTTGGATTTTTGGACTTATCTCCCCTCATCTTAGACACGCAAACACACACTGAAGAAAGGGAATAGGCGGCCACGCCTCCTCGCTAACACGGGAATACGTATTTTCTTGAATTCTCAACTCTGCACGCTATAACCTAGACCAAAGTTTACGCAATACATATAAGTTGGATCACTCTCCGTCGGTACTTTGCATATCTCACATGAAAGCGATGCCGCGGCCGCACGCGCCAGTTAGTTTTTGCGTTGGTTTTTGCCCAAGTACGAGGGTCTTTTAGCGGGGATTTGCTAACGCCTGGGTTTTACGTATATACGAGGGTCATTGAAAGACTAGGTATTAACGGCCGATTTAGACATACAAATACAGATACGTTTATTTTGCTAATACACTAAGTTACAAAAATGGATATCAAAAATAAAACCTAGTAAAACTATTACTAATGAATCTCAAATGATTTCACATATTGTAGCTATTTCGTAGATAGGTAAAAATTGGTTCAAAGGTGCTGTAGTATTTTTACCTTAATGTTTTGTTTTATTTGGCTTATTTTTGAAGCCACAGCTCTTATAAAATGTATGGTATAGTATATACGAACTCGTATGTACAATTTTAGAAGATAATCATATGGAAATGCTTTACTTGGATGTGAATAAATTATTTTTGACATTTTACTTTTCAGTGTCGTTCCAAATGCTACTGTAGAAACTAAATTGTTAAAGTTATAAATAAAAATATTTCCGAGCTCTAAAGTATAATTTCGAATGTCCCTGGGTGGTATGGTAAAACCATCGAATGAATATTTTGTCTCACTATATGCTTTTAGCGTGATAAAATCCTTTAAGTACCTGTAGGTCTTGAATTAATCACTTGAGACCCCAAGTGTGCTAGTTTGTTGGAATTGTTTTATCGGGAGGAACACAGATAGGAACACATATGTACAGGGTGTCCAATTAATAATTTTGAATCGAATGTCCCGTGACCAAAAACAAATACCTAATTAGGTAGTAGAATGACAAAAAAATACACATCTGCTCTAACTTACATTCCACAAATTATAATTCTCTACTACTGCCCAGTTCCGACATATTGCTTGTCTTAATCGTCGTGAAACAACCTGTTATATCCTTTACATTTCAAGGTTTACCACAAAATAAGGATGGATCTGATTTTCATTTTCCATCCGTTAATAAATTTAATTGATAAAATCAAACTTCTAAAAATATTGTCCATTTCTTGCAAACAAATCCCAGATAACAAAATCCGATATTTTTGAGACACTGTATAGGCTTCGCGTTAAACACGTTCAACCTCTACTTTGCGCCGCCCCGTATCTCTCGGCTGACGTCGGTACACTGCTACCGGTGTACCGGGGAGACGGAGCAAGGGGCAGGCCGTTTTGATATTTTTGCGGAGTGATCCAACTTATATGTATTCCGTAAACTTTGCCTAGCCCCTTAACAAAGTATCGTGAAGTTAATTTTAACATGCTTGGAACTAGTTTCGTAATGTCAACATGTGATAGTACAGCCAAAAGTCTCGTTACCTTTTATAATATTGTTGACATACCAAGATTGTCCCTTATCAAACATGTTTTAATATGATGTATTAATGAATCGTATTCGATATTTTACGTACATAGATACAATATGAAATATTATGTCTGTATACAGTATGTGTTTTGTTTCAGGATGAAAACAGATCGAACAAATCCGCAGAAAAGAAACGATGGATACACGATCCTTCTAGTAAGTATATTACTACATATTATATTATTTGGCTAGTTCGACATTACCCCAGTACCAGTAGTACTAGTACATAGTAGGTTCTTTCCAACAGCATATTTTGTACCGTCCATTGAACCATCACGAAACTGTTCATATCGTTTGTGGTGCGCATGCGTTGATTTTGGATGGTTTCGTGATCGTACAAACAGGAAAATCTGTTGGAACGGCTCTTTCTCTTATTTCACTGGACTCGTGTCAGTTCTGATAGCTATCAAAAAAACTATCCTCGATTTCATTTCAAAAGCCACCGTCAAAAGCCAAGACGCCAAGAGCTTTATTAAAATTGATCGGGCCTGAGTTTTCTGACGGTGACTTGGTGTCAGTCTATCAACCATAACCGAAAAATGAGGATTATTTGGGTAATTTTAGCCATGAATAATGGTTGCCACTCACAACCAGGTATTCCTGTAGCTCTATAAACAAAGAACTTGGGTTATGTTTTCCATCAAAATGACCGAATTTATCATAACATACCATGTATAACATTATTGTTTGATTCCATTTCCATTTTTGGCTTTGGTCAAGTCTCGGCCAACAAACGAGCCAGCCCAACAAAAGCAACAGCAAAAACGGAAGAAGCAAAATCAAATCACACTCAATCTCAACACTTAAGACTCAAGGAAGCAAGAAAACAGAAGGCGCATAGAAATGACAGAATGAAATTGTGCGCCAAGCGGCCGATTTACTTTCTACTGCGCATGTCAGTCCTCACAGTCCTTATTCTGGACCAAGTACCGATTTGACCGTACAGAAACCGTCCCATGAACGGTAACGAAATCTGTTGGAACGTTTTATGGACCGTTTAATGAACGGTCACAAAACGTGTTGGAACGCATTTCACGTTCTGCGCATGTCCGTGACGATATATTGTACGGTACTCAGGTCTGTTGGAAAGAACCTAGTATCGATTATAATCATAAAAATATCTAACGATCGTAGTATTTTTGTATTTTTACACGATTCATTTTCGTCCACTTCCACTCCTGCCCGCAGAATGAGCGTGCGTTGGTTAAAAGCGTCTCTTTGTTAGGCTTGGGGGGGCTGTGTTCATGAATGTCTTTAACGTATTCCAGGTATTTTAATAACGTCTAAATTTGCTTATCTGGCTTCATGCCATTCATCATTTTATTACACGAATTATTTTTCCGCTTAATTAAGTTTATCGATCCGCTTTTTGGCGAGACGCTCGCCGCGCCACCTAAGAATTATTCCGCAACTTTAGTAGCATCGATAATGCCACCAAATTTGTTTGTCAGCATAAAAGTTGATAACAAACAGAATGACATAACACTGTTTTCTATACTAGCGACATGTTTCCTTTTACTAGAAACTCCATGAAAAAAGTATCCTTCTGCTTGCTGCTTGGACGCTTTGTTCCTTATTTCTGCGACATATTTCAGCAACGAGAAACAGTCATCGTATACGAGTAGATGTTTTCCGTAAATACGTGACGAGAATCAGCCATTATTTATTTTGAAAATTTAGATTCTTCAAAAGTGGGTAATATACAAGGGTGTTAATTGAGTATGTTAACAAACTTTAACCACGAATAGTACTCCGAAAAATAGAAAGAAAATGTCATATGAACATGGGTCCGGAAATGCTTCCTAAGGGAGCTACGCTCCTTTGCATGGGGCACCCTGAAGACGGTTTTCCCTCGATATTCTCGAAACCATTCATAACAAAATTACGAAATTAGGTACGATGGGTAAACTTTTGACGCTGAATCTGATTCTGGATTCAGAATTTCATAATTTTAATCAGAGGCGTATCATACGGGAGGAGTTAAGGGTAAAAATAACCTCATTTTCTAAATGGTAATTTTTTTGACATTTTGATTTCAGAATACGGTATTTCAGAGATTTCTACGTAAGAATGGTCTGCTGGTACATCTCGATAGGGCTAACCGTTTTCGAGAAAAATACAAATTATTGAATCGATGCAGGCTATTGTAAATGTTCGTCGTCGCCGTCCTGTCTTTTCTGTCCGTTGCCGTATTCCGTATTGCATTACACCGCTACGGACGTTGTGTTGTTGCATCGTTGAGTGCCGTTGGCGTTGGCGTCGGCAGAACAGAAGCTGCGTCGCGCCGAGAACCGCCGAGAATGGATTTTAATTGCTACGTACATATTTGTTCATGTCGCACACCGGCACACCGCACACCCCAGCACCCCGCACCGCACACAAACAACAACCCTGTTGTCGCTTGTCTATCGACCGAATGACACGGTTATCGTGTAATGGTAGGTAATGGATAATGGAATACTAAACCAACGGCAATATTGTCTTTCACGAACCATCCTGCTCTCATGTCTGAAGAGCTGCTACCCCGACTACCCTGTCTATACTAGATGCCTTCTAGAGAAGGGCAATTCGACTAATTGGCGATCCGGCGTTAACGCACCACCTCCAGCCACTTTTTCACCGGCCTGTTGTTGGTGACCTCTCACTCTTCTACCGATATTCAAACGGAATCTGCTCCTCTGAGCTATCCTCTACCGTTCCGCCGCTCACCGCTCCTATCAGATGCTCCCGCGCGACCGCTGGATCTCATCCTAAGACGGTCGTTCTTCATACATCAAGAACCGAGCGGTACAACCGCACATTTATTCCCAGGGTGTCCAAGGCTTGGAATGGACTGCCAGAAGATGTATTTATTGGTCCTGTGGGTGTTGGCCCATTCAAATCCCGCGTCAACAAACTCCCCCTAACATAACCCTTTCACAGCAGCCGCGGTACTCTGGTGTCTGGTATTTAAGCTCTACCTTTGTATCCCCTATAGTCTAAGACACTAAAACAGAAGCATCTTTGTACACTAAACGATGTAGAAATTTAAGAAATTATGCAAAAATAGCTGGTTAACGCAAGTTCGTTAAAAATTGGACCGGTTCTTGCATCATACACTTTAATTAAGTACTGTATGTCCTTTAGGTACAATGTGATCGTAAATGAATGTAGGTACGTTTATTAAAAAAAATATGTGCAGCAGTAGCGTTTTGTCCTTCAGCGGTTCCCTCTAAAAAAATATAATTATACTTTTTGCAACGTTTTCTCAATTGTTTGAAATACGACGATTAACACCCGTATGCACCGTAAGTCAATTGCGCGATTAGTTACGTAAACCTAGATTAGATTACTCGTTTATGATGCACCGCAAACTGACAATTTTGACATTGTCACTGTCAAAACAATTTTGCGAATACAACCTTCCCGTATCTCCAATCTGGATTAGTTAATCTCTTGACGGTGCATGGCTAGATGCCAAAGATTAGCAGAACGCGATTAGGGAACTAGGATTAGAATCGCCAAACGGTGCATACGGGTGTAAGACAAGCAATATATCGGAACTGGGCGGTAGTAGAGAATTATAATTTTGGAAATGTAAATTAGAGCAAATATAGCATATTTTCTTGTTATTGTGTCACCCAATGAGGTATTTATTTTTGGTCACGTGACGTCCGATTCAGAATTTTAAATGGAACACCCCGTATATTTGTGACTTTATGTGTTCCACCCGATGAAAAAATTCCAACAAACTGCACACTTGGGGTCAAAAGTGATTAATTCAAGAGCTACAAGTACTTAAAGGATTGTACCACTACCATTGATTATATCTCGTATTGCCGTTCTCGAATTACAATTACTTGTAGTAGCAGTTTCGTCCCGCACAGTATACCACGAAAAATTAAAAGTAAATAATACCCTAGATACGGTCCTTGCTCTCAACTCCCAGCTACGCTCGGTCAGCGGTCTAGTCCAGTCTTCATTGCAAGTTTGCTCAAAATTCTAGATCAACATAGGGTGGGATGATGGGAAGGGTTTGTAATTCTTCGAACGGCAATACTCATATAATATGGATCAATTTTCCTTCAGGTAAGTCAATTGATCAATTAATTATATCTCGTATTGCCGTTCTCGAATTACAATTACTTGTAGATGTTCAAAGCAAAAGATCTAGAATTTCCTCAACCACTCATAGAGATAAGAAAATAGTAATATAATTATTTTATTTAATTACTCGTACTATTTATTTAGCGTATGTCATACAACACATCATTAAAATAAGAGAGAAAGAAAAATTAAATTTGACTTTCAACATTAACTTTGACAACAACATTATGTATAATATGAACAAAGGACATAGAAAATTACATTCAAACATTTACTGTTTTAATGTAGTCAATGGAGTTTTCCGTTGCGTTCAGGAACTCATTGAATCTTCCATTATGAGACAATACCAATACTGCCACGTCGAAGGCTACGCCTTGTAAGAGGTATTGGCATTGACATTTTGAAAACAGGTACATGAAAATGAGCTAACCTATCTTGTTACCACTCTTCAAAACTGCAACGTTTATCCAGTTTCGCATAATCGTAATAAGTGATGCCCATAATACAACAATTAATAGCAATAATACAATATAGAGGAGTACACACCTGAAATATAGGGGGAATTCACAGGATCCCCTTAGCAGAGGCTATAGGATAATTTGACAGGGGTTGAATGTAAAATGTCGCAAACACCTTAGACGTTTACGTCTAGCCTGCTATGCTTTTGATTAATTCAATTCAAGTTCCTGCCCCCAAATGCGGCTGAAGTTAACAGTTAGAATTTAGAAATCAGTAATCAGTGAGATCAGCTTCCGAGGAGCCGACCACTCGTGTTGGCGAAACGTCAAGCAGCGGAGTGCGCCGACGCCAAGGCGGCGGAGCGTGTCGACTCCGGCCGAACAGCCCAAGAACCAACAGTTCATATCGGATCGTGGCCGCGAAAGTCTCACCCAATACCTAAGGAATCAGTGTCAGAGGGACAAAAGCTCTAGTGATGAGTTCATAACGGTCAATAACCAATCAGGATTGTAAGAGACACACAATAAGGAATTTCAAAACAGTATGCATATGAATACGAGAATGAAAATTAAAGGCTCCATGTTGTGCGCTTATGGTGGCACATGAGACCACGTCTTGACATTGGGAATTTAAAAACCTCAGTGTCAAATTGATAGAGTGCTCAGTTTGCGTTGTGGCACAAAACATCCACCATCTTTTCAACGCAGTGTATTGCTTTAAAGTACTTGAACTGAGTGAGGATAAGATAGAGTGAGGGCTTAACTGTGAAAAATCCTAGATAAAATTCCAACCTTAGGGAAAAATTTTGCAACATCGTGTCAAACCTAAAGGCTCTGATACAAGCAGTTTGCCAAGGACAGAGTACCATAGCTGGGATGGAAGTACTACCATTTCCTTGGGCTCTTCAGCGAGAACCGTTTTGTAAATATTTAGATGGAAAGGTTGATTGGGTGAAACGCATAGCCACGTTTCCAAAATACTATGAAGATATCTATAGTTACGGAAGCCGAACCTGGTTTCGACCATGGATATCCAATACAGTTTAGATTTGATTATGTTGCAAATAAACCAATGCTAGAAATGCAAAAACTTCGACACATATGCTTCAGTATTATTAATTCGCAGTCGGTAGTAGGGAATTCAATCAATCAATATTCCCTACTTGCAGGGAAATTGTCTTGTATTAATATTTTTATGTTCACCACTACCAAATTTGCCTTGGATAGTATTAAAGATTCTGAAAACTGACACTACCCGTACACGCAATGTATATTACATTGTATTCTGATCAGAATAGGACAGTCCGAAAATTCGTAGGCCTAAATTATGATCTAGGTGCGTCAATACAGCTAACAATGCAAATAATGGATATGTTCTAGACTGTCATTACCTGCCATTACCCATACACGACTTTATTGCTACAGTGTGCACCGCAACTTGTGAGGGAAAACGTCTCGTCTGTAAATATCTCAAGAGCGGTCACAATGATTGTCACTATGCATAATAAGATGTGTACCCTTGTGCTAGCTGAATACCTGATACCAGCAATGCTACTTAGACTGCACCAAATCGGAAAACAATAGAGTTACTGTTTACTTGAGCGTAATGCTAAATACTTTCTATGTTCTAAGATTTGCAAATCCACCCAACTGTATTTAACAGTGAGGCGGGCCACTACAAACCTTCCTATGAGGGGAGTCGGGTCAAAAAAGGAGCATCTGTCCTTGAATAGGAGTTTTCCAACCTGAACTACAATAAAAGTTCATTTCTCCTCCGGTAAGAAAACTTACGATCAACGACTTACGATATGTAAAAGTCAAACTCAAAAAAGGTACATATTGTAGATGGCACAAAAACACTTTACTGCTGATATATGTCGTCGAAGTCAATGACAGATAAAATGTCATTAGACGTTAGAAACTCTGGATGAGCTTTGTAAACACAAAAGGCACCCTATAAAGGCCAAACGGTAAACAATTAAACATAGGTAAAAAGACAGATATTGTTTAATTTTGTCAACTGGAATCATAAATATGTACCTCTAGGTATTGTAGTACTTGAATGTTATTGAATTTAAAATGTCAGAGACCTTGAAATTAAAAAATGTTCAAAGCCTTGAGATTTACCGTCGGGTTTCGGACCCCTGGAAAGGGTTATGAGTTTGTTTTTAACCAACGCCTATGTGTAATAATATGATTGCCATCTTTTACTTTAGATGATTCATTTGATGTAAAAGATGGGTTTGGTATAATAGTGTTCACTAGTATGTTGCTAAAGTGATTCTTATAACAAGAAATCCAGAGGAAAGCAAGCCGATTATTAGTGATATTAGCCCACTTATCTAAATATTTAGCAAGTCGACCAGCGTAATATGTATTATCTTGGCTGACTATTTACTAGTCTGGGTGTTCTGAGCTGCGAGCATATGCTCCTTTAGGGCTAGGTCTCTCCCCCTCCCTTTTTTCTAGGGGGACCGGGACTGGGACCGCCGATTGTTTATGAAAGACATTCGAGAAGTCTTACTGGGTTACACCGGTTTTCCAATGCCTTCTTGGAGTATTCTGTGAAGAGGAATCGCTAACGCGCTGATAGCGGCCAATGACCTGAGATTTGCAGATAACTATCCTATTTCAAGACGTTTGCATGTAAAGGAGAAAACCAGTGAGAAGGGCAGCTACTGAATATGAGCCCTTGGATTCAGAGGCCGCCCCTGTCTTGTTGCTTGAAGAAAGAGATAAAACAATAAACATGTATTTCTAGCAGCAGGGTACAAATTTACATATCGATCGACCCAATATAGATCTATATTCATAGCAGGTAAAAAATCCTATCCCTTCATTGGGATAGCGGCGCTTTTAGCATCAAGGGTGAAAGCAGGTAGGCCGAGTATCTTCATGTGTACATAGACAAAGACTACAGAATAAATTGTATTCTGCAACCGTTGGTCGGATAACGCCATCGGAAATATGAAAGTTTAAGACAGTATACATATGAATACTATAATTTATAACGAAAAAAGTAAAGTGGATTCGAAGTCGAACCACATAAGTCCTGATCAGCCTTCATGTGAAGGAAATCTAGACACACAAGAAGAGATTTGAAAACAGTATGGAATTAACTTACTTGTCTTAGGTACTATCGACTGCTGTGGATCTTCTAGACGTGTTCTTATCGGTGGGCATATGCTCACTTAATTGTGGCACTTCATTTGAAGGCGTTAACCAAAAGCCATTTCGAATTACAGGAATTCATGTGAATCCATTGCGATATGCTCAGTGTATTACATATGTAAACACTTGTGTCTGGAGAATCTAATTGGCCACCGAATAATATGTGTGATTCATGTGAATCCCTTGTGCAATGCCCAGTGTATTACATATGTAAACACTGTTGTCTGGCAGATCTAAATGGCCACCGAATAACATGTGTTACCCGGTGTAGTGGCCATCCTGAAAGAAAATAATAAAAAATATAAATAAAAAATATAAATAAAAGGCTGCCCATTTCGAAGTACAGGAATTCATGTGAATCCTGTGCGAAAAGCTCAGTGTATTACATATGTAAACACTTTTGTCTGGCAGATCTAAATGGCCACCGAATAACATGTGTTACTCGGTGTAGTGGCCATCCTGAAAGAAAATAATAAAAGATAAAAAATATAAATAAAAAAAAAATATAAATAAAATATATAAATAAAAGGCTGCCCATTTCGAATTACAGGAATGCATGTGATTCCGTTGCGAAATGCTCAGTGTATTACATATGTAAACACTTTTGTCTGGCAGATCTAAATGGCCACCGAATAACATGTGTTACTCGGTGTAGGGGCCATCCTGAAAGAAAATAATAAAAGATAAAAAATGTAAATAAAAGGCTGCCCACTTACTGGGGCAGCCTAAGAATTAGAGTCATGTCATGAGCTTCTTCTAGGGAGAGGACACTCGATTAGACACGTTTCAACAAAAACACTCCCGAGCCCGATTAATGCCCGATTGATGCGTAACGCGGGTATACTGTATGGGCGAAGAAACTGCAATGAAGACTGGACTAGACCGCTGACCGAGCGTAGCTGGGAGTTGAGAGCAAGGACCGTATCTAGGGTATTATTTACTTTTAATTTTTCGTGGTATACTGTGCGGGACGAAACTGCTACTACAAGTAATTGTAATTCTTCGAACGGCAATACTCATATAATATGGATCAATTTTCCTTCAGGTAAGTCAATTGATCAATTAATTATAACATGTACCCTTAGACAAGGAAACAGAGAGGACGGAACGCACGATTGACATTTCTGTTACCAAATGGCACAAAAATGTACCAAAGCGCTATTAAATTTACCTGTGATACGTGATTCTTGGCTCCTTCCTGCTGCTGTGGCTTTTATAACCGCAAGCTGCACACCCTACCATTATGCACACCACAATATTTTACAATGATTGGTCTTAAAAACGCTAAATATCATAAAAAAATATTTTGACAGCTGTCAAATAGCTATTCATTTTCGGTCACAGATAATTCATATAGCATCAAACGGGCGTGCGGTATCCCCTCTCTTTCCTTATCTAAGCATGTACCCCTACAGTTAAATTACATACTTTGGTAGTGTTTCATAATGGTAGTGGTACAGTCCTTTAAGTACCTGTAGCTCTTGAATTAATCACTTTAGACCCCAAGTGTCCTAGTTTGTTGAAATTGTTTTATCGGGTGGAACTCAAAAAGTCACAAATATACAGGGTGTTCCATTTAAAATTCTGAATCGGACGTCACGTGACCAAAAACAAATACCTCATTGGATGACACAATAATAAGAAAAGATACTATATTTGCTCTAATTTACACCTCCGAAATTATAATTCGCTACTACTATCCAGTTCCGAGATATTCCTTGTCTTAATCGTCGTGGGACACCATGTATATGTGAATGTGTGTTCGACATTATTTTACGGCCTTCCACTCTACTTGTAGAAAGATTCATCATCATAATATTCTAACCGTGTATGATATTGTTTGTGCGCAGGCGACCTTTGTCGGCCCTTGAACTGTAAGAAGAAAGAAATTTGCCTGCTGGAAGACACCTTCACGGCGGTTTGCGTGTCCAGAAAGGAGCTCAAGAAGAACGGGTAAGTGACGGTTATTAATATAATGACGATAATGATACGATGCACGACATACATCCACAGTCCACACCCGTACGCTCACAGTCGCACATACATCTTGTAGTTTGGGGTGGACTCGTCTGACCCTTACACGTTAACCAAACCGCTTGTTGTGTGCCTTATTGTATCTATTAGGGTGCGGTGCCCATATTGAACTGTCTCCCAAATTGAACCATTGCCGTTTTTGTTACTTCCCGTAAAACTTGACAATGCTGCCATTAGGTATTCGACATTATCTTTGAATCATCTTACGACTCTATTGATATTTACATTAGGACAACGTAATATAGATCTGTGAAGCGTTGAAAATATAATATTTTATGAACTTGGCGAAGGCTTCAAATCTAACTAAAACAATGTAGGTTTGTTCTTTCGATTTTCTAATTTGTTTATTAAATAGCAGTGTTTTATAGCGCTACTTACTAATAACATTGCCAAAAACTTATTTAAATATGGGGTCAATCTTGACCTTGGAGCTAGGTGCTCATATTGAACCACTTAAGAAACCTCTAATGAATCCTCGGTTCAATTAAAGCCATTCTAAATTTCTAACACTCCTGAACCTGAACTTTCGTGGTTCTGTACTGTACGCAAGACTGAAGACCAAGTTGAAATGACTCAGTGCTTGTACTGCCACACTTGGTTTCATTGGAAACGTTTTGTTGTTGGAACAAAAAAAGGAAATATTCAAGTGTTCATCTCTTGCTGTATAGAATTTTCTTACGCATTTTGTTAGCAATTATTATAAAAAAACTTATATTTCGATACTTGCCAACTTTTCCTAAACAGACATTAGTTCAGTTTAATTTCTTTTCCTGGAACTATATCCCTACTTTATGAGAACAGGTTTAATTTAAGAGACCACGGGTTTAATTTGAGCACCTGGTTGCCTAAAATGAATTATTTGCAACACCATCTTAATATTGTTTTTCTCTTGATGTTAACAAATATAAAAATAATTTATGTTACTCAAAATATTCCTCAAGATTGAGAGATTTGTTTTATATCAGCAATTTATTTAATTTTTTTTAATGGCACACAATCAAGTACGGACAAATTTTCAAAATTTGGCTCAATAAGGGCAACCGCACCCTATTCGGGTAAGCCAATTCATGTGGTCTTGACCAAGTCTAGGCGCTTTTCCCAATACTATAGTGGGTTTTGACGATATATCTAGAAAATATACGAGGGTGTTAGTGGTGTTACATAACCGAAAATTATATTTTGACGATCGCATAAAGAAACCAATTTTCGGACAGCAAGGAGGAAAAATTTCAATCGAGACTTCAGTGATCGTAAATCTTGTGATGAGGGGATTCTCCGCCGGCCGGTATTATACTCGGCATCAGAAGCACAGGCTCTTATAATAAAACTAATACTTTTCAAGAAGTTCCACGGTGTGTTTTTTCCCGACTTTCCACCCGTCCAACTTTACGGGCCCTTTTTATTAAACACTTCACCAATATCCGCCGTCGCCTACGTAAACAGTCACCGTAAAACTTTGCGATACGACCTACTTTTACTTAAACGTCGTTTTTGTAAGCGCGTCATTAATTTTTCATTTAGTTTTTCTTGCCAACGATGGATTTTGTTTTTTACTATACAAATCACATCAAGTTGGTAATATCAAATATTGAATTGCCCAAATTTCCTGTCATCCCTGAAAGTGGAAACAGGTTCAATAAATTTGTATAGGCATGGATTCTTTACAACGATCTATGTGAAGGGTGTCGGGATTCTAAACAAACAGATTATAGGACATTGAAGAAAAACCATTGAAACTTTGTTTTAAAGTGTTCTAGGTGTCCCTGACCAAATTCTACTTTTTGTATCCTCTATTGGACAGAACCGAATGTTCAGTTATTCCAACCTAGAGGTATTGCCCTTAACCTGACCATCAAAGGTTAGCGTTCCTCCAGAATGGATTCTCCCGTTTATAAGACAGCTGGACAATCGCACAAAAGGTGCTCAGCAGTCTTATCTTTTTGTTCACATCCCCTACACAGGGGTGTAACATCCAACTTCATATTGTAGATGTATCCAGCCACTTTGGTGGGCTCGTTTGTAAACAAATGTATTGCAGTTAATACTACTCTACACAAATTTATAGAATCAGTACGGTATAATAGCCTGTATATTTGTACGCCTATTTACATTGTTATTAGGTACCGAGAAGTGTGAAAAGTACTGAGCCAAGCCATTTGACACCCTTTTTTTCAATTTCATTGAAAATGAGTGAAAATATTTACGTCACGTTTTCTAATAACATTTTAGGGACATAGTGGTGCCTAAACCCTCAACTCAAACTGAAGAATCAAAAGACGAAGAAGATGACGATGTCTTCTACGATACCGAAGATGAACCAGAAAGTGACAGCGAAGATGAAACAGATTCCGGTCTGGTGTAAGTATATCACCATAAACATATATTCAGGTTATTTAAATACATGCATTCTTGTGCCTTTTTTCTATACAAGTATGACCTATTTAACACAATTTTGGTAGCTTCACCTGTATGTTTGCATTTATTTTTGTAACGGACTCCTTGGGACTCGATTTTGACCCATTTTAAACGAACAGATTTAATTTAAATTTTATACGCTTATAAACAACGGCCGGATTTGAAATTGGCACCCCCTAACAATACGAGTTTTCGTTCTGAAAGGAAGCCAGATAACGATTTTAGGTATTTAGGGTGAACTAAAACGTGAAAAATAAATGTAGTTTAAAAAACTAGAAAACACGCTTTTATAGCACTAAAAAGTGAAAAATAATTCTTAGTATAAGCTCAAGTGAAAATAATAATCTACCAAAAATATACTTTTATTATTGTTAAAAAAAATGAAAATTGTTGAACAATATGGAAATTGTTGAAAAATATGGATGTGATCATTTTTTGTGAAAAAACTGGTATTTTCATTTTTGTATATGTATATGAGCTGAAAAATTTGCAACAAATTTTATGAAAGCATCCATTGTTAGTTTTAGGCAAAAACTGAAAGACTCTCTTATAGAAAAAGTTTTAACAGTCTGGAAAAGTATTCTTTACTCAATGAATATTTTTAGTATTTACGTGTCATTTTAAATTTTAGCTAGCTATTCGCTTGATGTTCATGTCGTTATTTGTATAATATGCCATTTAACAACATAATAAATGAATCATTTTTTTTTTAATATTATTGTTGTGTGTTGCAGATGCAAGGCGTGTCCGGTGGTGAAGCCGGTGTTCCTGTGCGGCTCCGATAACAGGACGTACAGCTCACTGTGCAGGTTGGACTACCACAACTGCATTCATCACACCGCCATACGTGTGGTCTGCAAAGGCTTCTGCCCGTGCAAAGGTGACACTCTTCCTCCTACTCTCTATTCTATACAAACATAGGATAATACCGTGCATTTTGTTTATAAATGTGTAGTTATATATAGGGTGTTTCATAAGTTGGGACTTTTTTTCATACAGCGGATAGTACTCGCCAAAATGAGTGTTTTTCCCAGTAACATATAAACGAAATATTTTAGAGAAAACAAGATACTGACCATTAAAGAAATCCTCAATTCTAAGTCCAAGTCCGTCCCTGGGCAATGGCTTACCATATCATAATATCACAACAAAGAAGGCAGCGCTAGAGGTGCCGATGCCGGTGAGAAAACACTAAAACAGGCAGTTCGTCAAACGTCGCGTTGCTGTGGTATAGTGTACGAAAGTGCTTGCTTGACTTGCTACATCTGGCGATCAGACTTTAAAAACAACAACAATGGCGCACGCTTATAACAATAATATAATATGATTTTAATGTACGGTGAGTGTGGTCAAAATGCCGTTGCGGCTTTGCGAGTGTATGCCGATGGTTTTCCTAACCGTACTCACCCTGCACCTCGTCGATTTGTCTCGCTCGTGCAAAAAGCTAGAGACACAGGATGTCTGAATCCACATCGTGGTGGACACGCTGAAAGACCTAGACAACCTCGTATGGTCCAAATTGACGAAGACATCGTAAATCGTACTTTTACCTGTAAGACTTCGCAGCAACTAAATAGTACGTACTTGCTTGAATTTGTTTTTTACTGCTTTGCTGCTGGTTCATCGTGCATTAGCTTTACCGTTTCACGGGCCGTTGCTTCTAAAAAGGAAAGTCCCAACTTTTAGAACACCCTGTACAGTCATAATTATATTGTACCCAAAGCACTTTTCTAAGGACGACCCGTAAAGGCCAAATGGAGCAAAGCCTTTATCTGTATTACTTTATCAAGACTTGCAATGCTTTGGCTCACAGATCAGTGATTTCTCAACAAACCATTCCCCTGAACTTGCTCCATGTAATTTCCGTTTGTTTCCTGAAGTCAAAAAAGAATTGGGAGGACGAAGACTTTAGTTGGATTTAGAACTCGGTAACGGTGTGATGAACACCCTGTATACTAAATAGACTATTGAAGAATGGTGCCTGAGAAGTTTATGACAAGTGTTTAAAGCTATGGCATGAGTGTGTTGAAAAAAATGGAGAGTACTTGAAGATTTATGAATAAATATTTCATCGTTATAGTATAGCAGACAACTCTCTCGTTAGTTTTTATACATCCTTAAGCCTCGTCCCCACTAGCAAATAAAATTGCTAGAGTTACTCTCACAAGTCATCTGCGTAGCGTGTGCACGACGTCATTAGAGAAATCTTGCAGCAAAATTACTTGCAGATAAAGGGCTTGCGACTTACTGAGAGCTTGTAGTGTAGACGGTTACTCTCAGGAAATTAGTTTGCCACAAACATTTCGAGCCTGTTTCGAAAGTCTTGCAGCAAAGAGTGTTGTAAATCAAATATGGAGAAATTCAACTGGACGAGAGAAGACACGTGCCTTTTGATTGAAAATTTTGAATTATATTCTGAATTATGGAATGTACATACTTCACAATTTAAGGACAGATTCAAAAAGCAGAATGCATTACAAAAATTGGCCGACATATTTGATACTTCTACAGCGGAAATTCAAAGGAAGCTACATAATTTAAGAACCCAAGTTAACCAAGAGTGGAGAAAAATTCAAAAAAAGCAAAGTGGGCAAGGGACTAATGAAATATATAAGTACTTGGGAGTTCTTTGACTCATTAAAGTTCATGTATCCCTAGAGTAGTTCTACGCTGAATCCATTTTCTCACCCAACATTTTCTCCGCCTTTTACTATCCTTGTCTTGTTTTCTTTTTTTTTTTAATTAAATATATCACAACTACCGCAGCAGCTACAAATTTTGCATACGACATCTTATCTATAGTGTATACGGAATCAGAACAATCAAGCCCAAGTGAAATTTCCTAGATTAAATTTGCGAACAATTAAAAGATAGTGTAGACAAACAAGCAAGTACTTGCTGCAAAAGCTATCGCAAGTTACTTGCAAGTGGACACGAGGCTTTATAAACAAGTCTCGAATGTTTCCTATGTAAGCCAAATTGACTGTTTTATGACCTTTGCAACACTCGCATAGACGCGGAGAGTTTCATGCGGAATGACGTTAAAATAACTACCGTGCTTACATAACTTTTTAGTTATTAATTTATTATTCGCTTGGAGCCACATTGAACGGGCGCATCTCCTCTGCAATCATGAATAAATTAGTTGTCGAATGAATATTTGAAATTATCCTCTGCAGCCTGTACGCAGTAAAATTCGATAGAGAAACTTTAATGATATACGTACGATGTACACCTACATGCGGAAAGCTATATTCATGTTTATATGCACTAATATTTTATTCAGATTAGCTGTACGCTAGTTGAAGCTTAATGTGCATAGGAGGTTTATTAACAGCTATAAAATAAGTTGGAGTCCTGTACATATGACTGCGGCTCTCTTTACTGGTGTAAACGAGCTTGCAAAAGAGAGGCGACAGCATGTAATTCTTCAGTCCAGAATCAAGCTGTGGCATAGCAAAACACAAGGTTATCAAACAATTGTCCAAAGAGGACTAGGGATGGCCAGTCTACTCATCATAGTGACAATGTCTTAACAGATATGTTGTGAACTCGTAAAATGTATTAAGTCGAAGCTAGAGTATTACCGACACGAATATTATAATACTTTTGAGAACTGTAGCTCGCCGTAGTTCGCGGTTTACTGTCAGTTCAGCGGCGCTCTTGATACTCGTATTCAGCAACTGTTTCGTCGTATCCACCCAGCGTGTAGGGACGGTCACGGTGCCGCCCACTCGGGGCATGACACTGAACTACAAGTTACTCCATAATTATCGCTTCTGTCGATATGTCCGAAGAATGTAAGCATTCTCGTCGACACAATGGAGGATAGTCTCTTTGGATTACCGAGCTCATCCAGTATGGAAACGTTGGTTCGATGGGCGGTATAGGGAACACTCAGCATTCTCCTCCACGTCCACATTTCAAAAGCATCCAAGCGAGCTCGATCTGCCTTTTTAACAGTCCAAGTTTCCGAGGTATACAAAAATATGGAGAACACAAGAGACTGAACCAGCGACATTTTGGTAGCTTTAGTGATGTTATGGTCACGCCATATCTTAGTAAGCTTTGTCATGGCCACACGTGCCTGTTGAATGCGCCGTCGAATCTCATTTTCACACCTACTACCCGAATTGTCGATCAAAGGACCGAGGTAAACAAAACTTTGAACTACTTCACAACGGCCTACTGACTTCATTTCTTGATGATTATCGTGCTCTCTAACTACAATCATAACCTTGGTCTTGTTGTAGTTAATACCAAGATCGTATGCTGCACTGTGTTGTTCTAAGATGTTTAATAGAGCTACTAGTTGTTCCTGAGAAGCAGCAATAAGGGTTGTACCGTCAGCAAATCTTAAGTTGGATATTTTATTTCCGCCAATAGTTATACCGCCATTCCAGTTGTTCAATACCTGTCTCATCACAAATTCAGAGTAAATGTGGACCAGCACTAGGTAAAAAGCTGCCTACAGGCCCAGATCGGCGGTTCACTAGCTGGCTAGGTTACAAAACGGAAGATCAAAAAAAGGCAGTGGCGTATTTTTTTGATAAAACTCTACAAAGTGCCTCTCGGGATGCCACTAGGCTTGATAGTTTTCTTCTGTTTGTAGCTAAATAAGCTCTTTATTGGTTCAAACCACTTTACCAAATTTCAATGAATTGTTGAACGATAGTTAAAATAAAAATAAAAAACCGATTATGGAATATGGAATAAATTGTCAAAAATGTATTCTACATTTTCGACTTATAACTAAATGAGAATTCAACTACTTCATTTTGTCAAGAAAGTTGGGAATCATCCATACGTCCATGAAGAAAAATATAACTTTGTTATGATGTGTACACATATGAATATTGTTTTAGATCGCTTTGTATTGTGTTACGTGGAAATTATTGAATTGGATCGAATTAAATTTTGATGCACACAGTATTATTACCGTGGTGAGAATGGAAAACGCGTTTAGTTTAGTTTATTTTTTTCGAAATCTTGTCAGTGGCGGCGCAACAAAAATAAAAAAATCTAAAAGTAGGCCAAACTTCGTTTTTAGGGGTTCCCGATCGTTTGAATTTTTTTTTTGGTGGGGGTGAAATTGGGGTAGTTGGGGGCTGGGGGTTGTAAAGCTAAATTTTTTTGTATTGATAATATATTAACCTAGTTGTCTATTGAGATGTGGAAGAAAGACCTGGTGGCATGATATACTTTTTTAGTTATATCCGCACATTAAATTGCCTGTTACAGAAACAAAGCGATTTAAAATTTCCTGGTGTATACATACGACTATTGTTTTAGATCGTTCTTTATGAAATTTCGACTCAGTAGAATTACAGCTCAAACTTCGTTTTTAGGCGATTTGGTAGTTTCTAATCGTTTTGTTTAATGCAGTTGAGTCTTGCAGATTAAAAACTGTGTCGTTCTAGTTCCTACGGAGAGAGAGAGATACAAGAAACTATTTACTAGAGTTTTTGTGTTGGATGGTTTTTTGTGGGCTGGCAGGCGTTGGTTTGGTTGCAAGGGGTTCTCAAACTGTAGCTTCATGCCATGGGAAAATAATAAACTGGTGTCACCGTAATGCGTGGGAAGTACTGAGTCAATCAACTTGACTCTATTTTTTGTGAGAGAATTAGAGAAATTGAAGGTTGTATTTGTGTGTGGTTGCAGAGAACAGCGAGGAGCGGCTGCGCAAGAAGCAGCGGCAGGCGGACAAGCTGAACCTGTTCATGAGCAAGTACAAGGCGACGTTGGACAAGGCGGGGGGCACCAGCGGGGGGGCCGCCGCAGCCCCCGCCCTGAAACCCCCCCTCTCCAGGTCACCCCTCCTCCCACCCTTCCATCCCGCCGTCTCGAAGGCCGATCAGCTGTACACGTACACCCCGCAGGACTTCAAGTATGACAACAAGCATTACAAGTACATCAAGTACACCAAGTACAATAACAATAAGGTGAATTTCTAGCATACTATCGTTTGTTACCTTTTAAATACTGTGCGTAAAGTACATAAAATAGCATCATAAATAAATATACAGGGTGTTCCAATAAGCTCGCGGTACTCTCTAGAGGCCTTAGCGTTTAAATTAAAAGAAAATGACCTAGATAAACAAGTGTCTGTTCATAAGGTCTACTGGTAGAAGAGAATTTCAAAGATTGCGGACCTCCGGATACACCGGAAGTAGATATCAACTTCCTTATTTTAAATGGAACACCCTGTATATTGTTGCGTTTTTGAATTCAGCATCGATTTTTAGGTCCAGTTTGTTAACCGTAGTTTATGTCTACGAAGCTTATTTTAGAAGTTATTCAGCAATCTTTAGAAAACTTGACGTTTGTAGTGGTTTACAAAAAATGTTAATATCTCGGAAACTAAGAATGACATAAAGATGCAATTTTTTAGCTTTAAAACGAGCAAGAAACATACGACTTGTGTTTCAGTGAGATCATTTATTCAAAAGCGCATTGAATAAATAGACTAGAGTTTTCAAATTCGTTTGAAACGTTAAAAACTTTTTTTTTCAAATGGTATGATATGATAAGTTCACATCAGTGGATGCGAAATTAAATTCTCTTTCACTTTTATCTAGGCATGTATGATACGAACCTACGCAAGTTTTTAAATTTCACAGATGTTTTGAAGTAAAGTTTTCAATGTTAAGCTGAGCAGCAATTCTTTCGGCTGCAGCATTTCTTACATCCGTGTTGTGATATTAGGGATGTTTAGGATTCCATAATAAAGACTCATTTTCATACAATTCCACAGTTGTAATTGTGTCGCGATCGTTCATTTTCAAAATAGATACATTTGGGGCACTCATTTTTGCTGTTACGAGCTCCCAACAAACAAACTATCTGCACTGACAATGCAATTTTAACTAATTTAATATACAGGGTGTTAATTAAGTATGTTAACAAACTTTAACCACGAAAGTACTCCGAAAAATAGAAAGAAAATTTCATATGAACATGGGTCCGGAAATGCTTCCTAAGGGAGCTACGCCCCTTTGTATGGGGCACCCTGAAGACGGTTTTCCCTCGATATTCTCGAAACCATTCATAACAAAATTACGAAATTAGGTACGATGGGTAAACTTTTGACGTTGAATCTGATTCCGAATTGAGAATTTCATAATCTTAATCAGAGGCGTATCATACGGGAGGAGTTTAGGGTAGAAATAACACCATTTCTTAAATGGTAATTTTTTTGACATTTTGATTTTAGAATAAGGTATTTCAGAGGTTTATACGTAAAAATTGTCTCTTGGTACATCTCGATAGGGCTAACCGTTTTCGAAAGTGCAAATTATTGAATTGATGCAGGATATTGTATTCAATAATTTGCATTTTTCTCGAAAACGGTTAGCCCTATCGAGATGTACCAAGAGACCATTTTTACGTAGAAATCTCTGAAATACCATATTCTAGAATCAAAATGTCAAAAAAATTACCATTTAAAAAATGGGGTTATTTCTACCCTAAACTCCTCCCGTATGATACGCCTCTGACTACAATTGTGAAATTGTGAATTCAGAATCAGATTCAGCTTCAAAAGTTTACCTATCGTACCTAATTTCGTAACTTTCTTATGAATGGTTTCGAGAATATCGAGGGAAAACCGTCTTCAGGGTGCCCCATGCAAAGGGGCGTAGCTCCCTTAGGAAGCATTTCCGGACCCATGTTCATATGACATTTTCTTTCTATTTTTCGGAGTACTATTCGTGGTTAAAGTTTGTTAACATACTTAATTAACACCCTGTAGAGTCAAACGTGAAATATTTAACACAGAAAATTGGAGATAAACATAACTTGTGTCTTCTTCTTAGGGTGCCGTCTCTCTTCGGAGGTTGGCAATCATCAAGGCAATTCTAATTGTTGATGTAGCTACTCTGAACAGGTCTATTGAACTAAACTTAAGTGTAGTATGTCCGGATTGCAGGAAGTGAACGGCAACGCGATCTACACGGAGGACAAGGAGCGTATGCGCGGCTACAACGAGGTGCTGGAAGACGCCAAGATGGCCGCCGGCGGCGGCAAAGGCGTCGCGACGGACAAGTCGCAGGCGTCGTCGGCGGTACAGAAGCAGTGCTCACCGGCTGCTCTGCAGGCCATGGGCAACCGCCTCCTCGACTGGTTCTCTGTCGTCATGGCCGACACCGCCAACAGGAAACGACGGTTGTTCTTCAACACCAACGCTAAAGGTACCATACGATGTTCTCCTAAACCTTCTACAGTCGTTGGAAGCTGTGATTGAGTAGCTGCTATCGAATCGCCACGCCATGGTCAGTGGTCACTGGTAAACACTACCTGGCAGCTGTAACGTTGCTAAGATTCTTTTTCTACATACATATTCAATATCAGTTCAATAAATATCAGTAAAGGGACATCATTTTAATGTCTCCTTTTTCACTTCAGGTTTTAGGCGTTGTTGCTGTTACAATATCAATGTCTTTCTTGGCCTAACGATATAGCTTCTTCTAAAACATTAATAAAGTCTGGCTCTGGCTGAAATCCTATTTGCGTGTATTCATTTTACAGTTCATTCCGTTTAGTTTTATTTTCTTTTATTTTACTTCCCACCCCGATAGGTGATAGGTTAGGGGAGTATTGTGATCGCGAAAATTTTGGATTTTCAGATAACTTTAATGATGTTTAATTAACGAAAATCCACGTCACTCATTTCCGTCGGTCTGTCTGTCAGTCTGTCTGTCGGTTTGTACGCGTTTTTCTAGCCACGTAATCTCAGTAACCGCTGCATGGATTGTGATGAAATTTGGGTAGCGATATGTTGTGTGGTGGTAGTAGGTAATGCTGCTATAATTTTAAATTGCGGTGCATGGGCGGCGAAGTAATTAGCAAAAAACAAAAAAAATTAAATATTTCATAAATTTTGTTTTTAGGTGTTTTAGGTGTTTCTGGTCATTTTCTATTTTTTTTTCGATGTAGGTGAAATAGGGGTAGTTGGGGGGTGGGGAGCAAATTTGTTGTATTCATAATAGGCTAACCAGTGATCTGTGAAAGGAAGAACTAACGGCATAACACAGGTTTTTTGGTCGGGTGGATGATGATTTGGTTGCAAGTGTATCTCAGACTATAACTTCATACTATGGGAAAATAATAAACTGGTATCACGGTAATGTGTGGGAAGTATTGAGTCAATCAACTTGACATTATTTTTACTTCCCACACCGATAGGTGAGGGGAGTATTGTGATCGCGAAAATTTTCAATTTTGAGATAATCCACTTTTTGGGCGTTTCATGATGTCTACATAACGAAAATCCACGTCACTCATTTCCGTCGGTCTGTCTGTCTGTCTGTCGGTCTGTCTGTCGCGTTTTTCTATCCTCGTAATCTCAGTAACCACTGCATGGATTTTGATGAAATTTGGGCAGCGATATGCTGTGAGTTCGTAGTAGGCAATGCTGCTAAAATTTTGAAAATCAGTGCATTGGCGGCGCAGTCATTAGCAAAAACAAAAAAAATAGATATTCCTCAAACTTCGTTTTTAGACGTTTCAGAAGTTCCTGATCATTTTCTACTTTTTTTTTGGGTGGGAGTGAATTTGGGGTGGTTGGGGGGTGGGGGGGTTGTAAAACTGAAAAATTTGTTGTATTGTTGTTGTATTGTTGAATTTGTGATGTATACATACGAGTATTGTTTTAGATCGTTCTATATTGCTTGACGCGAAAATGATTGAATGGATTTTAATGAAACGTTGACACAGTATTACTACCGCGGCGAGGATGGAAAACGCGTATGTTTTGGAAAAATCGTGTTAGTGGCGGCGCAGCAATAATAAAAAAACCAAAAATATAAAAACAGCTCAAACTTTGTTTTTAGGCGTTTTAGGGGTTTCTGATCATTTTCTACTTTTTTTTGGGTAGGGGTGCATTTGGGGTGGTTGTGGGGTGGGGGGTTGTAAAACTAAAAAATTTGTTGTATTCATAATAGTGTGTCCATTGACCTATGGAAAAAATACCTAGTGGCATATTCTTTTTTTTAAGTTCATCTGAACATTGGCTTGTCTATTACAGAAACCATGGGACTTAGAATTTTGTGATGTTTACATATACAAGTGTTGCTCAATTTCGTTCTATGTATATTGCGTAAAGCGAAAATGATTGAATTGATTTTAATGAAATTTCGACACAGGAATTACTATCGCGGAGAGAATGGTAAACACGTCAGTTTCTGGAAAATCGTGTCAGTGGCGGCGCAACAATAATCAAAAAACTAAGAATATAGAAACAGCTCATACTTCGTTTTTAGACGGTTTGTATGCTCCTGAGCGTTTCGCATCGCATGCAGAATCAAAACTGTGGCGTCCTAGTTCCTAAGGAGGGAGACACAAGAAACTATTTACCAGAGTTTTTGTGTTGGGTGTTTTTTTGCGTGCTATGGGAAAATAATGAACTGGTATCACCGTTCTGTGTGGGAAGTACCGAGTCAATCAACTTGACTCCATTTTTTTTAACATGACTTACCAAAACGACGCTAATTTTCGAAAATCGTCGCGAATCCGAGTTTTCACCCCCACTCCTATAGCGGCAACACTCGACCAATGTCTAGCATCCCACCAAAGTTCATTTTTTTCCGACCTTTTGCTGTCAAAAGCCTGTTTTAGAACGTAGCGATTGGACTATGTACATAAATTCTATTCTATTGTAATCTGTCGCAGCAGGAGCAGCGGGAGGCGTATCCGTAGCGTCGGCGACGGTCCACGTGACGGCAGGTGCGGCGACGGCAGCGATAGGCGGCAGCGTAGGCGGTTGCAAGAAGCCCGAGGTGAAGTGGATGTTCGAGCACCTGGACGCGAACGGCGACGGCCGTCTCTCGCTGCAGGAGCTGTACGACCTGGAGCACGACCAGCGGGAGGCGTGCCTGAAGCCGTTCCTGCAACGGTGCGACGCCGACCGGGACGCTGCCGTCTCCCGCGCCGAGTGGTGCCGCTGCTTCCAGAGGAGCGAACGACCCTGCAAGGCGGTGCACAGGAAGATCATGCACGCAGCCAACGCCGATGCCAACGCACACCGCTTGCCAGGTACTCCTTCCTACTTCACTCCTACACTATCCATATCCTACCACCGGCACGGCACATCTAAACACAATCCCTTAGGCCAGTTTCACCACTTGATAAGTGTCATATAGCCTTAAGGGGCCTGGATACACACAGTTATACATAAACATATTAAAAAAAAAGAAAAAAAAAGAAACATTTAGTGCGTGATAAGGGTTATCAAACCAAGAATTTTTTTTATATATAAACATATGTCTATATTTACTGTCTAAAACCATTGATTAACATATTTAGAGGGGAGCACGGAATCAAATTTCGTATATAACTCACTTATTTTTCAAACTACATACACAGTATTTGAGAAGGTGATAGTTAAGACAAGTTCTTCAGTCTGCAAGAAAATTCGCAATGCAAAATCGTACATTATTCAAATGTCTGTAATTTGACAACCAAACACGACATCAAAAAAAGGCCAAATAGGTGACAAGGCGCAAGCTTTCTTATACAATTCGTTTTTTGAATCATTACTGTAAGGTTAAAGCATTGATTGTTAAAGGTAACGTCAGGAGCTTTTAAATGCGAAATTCATTTTTATGGTGACCTTTGGACCATTTGACCTTACCTTTGGACTTTTGGGCTTATCTCTTCTCATCTTAGACACACACACTGGAGAAAGGGAACAGGCAGCCACGCCTCACCGCTAACACGGGAATACGTATTATCTTGGATTTTTAATTTTGCGCGCTATAGTCTAGACCCTTAACCGTAAATTTTTATCACTTACTTATGTTAGATAACAGAGATGAAATATGCAGATAGGCTGTCAGGAGGTAGTGAAACTGGCCCTAAAACTTTATCGCTTTTATCTCCTGACATAAACCAGTATATTCGTTGATTTTTTTGTCATAAATTCATTAACACCATCAATAATTATATTCATGCACGATCGGACGGTAAAATACATATTATTCATACATTTAGCAGGCGTAAAGTGCCACTTTAGCGCCCGCAGGCTTCTTTTCCGCCTGTAGGCCTTCTCGTACATTTTCTTCGATCTTGCGGGTAGTAAACTTAATTTTGCATTTTCCACTGCCTTAAAAATCTCCGGTGGTGTTCCGGAAACCGTTTCATCCTCACTACTTTCCAAGATATCGGAAAAATTCGAAAATATTCTGACGTCCGTCAGTCAAAGCCCTAAATATCGAACGATTTCAGAGTTGGCCTGAATGCGTACCGGTAAAGCTTACTTTGACAAGACAAACCTAGGTATGACTGAATAACGGGTATTGAAAGTAGCATAAACAATACTACTGATCTACATAAAATATACAGTTGCAGTGTTGCATTGAAGACGTCAATTCCCTGTATTATCAGTTAATATCTGGTAATTGGTGATATCGATGGTAATTATGACAAGTATATGTTGTGTGTCATTTTAGGAGGAGTGTACGTGCCGGATTGCGACGGGCAGGGTTACTACAAGCCGGTGCAGTGCCACAGCGCGATCGGCATGTGCTGGTGCGTCGACAAACACGGAGTCGAATTCGCTAATTCAAGGACGCACGCCAAGCCAAATTGCGGTAAGCATTCACATATTTACGTAGATCAGTCGCACTAAACATTTTTCCAAACTTAATATATAAAAAAAGAGCTATGTAGGAGCATAGGTCAGCCCCACTGAACGTTTCTCCGAACTCGATAAATAAAAAGAGAATAATGGGGAAAATAACTTTATTGTGTTTCACAGCATTCTTCCGTAAGATCAAAATACATTTATTGGGTATCCCCGTTGGAAAAATAAACTTATCTCTGATTATCTGATTAAAGTTCCTCAATTAATTTATCGATATCTCTAAGTAACAAAAACCGTTCGACCTAAGTTGACGCATTTCACGCTATAAGTCACACTACACAAAGTGACAATTTTCTAAGTTGCATAATCACTACACTTACACTACACCTTTTCTAACTGTAGTTTCTAAAGGGTCAAGTGATAAATCAAAAAGGTCAAGTTAATTTTCCAACTCGTCAATGATAAATTCAAACTCGCAGGTATAAATTACACCTGACAGTTTGAAATTACAAGCGACGAGTTGGAAAATTAACTTGACCCTTTAAAATTATTACTTGACGGTTTAGAAACTACAGGTAGAAAAGGTGTAGATGTAGATGGTGCAATGAAGTATATACAGGGTTATTCACGTTATTCGACACAGAGCATTATGGCTAAAGTATTTGATATAAAGGGAAATTATAATTTCGGATGGATAGAGACCCATAAAGGCTAAAATTAAATGAAAACTACCAGAGATTGATAATCACAACCTTAAATCATTAGAAAGGTTATCAAATTCTACGTTTAACCGTATAAAAAACATTAGGCATTCCCATTTGAAAAAATCATGTTATCGCTGATCGAAGTTTCCTTAATTAATCGACCGATTTCTTCAAGCAAAAACGTAATTTAAATTTGACAGTCTCATCAAAGCTGACGCATTTTATGCTTAGTAATACGGCAAAGTCACAGCCTTCCAAATTTTATAATCTGCGATATTCAATTTTTTTCTGATATACCGGTATAATGGTAATTTACACCTAAACGGTTCGCTTTAAGTCCCATGTATGATACATAAAGTGACACTAGAATTCACCAAGGAATCTGAATATGCAATAATATACGAGGTGTTTCATTTAAAAAAACATAACTTTGATACATTTCGTGTTTTTGGGACACCCTGTATAACATGAAAATATTTTTAAAATGTAGACTTTATGGGTCTCTATCCATCCGAAATTATTATTTTCTTTTTTATCAAATACTTTAGCCATAATGCTCCGTGTCAAATAACTTGAATAACCCTCTATAAGGCGCCACGAGTAACGTAGCAGGAGTTGAGTTTTAGTGAGATAAGGTCAAGTGATTTTGTATCGAGTAGTGCAGTGTAGAAGTGTAATTACGTTCAGTTTGATTCCCTGGAGAGATGAAAAGACGGCCGTCGTAACAGTACGTTTGTTTGCAGATCCGTTGTTGAGCAAGGATAACGAGCTGTCGAAACAGCTGGTGCAGTCCAGTAACTCGGTAGACAACAACAGTTCCGAGGCTGACAGTGACGATGAAGACGACCACGACCAAGACGTGGAGGGCAGTGCCGATCATCCATCAGACTATTAGCCTCTTTTCCTTTCTTCTTGCCACACTGATTTCCATCGTCAGCCTTACGTTTATGCCCACACTCACCCACTACACCAACGCCATAACACTAGCATCAAATGTGTTTACTTGACTGCTAGCTAGATAGTGTACGAACTATCTAATCACCTGGCCTGGTTGTTTTAGTGGCAGTTAGTCGTCTTTAAACTAAAATAGCATAGACTGTTGGTTAGTTTGTATACTTTCCATGCTATGGTGTAGTGGGAAAATACCTATGAGCTTGACCTGATTTGTAACGACTTACACTTTCTTTTATATTATCTGGCCAGCGGATCTGAAGCTACAAAAGGAATGCGGACAAAAATGTTCGATGTTGCCAAATTTATTTATAAAAAAAGCAAAATTAACGGTAACAGCAATTTAAGATATTTTTATAGCTACTTTAATATAGTAGTCGTTAATGTATTTTTATTTAATAACTGATATTTCTATATATTTGTTAATGTATTTTTATTTATAACCGATATTTCTTAATCTGCCTGTTACAAAATGTACACACTTTTCTGAAATTATCATCAACTTCAGGTGAATCGGCAACAACTCACGAATCCTGTCATCCAACGTCTTGTCAGGGAACCTTATTGGTTGAGGATCTTCTACCATGCCGTTGCCATGGAGATTCAATCTTGCTATTGGCCGCCCAGCCACCAACATTATGTTGCTATCTCTCTGTCTGTCTGGAAATATCGAAATACCAGTGACGTTTTGTATGTCGTGTTTATAATTTTTCTACAGATTGTCCCAAACTATTTGAATATCTGTTTTTTCGAGTTTATTCTCTTGTCAGCTTGTTCAGGTACACTGTTTTTCGTCGTTATTATTGTTATTATCTTATTTAAAAATGAACATTTATACAAAGGAAAAGACGCTTCATAACTCTGAAGTATTCACATAAAATGCGCATTTTATGAATGAAATCGGCCATGTTTTTTTACAATAATTATACCCCTCTTACCTCTCTTACCGATAGCCCGTAGCTTAGGAACCGTTGGCCAGATATTAATGTACAGTGCTTACGTAAAGTGGCTAATCATAATTGTGTATAACATATTCAGGATAGGCAGACAGACAACCAACACCTCTTTGAGGAAATATGAACATATTTTAATACTTTTCTGAATACGATATGCACTCCAATGTTTTAGATCATAGTTGCAATTTAGTTAATGATACAAGCGTATACAAAAGCTACAATCTTCTTGGTTGTGACTAAAAATTGGACAAAAACTGAGAGGTAGATGAGTCATGAACACCAAAAACGAAAAAATAGGACACCGGGTGTTATTTTCAAAAAAAAAAAATGAAAGCCAAGTATTATTGAGGGTGATTAATGGAGTTTTTAATCTTCTGAATGTTTCCTATATAGCTAAAAGTTACACATAAGAAAAATATATTGAAAAAAACAGTAACGGGAGTAAAATCTCCTTTCCGTTAGCTCTCTCCACACGTTGAAGAATTTATTTGCTGTTCGTTCTTTCTAAGGTTGGCTATATTATTGATAAAATTTGAAATTAGATTTTCTCACTATCAAAATAAATATAGTCTGTCTCCTGTCAAACAAAACAAAAAAAGTTCAAATATGGACAGACTCTATGACTAGACTCCGTGAAAAATGTTTTCTAAAAAAATGTATTTGGGACCTCGACGACTTTTGAAATCCTACGAATTGCAAGTCCATCATCTGACCAAAAAGTATAACACAAAAAATATTTGAATTCAGTGAGAAACTAAAGAAAACCAGAAAAAAACTGGTAGTCCACTCTTTGGTTGGAGAACGTCGATCATTTCTAATCCTGAAGTATATCCAACAATACTGAGGCACAGATTCTTTCCTACATATTTTTTGGTCTCTCTCATATTCAGCTCTGATCTTCTAGCAATTAGTTATCATGAGAAATAGATAGATAGGCACAATAAAATGAACATTTTGTCCAAACTCAAACTGTATTGTAATGAAATAGGTGCGAGAGTAATAGTTACAGATCAGGTTCAAATAAGTGTATCATTACGATCACTGGCTCATACACAAGAAGATCATTATTGTAGGATTATTTTTAAACAGCTAAACGTAGCTGCTAAATACATTGATATTCAGATTTTATGTATGAATATACAATACATGCCTAATTTATTTTATATTCCTGCAATCATATAGGCTTAATGTAAGTTCGGACATTTTCTCAGGTTCCTCACATTATTTTCCAAAATTGTATGGTCGCAGCACAGCGCACAGCACATGCAACTTTATCTTAGAAATAGTAAATCGCGACAAATTTGGGGTAAATTGTGTTTATTAAAAAGAAATCATTACATAAAATAGGTGAATATGTCGAATATTTTTTTATATCCGGTAGTTTTCAAAATATAGGATGTTGAAGATGTATTTGAATGTCCATTTTTTATTTTTGTTTTAACTATTGTTTACCCAATTTTGTCGGAACTAGGTAAAGTTCTTACATTGTGCATTTTGATCTACTTATACAGGGTGTTCCGGTGATCATGTTACAAACTTCTAGGGTAGATAAAACACACAAAAATAAGAACAAAACATGAACATGGGTCCGGAAACGCTTCCTTAGGGAGCTAGGGCCCTTCGAAGATGACCTTCAAAAACTACTCTTCGTTTTATAGCTTCGGTACTACTGCAGCTATCGCCACCAATTTTGAAACATGAAATGTAGTTGATAGGTTCATCAATTTGAGCCTTTCGGACATTGTCACCTTTAACCAGGGCGTACAAACCAGGGGGGTATTTGGGTAAATTTGACCCTACTCCTCTAAGGCGTCAATTTCTTGCCATTTCTATATCTGATTATGATTCTCTAATGCCTTTTACACAAAAAAGGTACTCTTAGTAATGTCGCTATCTGTCGCCGTTTCCTCGGAAAATGGCTAAGGCCAATCAATAAGAAATTATTGGTCTTAAACAAATTATTACGAGTACGTTGACATATGAAAATGAAGTTCAGTACAGATAGTGAGCATTAAATTTAGTCAAATCTTCTCCTTTAATAAAAATAAATTAGCGATATTTATTGCCTTTTCGAAATTGGGGGTATAAAAAGTAAATGGGAACGTATACAAAATATTCAAAAAAAACAATTAAACCTACACAATCAAAACTAATAATAAATTTTCAATAAATCATTCACGAGCAACAAATAAAAACTTAAAGTTTAGAAGTTTCAAAGGTACAAAATAAACAAGTAACACAAACAGGTTTAACGAGTGAGCCAAGGAGAAGGCAGAGTAAATTTTTGTCCTGAAGATGAATTTACTAACGCTGTCGTTGACTGACCCTGTACGTACCAAAATAAATTCAAAATAGCAATTGCTGAAAATGCCCACCACCACGCTCAATACATTTATTGCACCTACGTAGCATATTTAAATTGACGTCAGTGAAAACATCAGCAGGAAACCGCTCCTGATACAATCTTGAAGCGGCTCTTCCATTGCAATGAACTTCGCCATAAATTAATAGCATATTGGCTTATTCGGCGAAAGTATAATCCATGATTCACTGGCGAGACAATATTTTATTGACAGATTTTTGACAACTAGATAAATTTTAATAAACTAACGCCAACGTGATCAAACTGCGCAATAGGAATCAATTAATGTATCCGACTTAGTGGCGGTTTCCGAGGAAACGGTGACAGATAGCGACTATTACTAAGAGTGCCTTTTTAATGTAAAAGGCATTAGAGAATCATAATCAGATATAAAAATGGCAAGAAATTGACGCCTTAGAGGAGTAGGATCAAATTTACCCGAATACCCCCCTGGTTTGTACGCTTCTGGTTAAAGGTGACAAAGTCCGGAAGGCTCAAATTGATGAACCTATCAACTACATTTCATGTTTCAAAATTGGTGGCGATAGCTGCAGTAGTACCGAAGCTATAAAACGAAGAGTAGTTTTTGAAGGTCATCTTCGAAGGGCCCTAGCTCCCTAAGGAAGCGTTTCCCGACCCATGTTCATATGAACTTTTGTTCTTATTTTCGTGTGTTTTATCTACCCTAGAAGTTTGTAACATGATCACCGGAACACCCTGTATACGAAATCGTCTGTGAATGTGTGTGAGTATATCTGAGAACATTGTCATAAAACGAAAGCCTTTGGAAATGCCTGTAGCCACCACATTACTACGACAACCATTCCTCACGTAAATCTACATTCCATAATTATTTCCTTTGAAAATGCCGAACGCACGGCGTCCGGTTTTTAGTTAAGTTTTCTATAGTTTATAGATGTTTGTATATATCCAGCGTCATGGTTTTCGTCTTGTATTTTTTCGATACGGTAGTCGATAGTTTACAATTCGTTTTTGGAACATAACGCGTCTTATATGAGATTAGATAGATATAAGTAGAAACAGCTTTCATGTTTGTGCTGTCCAGAAAAAAAAATAATTAACGTATATGCGCATTTATGTGTTAGAAGATATTGTAATGATGATTGTTAACTCTGGATTGTTTTTTGTCGTCATTTTGATGTATGTTGCTTTCTCAGTATTATCGTGTATTTTAGTTTGTTAAATTATCGTCATCCACTTGTATATTATTATTATATAGTTGTGATACTTATAATGGTACTATGTACATAAGAAAAAGTACTCTTCATAAAGTGGTTTCAGTTTGTTTCTGTACTGATGTTGTGCAATAATTTCACGTTACACGAAATCACACAAAGGACTTCTGTGTCTAATGCAGAGTAGCTTTCTGTTCTTGTTTTTTTTAGCAACAGACTGCTAGTTCAATGCTGCTAGAGCAATTGCACGATCCTAATCAAACAGTGACCATGACCATGCCAAAATCGAATCGATTTTCAATTTTCACGTCATTTTCGCCAAACAACAATGCAAGAAGTGCCTAAGTCAAAATTTTCTTTTTTTTTAGAAAAACTCTTATAAAGATTATATTTCTCTCTAAAAATATTACTGTATTATTATTATTATTCTGATTTACCAAGTTTCTCTCGCATGACTGCGGTAGCGACAAATGCTGACGGGCTATGCCAAGTCAACACCCGAACTATTACGGATCGGAATTTAGGAAGGATCTCTTTTCAGCATAGGTGTTTTGGATATTCATATCGTTGGGAATAGCAATATCTATAAAATAGGTGACTTTGTCTGCCTTTGACTGAAAAACTATATCTGGCCTATTTGCTGGAATAGTCTTGTCTGTATGTATTTCAACGTCCCAGTATAGTTTGTGTTGTATTATTATCCGACTTTCTAAGTTCCTCTTGCATAATTGCGGTAGCGACAAGTGTTGCCGGGCTGTGCCAAGTCAACACCCTGACTATTGATCGGAATTTAGGAAGGATCGCACAATATTACAGGTCTTTAGGATTACAGACTTTTGGAATGCTTTGTGTAACTTTTCGTCCAGGCCCAACTGTTGTAGGTGTTGTGTAAATGTGTTTGGTGTAAGGCCTGTGACAGACATTATGAGGGGGACAATTGTGACTTTGTTTTGTTTCCAAAGTCGTTTTATTTCCATGGCAAGGTCCTTGTATTTGGATATCTTCCCAGCGTAGGTGTTTTGGATATTCACATCATTGGGAATGGCTATATCTATCAAATAGGTAATGTTGTCGGCCTTTGACTGGAAAACTATATCTGGTCTATTGGCTGGGATAGTCTTGTCTGTATGTATTTCAACGTCCCAGTTTGTATCGATCGTTTTCGAGGACTGATATCGAAGTGTAATTGTAATATGGATCTGTGTTTTCTATTAGTTTGTTTGTTTGTAGTCTGGCTGTGTATTCGGTGCCGGCAAGAGTTTTGCACCCGCTTGTTATGTGATCTATTGTTTTTCTTTGTTGGTGACATTTTCTACAATTATCGTCTGTTATGGATGGATCTTTAATTACATATTTTTTGTAGTTTCGTGTTGCAATCACTTGGTCTTGGATGGCAAGCATGAAACCCTCCGTTTCTGGGAACAGCTGGGCGTCCTGTATTATTATTATTTCGAATAATGATTTGATTTGTTGTAATCTTGTTCTTTATTACTTTTAAAGTGAACGGCTTTTAGGTAAAAGCTATTTTAGTGATCTGCTTTCCAAGATTTTGTTTGTTTCAAAAATGGACTTGGGCACTTCTTTTATTGGACCCTTCAATTTATTATTGTCGTATACCTATGAAACAATTATATGTTAGTTTGTTTTGAGGTCTGGAATACTATACATCTAGGATTGAGTCGGTCTGATAACAGTAATGATTTTGACTTGTCTTTGGATATTGAGCGATGGAACAGAATTACTGGGGGATCAATTAATTCGCGAATTTTAAGGAAGAAATCAAACTGCTTAATTTTATTACTGAATCGATTCGATTAAGACTCTGCTACAAATTACAAATCAGTCATCACTTTGTTGTTATCATCTAGGTACTTTTTATTGTATTAGGTATTTGCTTTACAAAATATGCCCCGAGGAGACTTTTTTCACGAACGCAATCTGTACTCTTTATTTATTATATGTATGTTTTTAAAACAATAAAATTAGATCTCTTATATAATAACATCGCCCTCCTTTGTCTGCTCAAGATTTCCCTAACACTATTTCCTTATACAGGCTGTCCAAATATTCGACCGATAACGCTTGACAAGTGATAGAACTCATATTCTTATGAACATTGTGATAGGAACATGAAGCCCTAACCTAAAATGCTTAATTTTCAAGATACAGGGAGTCAAACTTTTATTTTCATTTTCTCAATTATTCCGCAATAAAATGGTAGAACGATCTAAAATTACGTATCGGGTTTTTTTTTAAGTCGAGAAATCCAAATTCACCACGGTCAGTTTTGAGTTAGCTCCATATTGATATGAGTTTATATTAAGCTCATCATTCTAGTAAAACGCAGTGCAGTTTGAATACGAAAAGGAGAAATGATGCTAATTTTTATTATGCAACCTTGAACAGTATGTGACACGGAATGGTATACAGAGTTTTTAAATATAAAAATACACATATTCCTCATAAGACTGTCATATTGGAATATATCGAATACACTTTCTGGGCATTTTATGATATCTACATAACGAAATTCAGCGTAACCCATTACTGTCGGTTTGTTGGCGTAATCTCAGTAACCGCTGCATGGGTTGTGATGAAATTTGGGCAGCTATATGCTGTAGGGTCGTAGTAGGTAGAACACCCAGAAGACACTCACAGCTAAATGGTAAGCTGAACAGGGCCTTCCTAAAGTCGTGGATCTGTGAAGAGCCTGTGGCCAAAGTCAAGATTGGACACCTCTGCCTCCTCAATCACGACAATGCTTTCAATATATGATAAATTGAAAAACAAGCAATATAAGTCAGTAACTTTTTATTCAAATATACCAATATACCTCAACAATAATAATTGTTTTGCTTAATGTAAAATAGACTATACAATTTTATATATATCATATATTCTTATACAGTATATTTGGTATTTGGCATTTACAAACAGATACAGCTGAATTATACCTCAGACTTTAGAAAACAGTTTTCTGGTTAAAAATGCACTTTAAATGTCAACAATATTATCCAAAGAGTAACAGGAAAACCAAAGAAGTCTTGAAAAAAAGTATTTACAAGGATCTAAATTAAGGAAGTTGTAAATGTCTCGTGTATTTGAGAGGCCACACAGACAATTGATGTCCTTTTAAAAGCATGTCAACTGATCCCATAAAGGAAGCAGTTAGTTAAAATTTCAATTTTTCTATATGTATGGCCCCAAAATACACCAGACTTTCCACGGGAATATAAATAAATCTCATGAAAGGATATAAAAACGATAAGGCATACACTTTTCAACTTGACATTGAACTGAATGTTTTAAAAGTGGGGGTACATACACTCACGCACATTTCATTTAATAATCGATGCTCGACAGAGCAATACATGTTAACACTAAGCTGGCCTTCTCCTGTACAAACTATACTAAGTTCAAGTACAAAGAAGCAAAATGTCTTACAGCCTGGATATTTGAAAGCGAGTCTACAGTTACATTTATATAGCATTTTAAGAGATCCTACATTTTTTTATATTCAAAAAAGACTTTCTATTGTCCTGGAAAAAAAAGGGATATTTGCATTCAAAATTTGCACACAGCTTGGCAGTACCAAAGTTTACGGAATACATATAAGTTGGATCACTCTCCGTCGGCACTTTGAAGATCTCACATCAAAGCGATGCCGCGGCCGCACGCGCCAATTAGTTTTTGCGCTGGTTTTTGCCCAAGTACGAGGGTCTTTTAGCGGAGACTTGCTAACGCCTGGGTTTTACGTATATACGAGGGTCATTGAAAGACCAGGTATTGACAGCTGATTTAGACATACAAATACAAATATAACGTTTATTTTGCTAATACACTAAGTTAATAAATGGATACCAAAAATAAAACCTAATAAAACTATTACTAATGATTCTCAAATGATTTCACATATTGTAGCTATTTCGTAGATAAGTAAAAATTGGTTCAAAGGTGCTGTAGTATTTTTTCCTTAATGTTTTGTTTATTTGGCTTATTTTTGAGACCACAGCTTATAAAATTTATGGTATAGTACATACGAACTCGTATGTACAATTTTAAAAGATAATCATGTGGAAATGCTTTACTTGATGTGAATAAATTATTTTTGACATTTTGCTTTTCAGTGTCATTCCAATTGCTACTGTACAAACTAAATTGTTAAAGTTATCAATAAACATATTTCCGTGCTCTAAAATATAATTTAGGATGTCCCTGTGGTGGTATGGTAAGACCACCGAATGAATATTTTGTCTCACTATATAAGCTTTTAGCGTTATACAATCTTTGTACCTGTAGGTCTTGAACTAATCCCTTTATACCCCAAGTGTGCTAGTTTGTTGGAATTGTTTTATCTGGAGGAACACCGAAAGGCACAAATGTACAGGGTGTCCCATTAATAATTTTGAATCGAATGTCACGTGACCAAAAACAAATACCTCATTAGGTAGTACAATGACAAAAAAAAGACACAACATCTGCTCTAATTTACATGCCCAAAATTATAATTCTCTACTACTGCCCAGTTCCGACATATTGCTTGTCTTAATCGTCGTGAAACACCCTGTATTTATATCCTTTACATTTCAAGGTTTACCACAAAATCAGGATGGATCTGATTGTCATTTTCCATCTGTTAATAAATTTAATTGATAAAATCAAACTTCTAAAAATATTATCCATTTCCTGCAAACAAATCCGAGATAACAAAATCCGATATCTTTGAGACACTGTATACACTTCGCGTTAAACACGTTCAACCTCTACTTTGCGCCGCCCCGTATCTCTTGGCTGACGTCGGTACATTGCTACCGGGAAGACGGAGCAAGGGGCAGTCAGTTTTGATATTTTTGCGGAGTGATCCAACTTATATGTATTCCGTAAACTTTGGCAGTACCATCTCTAGTACACATGTGACACTTTTTAATCAATTAGACGCTATTTACCTACATGGCACCTCTAAAAAACTTCAGACGTGTAAAAACAAAACATGGCTTTTTGTCGATTCAAAAACGATGATATCCGTTGCAAATGTGGCGAGAGACCAGTTGGTTGTGTAAAGGTGCCCCCTAGAGGACGACAGCCCCAGTTTACGCAGTTAAGCCCCTTCGAACGGGGTCGGATTGTAGGCCAACGAGAACGTGGTGATTCTTTCAGAGCAATTGCTGTAACCATGGGGCGTAGCGTGGCTACAGTTGTAGCAGAATGGCGCGCATGTTTCGCAGATGGGCGAATGGAGCGAGCTAGAGGTTCTGGTCGTCGCCAACGGTTAAATTTGGGCCAAGAACACCGACAACGACATGCTGAGTGGCATCAGACGACCTTCTCCGATGAGTCCAGGTTCTGTCTGGGGGCACATAACGGACGCCAACGCGTAAAATCACGACGTGGTAAACGGCGTGATCTACAGTTTGCTGTTGAGCCAAAAAAATTTATATTGGCAATTCCAAAAATCGATGAGACCTCTAGCGGCAAAAATCTACACTGACAAAGCAGGTACTCGAATTTCGGACGGCACACAATTAACATGCCATTAACCGTTTATATGCCGTTTATGTTTCTTCGTTCAGTCGTGTTTTCGAGTTTGTGCTTTGTTAATTGGTATATAGTGTGTTAGAATATTTCTTCGGACCTTCTTCATCCGCTATTGTCAAGAATATGGCATCTACATCAGGCTTCAAATCAAGAAAGGCTAGCAAGTTTAATATAAACTGTAGTGTTTATGGTTGCCACTCCAAAAAAGACTATGATAAAAGCATTCATTGTCACGCATTTCCTCCAAAAGCGTGACACAGCGTGCAGGATACCTGCTATCCTCCATATTTGTTTACAAACGCCAGCGCCCTCATCGGTAATTGGAATCGCCAATAGTTTTGTAAAATAGATACAAAATATAATTTCGCAATGTTTTAGCAGTAAAGAAGGAGCCCAAAAACCATTACCATACAGAGTATCGAAAATTAACACTAACCAAACTTCATGACTGTATATAATTATGAAATGGCTTATAAAAATAACAAGAATAAGTAAGGTGAAGCCAAACCTCTTAAAGAATACTGAAAAGCAGACCTGTCAAGAATACCCAGATTGACGAAATCACCTGAGGCCTGTTTTGTTAACTCATTTTTAAACTCTTTTTCAAATATCCAAACATTGGAGTGTTCCACGATTCCAATACTCAATATTTTCATCTTTCATACACATCATACCATCGAGATAAATATATCGTTTAGTGCATTTTTATGTTATTAGTGGAAAAAGGCCATATTTTACAATATGTACTACTTTAACGATATGTGCACATACACATAGGTTTTATTGAAAACATTCTCTCTCTCGTTTCACCACCTTTTACGCCATAACGATTAGTTTTAAACTGTTACTATTCGTAATAAGCTGCGCGTTAAACAGGTTGTTTTCATGCCGTAAAAAAATACAATTTACGACATTCCAATAAGGCCGACGTCAACTGTGGATGTAAGGAAGAAATGTGAATTTTTACAAAAAAAAAGTTGCAGTGCTAGAAAGAATATCGAAAGTGAGACTAAGCGTAATATAAACAAGTTTTGTATGTTTCAAAGCTACGTATCCAAAAAATCCATTTAGCACTCTTCTAGTGTTCGTATTAGCCCGGATTTTTGTTGCATAATTTTGCTAAACAAAATTACCTTCAAACAGACTTGAATCCTGTCAGATTTTAAAGTCAAGTCTTGGAAAGGATTTCTTTTACGATAAGTTGCTAGTTTCATATTTTTTAGATTCATATCAAGTGAAAATACAATATCCTTAGAATGTTTGGTGTTACTTCTCAATAAATATATTTATGTATATCTCAGAGTAACAAGTGAACATAGAGGCAGTAAACAAACCACTTCAGCATGGCGTGTTCAAAGCCATCATCTTTGACACTTCAGCCTCCAAACATTGATCAGCTGTGACCTCGCAGTGACAGTTCAAATTGTAAACAATGCTGTGTAACGCCAACTAACCTGAAAATTCCTCCAATGCAACCCATGTTACAAACACTGCACTTTTTCAGTTCCATCTCGAAAAACTGTTAAACTACACTCGAATATAGCACAGCAAGTCCGTCAAGCTTCACTACAGTTACCAACAAAACAAACGTTTGACAGTCCAGCTTCTACCGTAAATAAGTCGCATGAACATTATGTTGGCGTTGCCAGCTCCTCAAAGTTTATGTAAGACTTCAGAATTTGCGTTTATGATGAAGAAATTATTCAGTCACGCAGTGGAGGTCAACATATCTATTGATTTTGCTGTAATAATTCCTGAACCATCAAAACACCGTCTTTTACTTCCCACACCGATAGGTGAGGGGAGTATTGTGATCGCGAAAATTTTCGATTTTGAGATAATACACTTTTTGGGCGTTTCATGATGTCTACATAACGAAAATCCACGTCACTCATTTCCGTCGGTCTGTCTGTCTGTCGGTCTGTCGGTCTGTCTGTCGGTCTGTCTGTACGCGTTTTTGTGTCCTCGTAATCTCAGTAACCGCTGCATGGATTGTGATGAAATTTGGGCAGCGATATGCTGGGGGGTCGTAGTAGGTAATGTTCTTATAATTTTGAAAATCGGTGCAGGGGCGGCGGAGTAATTAGCAAAAAACAAAAAAAATTAAATATTCCTCAAACTTCGTTTTTAGGCGTTTTAGAGGTTCCTGATCATTTTTTACTTTTTTTTGGGTGGGGGTGAAATTGGGGTGGTTGGGGGGTGGGGGGTTGTAAAATTGAAAAATTTGCAGCTTTCATAATAGACTGCCCACTGACCCATGAAGGAAGACCTAGCAACATAAATAACTTTTTTAGGTCCATCCGAACATTGCCTTGCCTATTACAGAAACCAAAGGACTTAGAATTTTTTCTGGTGTAAACATACGAGAGTATTGCTTTAGATCCTTCTATATTGTGTTACAAGGAAACTGTTGAATTGATGTTAATGAAATTTTGACACAGTATTACTACCGTGGCGAGGATGGAAAACGCGTATGGTTTTTATAAATCGTGCCAGTGGCGGCGCAGAAATAATAAAAAAAAGTAAAAATATAAAAACAGCTCAAACTTCGTTTTTAAGCGTTTTAGAGGTTCCTGATCATTTTCTGCGTTTTTTTTGGGTGGGGTGAAATTGGGGTGGTTAGGGGGTGGGGGGTTGAAAAACTGAGAAATTTCTTGTATTCATAATAGGGTGTAGGGTAGGGGCTGTGAAGGAAGACCTAGCGACATAAATCAACTTTTTAGGTCCATCCGAACATTGCCTAGCGTATTACGGAAACTAAGGGACTTAGAATTTCCTGTATACATACATACGAGTATTTATTGCTTTAGATCTTTTTGTATTTTGTAACGTGGACACTATTACATTGATTCTAATTAAATTTTGACACAGTATTATTACCGTGGTGAGGATGGAAAACGCGTGTGTTTGTTAAATATCGTGTCAGTGGCAGCGTATATAGCAATAATCAAAAAACTAAAAATATGAAAACAACTCAAACTTCGTTTTTAGATGTTTTAGGCTGTCCATTGACCTCTGAAGGAAATACTTAGCGGCATAAGACAATTTTAGGGGAGGGAGGGCTGCCGATGATTTGGTTGCAAGGAGGTCTCAGACTAAAGCTTCATGCTATGGGGAAATAATAAACTGATATCACAGTAATGTGTGGGAAGTACTGAGTCAATCAACTTGACTCCATTTTTTTAACGTAGAATCGAATATTTCTGAATACTATACAATTAAGACGATAGTAAATAATTATGATTGCCGTATCTGGTGGTCAATATGACAATGTAAGATAAAATGTCGGCCTATTAGAGTTAGTTGTTTACTACCTCTATGTTCGGTTGTTACTCTGAGGTATATGTATATTGAGATTTAGGCAATATTTTAAAATTGAACTGAACACCTCCTGTATTAAAAACAAAAGTTTGCAACGTGTATGGGATATTTTGAGAATATTTTCAAATTAGTCTTAATAAATCGTTTTTAAAATCAGTATGCTCATCCACAGCGACAGAACTAAAATGAAAGTCCCCTCAAGGCTGGGAAAGATAAAGCATGGTATGGTGGCCAATTTCTAACTGACTGATTTGTCTTGCAAATAACAAATTAAAAGACGACCGTTTTTTATGGAAAGTCAGATATCGTGTATGAAAAATATTATCATACAAAACGTTTAGAGGTATACAGGTAAAAAAATCCAAGCTATTTTGCATAAGTACCCCTATAAAACAATGGACTAGTATCATGAATTCTTTTATGGCTCTATACTATAGAGTATGGCATAAGAACCTTCTCATATTTTGCAGCGATTTTTTTGTGCGCGGGAGAACCGAGAAAACAAGGAAAATATCTGAATTTTTCTAGTCGCGTGACGTCACGGGACTATAGGGGAACAGATAATCGGAAGACGGGTATGTGTGCCGTGTTGCCGTTCTAACTTAAAACCCAATGTTCAATGCATACTTTTATGTGATTCTCTACACATGCTAAAAAATAAATAGTTTGATATACCGGGTGTCCCAGAATATTCTTGACACTTGATATTTTCGTAACGAAAAACGGTTCAAGCAAGAACTGAGTGGAACTTTTGAAGGTACTATAAGGTCTATCATACCATGCATTCAAAACATTTTTTTTCTACGTCAACCCCTAAAACTCACCCCCAACTTTTCTTTTTCAAATAGCACCCCATAAGTTTTCCTACATAAATTATATCCCCATTTTATTTAAAATCTTTAATTTTATATGCAAACTTATTTTTTCCGTAAAATCATAAGCATAAGGCAAATGAAATGATAATTTGTTTGACGCCTGATATTTTTGTAACAAAAACGGATAAAAAAGAAAAGTAAGTAGGTGTTTCAAGGGTAGTGAATGACCTACCATTCCTTGCTTATGATCCATTTTTTTCTTACTTAAACCCCTAGTATCCACCCCTAGCTTATTCTTTCAAATTTCAATCCACAATTTTGCCTGGAAAAATAAATTATTTACTTGAATTTAATTATCGTAGTGCCTTACTTTTTATGCCCCTACTGCAGTTTATCGTTAATTTGTTTCGTTTATTCCATGAAATCGTAAACATAAATTAATTAAAACACATGTGTGGAAAATATTTTTTTATTATCATGATTCAACTAATAAAAAAAATGTGACAACAAAACTAAGTACAAAAAAAGTGAAAAAGTTTTATGGCTACATCGGGTCGCGCCAACCCCGTGTGCAGGGTATGCCCCGCACACGGACGCCAAAATTAACGATAAATTGCAGTAGGGGCATAAAAAGTAAGGCACTACTATAATTAAATTCAAGTAAATAATTTATTTTTCCAGGCAAAATTGTGGATTGAAATTTGAAAGAACAAGCTAGGGGTGGATACTAGGGGTTTAAGTAAGAAAAAAATGGATCATAAGCAAGGAATGGTAGGTCATTCACTACCCTTGAAACACCTACTTACTTTTCTTTTTTATCCGTTTTTGTTACAAAAATATCAGGCGTCAAACAAATTATCATTTCATTTGCCTTATGCTTATGATTTTACGGAAAAAATAAGTTTGCATATAAAATTAAAGATTTTAAATAAAATGGGGATATCATTTATGTAGGAAAACCTATGGGGTGCTATTTGAAAAAGAAAAGTTGGGAGTGAGTTTTAGGGGTTGACGTACAAAAAAAATGTTTTGAGTGCATGGTATGACAGACCCTATAGTACCTTCAAAAGTACCACCCAGTTCTTGCTTGAACCGTTTTTCGTTACGAACATATCGCGTGTCAAGGAAATTCTGGAACACCCGGTATACGGCCGAGTAATTCGCATAAGTTAGAAGGAGTAGACAAGAACTATGTTTGTTTGCACAGTCCTAAAAGAGATGATTCAGCGGCAGCTTCATGATTGTGAAAGGTCGCACAGTGACCGCGATATGGTCGGGAGGTGGCGTCAAATTTCATCGGACCATTAAACTGAGGCTTTTTTAATGTTGATGGGAAAAAAATATCTGTTAGCTGGTCCAGATCCGTGACCTAAGATTTCGAGAGCCTGCGTAAGTGGCAAAAAGAGGACCCACGTGACTGCGCGACGAAAATAGACCGATCTCACCTAACAAAGCAGTCAGTTATCTACTGGCCACCACCGACAAACTGGGTCTTTCTTCAGCATATAACAGATCTATACAACATTCATTCACGCCTCGAAATTCAACAGATAGTCCTTCAGCTGATTAGGCAAACTCAACTTGTTGAGGTAGAGTCCCGGCCTGCGTCCCAGACAGTTGTGTATCTTCACCCTGCAGATCTGCTTGAGACTCCTGGGCCGCTTGTACAGATCCCGTATGATCACCGTCAAAGGTTCGGTCATCTTGCCCGGCACCAGGCTCAACTGCTGGGTGTGCAGGATCTTCAGACACTCGAACAGCGGCCGGTGTTGCATCACGTAGTAGAAGAGCAGGATGATCTTGGAGAAGCGCATCTCAGGATCCGTCACCAGGTTCTCCTTCCTGTAGGGATGTTACACTTTAGTTACTTTCAAATACTTTCCACTTCAGGACCAACGAAATGTCAACACATATGGAATGGCCCCTTCCCATTTAAACAATGTACCACTTTTGCGGACGACATAAGAAAGAGAGGTCGGTGAGAGAGATAGGGCTCAACAGGTAAAAAGCACGCATAAGAAAGAGAGGCCAGTGAGAGAGATAGAACTCGTGAGGGAAAAAGCACAGCCACCTACCTCCTAAGCAGCTATGTGGCGCAGCGGCAAATCTTCTACCGTCTGCCCTGACTAGCGCTATCTAATTCTAACGGCAAACCAGTGCACGCATGCTCCTTCCATTTGTGTTGACATTTCATTGTTCAGGACTCGTTACTCGGAGTTCGTTACTCGTTACTGTAGTTACTTTTTAGATAAAGAGTAGCAATTCCATTCATTCATCCGAAACCAATCACAGACGACGTCGTTTCGCTTTTATTAAAGCTCGTCAGTGTGATTTAGGTCTCAGACGAATAAATGGAATTGCAAGATAGCATAAACCTAATGTCCGGAGTGTGAAATGAGTGATCCACAAAAAAAAGAGTCTGTTGTCGTACCCGTAGGTTTCTATAGCTGATGCTTTTAAACGGGTCACATAAACAGTGCTCGGATGCTCAAATTAAACGCTCAGATACCGGCTTTGGTAGATAGATGGCGAACCAATACTTTTTCAAAGTACTGCTTCCCAATATCTATATGTTGTTACTTTTTAGATACGTATGTTCAAGAGTTTACTTTAAACGGTTGACCATGCTACTTTTGACTTAGTTTAGTTGTTTTGTAGAACATTGAGATCGGCAAGTATATTTAGTAGATATTTAGAATACAAATTGACGGAAGCAAAATGTCCAATTTAAAATTTGCTGAGGATACAACCCTTATTGCTGCTTCTCAGGAAGAACTAGTAGCTCTATTAAACATCTTAGAACAACATAGTGCAGCATACGGTCTTGGGATTAACTACAACAAGACCAAGGTTATGATCGTAGATAGAGAGCACGATAATCATCGACAAATAAAGCCAGTAGACCGTTGTGAAGTAGTTCAAAGTTTTGTGTACCTAGGTTCTTTGATCGACATTTCGGGTAGCTGTGAAAATGAGATTCGACGGCGCATTCAACAGGCACGTGTGGCCATGACAAACCTCATTAAAATATGGCGTGATCGTAACATCACTGAAGCAACCCAAATGTCGCTGGTTTAGTCTCTTGTGTTCTCCATATTTAAAAAAAGGCAGATCGAGCTCGCATAGATGCTTTTGAAATGTGGACGTGGAGGAGAATGCCGAGAGTCCCTTATACCGCCCATCGAACTAATGTTTCCATACTGGATGAGCTCGGTAATCCAAAGAGACTAACCTCCATTGTGTCGTCGAGAATGCTTACATTCTTCGGACATATTCACAGAAACGATAATATGGAGCAACTTGTAGTTCGGGGTCACACTCCGAGTGGGCGGCGCCGTGGCCGTTCCCCTACAAACTGGGTGGATACGACGAAACAGTTGCTGGATGCGAGTATCAAGAGCGTCAATGAACTGACAGTAAATCGCGAACGATGGCGAGCTACATTTCCCAAAACTATTGACAATATTCGTGTCGGCAATACTCTAGCTCCGACTTAATGTATTTTACGAGTTCCCAACATGTCTGTTAAGACATTGTGACTATCATGATTTTTTTTATAACTAAGTAGACCGCGCAGGAAGAGCCTAAATACCAGAGTACCGCGGCTGTTGTGAAAGGGTTATGTTAGGGGAAGTTTGTTAACGCGAGATTTGAATGGGCCAATACCCGCAGGCCCAATAAATACATCTTCTGGCAGTCCATTCCAAGCCTTGGACACCCTGGGAATAAATGTGCGGTTGTACCGCTCAGTTTTTGATGTACGAAGAACGACCGTCTTAGGATGAGATGCAGCGATCGCACGGGTACATCTGATAGGAGCAGTGAGCGGCGGAACGATAGAGGATAGCTCAGAGGAGCAGATTCCGTTGGAATATCGATAGAAGAGCGAGAGGTCATCAACAACACGCCGATGAGAAAGTGACTGAAGGTGGCGCGTTAAGGCCAGATCGCCAATTAGTCGAATCGCCCTTCTCTGGACGGCATCTAGTATAAACAAGGTAGTAGGGGCAGCAGCTCCCCAGACATGAGAGCAATACTCTAGGCAAGGACTTATCTGGGCTTTATATAGCGTGAGGAGGTTACATGGCGAGAAATACTTTCTGGCTCTAAATAGGTACCCAAGCTTTTTACCAGCAGCTGTTGCAATTGACGCGACGTGTTCGTGGCAGATCAGATGATGAGTGATGATTACTTTGTAATAGCCACTCGATTATTTTACACGCATACTTTCCTGGATATGAGCATGATGTAGTAGTAGAGGATGTAGTTGTTTGTCTTCCAGACGCTCTGCGCGTGCAGCGGGTGGTTCTTGACCGCCTCGGACATGGACAGGGTGAGGTCGGGGTTGGCGCCGTACTGGACGAGGGTGAGGGTGAGGTCGTACACGTATCGGAGGTCGTGACAGTCCCGCACGTTCTGCACCATGTCCATGCACGGATGGAGGATGTGCTCGGTGCGCCGGCTGACGCGCACGTTCGGATCGAGGCCGTGGGTGAGCAGCAGGATCAGGATGTTCTTGATGAACTCGAAGTTCAGCTCCTTCTGCACGTCGCAGTTGAGGGTGATGTTCTCGGATACGGTGAACACGAGCACGTGGAGGGGGGTGAGGTTGGCGCGGTAGCTGCAGTTCGGATTGGCGCCTTTCTTCAACAGGATGCGGATGCAGTTCAGGTAGCACACCTACAACGCATAGATAATGTTACTTAGGACCAGTTTCTCGATGTCCAGTTAAATATTTATCTGCAAGATAACAACAACTGTTAGATAAATTGTTTAAACAATTGAAGTCTAAACTTACGAAGTCACGTAAATCTTATCTGACGGTTGTATCCATAGCAACGCTATCTGGCAGATACCTATCTGACGCTTTAACTGGACATTGAGAAACCGGCCCTAACACTTCTACGTGGAATTAAGTTGCTCCAAGTACAAAGTATATCTTAGACGATAGGTGACATAATTTGACATTGGGAACAGCTGTTAATAATAAGTTGCTTTCAAGATGAATAGATCTTATTTCCCTCAAGAGTGTTATAATCTCAGAGTAACAACTGAACAAAGAGGTAGTAAACAACTAATTCTAATAGGCCGACATCTTTTCTTACGTGGTCATACTGACCACCAGATACGGCAATCATAATTGTTTACTATCGTCTTAATTGACGTTAAAAAAGACGATATTTTGTTGGTTCAGGAATGATTACAGCAAAATCAATAGATATTATATGTTGACCTCTGCTACGTTACTGCATATTTATTCATCATAAACGCAAATTCTGAAGTCTTGCATAATTTTGAGGAGCTGGTGATGCCGTATGCCCTCGACTGTCAAACGTTTGCTTTGTTTATTGTTTGTGCGTCTTTTATGCTTGGTCAGTAAAATCGAATTCGCTATTTGTTGGTAACTGTAGTGAAGCTTTACGGACTTGCTGTGCTATATTCCAGTGCAGTTTAATAGTTTTTCGAGATGGAACCCACAAAGTGCAGTGTTTGTAACATGGGTTGCATTGGAAGAATTTACAGGTTAGTTGGCGCTACACAGTATTGTTTACCATTTGAACTGCCACTGCGAGGTTACAGCTGATCAATGTTTGAAGGCTAAAGTGTCAACGATGATGGCTTTGAGCACACCATGCTGAAGTGGTTTGTTTACTACCTCTATGTTTAGTTGTTACTCTGAGGTTATAATAAAGAATTTTGAGAGCTGGTGTCTGCTTGAAGTTGCAGCAGTTTCTAACAATAAACGCCCGGTCAAACAGAGGGCGGTCTAAAACGCGGCGTTCCGGCATTCTAGAACGCCGCTTACAGCGTTCCGTTGTATTGAATTGGACTGGTCAAACAGAGCGCGTTCTGAACGCGGCGACACGGCGTTCCGAACGCGGCGACACGGCGTTCTGAACGCGGCGACACGGCGTTCTGAACGCGGCGACACGGCGTTCTGAACGCGGCGACACGGCGTTCTGTAACGCCGTGTTACAGCGGTTGAGCAAAAGCGTTACGATGGCTTGGGCTCCTTTTGACGGGTTGATATTGAAACAGACCGCGGTATAGAACGCGACGTAGGGAGGTCAGAACGCCGCGTACGTCAGATAGACCAATTTTCTTCAAGTGATTCGGATGTAAACATGTTTTTATCTGAACTGTTTTTCGTGTGGTATAAACAACTCCTCCGTCATCCTGATACCGAGAACGCTGGACGTTCTTTGCAAAATCTGTATCGAAATATAACGCGGCGTTCTACGGGCACTACGACCGTTCATGCTCTGTTTGACGGGTTGATACTGGAATAATACAATACAACGGAACGCTGTAACGCGCCGTTCTAGAACGCCTAACGCCGCGTTCCAGAACGCCCTCTGTTTGACCGAGCCTTAAAACCGTATGTCCGGCTTGCTGTATTTATAACATTGTCAATATGCGATACAAATGACAGCTTAGCATCAAACATAACACACAAATCACGAAAATGTTGTGGCCTATGAAGAACAATTTGTGATCATCTAGACCTAGACCTAAGAATTTCATGCTGTATGTTTGATGTAATTGTTCACTAGCGAAGTATTGCAAAGTAAAATTAAATGATTTAACAATTACCTTCATACTATGAGTGAAGTGGTGTAAAGGGTCTTTGTTGATCAGTGGCACTAAACATACCATCAACGGTACAGATCCATCTCTTCCCACCATGTTTGGATCACCTAAAAGTTAGTATTATTTCAATACAATCTAATCTTTGGAACTTCATCCTGTGCCTAGCGATAAAAAACCACATCTAAACTTAACTAACGTTACTACCGTTTAGGACACTTCTGTGGGCTTGATGAAAGTAACTTTGACAAAAAAGTTAATCTTGAATAAGTGATCCTGTTTGACAGTTGCGCAAATTAAATTCCTAACTAACTAATGGCGGATCTGAAATCTTATATTATTATTTATATTCATGTAAACAGCGCTGGCACCATTGCATAAGATCTTATGAGGACTAAAATTTCCGTAATTTTTAAAAGCTTTGCAATGTATGTATGTATCTATGTTTGTTCGGGTGGAATCTTGCTACTCAATTTTGAAGTAGATATCTTCAATCGATTGAGCTGAAATTTTGTATATACGTTTAGTTTCGATGACAATGCACGTTCTAAATCAAATATGGCGGACCATCCAAGATGGCGGAATAGTTATTGTTTATGCACTTCTCCAATATGGGTATCAAATGAAAGGGCTTTTTGAGGGTAACTCGAAAACAAATGTGAGATCATTCTAAATCCAATATGACGGAGTTTTGCAGTTTTTTATGCTTTCCTAAAGTATGGAGAATTGTACGGAAATTATATATTATTGACTGAAGATGCGTTCACTATCTCCAACGGGAGTCCATTCCATGAGTCGAATACCCTGTTTGATAATAATTGTGTTAGCGTAGACCCCGCGATAAGCTTTTATGATTATACAGGGTGTCCAGTTAGTGTGTAATTCTTCGATATCTCGCAAGGTATACCTGATAGAAGAAAATGTCAAATACGAAAGTTATTTGGTTACCTGAGGTGCATATTCTAAAATTATTTTGAAACATACAGGGTGTTGCGGGAAAGTAGGATAGTGATCAACTTTTTTTTTTTATTATATGGAACTAAAACTTTTTCTTAAATTTTTCTATTGTCCATTGATCTCTATTCAACCCTAAAATATTTTTGAGATCGATTGCGACGTTGCCAAGTTATAATTTATTTTCTATTAATTTCCGGGTTTGCAAAGTCGTAAGTAATACGTCCAAATTGATATATTCCTTTAACTTTTCTCAATAATATTATACAGCGAGTTACTTGAATACTAAGTGGATATTATTTTGTATGTTACCAGCAATTTGTATCTACAGGGTGTTTTTGGCAGAATTTTAAATTACGGCAACTTGAAGGTCATTTTACTTTGTTTTTTAAATGTAACACCCGGTATGTTTTATTTTAAATCGAAATATCTAGTAATACCCTATCTCGCCTTGTAATATTTTTTTTACGCGTTTGCGCCGTTGCCAAGTTATAAATTATTTTTTCAAAGTTTTTGAACAAATATCCCCGATTTTAATTTATTTTAAATAGAATCCTCTTCTTATTTTTACTGCAGTGCATTGCGCATGTCGAATTTAGTAAGATCTCACAATTTCAAAATTTTGTTTCTATTATTTATTGAGATACGGTAACACCGCTTTTTCAGTAAACGGTACCGGAACGCCTAAATATTTCCACTACTATCATCACTATTCTACTTTTCCGCAACACCCTGAATATTTCAAAATATTTTTAGAATATGCGTCTCAAGTAGCCAAATAACTTTTGTATTTGACATTTTCTTGTATCAGGTATACCTTGCGAGATATCGAAGAATTACACACTAACTGGACACCCTGTATAAATTGTGTATAATAACCTGTAATAGTGTGCCCGTGATAGCTAACATTTCAAAGGTACATTTTATTTCCTTATTTTTAGAGCATTTAAATAAAGGCCTCATTTAAGTTTTTTTTTTTTGTTTTAATTTTTTGATATCCTCGTATATGTAAACGAAAAAAATGAAAGGCGGGGATCAGGATGGTATGGTGGTGGCGTACCTCCGCCGTCGTTGAGGAGCATGTTGAGCAGCTCGTAGCAGACGTCCCAGTCGCGCACGTGCCTCAACACGCACGCCACCGCCGAATTGCCGGCGTGGTTGATGGAGGGCCGCGCCCCATTCTGCAGCAGGTACCTGACCAGGTGGAGCACGTCCCATTTGTTCCACTTGTCGTACCCGTACTGCGCCTCCTCTAACGCGTACCGCACCACCAGCGCGTGCAGCGGCGTGTTGCCCAGGCTGTCCGGAGTGTTGATCAGCTCCTTGCAGCCGTGCTCCAGCAACAACCTATAAACACACCAATATTCGTCACTCTCAAGGTCGTTTATACATATTATACGCTTTTCTTGTACAGGATTTCGTTCAATTGCAATGAAAAATAGTTCATCCAACGAATTCGAATCGGTTAGAAGAAGTAAACAAGGGTTTTGTTTGTCCCCACCTCAGAGTAACAATTGAACATAGAGGTAGCAAACAAACCACTTCAGTATGGCGTGCTCAAAGCCATCATCTTTTGACACTTCAGCCTCCAAACATTGCCAACTAACCTGAAAATTCTTCCAATGCAACCCATGTTACAAACACTGCACTTTTTCAGTTCCATCTCGAAAAACTCGTAAACTATACTCGAATATAGCACAGTAAGTCCGCAAAGCTTCACTACAGTTACCAACAAATAGAAAATTCGATTTTACAGACCAAGCATAAAAGACGCACAAACAAAACAAACGTTTGACAGTCGAGCTTCTACCGTAAATAAGTCGCATGAAAATTATATCGGCGTTGCTAGATCCTCAAAATTTATGTAAGACTTCAGAAGTTACGTTTATGATGAAGAAATATGCAGTAACGCAGTAGAGGTCAACATATCTATTGATTTTGCTGTAATCATTCCTGAAACATCAAAGTACCATCTTTTTTAACGTAGAATGGAATATTTCTGAATACTATAGTAGTAGTAGTAGCAGCAATTTATTTAGGATTTTTCCTAATACAAATAGTGATGGCATATCAGTCCATAATTACAATAATCTAAGTAACAAAAACTTAAGTACAATATTATCATTATGATTAGAAATCTAATATTTCTTCTTAACTACACATAAACAAAACTATACTATATACTATAAACACTTAATTTTTATATAATTGATTAGCGTATATTTGAAATGCTTCACTGAAGTAGCTTCTTTGATTTGCTGGGGCAATTTATTATATTCACTGAGTCTTTTGTACATCAGTGATTTCATTGTGCTCTTCATATTAGTCTTATTTAGGTAAAAATTAGAATTAGTTCTCGTATTATAGGAGCGGACTTCACTATTTGTTCTTAAATGATCAGCTAGATAACTTGGTGATATAACTTTTATAATTTTGAAAATAAAAACCATAGTTGTTAAATAAAAATATTGGTTAACAGAAAGCCATTGTAATGTGTTTAACATATCGTTAATTCTTGTATATCTAGAACATTGCAGTATTATTCTCATTCCTCTGTTTTGCAATGTTTGTAAACTCCATAGTTTATTTTTATTCATAAAATACAATAGAGATGAGCCATACTCAAAATGAGATTTTATTATTGTATTATAAATAGTGATTCTTGCAAACATTGAAAGGTGTTTTAAAATTCTTGAGAAAAAGTATAATTTTTTTGAAGTTTTCTTGATAATATAATCACAGTGAAAATTTATATTTTTATCTATCATAAATCCAAGATATTTCATTTCATCTACAATGTCCAGGACTACATTGTCGACTATAATTTTAATACTGCTTTTTATTACCACCTTGCTTTTATGCTCTGTAGATATTATCATGGCCTTAGTTTTTTGAGTATTTAGTTTTAGTCTGTTAGATTTTAGATATCTTTCAATGAGTGCAAGATCCCCATTTATCATACTAACCCCCTCATCTAAGTTTTTGCAAGATAAATAGATCAATGTATCATCTGCAAACATATTTAAGGAGCAGTTTTGCGGAACCAGTTCCATATCATTCAGATATATGATAAAAAACAAAGGGCCAAGGACACTACCCTGTGGGACTCCACAATCAACGGAAATAGTGCCTGGAAATGAAAATCCAACCTTAGTCCTTTGCTGTCTATCATACAAATAGCTTGTAATCCATTTCAGTACTGTGCCACCAATACGATAGTGTTGAAGTTTATGTATTAATATTTGCCTGTCTATTGTTTCAAAGGCTCTTTTGAAATCAAGAAAGACTGCAATTATATAGTTATTATCGTCTATGAAGTTTTTCCACTCATTTATTATAAATTGTAGGGCTGTTTCACACGAATGCCCTTTGTGGAATCCAGATTGCTTTGACATGAGTATCTTATTATTTGCAAAATACTCTGTAACCTGTTTAGATACACAGATTTCCAGAATTTTTTTCAAGTGGTGGAAATGTGTTAATCGGTCTAAAATCGGACGCTTCAATAGTGTTAGATACTTTAGGAATAGGTGTCACTGTACTAATTTTTAATTGATCTGGGAGTATTCCATAACTTAACGAGGTGTTGATAAAATTCAAGATTACATGGCCAATGGAGTACAAAGTATATTTCAGGATTTTGGGAGTCAAAATGTCTTCCCCGTATGTTTTATTTTCGAAGGAAAATATTATGTCTTTCAGCTCATCGAATGATATGGATCTGAAGTTCCGAAATTCTGTTTTCCCATATGGAAAATTAGTATCTAACCCTACACTATCAGTCTATGTCAAGATTTCTGAATACTATACAATTAAAACGATAGTAAATAATTATGAGTGCCGTATCTGGTGGTAAATATGACAACGTAAGAAAAGATGTCGGCCCATTAGAATCACCTGTTTACTACCTCTATGTTCATTTGTTGCTCTGAGGTTTTGTGACTGCAAACAACAATTCGTACAACTTCTCGTACAGCAAATCGAACCAAATCTTGCACAAGAAACTGCATAGCCTAAACCAGGCTGAATAAGGTTGTCGATTACCTGATGGTGGAGATGGTGTCTTCGGCGGACTTGTGCGCGACCAGGAAGACGACGTGCAGCAGGGTCATCTGCTGGGTGCATGTGCGCACCGTGCAGTCGGCGCCGTGGTCGATGAGCAGCTCCAGGAAGCGGCTGTCGTGCAGCACCGCGTAGTGGATGGGGTAGTACTCGTCGCGCAGCACGTGGATCTCGTCCGAGCGCTCCTTGATCAGGAACTCGGTGCACCGCCACGCGCCGCGCTCCACCGCCCGGTGCAGCACCGGCTTGCGCGCCCGGAACATGCCGTTCTACACCACATATATGTAAGTACAGGGTGACCGACGGGAACCGGGCGTTTTTCAAATGGTTAGTATAACGCCGCTAGCGGTGGTAGGGAGGGGATTCAGGTATCAGTCGCCTTGCTGTATAATGCCATTTTAGTAGCTATGGAGCAGTTGACCGTAGAGCACCGTATGTTCGCTTATGACGCGTATGTTCAAAATGCTGAGTCGGTCACGGCCGCGCAGCGACTGTTCCGCTTCATTTTAATCTTGGACGCCACGATGTTATTCCAAGCCGCAATACCATTCTCAGATGGGTTAACAGTCTGAGAACAACAGGAATGATTGTGAAGAAAAAGCCACCTGGTCCCACGAAGACTGCGAGGACGCCAGAAAACGTCGAGCAGGTGAGACAAGCGCTTACTCGGAGCCCTCAACGGTCTGCACGAAGACACGCGCGTAAATTAAACTTAAGTCGTGAATCAGTGCGCATAATATTGAAGAAAGATTTAGCGTTTCATCCTTACAAGATGTATATTGTTCACCAGCTTGAGCCACAGATTATGAGCAACGAAAAGTCTTCGCCATTCGAATTCACATGCTGCTTGGAGACCATGAAAGTGCAGTCATCGTCATGACTGATGAAGCTCATTTTCATTCAAGCCGAGAGATAAACAAACAAAATTTCCGATACTGGTCTCCAGGTGGCTTTTTCTTCACAATCATTCCTGTTGTTCTCAGACTGTTAACCCATCTGAGAATGGTATTGCGGCTTGGAATAACATCGTGGCGTCCAAGATTAAAATGAACGCGGAACAGTCGCTGCGCGGCCGTGACCGACTCAGCATTTTTAACATACGCGTCATAAGCGAACATACCGTGCTCCACGGTCCACTGCTCCATAGCTACTAAAATGGCATTATACAGCAACGCGACTGATACCTGAATCCCCTCCCTACCACCGCTAGCGGCGTTATACTAACCATATGAAAAACGTCCGGTTCCCGTCGGTCACCCTGTACATGGTGGACAATATACATGTCCATCTAAAAAAATATTATTAAAGCTATTTAGAAAAAAATAAAGGTCGATTCATAAACTTTCCGTTGCCGTTGACGTTCGCCGTTCATAGCACAAGGCTGCTATTCATAAACTCGCCGTTCGAGCCGTTAACCTAGCTTTCCCACCTTGTTTGTAAACATGTTCTATCGCGATTTGTCATCAGTGTTTTTGACTTTGTAAAAGATCTTTTAATTTTCCAGGTGAAAATGGACGTAGTCAGAACATAACCAATACAGAAAAACTGAGAAAACCCAGAATTCTTTTGACAGCTATACATCAAAAATATCACATGACCAGCACCTATTGGTGTGGGAAGTAAAAATGTATTCAATTTTGTTCATTACATGCAACTGTTAAACTATTAATTATTTCAAACACTGATCATTACTCTATATAACAATAATTGATTGAATTGTCAGGGCCAAACATACTAAAGAATGCATATAAGTTCTAAACCTGTTAATGCATCTCTCTGTCCTAAGATAAATACAAAGAATATTACATAACTAAATTTAAACATCAAAGTCAGCTCTCAACTAACACAAGCATGTTTTAGTAGATAGTTTTCCTTGTTTCTTCATATTCAAAACATTAAACACAGTATGGAAAAAACATATGTACCGTCCTAAATATTTTTATATTAAGCAATTAAAAACTGTCAATAAATAGCACCTTAATATCACAAAACTGTAACTCACCCAAGGGTCTTCTCCTCTCTGTGATAACAATGTTAATATGTTCACCTGATCACCATCTAAAGCATAATAAATTGCTGATTGTAATTTACTACTTGGCAGTCTTTCTCTGGGATCCCTTTCTATACATGTTTCTTCTTGCTGAATTGCTGCAGCTACAAAAAAATTTCATCAAAACTTGTAAACCACAGAACTTGATGAAAAGATCTACTAACAGCACTTAGACATGACATACTAAGGAAACAGAAATCTATCATACTTGCTGTATGTTAATACAGCAAGTATTCAAAAGACCTCTTAAAACACATTCCAGAAATGTTTGTAGGTTTAGTGTGTATGTGCTAAAATTAGGGTGATTCTACATTAAGAGGTCACTGATCATAAGGGACAGGCGGCACAACATATTTTTTCTTCATTTGATCTCATAATAGGAGGTTTTATCAAAACAGCTACTCTGAGCATTTCTGTAACGTGGCCAGTTATTTATCTCATTTTTTGTTGTTTTAAGAGGTACCAAGGAAGATATTCTATGCAGGGGAGATACAGCAGGGCAGGGTAGGATAAAATTTGAACAGGGAAAGGACTTTGACAGTAGTGTATATAAGAAAAACATGCTTTTACAAAATAAACTTTACTTAGAAACACCCCTAACTATTAACAAATCAGACTTAACTTTCTTAAACAATGTTTTGCTGTTAAATACAGCCAGTCAACGTAAATCAGAACTCTTGAAACCAATGAAAATACATATAATTATTATATTTTTTGCATACCATAAACTGGCATCATAGACATAAAATTTCTTACAAAACAAAACATTCAATATTCTGAGCTTTGGCTATTGAAATCAGAAACCAGCATAAGTAAATAAAAATGTAATTCTTAATCTCTGCTCATAGATGTCAACACTTTCAGTGGAAGAAAAAAAACCCGCTGTCATTTCATAGTTTTTCTAAAATCTGGTCGTGAGTAATAAATGAAACGTCTCAATCATCAGTTCTCTGGAATTTTTTGCAGTATTGTCGCAGATTTTACAAAAGACTACCTCTTATCTTCTTCCACACCAGTACACATTGCTACGTAACGGTATTCAGTTCCCCTGTGTAATAATTTGACTATAGCACAAAACTGTGGTTGGAGTATGATGTTTTCCCAAATGTTCAGGATTGTCCTGCATCTTCATTGTATTTTGTTCTTGTCTACCAGTCTTAATTTTGCTTTTTGTTTCTTTAAAGCTTTTAGTTCCTTTTCTTTTTCAAAAATTCTGTATTCATCCACTAATTTTTCACTGATTACGCTTTTAAACAGTCTCCTCTCTCCGAGCTCCTCTCTTTCTGTTGATAGATCTGGAAAGTTTTCTTTTAGTTGTTGGGAATTAACTTCACCAAACAACAGCTTTCTCTTTATGATTTCTTTCGCACATGGTGCATCTACCAATTTGACTATTTTGCTATTTGGTGTTTGCTTCAGCTTGTTTTGTTGATCTTTGAAGTTTTTTTTGTACCACTGCACCTCAGATTTCAGTTTAGCTATTTGTGCTGCTTGTTTTTTGATTGTCAAAATTTCTTGCTTTCCTACTACGTATTGACTTCTTCGTTGCTTTTCTCGCCATAACTTTTAGACTTTTCTTTTTTCACGGGGAGTCATTCAGTCTGTATTGTGTAAGACTTTCGCGGCCATGATCCGATGAACTGTTGGTTCTTGGGCTATTCGGCCGGCGTCGCCACGCTCCGCCCCCTTGGCGTCGGCCCACTTCGCTGCTTGACGCCGGTCGAACAGCCCAAGAACTAACAGTTCATTCAGTCATTCAGTCCACAGTTTTGATATTACCTTTGTCTTTTTTCTTTCCGTAGTTTTTCTTTTCTTTATCTTTTTGTTCATATTTTGTTAGATAATTTTTTATGCGTTGCTGTGGTAATCTTTCTGCCTGACGTTCTTTTGCAAGGCGTTCCTCACGAGTCATTTTTTTCCGGTTAGCCATTGTACTCTAAAGAAATCCATATGTCAGATATCGGCAAAGCGGCATGACATTAAAAAAAAAACAGTATTGCATTGCAATACTGCTTATACAAATCATGGCAGTATTCCCATTTGGCATATTAGTATCTCCCCTGGACATGTTCTCTCTACCCTGGCATCATAGGAGGCAGGGGAGATATACCAGGGGAGGGGATTTTTCGCCAGAAAATAGATATAACAATAAAACTATTTAGCACTCAGAGACACAAAAGTAATGTAACAATCGACACACAAATTACAGCTACTCCAGGAAACTGATGAATCGTTACCATCAATTTTCATGAATTAATACTCACCAGTGGAAAGAAAGCATTCACTGGAAACACTCGCCACCAACAAGCTTTTTGATGAAAATGGCCTCTAGCGAGACCGCATGGTGGACCCGCGCCATGCTTCCTGCAAACTTCATGTCACAGGCATACCATTCAGACCCAAATCATCAAATATAAATGAAAATAAACTAGATATTTCGAAGATTGCAAAATGCCAGGGGAGGAGACGCGAAATATAAGGGACAAAGTTTGCCAGAATATATCTCATGGATAAGGATATGTTCATTAATTGTACTATTTGGGTAGTGATTAAAATTTAAACAAGTTCATGGAATAACTCAAATTGAACTATTTAACTGTATTTAAGTGTATTTAAAATTACTGATTGTATGACGATACAGTCAAAGGACATACCAGGGGAGGGACTTTTTCAAAGGTTAAAGTGTGATTATGGCGAAACTATGGAAAATACAGTAATCATATTCACTAGCACTGAAGTAGATGCTGAATACTGGGAGCTACTAGCTTTACTTTTAATAAATTTTAGAATGTAGTATGTGTTTTCGCTGTGGCCGCTGAAAGTACCTCTTAATGTAGAATCACCCATTAATTAATGAAAATAATCAGAACTGAAACAACTTCACTGACAAACTTAGCAACTTACAGTATTTTCCTCTTTCCTCACAATTACTACTATGTGGTCCTGGCCAACACATCCTAGCCTCAACGTCAGACTTTGCACCATGTTTCAACAACAATTCAACACATTCATCATGCCTAAAAGGAAACAGATGTTAAGACAAGGATTCAAATGGTCCAAAAAAAATGTAGCTTACCCTTTGAGGCATGCTATATGCAATGGAAGGCTGCAAGGAAACCTGTTCACATCAGCAGCTGAATGTCGAGCTAGCAGCCAACGAACCAGCTCCACATTGTTTGCACCCACACATTTTTGTAATAAATTGTACCCTGCTTCATCATGTATAGCTAGAATATTTTCATTCTGCAAAATAAATATATGCTCGTAAGTAGCAGTCAAGTCATTTTTTATTCCATAGTCCTTGAGAATAGGATGTGATTTTTCTTCAACTTACATACTTTTTTTAATATATTGAAAGTGACAGGTAGGATATTTGAGTAAAGATGAGAATCTGAACTGCTAGCAAACATGCTCTATGCACCTATCAGCAACAAAATAAAGGTTAGCTCACTCTCAGTCCAAAAGCAATATTTTAGCAGACTGATTTGCAAAAAGGGCTACCAAGAATAAATCCTAGGGCACAATTGTCTTTGTGTTTTGTCCTAAAAGCCTATGACATCACTGTTGAAAGAGCCCACCTATAAAACTTTTAAGATTGCATTGAATAGAACAAAATGCTTCCAAAGAAAACAAAAATTGACGATACCTTCTTGCTTGACATTTTTAAGTGACTTTTATTTGTGTTTAGAGAACAAATCAATAAAGTGTTGAATTGTATGAGTAGCTATTAAGCAACACTTTAGATTTAGGAACTACATTCCTAATTTCATCTATTGTCAATTGTCCAAATAGCATACAACTATTATGTTTATGGATCAACTTTGATGTTGATATATTGCAAGGATATACATAATTTCTACTATAGCAATTTTTGTATAAAATAAGTTATATACTTTGGGAAGTTGCTGCAATAGTCCCTCAAGTCTTTGCACCCCTATCTTTGGGTTGGCTCTAAGGGCATCGAAAATCGTTTGAACTTTTTGCCTGGTAGAGTCGGATACTTTGTGTCCATGTCCATTTGTCAACAAGGCACTGCCAGACTGAAAGACCTGGCTGACTTGGCCTCCCATCACTTCCGAAGAATCTCCTCAGAATATGATCGACATCATTCAAGGCAGGTTACCTGAAATCAGCTGCTTGTCAATCTGTTATCATCGCTGATTCGCATCGACAAACTTACTTCTCGGGCACGACGAAAATGATCGATTCAAGTCTTCATATCGAACTCCCGGAAAGTCCAAAATATTTGAGATGTTCTGATGGCCATATTGCGTCAATTTTTAGTTTGAATTCGCAGGTTGGTGGCCTTGACTCAAAACAAGGGACTGGACCGTAGACGGAGAAAAGAAGGATTGACACTTCTACGCATGAAACGCGGTAGTTAGCACGCGATTGGTTGATCGGCCGGTAAATAGCGACAACTGGCAACACCGCTTGACCCGTGACGTCACGCATGACGCAGTGTGACGTCAATTGGTCTCGACCAGAGGTGTAGAGCAACTTTGATGTAGGGTACATCGCATTGTTAATAATTTTAATTAATAGTAATTTTACGTATTGCTGGTTTTCTTGAATGCAAATGAAAAACAGGTTTCACACGAATAGGCTTATTGAATTTTCACTTTCATTAAGTGTCTATGTTACGCTCAATACCCGAATTCCGAATTCGGGCAATGCCCGAAAAAAATATGCAGAACTAGTTTTGAGCATAGAATATTTCCCAAACCCGAAATATGAATTTTATACGGCTATTGAGCATTACCAAATAGGCAGAACTAGTTTTGAGCATCTTGAAATAGACAGAACTAGTTTTGCGCAACTTGAAATGCACAGGACTAGTTCTGTATATTTTCTGAATGACCAGCACAAATTCTGCTTCTTTCATTTAATCAGCGCCAGCGACGGACTCAAATAAATATAAAGTTGGAGAAGTTAAATATATTTTAATGAATACCAACAAATAATAAATCGCCAACTGAAGCTGGTTTAAATTTTTCATTTGATTGTGTGAGCATCAAATTGGCTTGTGCTTCCAAACCTCTTTTTGCGTTATTCACGATTCGTACTTATATTGCAGGAACGTTGGCAAAGAAACTTAACCTAAACGATAGGTTTTTACTGGTTTTTGACACACAATGCATAACGAATGTTCACTTTAGTTGTCATTCCATACTACAGAACTAGTTCTGTGCATTTCAAGTTGCGCAAAACTAGTTCTGTGCATTTCACGATGCGCAAAACTAGTTCTGCCTATTTGGTAATGCTCAATAGCCGTATAAAACTAATACTTCGGGTTTGGGAAATATTCCTTGCTCAAAACTAGTTCTGCGTATTTTTTTCGGGCATTGCCCGAATTCGGCTATTGAGTGTAACATCTATAATGTAAATTGAAATATTTTGACTTATTTACAAAACTGTAAATTTTCGGTTCGATTTTACAAAACCGGTTTTATTTTGTGGTCAGAGTAACTCTAAAGGCCTCATTTTTCAATTAAATCTTTTTTTTCTAGAACTGGACTGACTTCGTCAAACGAGACAGAAATTCAGAATGTTGTTGGCCGGTTTCGAAATCAACGCACCTGTATCAGTTGACATACAAGATTATGTATAGATTTTATTTCGGTAGTCAGATCTTTCGATTTTAGATTAGATTCATTTATCTAATCCCATTGTTTTCGAGAGTTTTTGAAATCTCCCAATTTTAGGCTTTGACGTCCATGTGCTTATAACGAGCTTGCTCGAATTACTTCAAAAGGAAACAAAGTTTAACGTATAATTAATTATATTCAATATATGACAAGAATCTACCACAAACAAATTACAAAAACTGGTTCATCGGGTCATCATCCCGTCGCCTTTTGCGATAGTAATCCTCCATCTCTTCCTCTGTGGGCTGTTTCACTTCATACATACTGTTGTACGGCCGTTTTCTGTCATCCAAAACGACAGCTTCGTCCACCGCAACCTTCTTACCGACGGATTTTTTCTTCTCTTTCATCTTCTGCTTTTTCATTTTCTTCCTTTTCTTTTTCTTCTCCTTCCTCTTCGCGGCTGCCTCCTGATCTTCATCTTCAGAGCTCGAACTAGAACTGGCGCTAGAGCTGCTACTGCTGTCGCTACTGCCGGTTTTCGTTTTTTGGTTTTCCGTATCTTGTGGGGTATCTTCCGATACCTCTTTCTTAGCGACTGAAGCGGGTGGTTTGTTCACGCTCTTGCCCGCCTCTCCCAAGCAGTACGAATTCTGGAAGAAAACACCAGTTTCGATTGGCTTTGGAACTTAACAAAACAAAACTTTTTTCTTACTTCCCACACCGATAGATGAGGGGGGAGTTTTGTGATCGCGAAAATTTTCGATTTTGAGATAATAAGCTTTTTGGGCGTTTTATGATGTCTACATAACGAAAGTCCACGTCGGTCTGTCTGTCGGTCTGCCTGTCTGTTGGCGTTTTTCTACCCTCGTAATCTCCGTAACCGCTGCATGGATTGTGATGAAATTTGGGTAGCGATATAGTGTGGGGTCGTAGTAGGTAATGGTGCTATAATTTTGAAAATCGGTCCATGGGCGGAGGCGTAATGAGCTATTTTTTTTTTGTATGGGGGTGAGATCGAGGTGGTTGGGGGGTTGTAAAACCGAAAAATTTGTTGTATTCATAATAGGCTGTCCATTGACCTGTGAAGAAATAATTTAGAGACATAATACACTTTTTTAGGTCCATCCGAACATCACATTGCCTGAAATAAAGGGACTCAGAATTTTTTGATGTATATGTTACATTCAATAGCCGAATTCGGGCAATGCCCGAAAAACATACGCAGAACTAGTTTTGAGCAAGGAATATTTCTCAAACCCAAAATATTAATTTTATACGGCTATTGAGCGTTACCAAATAGGCAGAACTAGTTTTGCGCATCTTGAAATGCACAGAACTAGTTCTGTGGTACGGAATGACAACCAAAGTGAACATTCGTTATGCAATGTATGTCAAAAACCAGCAAAAACCTATCGTTTAGGTTAGGTTTCTTTGCCAACATTCCTGCAATATAAGTACAAATCGTGAAAACGCAAAAAGAGGTTTGGAAGTACAAGCCAATTTGATGCTCACACAATCAAATACAAAATTTAAACCAGCCTCAGTTGGCGATTTATTATTTGTTGGTATTCATTGAAATACATTTAACTTCTTCAACTTTATATTTATTTGAGTCCGTCGATGGCGCTGATTAAATGGAAGAAGCAGAATTTGTGCTGGTCATTCAGAAAATATACAGAACTAGTCCTGTGCATTTTAAGTTCCGCAAAACTAGTTCTGTGTATTTCAAGATGCGCAAAACTAGTTCTGCCTCTTTGGTAATATTCAATAGCCGTATAAAATTCATATTTCGGGTTTGGGAAATATTCCTTGCTCAAAACTAGTTCTGCATATTTTTTTCGGGCATTGCCCAAATTCGGGTATTGAGCATAACATACATAACATAATAGTATTATTTATTGCTTTAGATCGTTTTCTATTGTGCAACCTAGAAGGTAGCTACTGAATTCATTTTAATGAAATTTTGACACAGTATTATTACCGTGGCAAGGATGACAAGCGCCTATGGATTTCAGAAATCGTGTCAGTGGCGGCGCAGCGATAAATAAAAAACTAAAAATATAGAAACCGCTCAAATTTCGTTTTTAGTCATTTTAGGAGTTAATAATCATTTTCTAATTTTTTACGAGTGGGGGTGTAATTGGGGTGGTTGGAGGACAGGGGGTAGTAAAACTCAAATATTTGTTGTACTCGTGAAATACTCATTGCGTTCAAAAGTTGATTTTCGTGATATCTAGTGCTTTTTAGATCTTTCCAAATGTTGTTTTTCAATATTTTATGTGTGGAATAACTTGATACATATTATATAATGTGTTCCACCGTCATGTCGACAAAGTTTGAGGTATGAAAATACAATTAAAGTCATCGAGAAAAAATGCGAAAAAAAGGGGTTAACCTTTTGATTAATTTTTTATTACATTTTCAATTTCTGTATCACGACTCCATGGGTTCGCGCAGTTGTAGTGCCATACTTTGATTATTTATCGACCGATTCACGACATTTTGGACTCATTTTATAGGAGAATGACTGGGCATATCAACGAAAGCAAAAAACATAATACCTGACAATTTCTAAGGCTAAAAAATTTATTATATAATATTATATTCAAAATTGGTCGTAATAAAAAAGCCTATTTCGTCGATGATTTTAGTGCTACATAAACAAATTGCGTGTCGTTAGACGGGAAACATCCTGATAAATATTAAACTGTGTTTATAAATAGGCACTAATATGGCTTTTTTCCAAATTATTTGCAAGTAACCAAAACAAGTACAATTTTTTTTTAAGTTTGGTGGATTTTTTTAGCCTTAGAAATTGTCGGATATTATTTTTTTGCCTTAGTTGATATGCCCAGTCATTCCCCTATAAAATGCGTCCAAAAACTTGTGAATCGCTCGATAAATAATCAAGATATGGCGTTACAACTGCGTGAACACATGGAGTCGTGATACAGAAATTGAAAATATAATAAAAAATTAATTAAATGGTTGACCCCTTTTTTTTCGCATTTTTTCTCGATAACTTTAATTATATTTTCATACCTCAAAGTTTGTCGACATGATGGTGGAACACGTTGTAATTCTATAACGTGTACCTTGGAAACTACGTATTTGATTGTGATGAAATTGTGACACCGTTTTTCTACCGTGAACGAAATGGTAACAGTGTTTTGTTATTGGAAGTCTTAGAGGAATCAACAAAAAACTAAAAATTCCATAATCGCTCAAACTTCGTTTTTGGATGTTTGAAAGGGTGACTGTTTACTGTTCTGATGAGGATGATGTAGATATAGAGGAACTCTTAATTTTTTGTTAGCACCGATGTGTGGGAAGTACTGAGTCAAGACACTTGACGCCATTTCTCTAATTTGTATCACGAGTTGTGGAGAATAATTGAGGTTTTGAATTAAGAAAAAAATATATTTTTTTGTGATAAATGGAAAGATCATATATAAGTTTTATAACAAAACTGTTTTTGTTTTCTTTTTTTTTCGCAATAATTCAAAAGTTATATCAAAATAAAAATGGGTTTTTAAATCGAGTACCGAAAACACGCCGACTGCTCCCGAACCCGCGTGACGTCACGATGGCGGTCACGATGCTCCTTTGGCCAACGACGTCCTACTCCGATACTAGATTCTAGATTCCCAGCCAATCGCGAAAATACGTACTAATAAACTGGTAACTAGTGTATATTTGTTGCAACACAGTCGATGAATGAAGTTTGCAGCTCGAGACGAAGTCTAGGTACGATCGAAATAAATATGTATTTGAATGTTTGAAGTTGAAGTCGATCGTAGACTTCGTCTCGAGCTGCAAACTTTATTCATCGACTGTGTTGCAACAAATATACACTAGTTACCAGTTTATTAGTACGTATTTTCGCGATTGGCTGGGAATCTAGAATCTAGTATCTGAGTAGGACGTCGTTGGCCAAAAGAGCATCGTGACCGCCATCGTGACGTCACGCGGGTTCGGAAGCAGTCGGCGTGTTTTCGGTACTCGATTCAAAAACCCATTTCTATTTTGATATAATTTTTGAATTATTGTGAAAAAAAAGTAAACAGTTTTGACATAAAACATATATGATCTTTTCATTTATGACAAAAAAAAAATTAATCAAAACATCAATTGGGGGAGAAGGTTACTCTTTCCATCTCGTCAGATGGACTCGAAAAAGACGAACCTTAATGAAAGAATGGCAGCACTTGTATCCCCAATCGCCAGCCTTCCAGTAAGAGCCCCACACCGAGGTGTGATTGTTGACGAAGACGTCCTCCTCGTACTTGGACCGGATCACCTCCTTCTCGACGCCCGCGATCACCTTGCCCGATCTGGAGTATTCCACGTAGTGCTCCGTCTGAGCCAAGAGAAGCGATTTGGGGGGCGCTTCCAGATGCTCCTCCCCGCCGTACCGTTGCAGCACGCTCTGCTGGATGGTGCTCTTGATCTGCTCCTTCTTCTTCTGGTACTCCTTTTTGAGGAGTTCCAGCTTGGTGGGCTCGGCGAGCAGGTGCACGTCGACGCCTTTCTCGTGCGCCTCCCACGCGAACAGCTGCGCTTTCGCGTGGTTTTTCGTGTCTCCGGTGAAACGGACAAAGTTCTCGCCACGATATCTGGAATTAGGGTCGTTGTTGTCAAACCGGGTATTTTTTCAGCTTGGGTGGCAAAGTATTTACATACACTTAGGGCCGATTTTATCAACATGAATATTTAACAAAGAATTTAACAAAGCTTTTCTATTGGATGTTATTTAGCAAAAGATTTCTATTGGGTATTGAGGGCTATGTTAATAAGTATCATCCAATAGTATTTCATCAATATTGAAAACAACACGTCAAAGCTGGATGACACTATTGTCAAAGATATTTTAGAAATTCATAAATCAAAATCATTGCAGGATATTAGAACAAAGCGATTAATTTGCAAATTACTGCCACATTTTTCATGTTTACATTATAATTATTCTATAATTACTAATTGCAAACTGCAATAATTTATACAAAAAAATATACAAAAAATATACATACTTTTATGAAGAATCAATCTTTCATTTACTGGATACATGTTTGTTATAGACCATCTTATAGAAATATTCACAGAGGATCTAAAGATGCAGCATTTATAATATAAAATATCAGGTTATACGCAGCTAAATAATGCCGTTCTGGATAGGCAACCAGTAATGCACGTGTACGCTTGGAAAATAGCTTGCCTAACAGTTAAATCGTTTGTTTAACTTTTGAAATGTAACAAAGTGCTATGTTTACCCCTTTTCACTATAAAACAAAGATATATTGCATGTATTTATAATTGTTATCGATAGTAAATTGTTTTATCCAAATAATGCAATGAGTGAATTTCTTGTCATCATATCATATTTAATACAGCATGATACCAGCGATCAAACAGAAATGGAATCTGGAATCTGATTGGTTGAGATTAGTAATTGCTAAACTTTTGATGAAACAAGAAAATGCAATTTTTCACCCATTTAGGGTGGAAAATCAGACTGGAAAAGATGCTAGATGATTTAGAATGCTCGATTGTATATGAAGTATGTCATTTTTGAGCTTTTTGAGGTCAACTTCAAGAGAAATCAATAATTTTCAGAGTACTTTGACAGATGCATGTTCTTGAAAGGGCTCCTCTGATTGGTCAAAGTCTTTGTTAAATTGCGCATGTTGATAAAATCGGGCCTTAAACCATTAATTACACAGGGTGATCCAATAAGACGTGGTGCTCTCTAGCAGCCTTACCGTTTGAATTCGAAGGAAATGGCATGATTAAAATGTTTCTTTTCAAATGGGTCTACTTGCAGAGATGAGAAAGATAAAGATGGCGGACATCCGGATATACCGGAAGTTGGCATCAACTATCTCATTTTAAATGGAGCACCCTATATATTATTACGTTTTTGAATTCAACATCGATTTTTAGGTCCAGTTTGTTAACCAACTACTAGTTTAAGTATATGAAGGTTATTTTCGAAATTATTCAACAATCTTTAGAAAATTAGTAGTACTTTACAAAAAATGTTAATCTCTCGGACACTAAGTAAGACAGAAAGATGCGGTTTTCGGTTTTAAAACGAGCAACAAACATACTTATGTTTCAGTAAAATCATTGTTTCAAAAGCACATTAAATCAAAATAGACTAGCAATTTTCAAATTTGAAAAATTTGAACGTTAAAACCTTTTTTTTCAAATGGGATGGGGTATGATAAGTTTCACATCAGTGAATGCAAAATTAAACGCTCTTTCACTTTTATCTAGACATATGTAGTTCTTGTTGGTTTTCAAGATATTTACGATTTATATAGTAATTACGGCGCGTAGAAATTGGCAAAATCGTAGGTGGCATGCCTCACATATGAAATAATTTATCAGAAAACCTTTCGCCCAAAATGAATACTATAATGTGTATTTGCTGCACTTAACTGCAACCACATTATTCTTAAAAACCCCAGTGGAAAATTTTCCAGTAGGTTTTCCAAATTTCATTAAAAAATTTTAGAAAACATTAGTTTATTATGCAGTTTACAATAATACCACCCCAAACTCCATGCTGGTTGTCAACAAACCTCTCAAAATTTAGATTTACATTGGTGTAAAAATGTAAATTATGGCAGTTTATATGGCTGTTAACCCTTAACTGGTAACGTGCTGTCTGTGAGACTGCAAGCAATCTTAAATTCGACCCTACAACAAAACCTTACCGCATTTCTGGTAAATGACCTCATCTAATCTACCAGTCATTGGTATCCCTTTTATATCCCGTATATCAATAAGTTTGCATAAACAACATTCCAGATGTGCTTAGTTGTTAGTTTGGTTCAGTCTGCGAGACAGAACGTTACGGTTTACGTTATAATTTTTCTCAACTGGCAGGTCCGTCATTTTTTACCAAAATATTTTTATAGGTGTATTGCTTTACTTATTATCAATCACAAAATATATAGATTTGAGAATGGTCAAATTATCTTGGTCCTACAAATTTGTGCTGCTAATTTGTGTTCTAGTTAATAATTATCATAATTTTTTTTCTTTACATCACATGTTCTGCTACTTTATACAAAATTATTATTAAAGGATATATATCCAACACATTTTCATGCATTTTTTCCAAAAAATAATTAGGAGAATTTGATTTTTTAAGCTTCAAAGAGGTTACAGTCTCACAAACTGCATGTTACCAGCTACGCCCCGAACTTGCACGTTACCGGTTAAGGGTTAATAACAATGGTGAAGCTACATTTGATAAGAGTTGATAAGAAATGTAGCTTCATTTGTAAACAACACACTGTTAAAAAAGAGTGCATCTTCTTGGACCAGATCACGACCCCAATTAGAGAAATTCATTCTGTTTTCAAAGTCTTCAACTACAATTGAGAGAAGATCAAACTCACTATCTTCATTAACTGCATGTTTTCCAAAATTTTCTAAATGAAAATTAATCAATAAATGATAACCTGTTACAAACTATTTAACTACACAATAGAAACAAATGATCACAAGAAAGCCAAATCTGTGTTTTCTGTTTTTTAGAAGAGCTAAATGGAATAAACAAGAAATAAAACAAAAAAAAATTGAAATGGGCAACATGGTTTTTAACTGATGTTTAAGAAGTAAAATACAAAATTCCGAAAAAACTAAACAGATACAGCTTGTCTGATTTGAGGTGATAAATTATCATATAAGTACTTACACATCATCTTTTGTAGGATTAGGATTTTCCCTCATGGATCTTGTCTTTGGATCATAGTATGCTGAAGATGGATCCAGATTCCTGAGATATTTTGCTGTATCTTCTCTTATCCTTAAGTTACGAACAGTAATACGCTGTTTACTGTCCACTTTTGTTCCTGGCATATCAACTTCGTCTACATATTTATCTTCATCTCTATCTGAATCATTATCATCTGATCCTTCATTAGCATTCAGTTTTTCTGCTTTCAACTGACGTTTTGCTTCTTCTACCTTCTGGAATTCTTCGATAACAGCTGCAAGCATTACATTTATCATTAATTTATTCATGAGCACTGCAATCACTATCTCATATTCATTTATCTAAAAATTTAAACTGAACCAGTGGTGCTTGCATGAATTTTGTTTACTGAAAAGAATACAGATGGAATCATCTTCATATATGTTAGAATTGAATATATAATTCAACAAAACTACTGAATCACTTTTAATTTCTGGCTATTTTCAAAGTAATTTTTCTATTGATAATATAAATTAAATAATGCATAATTACTTTTATGTTCTGAAGGATCATATCCACTCCACCTGTCCCTTTTACCATCCCAACTTAAGGCCAAGTTTTTCTGCACAAATTCATCGGGTGCTATATTTGCACCAGAAAATTTAGCACCAACTTTTCTTGGTCTCTCCATGCACTCTTTCTTCTTATGTGTTACTGCTCCACAATTTTCACATGCTCCTTTTCTGTACTTGGTCACTATTTTTGTCTGAAATTTTATTGGACCATTAATCAAACTGAGATGGAAACAACAATATTAACTTATTTTAAAAAGTATCCCTATCTATCAGAGGGAATGCCTCCTTCCAATACACAATCTTGCAAATTTAAGATGAGCCATAATGTCAGGTCAAAATAACTTACTGTATCCACACCCCTCTTATACCATTCATCTATTTCGGAATATTGTTTCTGCTTTTCTTCTTGGGGTCTTTGATGTTTCAATGTAGGACCAGTTGTTCCATAGTACCATGGTGCTGTCGAGATGTACTGTGGTATGTGTGGATTAATATCTTTGCCTGTTTCGTCGACAGCTGCAGGAGCAGTGCCCGCTTTACGGGCTTCTTCCAACTCTTTCGCTTTTCTCCATTCTTCTCTAGACTTCTTTTTAGGCTCATCGTCGCCTTCAGTTTTCGTTTTCAAAATCTGAGAAACTGGCAAGCTTTGATTGTGGTGAGCCATGATAACACTGCGACAACTCTTTTCGTTTATATAATACAACCACTATATTACTCTAAGCACCTAAAAATCTACAAATCGATATAGATTTAGATAGTTTTAATTATCGTATTTTGAGAATGATATTAAACAGAATCATGTTTGCCATGTTTATTTACCCCACAAAATAGTAAAATACCACTGACTCTGACAGTACTGACACTGACATGTAATGACACTTATGACTTATGACATGTGCCGTTTGTTTTCAAGATCATCCATATACAGGGCGTTTCTGAATTTTAGTATTATTTTAGCCTTAATGAATACTGTACTAACGTTATTTTTTTATTTATGAGTTAGTTTATATCTAAAAAATAATCATTAAAATAGTATAATATCATTATAGATAGAGGTAGTGTTGAGATTCGCATTTAAAGTGTATTTTTAGCTTATGACAAATTGACAATGTCACTCATGCCTCCACCGTGTATATACTTGGAAAAACGTCAATAAACGACTGGTTATGCCTTCTTTCGTTCTGCGTCTGCGTGGGGTCCACGAACGTCATCGTATCCTGGTGCAGAGCGCAAACTCGAGAAGGAATTTCCCAATTTTCCTGATTGCTGAATGCCGATGTCGAAGCCATTGTCATTCGGCCACGGGCCACAACAGCCTGTACGTGGACTTTCGGTGTCGTAACAGAGCCATTTTCATCAAAATTTATGATTGATTATTTCTAGTTTAAGCGTCTAGAAGTGCACAAAATCGCCAAAATGGGCTCCCTGTTTCGTAGTGCTGAAATGACATTATGCCAGTTATTTTTACAAAGTGAGGCCGCATATGCATGTGTTTCAGAACTGGGAGAGCTTGGGCTGGTGCAGTTTAGAGACGTGAGTTATTTATAATCTTTCCTATTTGCAACTGACCGTAAATATAAACAAGGACCGATTTTTGCACATGTACAGGATTCTTGCATTGGCTGTTTAACAACTTTCACCAACTCAAATCATGTTTCCAAGAAAACACCTAGTTAACATCCGTTATTGAATCTTGTGCTCATTAATTTGTCTTGAAATTCAATTAGATCTATGGATGTGCTGCAGGGTGATCTATTTGCGATATGATCGGAAAATTATGCATTGCAATTTTTCCTTAGAGCGCTTTTACTTTTCTGACGTCAGTTTTGGTGACTACCACAATTCGTTTCCGCCCCTATAATACATTAATTCAGTATATTTCATTACTCAACTAGTCTTATCATATTAAGTAACCTCTACCTTCAATCTGATATAATAAAAATCAATAAACCAAGGAAGGGCCAACCCAAAAGCAAAGCTGTCTTGTTGCTTATATTTCATACAATCTACAATCAATATACAGTAAATGATAATGATGATGTTGATCTAAAAAGTGATGATCATTATCTACTATCATAAAGAGGTCGGCAGGCTGACCACAAATAAACCAACAATTTCTAAATTGGTCAATTTATCAAATTTTAACCTTTTATTTTGAATATCATTGATTTTAATAGTAGAGAGTATAACTAAAATAGAGTTTCCGTAATACCTTCTGAGTTTTGCTAATGACAGTTTAAACATTCAAGTTAAAAGTTAAGAATAGCGTGTGGCCAAATTTCACCCTAATAAGGATGTTTGTTATTATTATTAAGATGGTTTTTTTTTCTATGATGGACCTTTAAACAATACTTATTCAATGATTTATTTCTAATAGTGTCCCCTTTGTTTATTGTAATAGAGGAAATACTGATTGCATTAATTTATTAGTTTTCAGAAGAAAAATATGCATAAAATTTAACTCATAATGTCATTGTGCTTTTGTCAGTTGTAAGTATGATTTTAGTTTATTCAATAGGGTTTTATAGAATATATATGCATTTAGAATTTTGCACAGAGAAATTCCTTGTGTCTTAAACATCTTCCATTGTCCACAGTTGAATCCTGATGTCAATGCCTTCCAACGTAAATTTGTCAATGAAGTCAGGAGGTGTGATGAAATGGAAAGGAAACTACGATATTTGGAAAAGGAAATAAAGAAGGATGGAATTCCAATGCTGGATACCGGTGAGAATCCTGAAGCTCCACAACCTAGGGAAATGATAGATTTAGAGGTATGTTGGACAGAATATAATAAGTGCACAAACACAAAAAAGTTATGTAACTAAATAGCAACAAATTCTGTACAAAAAAATCCTTATTTTGGACATGCCTAACATAGATATTCATTTTTGAGTATGGAATAAGGATAATTATTATGAATTTAGAAACTCCCAAGAAATGTATTATGCCAAACCATACTTAAGGATTCAAAAACAAAAAAACCTGGTGAGTATGGAAATATTCACTTCAATCTATATTTGATTTGTGGTTTATTAAGCCTGGATAATTTATAATGTAATTACATGGTTTTTGTATCCTTTTTTTACAACTTGTTTCCTAAAACAAGTAATCTTCACTGAAAAAATTACATTTGTTCATATGTTTTAGTGTTCTTCTTAATTATAAATTTAATTTCCATTACTTGGTTTCCAGGCAACATTTGAGAAATTGGAAAATGAGTTGAGAGAAGTGAATCAGAATGCTGAAGCACTGAAAAGAAACTTCTTGGAACTCACAGAGTTGAAACAAATCCTGAGGAAAACTCAGGTTTTCTTTGATGAGGTGAGAATTTATCTGATATTATGGGAAAATAATTTAAACATCTGGTATTAATTATTTTTTATTCACCTAGCATGATTTATTGTATGATATTTTTGACTTGTCCATTTTCTGGAATAGTATCAGAAAACACCTTACACAGAATCCCAGTATTACTACAATAAAGTGTCTTTTTTTTGAGTTTATCAATCATAGTATCACAACAAATTGTTGGTACACTTCCAGAACAATTTGCAAGTTCTGGCTTATAACAATTGAGTTTATTATATTTTTTATAGTTATCAAAAATTTTCACTGCAGCATCAATGTTGTGACTCAAAATTATTTTGTGGATGTATATTTTATAACCGTGAGAATGTCAACGTTTAAGTGGCAAATTTGCTTTATGAGTACTTATAATAATATCAAAAGATGCTGTATTTAACAGGTATATGAAAATATTGGCAGACTGTATCCTATAAATACAAAAAATGTTTGTTGCATTCAGTTTCTTGTTAGAAAAATTTCTCTTTTGAACATTATCCTCTTGCAAACTTTGTACTTGTACATGAAGGATTGTTTAGTTTGATTCGATAGTCAATGTCAAAGGAAGTGATTTCCTAATGCTATTACTAATCAAACAGTGGTGATAAGGTGTGAATTCATTGTGACAACTGAAAATTATACAATTTATTACTACCAGTTAATTCGCTATATTTCAATGTTTACCTGCAATAAACTTGGCGTAAATGCTGTTTAAATATTTATTTGTTATTTTATATAATACATACCATGTCAGTCATGATATAATAATTTTTATTTGGAATTTGTTGAGCCCACACTCCTACAGTGGCTTAGATCTCTTTCTGATGATGCAAAATAATTATTAGGCCTTCTTTTACTCTTGTTTTGTTCTCAAAGGTCAGTGAAGTGCTGATAATTTTGCAATGTAACTTTGAAGACTTTCTATGGGGTTTTTACACTGCTCAATTTTTTGAATAAAAAACCCTGAAATTAATTTTTTGATCTGTCTTGTTTACAAACCTACACTAAGTGATAAAAAGTTCTGTCTTATTTGTAAAATAGGAAATTATAACATGCACAAAATTAACAATTAAATGTCAAGTAATAATTGTATAGTAGGTCTCTTTTAGAGGATATCCTTTGTCCTAAAGTTCTTCCTGGTCATATTATAACCTTAGCTGTGAATCATTCCTGAAAATTTACATCAAAATTTAAAAAACTAAAAAAAAGTCTGGTTTATGAATCAGTTTCTACATGCTATACTGAGTTAAAGGTTTGTAATTGTTTTGCCTGCATTATTTTTGATTGAGGCTTTAGTAATAAACCTTATACCATATTCAATTTCAACAGACCTTTTTTATCAAATAATTTAGAAAACATAACTTCTTCTACTGGAAAAATAATATATCTGTACTCAATTTGGAACGTGGGTAGTTTCCTGGAAGCCAAAGCCAGCTGTGCCTAGACTAAGAGCATATTGAATAATACATGATTAGTAACGTCTTGTCTTAATTTGTATTGAATTTCCTACATAAAAGTCGGTAAGATTCAGGTAAATTCATAGGAAATTAACAGTTCTTTTCAAAAGTAATATCTTTTGTTATTTGGCAGAGTAAAAACTGAACATAGAGGTAGTAAACAAACCACTTCAGCATTGCATGCTCAAAGCCATCATCTATGACATTTCAGCCTCCAAACATTGATCAGCTGTGACCTCGCAGTGACAATTCAAATTGCAATGCTGTGCTGTAACGCCAACTAACCTGAAAATTCTTCCAATGCAACCCATGTTACAAACACTTCACTTTTTGAGTCCCATCTTGAAAAACTAAACTAAAAGATGCACTAACAAAACAAACGTTTGACAGTCGAGCTTCTACCGTAAATAAGTCGCACGAAAATTATGTCGGCGTTGCCAGCTCCTCAAAATTCATGTAAGACTTCAGAATTTGCGTTTATGATGAGGAAATATGCAGTAAAGCAGTAGAGGTCAACATATCTATTGATTTTGCTGTAATCATTACTGAACCATCAAAATACCGTCTTTTTTAACGTAGAATGGAATATTTCTGGATACTGTACAATAGGGTACTTGCAGAGGTCGTGAAATGGCCTCGGGAGTATACATAGCATAAAGAAAACCATATCAAGAAGCAGTAGGAAACAAAAAACACGATTTTACTGACGGCCAAAAAAAGATATTTGCAAAATAAAATAAGGATCTATTCAAATTTTTCCACGTGACTTAAAACAAGATCTGACGTCACAGATATCTTATCGATATCGACAATCGATATTGCTACAGCGCGGCGCAGGTCAGTGAGATTCATCTGCAAACTAGAGATGATCTGAATTCTTTAACAATGCCACTCAATTTATTGACAATTAAACATATTTGAAATAGGCAATTAACCCACTAGCATTTTCGTCGCAATATATTTCTATATCTGATAGGTATCACAGTTCATCCTGTTTGTGACAGAGATTCGCAACTAATTGAAGCCATCATTTCATTTCGGCGCATCCCATTATGAATGAGTCCAAAGATAGAATCTAATTCAAGCCCATCCCTACAAAGTGAATTAGTAATCTAGCCTAACTTTTATTCTTTTGACTTTTGTACTTTTGTGTGTGACTGTGTTTTGTGGTTATAATGATCAGTGTCAAAATTTTAGGTTAGCACTGACTATCGATATCGAATATCAATACTTTACATCCCATCACTATACGATATCAATGACGTCAGAGGTTGTTTGCGCGGGATTTTCCGGCATTTGAAATAATTTTTAGAATATCTCTAACAGCCGATTCCAAAAAACCAAACAAGTGATTTCATCATGTTTACTAGGCTCTAAGGAACGCGTCAACGACATAATATTTTTTTCTGCAAGTACCCTATTAAGACGATAGTAAAAATAATTATGATTGCCGTATCTGGTGGTCAATATGACAAGGTAAGAAAAGATGTCGGCCTATTAGAATTAGTTGTTTACTACCTCTATGTTCAGGTGTTACTCTGAGGTTGGATGTTTTTTATGTAACATTAAACTTTGACACTCTCATAAGGATTGATGCCTTTAAATGTAGCAAAAGGTGAAGGACTATTTTATGTGTCTGATATTGAGGTTTGTTGGTTCAGGTTTTTGCAAAAATATTTTGAATATCTGGAGTTTTACATAATGGGTATTGATCGTTTTTTTGTTAATTTATTATTCATAAGTATAGTTTTTACAGGCTTTTCAGGCACACCTAACTAAAATCTAATAAATTCTTTTCAAAACCTATGCTATATGTATTAAGACGATTCAGAGACGGTATAAGAGATGAGGTGTCATCCCAAACTGCAAACTGTACTGCTGCTTGCCTTTTGATTATATTTGAGATGTTTATTTTGATGATAGGACAGTCAAGATCATCACTTTTCAAACAACTCAAACGTCCGTACGACTCCAGATTTACCGCAACATAGAAATAGTACAGATCATTTTATTTTTTTGTAAGTGGCGTTCCGTTTGAAAGGTTGATTTTTCTAACAACATTAAACGCTTACTTTTCACTTGCGTCCGGTATTTAAGGGACGATCTCTTTTTTGCGGTTTTCGGTTAAGCTTCGAGAACGATTCTTATCGTCTTTTTTGCACTTTTCGTTGGCTACCAGCTACACTATTTTCAGTTATCGGTTTTGGCGGCTTACTACTCTACTGTTTTGGATTTGGGCAGAAATGCACCTTTGGAATTACACCTTGTATATTGGTGAACACAGTACATATATTTTATTCAATTATTCATTATGAACATCAAATTCGAAAGATTCATGCAAATATGTAATTGAAGTGAAGTTAGATATTGAGTTATTATACTACTCACAAGTAAAATCCGAACACCTAGAAAAAAAGGGATATTTACATAGAAAATGTGTACATAGCTTGGCAGTGCCACCTCTAGTACACGTGTAAAGGGCCCCACAGACATCGTTCTTTTTCATCAGGTTTGCACGACGTGCCAACCGATCACACTCATTTCGGTCCGTGTGTGCCGAAAAACCGTCGTGTTGACCGTCGTTCCAAAAAAATCTGTCCGAGCTTGACTTTACCCGTCGGTTTCGAACGCCATCGTGCAACTTCGGTACATGTGTCGCCGTTCATCGTGCAGTCACGACGGGATTTTGCAGTGTCGTTCTGGTTTCAGGTGTAATTTGTAAAGCTTGGGGGGATATCGCAACTGAAAATTTCAAATCCTCGTAGCTTCTACCCGTAGCAAGGAATCTCAATGTAGCTGTCAGACGTTCATGAGAGGAAATACTTTGTCTCATCCAAGTATCCTGTTTTTTTATTAGAGGTGCTACTGAATTAAGTAATTCTAAGTATGTTTCTTCATTCATCCTCAAATAATTGTACCAATCCCCTGGTTCCAGACGCAATTCTTCTAATAGGTTTATATGGGAGAATTGGCCTCTTTTTAAAAGCCACTGTTCACCCATTTAGAACGTTTTTTCTTGCTGTATTTGACTAAAGCCGCCGCCAATGCTAAAGTATTATCCATGTTTAACGGACCAAAAATTTGCGAGAAACTGAAAGAAAACCGAACAGTGTGTGAAGGTATCGTTCCATCGGTTTAACCGACATCGGTTGGCACGTCGTGCAAACCTGATGAAAAAGAACGATGTCTGTGGGGCCCTTAAGACGACGACGGGTTGAACGACGTGTTCTCCAGTTTGCGTTGTACGCCGTCCTATTTATTTGACGGTTTGGGGTGCCATTGGATTCAACAGCAAGTCACCTTTACTTGTGGTTTGTGGCACAATGACTGCGCAACGTTATGTGAATGAGGTGTTTGAACCAATTCTGTTCCATATATCCCAGAGGTCTCGAAGAGGGTTTCTTCCAGCAAGGTAATGCACGTCCTCATGCAAGGGTATGGATGAGGTTCCTACAGGAAGCTGAGGTCAGGGTATTCCCCTGGCCTCCACGATCACCCGATTTATCGCCAATTGAAAAAGTGAGGAATTGGATGGGTCCATGCATAGGTGATCTACTCAATCCTCCGACCACGCTGGACGAACTGGAACATGCTGTGAGGGCAGCTTGGGAGGCTGTACCTCTAGAGTTTATCATTCGCCAACATGCAGGACCCACTATTGATCTGTTATATTTTTTTATAAGCTAATTATGTTCGTTTATTATTGTATTTAGTCCTACCGCATTTCATCTACCGCAACCCTTTGTTTCTGTGTTCAGACTTCACTTGCGAATAGTGTATTTTTATGATTTTAGGTATGCATATAATAGGTTGGATATTTAGTACATTCCAAATAGGTTATTTTTTTTATTTACATAACATCACAATTTGTTTACATAACTTCTGATTATAATATTGAGGATGGTGTTGTTAACGAAAATTGTAAAACGAATAATTCACTTAGAAGCAATAAAACGTAATGCGAAAATAAAGACATTGACAAGTGTTTTCATTCTGGAACTAGATCAAATTTGTAGTTATGTGATGAATAACTGAGAATGGTTTAGCTTTGCTACAACTGAAGCAAAGCAAAGGAAGGCAAAATGTTTCTCTGACGTTAACCGAAACCTAAAAAAAAGAACAGCAACATTAAATACAGCATCTTATCCATTGCATGTTTTGTTCTTCCCACCCCTTCTTTTTTAACAACATTTTTTCAGTGCAAATCCCTAGGTTTTAGTTTTTTTTTGCTGATGTCTAACTGACTTGTAAGAGTTTTTCTGTTGATTGAACTGAAGTTACTAACGTTGCCAAACGAATTAGGTGTTTCAGCTGATTTTCCCTAGTAGTTTTAAGCTAATAATTTTCAGCCTGGGGATCACATTGCCTCGCACTCATTTTACGTGATGGTTTGGGGCTCTTTGGATATTATTGGTGAAGGTAGACGTTATTTTCTATCTATGCGGTTGTGGTAATAGACATATAGATATACCTGACGCAGAACTGATAAATTTTCCAAAAATGAAATGTTCGCGCGGATATACTTATTTTTAAAAATATAAGGTGTTCACGATACTCGATCTAATGAATGATATGTTGATATTGGGATGGTTGAACCATATGTTGACTAAACGGAAACATTTTAGCCAGATAAAATTAATCACTTGAAAAAACTTCATTGTCCTTTGAAAAACTGCTTTGAATTTAAGTTGATTCACACCGACAGGTAAGGGGAGTATTGTGATCGCGAAAATTTTCGATTTTGAGATAATATGCTTTTTGGGCGTTTTATGATACCTACATAACGAAAATCCACGTCGCTCATTTCCGTCGGTCTGTCTGTCGCGTTTTTATCCTCAGTAGCCTCGTAATCTCAATAACCGCTGTATGGATTCTTATGAAGTTTGGGTAGCGATATGCTGTCGATTGTGGTAGGTAATGCTGCTATAATTTTGAAAATCGGTGCATGGGCGGCGGAGTAATTAGAAAAAAAACAAAAAATTTCAAATATACCCCAAACTTTGTTTTTAGGCGTTTTAGGGGTTCCTGATCATTTTCTACTTGTTTAGCTGGCGGTGAAATTGGGGTGGTTAGGGGGTGGGGATTGTAAAATTGAAAGATTTGCAACATTCATAATAGGCTGTCAAATGACCTGTAAAAGAAAGATCTAGCGGTATAATACATTTTTTTAGATCTATCCGAATATTGCCTTGCCTATTACAGAAACCAAAGGACTTCTCTGATGTATACATACGAGTATTGCTTTAGGTCGTTGTGTGTTGTGCAACGTGAACATTATTGAATTGATTTTAATGGAATTTTGATACAATATTATTCCCGTGGCAAGGACGGAAAACGCATATAAATCGTGTCAGTGGCGGGGCAACAATAAGCAAAAACTAAAAATTTAAAAACAGCTCAAATTTGGTTTTTAGGTGTTTTAGCGGTTTCTGATCATTTACTCCTTTTTTTGCTGGGGGTGAAATTGGGATGGTTTTGGAAATATCTAGCGGCATAACACTTTTTTGCGGGCGGACGATGATTTGGTTGCAAGGGGATTTCATGCTATGGGAAAATTACTAACTGGTATCACCGTAATGTGTTGGAAGCACTGAGTCAATAAATTTAACTTCATTTTTTTATTAAAACGGATTTCACTTTCGAACCGTTTTCAAAAACATGAAATAACTAATAGCATGCAGATATTTCGGGGAGTGATAGTACTAGTTAAAATAAGAAAAAAGAAGCAAATGCATCGTTTAAAACGCGTTATATTTCGGTATACAGGATGGCAAAGTTTCATCTTTTTTTTCTCGTGTTTTGCGAAAATGTCAAACAAAAAAATATTTGTTACAAAACTTCAGAAGGAGAATAAACAGCAAACAGTTATTTAAATGTTTTGTTAATAAATTATCGTCTAGTTTCTACCAGCTTTGTTTATGCATATTACCATGAGTTTGGATTTTGGTTGAGGTAGTAGGGGATACAATAAAGATTACGTATTTAAAGATAAATGATTGATTGAATAATCCATCCATAGTTTTAATGGTGATTAGGAAACATGTGATGGTACATAATCATATCGATCGCATCAGGGCTTAGGTGTTAATCCTTCAGATTATTGTAAAATGGGAACATTGTATGTACAAACGCGCTTTGAGAGCCAGTTGATCTTACTGAAGATTATCTGTCGGTAGTTGTAGCGCTACTATCTGATAGTTCCGCGTACTGATCCTAACAGGAGGAAAAAAATAACGTGAATTTTGATTCTGCCCATTAGTCGAGGCTTACGTAATTGGACAACAGAAAAATCTTGATTTGTCTTTTATTGTGGTGCAAAAGGCGTGGCTTAAGATGCTACCAATACCGTATTCATCCCTTTACAGTATCGCTTTCTTATGAAAGGATTTTTCTATGTGAAATATCATGGGATGACCCAAATACCATAGACAGTTTTCCGTATACACCTCCACAGAGCTCAAATATCTTCCAGCAGTTTTATTTTCACACATAATTTTGCTAGTATCCACCTTATAAGAAGGGGAAGGGGTCAGTACGTGTGGCTGATAGGCTGCTTCGAAACGAAGGGGCGTGGCGTACGCAGATAGGGCGGGACTATAGTAGTAGTGGGCGGGGTCGGGGAGTCATAGGTGGGCGTGGCGGGCATGGCAATGTGCGTCGCCAGGTTGACACGTCGATTGGCGGTGGTTGAGAGTGGTTGGTGAGATGAGAGTGTGATGGCTGGTCTTAGATGGCTGACCCGTCAAGGGAGGAGGAGCAAGTGACGCTGCTGGGCGAGGAGGGACTGCGCGCAGGCGGACAGGCCCTCAAGCTCGGGTAGGCACACACACACATACACACGTACAGATACGCTATCCACTAATAGTCGTCGGATAGAATCAGCGCTTCTGCTCCTCTTCATTCAGACAGGCGATTTTATTGGAATATATTTTTGAAAAACATGCTATGTTATACGGATATTTCAAGGAATGATAGTACTCGTAAAAATAAAAATGTAAATGTATCAATGGTCCAAACAGCGTTATTTTCGAAAGTTCCATCTTTTCCTCGTATATTGCGGAAACGTCAAAAACATTTTTTACAAACGGTCAGAAGGACGACGAGCAGAAATAACAGTTGCCTGTCTCGGCCTACTATCTCTTCTTGTATTCATATTTCTCCCACACTTAGTTTGAAACGATGCTTATTTTTGCAAATAGTTCGAAAACTGTCACAGATACATATGAATAGAATAATGCAAAAGACTATAAAACTGAATAAAGGAACAGAGAGTTCAAAAATGTCATATCGGAAATATAGAATTGTAGCCCATTCAAAAATGAAAGAACCCCTGTATGCTACAATTTTGAAATTTTGTTGTAGAGATTCTCAAGTGTTGTTGATGTTCCAAATGTAAAACATTTATCACAAAATCTATAAGGGACAAGATGCAAAATACGTATAACGAAAATAACGCGTTTTAAATAATACATTGTATTTACATATTTTTCTTATTTCGACGACTATTACCAGCTCCTGAAATATCTGGATGGTATTAGATAATACCCTGTTTATCTGAAAAAACTGTGGAATTTGTTGGTATAAAAATTTATTGTTTTTTTCTCTTTTCTAAACCGGACGCGATATTGACAAAACCGGTTTTTTCCCGGACTAGTTTTTTCATGCTGATTCCGAATCTATATTTAGTTTTTCTCTCGCACCTGTAGTTTTGGCTATCTTTTGTATACGGGCAGACAGGCAGAGGCTCTGCAAAGCTCTCTTTGTTACAGTGAGAGCTAAAACCTGCGAACTATTTTTTATACAAGTAGTTTGAGTACAGTTACAATTACCAAAAAAGTAACACTTAATAACTTAGTTATCCAGCTTTGGTCTAGAATTATTAGTGGAATCCGTGTGTCTTTGTCTTTGCTATTTTCGGGACTAGACCAATTTTTCCATGAAAGTCTCTAATTTAATCACAGAGCTCATTTTTCACGTTTATTGATTTTTCCATTTTATGCGCTAAAAACTAATAAATATTCCCGAAAGATTTCTGAATTCGAGTTGCTTGTGTACTGCGGACCTCGAAAATGAAATCGCTAGTCTGAGTTTTGGTACGGATGATCTTTTTCCAGCTGATTCTATCCGACAATTAACTGTCTCTAGTTACTATAGCGCGCCTCCGCAATTGAAAGGCAATCATGCATCCTGTGTTATGTCGTACTACATAATATAATTTCGGGACACTCTAGTGTAACGTGTAGCTACCAATAATGCAATTCTTTACCATTATGGGGTTTCAGAGATCGTATCACCCATGCCTTTCTTTATGATGCAGAAAAACATGATCTAGTAATTTCTTCTATATTCACTAACCTATTCTCTGTTTAAAAGAGTTCTGCAAAGAGCCACTAGGGATCAAAGCACATTCGGAGTCCCAAGCTCGCAGAAGTTCCTCATATAACTAGAAAATTGCCTCCCAATTAGCTGTCAATTAAGGCTCAAATGTCGGACGTTTTAACGATTTTTTTTTCCGCCGGGACACGAAATTAAGCTCTAAAGTTCCGGACAAATGGTCGACCTAAGTAAGCCGAATCAATATAGAAAATACCTCGATATTAAGATACTTTCACACCTTTCTGAAATTGTGTGGAACGCTATAGTTTCTGGAGTCAGTATTTAGCTGTACTGTCTTGAGGAATTGAAAGTGACATGTATTACGGAATATATGCTTCCTGCTCTTACTTAACGAGAGTTACATTTTCAATTTCTAAAAGACGATTGGCGATCAAAAACGGCATTTCGGAATTCATTTTACATATCAGTCTTTAATTTTACAGTCAGATTATTATCGCTGATAATAACTGCACTGATATTATTTTATTATCACTTTTAATAGTGTGCAAATATTCAGAAGCAGAATAAGATGATTTTATAAAAATCTGTTTTTGAAGATACTGGTCGTATATAATAATTGAACAGGCAAATACACCTTTTTGCAATGGTAAAATTCCTATTTGATACTGAGTCATGTTTAGAAAAAATTGAAGTTTTTAGAATCAAATGTGATATATTATGATTTTTGACCGCCAGTATTGGTAATTTAATTTAGATCCATTAGAATAGCTAAATTTGTTTAACACTATTTGGGCAAAAGGTTTGTTTGAACTTCATCTTAATTTGTTTTTCAAATTAGACGGAATTAAGAATCATGATTTTTTATTAAAAACTACCAAATTTAACCTATTCTTGTGTGTCACTGAACCTATTTTATCAAAGGTGGCTATCTGAAAAAGTTTCAATATACGGATTTTCACAAACATAGTTTTCATTTGACAGCTAAATTTAAAAAACCTGTTTCTTCGTGTACCATTTTTTTTATTTTCTCAATATACATGAGAAATTTTATTACGTTTTCATTATATAAGTTTTTCTTTTCATGCTCTGTGGTTTTTCCAAACCGTTGCATCAAGCAAATCTCTTAAATTTATACTTGTTTAAATCTTTTTTTGTACATCATACACTTTAACGATAAGAATTTAGAAGTTACATATCAATGTTTAGTTACTTTTGGTACTATTACTGTGCAATTTCAATAGGACTTATATTTCACATTTAAATTTTAATCAGAAATGTAAAATTCAATAGAGAATTTCATCACATTCTCATTTTTCTTTTAAATTCAGATTTAGTGAATATTTCTGTGAAAAAGATTGACATAGTCTCGAATTTTCGGATTTCAATTGAAATGGCAATTAATAGTACCTTGTGGCTTAGATATTAATATGATGGAAATATCTTAGGCACGAATTACTGTCTCTGTAAACACATACGGTTCATCTAAATTATGCGGCTTCACTGAAACGACGTCGAAACGACCAGTAAATTCTTCATATATTTAATTATTATCACAAATGCCTCTATTTATAATTTTTAGCTATATACATAAATGTAAAAGATATTTTTACTTAAATCAACTTCTATCTCAAAACATATATTTCCAATAAATTTCATTAAGTAATATCGTGACTGACGTCTTTTCAGTTGATACCATAATACAATGTAGACTTTTCATATTTATCTTTATAGATGTCGTTTCAAATATTCGTATATCTGCCTGAATATGTGCAATTCTTTTTTGCAAACTAATCTACCCAATATATCATGAAGTATCGTGTCGGCAACAGTTACTTTGCATTACCCCGACAGGATTCAGTAATCGCTTGAAAAAAATTCATTTATTCATATGCGTCATACGAATTTACCTCGCTAGGTAGTATGGTTAAGGTTCTATCAAAGATATTGTATACTACGATAGTATGGCATTTATAACAAATGACTAACTTGATTGTGGGATTACCGCTTCTGTTTGTTCAATGATTGTGTTCCATTCAAAATGGATCTGCTTTGTGTTTGACTCGAATAATTTGATGATGACGATGCGGACGACCATCTGATGTTCTACCAGCAGCAATTTTCTAGGATTTAAAAAAAACGCTGCGACAGAAACAATTCGATGCTTTAGAAACATAATGCCTTATTAGACCGTTCAGTTGGTATACGTTCCGGCGATCTTTGTAGCCTTACCCAAGTTGGAAATGTTTGCATAGTGTTAATTTAGAATGAGCGAGATATTCGTATGGTTTAAATGTACCATTAACTGGTTGTTTCCATTTAACTTCAAATTTGCAATGAAATCAAGTTATCTCTGATTGAAGATTGAAATTTTCTTAATTGATCTTAATTGAAATTTTATCTAAGCTGTTTTATAGTCGCTGCAATATTCAATTTTTTTTCTGACATCTACTTACACCAAAAATGTTGATTTGCATAAGGTTACACTAGAATTCAGCCTGAGGTATACAAATGATACTTATTCGGAATAACTTTTTATGAAACATGTACTTGAGGTACAAGGGCTGCAGAGATAGCCGAAACAAACTGTGAACAAATGAGCGCGAATGTGTGGGTTTTAAATGAATTGTGATCAAAATAATTCAATTTCGAAGTCCAGCTTAGTTTTGCGTGCGTTTTTGACCATTTTCCGACTACGACAGAATGACATTTCGAAAAACAGCATGCATCCTATGTGCTTTTGAATAGAACTCGGAGCAACATTCGGAGTAACAACTAAACATAAAGGTAGTAAACAACTAATTCTAATAGGCCGACATCTTTTCTTACGTTGTCATATTGACTACCACATACGGCAATCATAATTATTTACTATCGGCTTAATTGTATAGTGTTCAGAAATATTCCATTCTACGTTAAAAAAAGACGGTATTTTGATGGTTCAGGAATGATTACAACAAAATCAATAGATATGTAGACCTCTACTGCGTTACTGCATATTTCTTCACCATAAACGCAAATTCTGAAGTCTTACATAAATTTTGAGGAGCTGGCAATGCCGATATGATTTTCATATGACTTATTTACCGTAGAACCTCGACTGTCAAACGTTTGTTTTGTTTGTGCATCTTTTATGCTTGGTCAGTAAAATCGAATTCGTTATTTGTTGGTGACTATAGTGAAGCTTTACGAACTTACTGTGCTATATTCGAGTGTAGTTTTTCGAGATGGGACTCAAAAAGTGCAGTGTTTGTAACATGGGTTGCTTTGGAAGAATTTTCAGGTTAGTTGTTAGGATGCTGAAGTGTCAAAAATCTGTTTATTTACTTGAGATGATGGCTTTGAGCACGCCATGCTGGAGTGGTTTGTTTACTACCTCTATGTTCAGTTGTTACTCTGAGGAATAGAATATTGTAGACTGCATGCAGCATCCTAGATAAACGCTATTTTTTGATTAACCATGTTTGGTACGACTCCTCATTTGTTATCGGGCTCTATTTTACAGAAATCGCTATTAATATTGCATAAACTTAGATTTACAAAGAAATACTGTACTCAATGCTTCACCTGAATTTGGAAAACTATCAAAACATGTCCGTTTATTTTGAGACAACAGAAAATATTTTCAGCATAGCACCCAGGTGATAATTTTAAAAGACATAATGTTCTGCTTGCATGGTTTCGGAAATTATTTATATTGTTATGTTTTGCGTCATGTCGGTCACAATTTTTATAATATAATTTTATAAGGTCATAATAATGGCAGGTGTTCATTTATTTTTTAATATATTTCGGCTACATAAAATACAGTATCAGAAACTGGAAAATAAAGTATCAATGTCCCATTAGAAAATATGTATGAGTTGTATTTGAAATCCAATTGAATTAAATCATAATAAATCGTTATTATTTTGGAAAGCTACACATTACTTCACACAAATTGAAATTTTCCTCATCAGTTTGAGAAATGAAATATGTTTTAAGAGGTTAGTGGTGATGGAAGCGTACATTTTTTAGGGAGACAGTGGGTAGACTGTATAGTGTTTATCGTACAAGGTTTGTCAACTAATTTTTTTTCAGAATAATCGATTCTGTCTTCATTTTTCGCAATTTGTTCGCCATCATTTTGGGAAAACCTGTAAGCTATACGCCGATGATGTGTCGTGTATTAATTTGTGTTTTAGTATTACTAAACAAATGTTGTGGTGATGGTACAATAGTTTAATGTGTACATTTTTCTATTTTAGATTCCTAATAATTGTTAGTTGTCACACAAAACAATCGTTTTACGACTTTGGACGTAAAGTAAAAAGCATTTGATTTCTGTGTATGTTATCCGGTCAACTTAGACATACGGAGATACATTAATTCACACAAAGCTGGAAGTTGGTAAGACCACAGACTACTTACGTAGTAGTCTGTGGGAAGACTGTTCTTCAAAACATACAGGGTGAGTTTTTAGTACCGGATCGATTGCAAACTCCACTACTCCAGAAGACAGCGAAAAAGTTGTATATAAAAAATGTTGCTAAGGATATGCTCCTTGCTCAAAAAGTATTTTGATTTATACAGAGTGATCCATAACTACTTTTTTCGCTATCTTCTGCAGTAGTGGAGTTATCGACCGACCCGGTACTAAAAACTCACCCTGCATATTTAAAATCACTTGAGGTCAAACGCTATAAAAATGGGGTTTTCGCGGTCTTCAACAAAATTTTTTTTGAATCGTTTTATCTCAGAAACGCTGGCTTTTGGGTAACGGAGTATTAATTAATATATTTTTTATAAATAATTAAATGTTCTACAATTTTAGTGTAATCTAATTTTATGATACAACTTACCGTTTTACTGAAAAACTCATTTTTGTGACCTTTGAATCGAGTAATTTTTTTTTAGGTGTCGGATCAATGAGGACTTTTTTTTTAATTTGTGATGTTTTGAACAGTCATTCCAACTTTCAGCTTTGCATGCTCTGATGTATCTTCAGTCCTATTTTAGACGCTAAAATGACCGGATAAGTTAGAAAATAGCAATTATACGTAGTTCATGCTAGGTGTTTATTGAACAGCTTGGTTTTGGCTTTGTGTTGATTTATGTTCACGTATTGTGTCGTCGTCGTCTATGGGAAGGAGTGTTTTCGTTTCGATCATTCTGCCATTAACGAGATGTTAAAAATGACCGTGGTTTGGTTTATGTCGCCCCGATCAAAGCTATAAAAAATCGGATCGACGAATAGAATTACTCATACCTTGAAAATGCTTCGGATTTGTTATACAGCTTTTGTTTTATAAACAACCAGAGAATCGGTGATTCATGATCCGAACATTTTCTTTTGCTGAATTATAATGGAATAAAATCGTATTACCGTGATTTTATAACCGTTTTTGTAGGAATGTAATAATATTGGTATTTTATTCAATTATAAAATGTGGGTGTGGTTACTAGAGAAGCAGTTAGCTGTAGAAAGGTCAGAACAGTATTGTAGTGTTTATAATGCATATCAGCGGATTAGTAAAAAAATTGATCGCACTCTAAAACCACACATGGTGCGAGATAAACTTTTTTCTGGCATTTCGGTCACTTCTGTACAATGGAATTTGACATACATTAATTTGAAATAAGACATTATTTGGCAGCTATGTTATTTGTTTTACTTCCCACACCGATAGGTAAGGGGAGTATTTTTTTTGAAACCAGCATTCCAAGCTTATGATTCTGATAATCTGAAATCTGAAAAATACCAGTTTTGCATATACATACTTTAATAGTAATTCCAAAATGAGAACCGTTAATATACCAGTGTCATAATATCATGATGCCATCTATCATATAATTGAATAATGTTTACAAAATTGCAACTGCAAGATGAGAAAAAATCGCATTTATTTTTTGTGATCCAGTAACAAGCTATAAGAAAACCTGGAACCAGACTCTTTGGTTTGGAGGAAATTGATCAGATGTTTTTCTGAACCGTATCCAACCATACCAAGTTACAATCCACTGATGAATTAGAAATGCAAACCAACTATACCCGATTCACGTTTCATTTACGCCACGTCAAATCAAAATCGTGCTTTAGGTAACAACGTGGCGGTCCTATGGGTTACCAGTGGGCCTTGTTTAAGTAGATGTTAAGTGATTAACGACTTGTAGACCAATAGGAGCACAACGTTGTCGACCTGTGCCCGACCTTATTTTGACGCGGTGTAAATGAAATGTGAATCGAGTATAGAGCGCTAATTTTGCCGTCTTTTTTTTTGGGATACGGTGCATACGGTTGTTTGGCATAGAAATGGGAAACCTTCATGGCCCATACCCATAGACGATGACGGCGACGAGGTGTGAGTGTGTGGTAGCGCATAGCATAGCGTAGCGTACAGGCACAACATATTCATGTACCAGCAGTGCGGCGAGTCGATACTGGTTCACCTAGACGACATTTTGTCCGACTATTCATGGCCTTATACGCAAGCTGCTTCTCTGAAATTTGAGCACAGGGTCGGGTTAGAAATATCGGATGAAAAGTGTGTACTTAAATTTCACTGTAATAATTTTAAATCAGAGAAAATGTTGAAATGTAGGGGTTCATGTTTGGCGTTCATTCTTTTCCTCAATTTGACGTTGACAAACAAACACTATTATCTTCAACAGTCTGATTTGTTTCGGACTTCATTGTCTATACAATTTTTGCGTACAACGTTTCCATCGATCTTCGATCCTCAATCATCTTCAGGTGAACTGTCCAACATGCATCTTTCGTTGCTATTCATTTTTGTCTAACTGACGTGCCGCTTTTTTCATGGCTCGTTCCGATTAGACGGCACCGCGTTCTGCGGAGTGCGTCAGTTCTTGATGACGTGTCGTGTGTTCCCAAAAAACTTTTGTGGTGCTCGGACCATGCATGATGTTCTGTTCGGGAGTTTCGTGTCTTTGTTCGCTGGGGTTTGAGTCTTTGCTCCTAAATTCCCGCTTTTAGAGGTCTTTTCGTTTCTCCAATGTATACTTTGCTGCAATCACATGGCACTTTGTAGGCTTTTTTTTATCTTGCCAATGACAGAGTTTGACGGACAACTCTCAAAAAAAGGACTGTCTGTCATAATGATAGATGTACGGCCTGCTAGCAGCTTTTGGGTGGCCATATTTTTAGAGAATTTCGAGCTTACAGCGTACATCTTTAATTAAATGAATAATAATTATGTTGATTGGTTCTCTCAACACGCGTGATGATGCGTAGTGGCAACCGTCACAATAATTGTAAAGCCTCGTGTCCACTTGCAAGTAACTTGTGATAGTTTTTGCAGTAAATACTTGCTTGTTTGTCTACACTATCTTTTGATTGTTCGCAAATTTGATTCCGTATGCACTATAAATAAGATGTCGTATGCAAAATCTATAGCTGCTGCGGTAGTTGTGATATATTTAATTAAAAAAATGACAACAAGAGAAAGATAGTAAAAGGCGGAGAAAATGTTGGGTGAGAAAGTGGATTCACCGTAGAAATACTCTAAGGATACATGAACTTTAATGAGTCGAAAAACTCCCAAGTACTCTTATATATTTCATTAGTCCCTTGCCCACTTTTCTTTTTTTGAATTTATCTCCACTCTTGGTTAACTTGCGTTCTCAAATTATGTAGCTTCCTTTGAATTTCATATCATTCAAAATTTTCAATTAAAAGGCACGTGTCCTCTGTCGTCCAGTTGAACTTCTCCATAATTCATTTACAACACTCCTTGCTGCAAGACTTTTGAAACAGCCTCGAAATTTTTGTGGCAAACTAATTTCCTGAGAGTAACCGTGTACACTACAAGCTCTCAGCAAGTCGCAAGTTCTTTACGTGCAAGTAATTTTGCTGCAGTATTTCTCTAACGACGTCGTGCACACGCTACGCAAGTGACTTGTGAGAGTAACTTTAGCAATTTTATTTGCTAATGAACACGAGGCTTTAGAGAGTCTTGCGCTGCTGGTACATGAATATGCGGTGTGGTAAAGCAGTATGAACAACCACTGCTACCACCACCAGTACCGTTAGTAGTAGTATCGGAGCACGATAAAGGGTTGCTAATCGTTGTTGATGTGTGTTGTTGCGCAGCACGAGGGGGGCGTAAATCCCACTGACTCAATGACCAGGGCGCTGATTAGCGACGACTCTATCGCGCGACAGAGCGCTCTCGGCCCCGTCCAGCTGGGGTACGTACACCACCTTATACCCAACACCATCGGCCATGGTCGCCCCTCTACGGCACCAACGGCGGCATGACCCTACCCTCCTCCATACCACCCCTCCCCCTCCCTTTGCACCCCTTGCGCCGACCAACTAAAGACACTATCATTTTGAATCAGATTTCATTTCGCTTAGGGCAATGATTTTCTCGGTTATTTCAAACGGAAACCTGTACAGTAAACACGTTGGAGAGTTACCCGGCAAGAATAGGGTACTTGCAGAAAAAAGTATTATGTCGTTTACGCGTTCCTTAGAGCCTAGTGAACATGACAAGATCACTTGTTTGGTTTTTTGGAATCGGCTGTGAGAGATGTTCCAAAAATCATTTCAAATGCCGGAAAATGCCGCGCAAACAACCTCTGACGTCAGTGATATCCTATAGTGATGGGATGTAAAGTATTGATATTCGATATCGATAGCCAGTGCTAACTTAACATTTTGACATTGATCATTATAACCACAAAACACAGTCACACACGAAAGTACAAAAGTCAAAAGAATAAAAGTTAGGCTAGATTACTAATTCACTTTGTAGGGATGGGCTTGAATTAGATTCTATCTTTGGATCCATTCATAATGGGATGCGCCGAAATTAAAGGATGGCTTCGATTAGTTGCGAATCTCGGTCACAAACAGGATGAACTGTGATACCTATCAGATATAAAAATGTATTGCAACGAAAATGCTAGTGGGTTAATTGCCTGTTTCAATTATGTTTAAGTATCAATAAATTGAGTCGCATTGTTAAAGAATTCAGATCATCTCTAGTTTGCAGTTGAATCTCACTGACCTGCGCTGTATCAGTATCGATTGTCGATATCGATAAAATACCTGTGACGTCAGCCCTTGTTTTAAGTCACGTGGAAAAATTTGAATATATCCTTATTTTATTTTGCAAATATCTTTTTTTGGCCGTCAGTAAAATCATGTTTTTTGTTTCCTACTGCTTCTTGATATGGTTTTCTTTACGCTATGTATACTCCCGAGACGATTTCACGACCTCTGCAAGTACCCTATTGTATCGCCCTAATTTTTCAAAAATTTTAGAAACATGTATTTATACAGGGTGGTCCAATAAGCGCGCGGTGCTCTCTAGCGGCCTTACCGTTTAAATTAGAAGAAAACATTTCCCATAAAAAACGTTTCTTTTCAAAAAATGGTCTACTTGCAGAAAATAATTTCAAAGACGACGGACATCCGGATATACCAGAAGTTGGCAACAACTTTCTTATTTTAAATAGAACACCCTGCATATTATTACGTTTTTGAATCCAGCATCGATTTTTAGGTCCAGTTTTCAAACACAGTTTATGTTTACGAAGCCTACTTTCGAAGTTTTTTCGCAAAAAAAAACAAATGATTGGAAACTTTCCATCCAAACTGTTTCGGCCTCTTAACACAAAAATGTGCAGGCGCTCTAACTGTGACATTATTCTTAAAAACTCTAGTGGTGAATTTTTCCAGATTTTCCAAATTTTCAGTCTCGTGTTGGTCAGCGTATCAGATCAGCTTGGCTTCTTGTTGACGAAAGTCTGATAGCATTTGATTATGGAATATCTAAGAGAGAGTATATGGAATCATTCATACGTGATTATCAATGATATAGGATGCGATCATCAGATTTTGAACAAAAAGCTAAATATAATCCAGATAAAAGGTACCGCTCATTCTGCAAACTCTAGTTCTTTTTTATCATAATTCAATATGGATGCAATTAACATATCGACTAGTTTCAGAAAATTGTTACGGGTCATTTGTATTGAACCTCATGTTCAACTGCTAACGAACTTCTTAGCTACTTTAGTAACATAATTACGTGCCTATGTCCAGGCAACACCGCATTCAGTTCAAGTTAGAATTTTCAAATGATAATGTTTGTACGGTTGTACGACATGTTTGTTCAGCACACATGTAGAGAAAGTGCCATCAGAATGAGCAGTACTTCTTGCACAGACTTTGAGGTTTTTAACCAGCGCAGCCCACTAACCAACCTGCCAAACCACCCACTAACTTGGCCCCACTAAACTACACGTATATGCTTTAGCAGCAGCAACATAACATTCCATTGACCATGCCCATGTGTCATCTCGTTTAAGGGAAAGCATCTTCGTTATCTTGCAATTTTCGCTTTTTTATCAAATTAGAATGGGCTAGTCAGCGGTACTTTAGCATGTCTTGTGTATCGTAGAGATTGTGAACGTCCACAGCTCTTTAAATTCAATTTTCTTAAAAAAGCAACTGATGTATAAACTACATGTAATGACGAATCCAAAACATAATCATATTTTCATTGTAAATATATCCTTTAACACAATAAGAGAGAGACATACTTGAACAAGACATGAAGAAAACCTAAATCCAATCGCAGTGTATTTGCCTTAGGCTATTATTGATAGTGTGATACTTGTCTGCCTGTAGCTACAATATAGAATCTGAAAATCATAACGTTATGATGCTTGCCCTTTACGCTGAAAATGAAAATGAAATCAGAACAATTTTAGTTTAGTTGCACTATGCTCAGATTAGTAGTATAATGAAGGAAAAAAATGTCATGCATTAGTCGGTACAGTAGTTATTATTCCAATTTTTAAACACAGTCCAAAAGTATTTAATTCTTATTTAGTTTTCACCATACACCTCACTTAGTAATAATGTACAGAAATCATTAGCATCTTTTAGTTCACTTTATGTATAGCACAGTTTGTAAAGGGATTAATCTTACAACTAACTGGAATGAAAAACTAATTGTAATGGTAGCTCACTTAGTTTGCGAAACAAGCACATTATATGCCATTCTTGGCTACTTAGCTAAAAATACTACTTTGATTAGAATTCTTTGTGTAGGTTTTAATATTGTGTACATACATACATACAATAGTAAAATACAATAGAATTTATTAGGCTTTAAAAATAGCTATTAGAAACGTAGTTTTGAGGTTTTCTAATAAATTGTTCATCTATCTATTTTGTGCGCGCATGATTGTCATCTGTTCAGAATTTAATTACCATTAAACTAATCTTAAAAAAATAACATACTAGCTACAGCTCGTAACAATTTATGAGTATAACTTTTTCCAAAACAATGCGAATTATTACAATAATAATGTAGATTTAGATTCACGTACATACACACATATATACGCACATAGATAGGTCATTCAGTCATCGTATTCCACCATGCTTGAAGCTATGGAACAAGCTAATGTTTCTATGAATAACCTAATGTAACGATGAATTTTCATTAAACAGTTTTCCCGAAAAACAATTTGACTCGGAGGAGTACTACCCATGGTCAGTATTGTTTTTGTATTTTTATCATTCGCAAGTATACTTTTAAGTAGCTGGAAATGCGTTATGGCAAATGAAACAACTGCGTCTGATACAGTCGACGTGTTCAGTTTTTAAGTGTCCTGTGTATATTAATGGATAAAATTGATCTTAGAAATAATTAATTTATACACATGTTCCATCGTATCTAGTATTAAATAGCTACCTGCTGACAAACGTCTGGCAGTAGTGGAAATTGTAAAACCAGCAAAAAGACGATTATCAGATGCAGTCTTTTTATAGATTAAATTAACCGCCATTTTTGTTGCTGTGTATTCTAACCACGCTAAAAGTGCACACGATGCAGCGGTAGTAGTGAAATTGTTATGTATCCTTTCCAGTCATAGTAGGCTTCTGTCTGTCAACAGTGTTAACGTCAACAAAGCGATTGTTGCTCTTTTTTGAAGGATCGAGAAAGACAGATTTATTTTTTCTATAGGTTACTTGATAATGTGCAGAAAATTCTTCATTCACTATCACCCGTATGCACCGTAAGTCAATTGCGCAATTAGTTACGTAAACGTGGATTAGGTTACTTGTTTACTATGCACCGCAAACTGACAATTTTGACACTGTCACTGTCAAAACAATCTTGCGAACACAACCTTGCCGTATCTCCAATCTGGATTAGATAATCTCTTGACGGTGCATGGCTAGATGCCAAAGATTAGCAAAACGCGATTAGGGAACTAGGATTAGAATCACCAAACGGTGCATACGGGTGTATGTAATTTGCATATATCCTAAAATTTGTTTTAAAATAATGTGCCACTTTTAGGATTTACCAATTTGAAATTAGCAACGATGAACAAAAAGTGACTACTGCGATATCTGACAGGTACAATGTCTCACCGATTTGACAAAAATCCGAGCAAAAAACTAAACATAAACACACTAGATACGTCTTGATACACAAGACCAGATATACATTTTTCATGCTGTAATTTTCAGTTTTCTCAAAAAATTATGTATTTTAGCCAGGCCGACTCTACACTAGGCCGGAGCCTTAGATGTGGCAACGTGGCTTAGCTGTCAAATAGTGGCCCTATAGTTGCAGAATAATTATTACATTTTATATGTATTAGACTTCATCTGGGTTAATAAATTAAGAAAAATACTTTTTAGAACTACTACTACTACTAATACCACTTACATCTGATATCTGTTTCATCACAGTCAGACACTACAAAATAAAAATAAACGCAACCTGTTTCCTACTGCCACTTCCACTTAAATGAACACTCAATTTACTTTGTAAATTGTCACTTGAGCTAGAAAAATTCACTATTAGGTCACTGTGAAGCCATTCTTGCAGGTCTTGATTTCCCTTTCACTATCAAATCCTTTCGTAGGTATGCCCCAGGCCATGCCCAGATGAGTTCTATTAACTGTATTTTTCTGTGATATTTGGGAGGTCCAGAAAACATTATAGGTACCACATTGTGCTTTAAAATAGGTCTTATCCTTTGAAATGTTTGTAAATTATTGTCTTTATCCTTATAAATATAACCAGCCCTTCCGAGGAATACCTTTCACCCACTTCTGTTTATGTCCCTTATTGGACGCACAATTGCTAGTGCAACCACGTACTACACACTTTGCAGGCATCTTTTTATCTTTATAGTTTCATTTGTGCAGGTAAATAAGTAGAAACCCATTAAAAATCACCTTGCAACGTTCTTTTTAATCTGGAATAAGGTTATGTTGGGCCATGGTTTGGTAGTCCTCTACCCATGCCTCTACTGGGCTGCAACCTGGTACTACACGCTTTGCAGGCATCTTTTTATCTTTATAGTTTCGTTTGTGCAGATAAATAAGTAGAAACCGATTAAAATTCACCTTGCAACATTCTTTTTAATCTGGAATAAGATTCTGTTGGGCCATGGTTTGGTAGTCCTCTACTGGGCTGCAACCTGGTACTACACGCTTTGCAGGCATCTTGTTATCTTTATAGTTTCGTTTGTGCAGGTAAATAATTAGAAACACATTAATAATCACCTTCCAACCATATTTTCTGCACCTGGAAGAATACACATGACATAACAACAAATGCAAACTCGGCCCCCAGATTCAGTGTTGCCATATTTCATGCTCCGGCCTAGTGAGTACAGTCGGCCATGATTTTAGGGATCTCTATAGTTTATACACAGTTTAAAAAAAGTATCAAGTTAGTTCACCCTGTACAGATGGAAATCAAAATATTGATTTATGAATAATGAGGTTTTCTTGTTCCTTCAACAAAATTAGCTTTGAGTAGTTACAATGTCTGTATTAGTGCTTTTGTGTTTGCCGTATCAATCAATAACCTTGTAAAAAAATGTGACTGCCGCTTACTTAGTATTTATATTTTTCGTTTAACCGTTTTCGCTATAAGCGAGCCTATAAAACATCGTAAGTTTGCTCGCATCGATGCTGGTAAGAACAACAGATTTTTCCAAATTTTATTTGAATCTACTTTATATTAACGGCGTTGCCATCGATGAAACGTGTGAGTTTACAGTTTGGTATAAAAAAAGAACGAAAATTAATAATCAGTTTTCGGCGTTATGTGTTTTTCATGTTTCTTCTTTTGTGATGCCTTGTGTGCCACTTGTACATTATATATTGTAATTGTAATTATTATTGTATCTATGTGTGTAAGTTTTATCTGGAATAGGCGATATGCTAACTTGATTGGTTTGATGTGTAGTTTCGTGGCGGGCGTGATTTTGAGGGAGCGCATCCCAGCGTTCGAGAGGATGCTGTGGAGGGCCTGCAGAGGAAACGTCTTTTTGAGGCAGGCCGAGATTGAGACGCCACTAGAGGACCCCTCCACGGTGAGTAACCATCTAAATAGGACATAATATCTAATAATAATCATAATATCAGTCGTCTAAACCCGACAACTCCACGCAAACAAATTATAGAAATTGAGAAAACCCGAATGCAGCCTTATTGTGAGTGAAAATAATATTAAAACAAGCGTATGATAATACACAATGATTTATGTTTAACGATATTAGGCTTTAACGCTCCAAAATGTAGGACAGATCGTTTTTCTGAAATCTAGATTTTAAAGTTGGTCAAGTCGCATTTGGACGTTAAGAACTGTGGCATGTCGTGTTTTGAGTGCTATTTTTGTGGAACTGAATCAAAATAAATGAAACATTCATCACTTCTATTCAACTAAACAAACACTGAACTCAACGACTGAAACTATAAACCTAATGCTAGATATTAAAAAGTTTAAAGCTTAAAAGGTTTAAATCTCAAAATCCAAATTTTCTGACAAACAAAATTCTTCAGAACAAGCAACAGTGTTTTCACGATTTGGTTTTTTTCTTGTGGGGTACAATGAAGCAGAAAGTTTATGTCGACGTGCCAAATAAACTCGAGGAGCTTCGTTGCAAAATTATTCGAGTCGGAATGACAAAGCGATGATCAGTCGCTCTACGCAACATGTGTTAGTATGAGCAACAGCATGTCTGCAACACCAAGGAGGACATTTCGAACAATGGTTATAACATTTGTTTCTTTTTTTCCAAAATAAATGTCGTGACCACTAAGTATTTTGTTTTATTGCCTTTTCAACATCCAGATTTAGACAATGAAGAGTCATATTCAAACCATCATAGCTTCTAAACTACTTTACTTATGGCAAGATGAGTAGCTATTTTTTTAGGAAAAATCATGTACTATCACTTAGAAATAGAAAAAAGGAAGGATAACAGCTCAGATTGCAATGTGTAGATAACTTACATATAAGTTAAAAAAAATACCCTACCAAACAGCAGCTGACGCTAGGCCACGAGGCCTGTCTTGTGAGCCGCAGTTCCAGTAGAGCATTTAGCTGATATAACAAGAACCTATTGGTATAATAAGTAATTCTGGATGGAAGTAGGCAGCAGTTCGAGCATGTCTATGAGCCAATATGATCTCGGTTTTATAATTATGTTGAAACAAAATAAATAAAATATATAAAAAAATCGGTTTAATTAGAAAACCACTTCGAATAGAATAATTAGAATTGATTTGGATGATCTTTTATATATTGTTTAACTTCCTTTTTGAAGTTGTCGTACGAATTTTCCTTCAATCTTTTTGGAATACTATAAAAAAATTTGGGGCCATAAAAAAGAAAAGCATTTTGAGTGGTAGATTTACTAAAAAAGTCAACTTTAATGTTCATATTTTCATTGGCCCTTGCCTGGACACATTGTATATTCTGCATATAATGGTTCTGGTCTACATTTTTTCCGAATGATTTGTGTGTATGTCGGTTTCGCTGCAGGGTGATCAGGTGTACAAGTCGGTGTTCATAATCTTCTTCCAAGGGGACCAGCTGAAGACGAGGGTGAAGAAGATCTGCGAAGGATTCCGGGCCACCCTGTATCCGTGCCCCGAAGCGCCCGCAGATCGCAGAGAGATGGCCATGGGCGTCATGACGCGCATCGAAGATCTGAACACGGTACGTACATACGTTCATGTCACTTGAATTCACTTGAATTGAAAAGGTGTTGCTGTAAAGCAGGGGTTCCCAACTTTTTTGCACCTGCGTACCACTTGACTTTTTGTGAAATTTTGGCGTACCACCAGACCTAAATATTTTAATAACCTAATAATTTAATAACCTAAATATTTTAATAAACTTCTAAAAGTATTCCAAGGCTTTTTAATTAAATTCATGAAAAAATTTCCTATTTAATGGATATTTGTTTATTTATAATAACATGCTTATAATAAAGGAGAAATAAAAAGATTAAATTGGTAATTACCCTATTTGGGACTAAAAACATACAAATTCAAAATTATTGCAAACTCAGCAAAAAATTAATCATCCTACAAATTATACTTTTATAGTCTTTAGTGCGAAACTTGTTGTTGTTTGCCTGTGATTAAAATATCAACATTATGAGTAATGGAACTTATCTTCACTCTTAAGTCATCTTCAACACTTATTCTGCTTCTATGTTTATTTTTTATGTACAAGAGTTCAGAAAATCCACTCTCACACAGGTAAATCGTAACAAATGGCATCAAAAATAGCAGAGCTTGCCGGAAGATCAAAGGGTACTCGGTTTTACAACCGATCCAGAAGTTAATTAAAGATTTCTCTTTAAAATAATCTTTCATGGAATTATCTTCTGTATGATCGATAAAACTTTCTTTTAGTTCCAATTCATTTGGTGAGGTTCCCGAAAAAGGATTTCTGATCCAGTCCACTTTTGAATAATCTTCAGAGAAATACTTCTTAAGACTTTTTTCAAAGTCTTCCAAGTGAACAATGATATCTGCAACCACATCTGGCATTGCTCACTGCTTATGCATTCAGAAGCTATTAATAACATGTTGCTCACATCACTCACGCGTACCACCTGAAACGTTCCCGCGTACCACCAGTGGTACGCGTACCACCAGTTGGGAACCACTGCACCTTTAGGAAAAGGTATTTTTTTGTTTTTACAAGTAGGAGCAGGAGCTTCAAAACTTGAAGGATTTGGCTTCAGAAAATATGCCTGGAGTATTGGTCTCATGTCTGGGGAGCTGCTGCCCCTACTACCCTGTCTATACTAGATGCTGTCCAGAAAAGGGCAATTTGACCACCCGGCTCTTCTACCGATATTTAAACGGAATCTTATTAAGAAATGACCTTACAACTCAGATTGCTCCTCGGCTGTGCGTTGTACCTCTACTTGGCAGTCTGACAGTTCCTCAGTTATAAAATACAATCTCAAAGCTCTGAGTAAAACTTAGCAGTACCAGCAGGCACCCTGTGCCTGACCTAACATTAATGCTTCTGTAACTGCGAATTGGAACCAGTCGGCGGCATCATATCCGTAAAGAAAATGAAACGATTATGAATACGAAATAAAGCAAAACCTCTTCTTTCTACTTTTTCCTTGTGAGCTCCACTGTTTCCTCTTACTTTTACCGTTGAAAGAAATACGTCATTTTTATAAATACGGACATTAGACCCTAGCAGCATTCCACTTTGGATCCAATAGCGAATCATAAGGAAACCTGGAAAACGTTACTGCCCTCTCTTGAAGTGAAATTATATTAGATTAGATCATTATAATGAATCGTGTTTGGATGTTTCAGGTGTTGGGGCAAACCCAAGACCACAGGCATAGGGTGCTAGTGGCCGCCGCGAAGAATATCAAGAATTGGTTCGTGAAAGTGAGGAAGATCAAGGCGATCTACCATACGTTGAACCTGTTCAATTTGGACGTCACCCAGAAATGTTTGATCGCCGAATGCTGGGTGCCCGTTTTGGACTTGGAAAATATACAGTTGGCTCTACGGAGAGGCACGGTAAATTAAGCACACCTTCCCCATGAACAGTGATATTTCAAAATCGTCTTTAATCATAGAAATTAGATATTCAGACTAGTGTTGCAAATTAGAGAAAGGATAGTTTTTATTAGGAAACATTCATTTATAGGAAAAATTATACACTGTTTTTCTCTAAAAACTGTTTACGTTCAAAAAATTATAGAGATTTCGAGTATTGAAAATTCAATTCAATTTATTTATATAAATGACTTACAAATATTGCCACCTCGAAAGCAATGCTTGTGTGAGGTATAGGCACATACACATATACGATAATTTAGCTAACCTATTGCATTTTATCACATCCATTGAATTTTCCTGACTTGTATTCAGTTTTGGGGTTGAATCCTTTTGCCTGTACTGAAAACGAGCTTCTGCTTCTGCAGCCTTCCACAAGTCTTCGTTTTTTGAATAAATGCATTAATATGATGTGTGATACATAAAATTTTGACCTAATGTTTCGACACTTTTGACATAAATAAAAAATGGGATTATATGATTTTTAATGATCAGGAACGTAGCGGCAGTTCAGTGCCGCCAATTTTGAACAAGATGGACACACCGGAAGACCCGCCCACTTACAACCACACGAACAAATTCACGACTGCTTTCCAGGTGGGTACAAATACTTGTACATTTTCGTTTTATAACAATTAATTCCTACACATCGCCAGAAGTAGTACGTTGTAGTGCTTTCAAAGTCAATATTTTAATTCTCTAAAATCTCTGTGTACATTGATCGTCAACAACTAATTAACTCATATTTTGATGATGTTGTACATACGTGTGCCAGTATGAAAATTACATTTTAATAATAGATACAGCTCTGCTGTTTGTAAGAGAATAGTGTTTCTCTAGTCTTGAATTATTGTACATGAAGATGAATAGAGCAGTAAGCCTAAATCAAACTAGTGTTTGACTAACACCTCATTAGTGCCCCAGTATTATATTGTATTTAATGATATATTCACAGAATTACTTTTAATTCCCTATTTTGCACACGACGTTATTTTAGATCCTCTATAGGAGCTTTAGGTGCCTGATTTCGAATTTAGGCTCATGATTACTTGATCTATAAGTGTCATCGTATGATACAGTAACTTTTGAGGGGAGGGTAATTTTATTTTGTTTCCAATCTCCTTGATATGTGTGGCTGCCTCGATGAGACCTACGTACCATCCATACATCCATATCTTATGAGGTTGCAGCCGAGCCAAAAAGCAAACATTCTTCACTTGCCCCAGTTTTGAGCGGCATTTTTTTAACTGTGTTTAAATAACTTTTGTGCGTGTTTTGTGATTGTCGTAGGCTTTGATCGATTCGTACGGCATCGCCTCGTACAGGGAGATGAACCCGGCGCCGTACACGATCATCACCTTTCCGTTCCTGTTCGCCGTCATGTTCGGCGATTTGGGCCATGGCTGCCTCATGGCTTTGTTCGGAGCCTGGATGGTCATCAACGAGAAGCCGCTCGCCGCCAAGAAGTCCGACAACGAGGTCAGTTATCACCATAGACAATAGTGTATAAGGGCGTCCAGTGGACTTACATTTAGTGGGAGCAATACAGTACGATAATCTTTATTCATAGGATCATCGCAAAAATGATATTGAATACGTCAAGAGCAGATATCATCATATAATTTATACAATAAGGGCCGATTTTATCAACATGCATATTTAACAAAGAATTTAACAAAGCTTTTCTATTGGATGTTATTTAGCAAATGCATTCTATTGGGTATTGAGGGCTAGGTTAATAAGTATCACCCAATAGTATTTTATCAATATTGAAAACAACACGTCAAAGCTGGATGACACTTTTGTCAAAGATATTTTAGAAATTCATGGATCAAAATCATAGCAGAATATCAGAACAAAGCGATTGATTTGCAAATTAATGCCACATTTTCCATGTTTACATTATAATTATTGTTTCATTACTAATTGCAAACTGGGATAATGTGTGATAAAAGTGGTAGGTAGGTACCTATATCAATCACAGCAACTACCTACCTTATTTAATAATAAAAAATCCCACGTCCGTCAGTCAGATGGATTATACGAAAATACATACTTTTATGAACAATCAATCTTTCATTTACTGGATGCATGTTTGTTATAGATCTTCTTATAGAAGTATTCACAGGTGCATTGTACATCAAATAGGGTTATACTTAATTTTAATTATAAAATTGCGTTCTGGGGTTCTGGATAGGCAACCAGTAATGCACATGCGTTTGGGAAGTAGCTATAACCTTTGAAATGTAACAAAATGCTATTTTTACCTCTTTTTACTAGAAAACAAAGATATATTGCAAGTATTCATAATTATTATCGATAGTAAATTATTGTTTTATCCAAATAATGCAATGAGTGAATTTCTTGTCATTATAGCATTTAATACAGAATGAAACCAGCGATCAAATGGAAATGGAATCTGGAATCTGATTGGTTGAAATTAGCAATTGCTAAACTTTTGATTAAACAAGAAAATGCAATTTTTCACCGATTTAGGATGGAAAATCAGACTGGAAAAGATGCTAGATGATTTACAATGCTCGATTGTATATAAAGTATGTCATTTTTGAGCTTTTTGAGGTCAACTTCAAGAGAAATCAATAATTTTCAGAGTACTTTGACAGATACATGTTCTTAAAAGGGCTGCTCTGATTGGTCAAAGTCTTTGTTAAAATCTGCATGTTGATAAAACCGGGCCTAAGTTTAGAATACTAAGAAATATAATATGTCTAAACCTCAGAGTAACAACTGAACATAGAGGTAGTAAACAAACGACTTCAGCATGGCGTGCTCAAAGCCATCAACTTTGACACTTCAGCCTCCAAACATTGATCAGCTGTGACCTCGCAGTGACAGTTCAAATTGTAAACAATGCTGTGTAACGCCAACTAACCTAAACATTCTTCCAATGCAACCCATGTTACAAACACTGCACTTTCTGAGTTCCATCTCGAAAAACTGTTAAACTACACTCGAATATAGTACAGAAAGTTCGTAAAGCTGCACTACAGTTACCAACAAATAGCGAATTCGATTTTACTGACCAAGCATAAAAGACGCACAAACAAAACAAACGTTTGACAGTCGAGCTTCTACCGTAAATATGTCGGCGTTGCCAGCTCCTCAAAATGTATGTAAGACTTCAGAATTTACGTTTATGATGAAGAAATATGTAGTAATGCAGTAGAGGTCAACATATCTATTGATTGTGCTGTAATCATTCTTGAACCATGGAAATACCGTCTTTTTTACGTTTTCTGATTGGCTCATTTGACGCCGTGACGCCTCGCGACTAGAAAAATTCAAATATTTTCCTTATTTTCTCGATATCCCAGGCTCAAAAAAATCGGGGGAAAAGTAGCAAGCTTTCCATGACATACTGTATCAAAAACAATAAACAAAAATCATGATACTAGTCCATTTATGAACAATTTGTGAGTGGAAGCGCTGCTTCAATTGCTTCCATGGTAGTGTACCAAAACCGTAATCGAAATAACGATTGCAGATCTGGAACATCTTCTTCGGCGGTCGCTACATCATCCTGCTGATGGGCCTGTTCTCGATGTACACGGGCTTCATCTACAACGACATCTTCGCCAAGTCGCTGAACCTGTTCGGCTCCGGCTGGCGCATCTTCAACGTCAGCAACGCCGACTTGAAAGCGAAGGACGTGTTCGAATTGGACCCGAGGACCACCCAGAACTATCTGGGCACGCCGTATCCCATCGGCATGGACCCCGCCTGGCAGCTGGCCAAGAACAAGATCATCTTCCAAAACTCCTTCAAGATGAAGATCTCCATCATCCTCGGCATCATACACATGCTGTTCGGCGTCGTCATGAGCCTGTTCAATCATCTGTAAGTTTTGCTTTCTTTTTTCCGTACGCTTTTATTCATGTATGTTTGTTTGTAATCGAATCCTTTGGACTCGATCGACTTTGAACGATCAAATTAAATTTAAACTTTGTGTTATCCTTAACTGAACTTGAAAGTGAAAAAATGTTGTTAAAAAACGGATCTTTTCAAAAAGGCTCGTTAAGAATATTGTCAGGTCTAACTGGTAAAAAATGTGCCGTTCCATATGTCCGAGGCCTCGAAGAGGATCTCTTCCAGCATGATAATGCACGTCCTCATATTGCAAGGGTATCGATGAGGTTTCTACAGGAAGCTGAGGTCACGGTACTCCCCTGGCCTCCACGATCACTCGATTTATCGCCAATTGAAAAAGTAAGTGATTGGATGGGTCGATACATAGGCGATCTACCCAATCCTCCAACCACGCTGGACGATCTGGAACATTCTGTGAGGGCAGCTTGGGAGGCTGTACCTTTAAGAGTTTATCAACAACCAGAGTGCATTCATCAACATGGAGAGCCCACCCATTATTGATCTGTTGTATTTTTTTATAAACTAATTATGGCAAATGAGTTCGTTTATTATTGTATTTAGTCCTAGCGCATTTCATCAACTGCAACCCTTTTTTTCTCAGTGTTTGGATTTCCCTTGCGAGAAGTATATTACAAGATTTGACGTGGAATTCAGTTGTTTCAAGTACAAAATATATCTTAGATAATGAGATATAACCTGACAATGAAACATTGGGAATAGCTGTTAGTAATAAGTTGCTTTCTAGACGAATATATCTTATTTGTCTTAACAGTGTTTTATGCTCTAATTTTTGCTGTTTTGTTTTTTCTTTCAAGAAATTTCGATTTTCGAATATTATTATAATTTCAGGTATTTCAAGAATCGTTTGAGCATCATCACAGAATTCATACCGCAAATCATATTCCTGTCGTTCCTGTTTTTGTACATGGTAATGCTGATGTTCATCAAATGGTTCGTCTATTTCGCCAACGTTGAAGGTAAGACAAAGATAACTAGCGATATAAAACCAGACTGGTTCAGCTGTAATTAAATCTAGATGCATTGACAAAAAAAGGTCTCTAAGAAGTTTATGACGGACGTTTTTAAAGCGGTGAAACAAGTTTAGGCTCAATTTTATCAACATGCATATTTAACAAAGACTTTGACAAAGCTGTTCTATTGGATGTTATTTAGCAAATGCTTTCTATTGGGTATTGAGGGCTATGTTAATAAGTATCATCCAATATTATCAATATTGAAAACAACACGTTAAAGCTGGATAACACTTTTGTCAAAGATATTTTAGAAATTCATGGATCAAAATCATAGCAGGATATCAGAACAAAGCGATTGATTTGCAAATTAATGCCACATTTTCCATGTTTACATTATAATTATTGTATAATTACTAATTGCAAACTGCGATAATTTGTAATAAAAGTAGTAGGTACCTATATCAATAACAGTAACTAGTACCTACATTATTTAATAATTACAAATCCCACGTCCATCAGTCAGATGGATTATATGAAAATAGATACTTTTATAAAGAATCAATCTTTCATTTACTGGATGCATGTTTGTTATAGATCTTCTTATAGAAATATTCACAGGTACACATTGTATTTAACTATAAGATGGCAAGCTTTGCCGTTCTGGGGTTCTGGATAGGCAACCAGTAATGCACATACACGTTTTATCCAAATAATGCAGTGAGTGAATTTCTTGTCATCATATCATTTGATACACCAAGAAACTAGTGATCAAATATACGGCTTCTCTGGAATATGATTGGTTGAGATTAACAATTGTTAAACTTTTTGTTAAACAAGAAAATGCAATTTTTTCACCTATTTAGGATGGAAAATCAGACTTGAAAAGATACTAGATGGTTCACAATGGTCGATTGTATATAAATTACGTCATTTTTACCTTTTTTGAGGTAAATTTCAAGCGATATCAATAATTTTCAGAGTACTTTGACAGATGCAAGTTCTTGAAAGGGCTGCTCTGATTGGTCAAAGTCTTTGTTAAAATTTACATGTTGATAAAATCGGGCCTTAGTGTATTGAATAGAATGATGAGTACTCTGAACTATAGTTGTTGAAGACAGACACCAGTCTTGTGATTTTCTGATAGATCCTCTTGTGTGTGTATGTGTGTATAAATGATTTATTGTTTTGTACAGGGGTGATTATGTTATAATAGCCAAAAAAAAAACTAGCGTGGTGTATATGATGTTTCAGAGGAGGACTTTGTGTACGGCACTCGATGCGCCCCTTCGATCCTGATCACGTTCATCAACATGGTGCTGCAGAAGAGGACGCCGTACGAGCCCAATTGCCAGACGTCGAGCATGTTCGCGGGCCAGACGGGCCTCCAATACCTGCTGTTCTACATCGCGATGATCTGCGTGCCGTGGATGCTGCTCGCCAAGCCGCTCATGATCATGCGCGCCAGGAAACAGCAGCACGCCTATTCGGTAAGTCATCTCGACAAGCGCCAACCGCTAAATTCCACAAACTTCAGAAATACTCGCTGAATAGGCTTTTTTTAAATAGAACATAACAGTATATTGCTCAACGATGACGTAATGACGGTAATGACGTGGTCGAAATTGTCGCACGAGCCGTAGGCGAGTGCTGTAAATTAAGAAGTGAGTTATTACCATCACCGCGAGTTGAATAGCATACTTTATCTACGACGGAAGCTCTGATTAGTACGACTTAAATACATAATAATTATACTCTGTTACCTGATACTTTAGACTGGCTTGAGGTCTATTTGATAGGTATCAGCTGACGAAGAAGTGCATCTCAGATTTTTTCCCGTTTGGTGCATTAATGTGAATATTAAAAAATCCTTTCCTCAATATGTTTCATGTAAAAAAGGTATGCTTTGTTTTAGGGCCATATTCATAGTCATCCCTGGAGTAATACTTAAGGTTACCTTGAGGCCCAGTTTCACAATCATTGGTAACCTCTAGTAGTCACTTGACCGACAGATGGAAGTCAACCAGTAGTTATCGGAGAGCTCTGTTTCACAAAGAAAACCAATGGTTGAACTTATCTATTTTTAAGTTGGCACAACTTAGAGCACTGCCATAATGGTGTTCCGTGAATAAAAGCTAACCCTTTGACAAAGAAACCTAACTTTTCCTTTCATATTTTTATAATCAAAATCCATCGACGTCTTAGACGTCAGTATCAAAATCCATGTTTTTGTAACCTCCAAAGCTGTCATCGATTAACTACAATAAACGCTAAGATAACCCATACCGCATGCTTGGGTTAACATAACTACTGGTTAACCAGAGCTTTTGACGTATACCGTCGATTATGAAATGGATTATTTTTGCTAACCACTAGTTTTCTTTTGACTAGTTAACTAACGATTGTGATACTGGGCCTAAAGCCGCGTTCTCAGAGCTTCGAACTGTCGCAGCTACACTTCCCCACTCTTTTCACACCCGTGTTGCGAAATTTGGAATGTGTCGCCAGCGACAACAGATGACGACGTGATGACACTTCTGTCCTTTGACGGATAGTGAAGTTGAAAATAGCCGACTGCAGAAGCTGTCGCTGGCGACACAGTGGTGAAGGAATAGGGGAAGTCTGTTCTCGACATACTATTGGTTACTGAAGTGTTGCTGGCGACACTACGCTGCTCTGAGAACGAGGCTTTAGTAACACTCAAGGGACCCTCAAGTGTGGCTTTCCTTGTGTATCTGTTTCCTAGGCAACATCTACGATATGGCGGGATTCATTTGGTGACGTTGTCATATTTCAAATATGTTAATTTGTTATGCCCATGTCTACACCTTTTGATGTTTTCTGTTATTTTTTTTCGTTTTGTGCCAATATTTCTTGTTTTGTGCCGGACCTTTTTCTGGATGTGACAGAAACTGACAACACCATACTCCAAAATTAACCTACAAAATGGTCTTGAGTGCAACGAAATGTCATGTTGTCATTTCATTACTTGAGTATTACTCAAGGGAGCCTTACGTAAGGGACCCTTAAGTAAGGTTTCGAAACACAAAACCTTACTTAAGGGACTCTTAAGTATTAAGGGACCCTTAAGTATTGACAATTAATATGACACTAAGAAATAATATTATGAAGTGATAGGTGGCAAGTTGGCGATTGAAGAGTGCAATGTGTTTGGTGCTGTGTTTCAGGTGACGCACCAGCAGATGGCGTCTGCGACGGAGAACGGCGACGCGTCGCAGCAAGTGGTGGGGGGCGCCGCTGGCGGTGGGGCAGGGGGGCCCGGCGGCCACGACGAAGAGCCCCTAGGGGAGATCTTCATTCATCAGGCCATCCACACGATCGAGTACGTGCTGGGATCCGTCTCGCACACCGCCTCATACCTTCGGTTGTGGGCCCTATCGCTCGCTCACGCGCGTAAGTATTCCTCCCCCCCTTCATCACAGGATGAATTCACCTACACTTACCGGCACGAAAAATGGAGCACTTGACATTATATGCTTAATTTTTTAAAATATAATTTTTGTAATAATACTATTAGTTTTTTTTTTTAGTTATTTTCAGTTTATATTCAGAATTATTTTGCTCTTTTTACTGCTATAATACCTTGTTTGTTTAAACTATATTTATTTAGTTTTTTGTAAATCTCGATAGTCTTAGGCCCGATTTTATCAACATGCACATTTTAACAAAGACTTTGACCAATCAGAGCAGCCCTTTCAAGAACATGCATCTGTCAAAGTTCTCTGAAAATTATTGATTTCTCTTGAAGTTTACCTCAAAAAAGGTCAAAATGGCATAATTTATATACAACCGACCATTGTGAACCATCTAGTATCTTTTCAAGTCTGATTTTCCATCCTAGATGGGTGAAAAATTGCATTTTCTTGTTTAACAAAAAGTTTAACAATTGTTAATCTCAACCAATCAGATTCCAGAGAAGCCGTGCATTTAATGACTAGTCTCTTGGTGTATCAAATGATATGATGACAAGAAATTCACTCACTGCATTATTTGGATAAAACAATAATTTACTATCGATAATAATTATGAATACCTGCAATATATCTTTGTTTTATAGTAAAAAGAGGTAAAAATAGCATTTTGTTACATTTCAAAAGTTACAGCTATTCCCCAAACATACAATGTGCATTACTGGTTGTCTATCCAGAAGCCCAGAACGGCAAAGCTTGCCATTTTATAGCTAAGTATAACCACAGCATAGTAAACAACAACCCTATTTTATGTACAATGTGAGTGTGTACGCTGCACCTGTGAATATTTCTATAAAAAAGTCTATAACAAACATGCATCCAGTAAATGGAAGGTTGATTCTTCATAAAATTATGTGTTTTCATATAATCCATCTGACTGACGGAGGTGGGATTTGTAATTATTAAATAAGGTAGGTAGTTGTTGTGATTGATATAGGTACCTACCTACCACTTTAATCACAAATTATCGCAGTTTGCAATTAGTAATTATATAATAATTATAATGTAAACATGGAAAATGTGGCATTAATTTGCAAATCAATCGCTTTGTTCTGATATTCTGCTATGATTTTGATCAATGAATTTCAAGATATTTTAATATCTTTGACAAAAGTGTCATCCAGCTTTGACGTGCTGTTTTCAATATTGATAAAATACTATTGGATGATACTTATTAACATAGCCCTCAATACCCAATAGAAAGCTTTTGCTAAATAACATCCAATAGCAAAGCTTTGTCAAAATCTTTGTTAAATATGCATGTTGATAAAATCGGCCCTTAATTTTTCTATTTTTCCATTACTTGTAACTAGTTGTGCGTGTTAGTAAACATGCAACATTGAATAAATGATTATTTTATGAATAATTATGATTCGTTGATATAGAACTGTCTGAGGTGCTGTGGAACATGGTGTTGAGCAAAGGGCTGCAGGTGGAAGGATGGCCGGGTGGTATCGCCCTCTACGTGATATTCGCCTTCTGGGCCAGTCTCACCGTCTCCATTCTCGTCCTGATGGAAGGACTGTCCGCCTTCCTGCACACCCTTCGATTGCATTGGTAAATATAACAAAAAAAAAACACTATTACTATTGCTTATACACGTAGGTCACATCGAACATTTTTGCACACTTGGTAAATAAACAGAGAATAATGGGGACAAATAACTAAATTATTTTCGCCATTTATTAAAACAAGAACGTCAATGCCTTTGAGCCATTTTATCTTTCAACATCTACTTTGAGAATAAAAACATGGATGCTTAAGTAATTCCATTTCTGACTCTTCCAAACTTGTTTGATACGCTGTATGCACGCCCTTTCAAATACTTGAGATAATAGTCCAAAAGAACCGAAGTCCACTTTTTGTTCCATCTGATCGAAAGAGCAATTTCTATTTTTTTTTTTATATATATAACTGTGCAGACCGCGCAGGCATAGCCTAAATACCAGAGTACCGCGGCTGCTGTGAAAGGGTTATTTTAGGGGAAGTTTGTTAACGCGAGAATTGAATGGGCCAATACCCTCAGGCCCAATAAATACATCTTCTGGCAGTCCATTCCAAGTCTTGGTCACCCTAGGAATAAATGTGCGGTTGTACCGCTCAGTTCTTGATGTATGAAGAACGACCGTCTTAGGATGAGATGTAGTGGTCGCACGGGTACATCTGATAGGAGCAGTGAGCGGCGGAACGATAGAGGATAGCTCAGAGGAGCAGATTCCGTTGGAATATCGGTAGAAGAGTGAGAGGTCACCAACAACACGCCGGTGAGAAAGTGACTGAAGGTGGCGCGGTAAGGCAGGATCGCCAATTAGTCGAATTGCCCTTCTCTGGACGGCATCTAGTATAGACAGGGTAGTAGGGGCAGCAGCTCCCCAGACATGAGAGCAATACTCCAGGCAAGGTCTTATCTGGGCTTTATATAACGTGAGGAGGTTACATGGTAAGAAATACTTTCTGGCTCTAAATAGGTATCCAAGCTTTTTACCAGCAGCTGTTGCAATTGACGTGACGTGTTCGTGCCAGATCAGATTTTCTGTAATGTTGGCTCCTAACAGCTTGAATGAGTGACTCCTTGGCAGAACCTGGTTGTTCATTAGAACTTGGTGTTGGTATGGGCACTTCTTGTTTGATAGCGTACAATACTGGGCCTTGGAGGCATTACATTTAACCGTATTTTTAAGCCCCCAAGCGGTAATGGTATCGAGATCCTTTGAAAGTGAAGCTGCCACTGCCAGTCTTCTGCGTTCCTGCTCGACCACAGAGATCGGTCTATTGCTCATGATGCCTGCATGCAGCGTACTGTCATCCACAAAACTGTGGATTGACAGAAACAATGTCGGAGCCAATACCGATCCCTGCGGACCCCGGCATTGATGCTATGGAAAGAAGAGGAAAAGCCGTCTACCACGACAGAGATTTTCCGACCTGAGATGAAGTCTGCGAGCCAACCGCAAAGCTTAACAAAGAGCCCATAAGACGGGAGCTTGTTTAGGAGAGCTGCATGCCACAGTTGATCGAATGCCTTTGAAATATCGAGAGCAACTACGTGAGCCTCGCCAAATGACTGGATGAGTTTGCTCCACACATGTGTGACGTAAGCCAGGAGACCTCCAGTTGATCTTTGGTGTCGGAATCCATATTGTCTGTCGTTGATTAAGTGATGGAGCTCTAGGTATTTAATGAGCTCTTGGTTGACGCATCTCTCCATCACTTTACTGATTACAGAAAGCAGGGCTATAGGTCTGTAGTTGGTCGGATCAGTTTTTTTTTTGGCACTGGCTGGATCCAAGCTGTTTTCCAGTCTTTTGGGAAAATGCCGGAATCGTAAGATATCCGAAAGAGGCGGGCAAATATGGGAGCGAGCTCCGGTGCGTACTTCTTCACAACAATGGAGAATGGAGGGGATCATGTCGGGTCCATTCGCCTTATTAATGTCAAGTGACTGCAGCACCTTCCGAACTATTTTTGTTCTGAACGCGATTTCGCTCATGGCTTGGGGTACTCTCGGTATGGATGGTAACTGGGCACTGGATAGGATTCTATTTGAATTTGTGGTTCTTGGGTTTTTAGGCCGGCGTCGTTTAGCGTTAAAGCTTGACGTTTCGCCACCACGAGTGGATGGCATCTTCAGAAGCTATTTCACTTCGGCGACTTCCAAAATACTGACGGCTGGTGGATCTTTACCTGTATTTATACCTGCTAATGGTGACGTGGCCCAACCAGGTAGCGTTGGTAGCCCCGCCCCTTCGCGATATGGTAGTGTCTTCAGGTCCTTTAGGATGGGTATCCATGTCCGGTTGACTTTCTGTGTTTCTTCTTTCCTGTTGAAATTATTATGATGTTTCTGTATTTCGATGGCTTCTCTTTGAAGTCTGGCATGGTATGAAGACGTTGCGGCAAGAACCTGTGTTTCTTCAAACTTGATCCTGTGACTTCCCTCCTTAATCGCATGTTCGGCTACCGCTGATTTGTCCGTATGGCCTAGTCGACAGCTAGCCTTATGTTCTGCAATTCTTGTGTTTATAGATCGCTTCGTTGTTCCTATGTATACACTCCCACATGTGCATGGTATGCGATATACCCCCGGTGTTGTGAGTGGGTCTCTTTTATCTTTCACCGTTCTCAAATATTCCTGTATCTTTCTTGTGGGCTTGTAGATGGTCTTGACGTTTTCCTTTCGTAACATTTTTCCTATTCTGTCTGTTATTCCAGGCACATAGGGTAGAAAAGCTTTTGCTATCGGTTTAGGTTCTGATTTTGTCCTATTTCTTCTCATTGTCCTTGTTATTTCTTTTTCTGTGTAACCATTTGCCTTAAGAGCATTCTTTAGATGTTCCAGTTCGGTGTCAAGTTCTTCTGGTTCGCACACTTTTCTAGCCCGTTCTGTTAAAGTTCTAATAATTCCGTACTTCTGAGATGGGTGGTGGTTTGATTCTTTATGCAAATACCGGTCAGTATGAGTTGGCTTTCTATATACCTTGTGCCCTAATCTAGCTCCTTTTCTTGTTAGAAGAACATCAAGGAAGGCGAGATTTTTGTTTTCTTCTACCTCCATGGTGAACTTGATGTTTTCATGCACGCCGTTCAGGTGTTCTAGAAATTCTTCGAGCTTTTCTCTTCCGTGATTCCATATGACAAACGTATCGTCCACGTATCTGAGCCATATCTTGGGCTTGTATTGAGCGCTCTTCAAGGCTGCCTGTTCGACCTTCTCCATTACAAAGTTCGCTACCACCGGGCTTAGAGGGCTTCCCATGGCTACACCTTCAATTTGTTCGTACATGTTGGCGTCCCAGACGAAGTAGGTTGTCGTTAACACGTGCTTGAAAAGGTTTGTAATGTCTTCCGGAAATATGTTCTTGATGTGTTCTATTGCATCGTTTAATGGCACCTTTGTGAATAATGACACCACGTCGAAGCTGACCAGCATGTCGGATTCTTCCAGCTGTATGTCTTTGATTTTCGTAATGAAATGGGCTGAGTCCTTGATGTACGAGTCGGTTTTTCCAACGTATGGCTGCAGTAATGTAGTTAAGTGTTTTGCTAATTCGTAAGTAGGCGAACCTATTGCGCTTACTATCGGGCGAAGTGGAACGTTGGGCTTGTGTATTTTTGGTAACCCATAAAGCCTAGGAGTCAGTGCTTCACATTTGCAAACCTTCTTTTTGGTTTCTTCGTCAAGGCTTGAATTCTTCACCATGGTTTTAGTTTTTCTCAATATGGTCTTGGTCGGGTCTTTTGCTAGAGTGCGGTAGGTGCCTGGATCTAGCAATGCTTTTATTTTATTTTTGTAGTCTTCGGTGTCCATCACCACTGTGGCGTTGCCTTTATCTGCAGACAGAACAGTGACATTTGTGTCCCTATTGATGTCCCTTAATGCTTTTAACTCCTTCGCTTTCAGATTACTGTTCGGCGGTTTTGCTTTTTTAATAATTCTTGCTGACTGTCCGGATTTCCTGTGCTTTTTCCTCAGGTAATGATCGTATAGCCGATTCCAGATTAGCAATAATCTCTTCAGTTGGTATTTCTTTTGGTGTAATTGCAAAGTTGCCTCCTTTCGCCAAAACAGAAATTTCATCTTCAGACAGATTACGTTTGCTTATGTTGACCACTGTTCTTTTGGTGTCCAGTCCGGGTGTAGATTTCTTGTTACTTGCCAGTCTCTCGAACTTTTCCTTCTGGATGTTTGTGTATTTCTCTCGTTCTTTTTCCATGGTTCTAAATGTTATTGAGTCGATCTTATCCCAGTCGGTTCTGTGAAGTTCTGTGCTTAACCGGTAGTGGATGTTCAACAGTTTCTTCCCAATTCTGTCTAGAATAGATCTGGTATTATGAATTCGTTCTCTTAGCAGTGCTCGTTCAGTACGTTCGAATATTCTCCTGGCTTGTTCAGATTTTATTACTGGTCTTATGTGTACAGCTTTGGGTATCACTCCTTCATCCCTGCACCGTGACAAGAATGCCAAAGAGGCTAGGAAATGTGCCTTCTTCTTCCGCAGATGTTCCAGTTGACGGTATAATGTCGTAACTTCCTCCCCATAGAGGCGGCAAATATACTGTGTAAGGCTTTCGCGGCTTCTATTCTATTTATTTGTACATATTTCATATAGAAATAGAGCCACTATGAAGGCAGTGCCTTGTGTATAGTATTGGCTAAATACAGCACATATATGATTGACGATATAACTGAGGTAAATGTAAGAAAAGGTATGCTGATGTATGTTTGCGTATTTGCAGGGTGGAGTTCCAAAGCAAATTCTACCTGGGCGCCGGTTACATGTTCCAGCCGTTCTCGTTCGAGGTGATTCTCGACTCTGCCTCCCAATCCAAAGAAGAACCGTAAACCGTACAACTGGATCGTATATGTTCCTAGCAGACAGCGGTACTTAACCTACATAATAACTATATGAGATATTGAACATATTATTATACTGCGTACAACGTTCGTTGTGTCCAGAGAAGAACAATGCATGCCTCATCGTAGACCGTAGACGTGTTATATCGATTAGGTATTATAACTGATGTGTATTGATAATTGACACCATCTTTTTTATTTCTGATTTATTTAACTTGTCCGCTTAATGTGAATAAATATAAGTGTATATGTAGAAGATTGGCGTTTTTATGTTCAAGCGTCCCAGTGCAATACAGTACCAGATGAGTCAAAATCAATTTTTATTGGGCAAATAAAGGTTACAGAATTTTTTTAGCTGATCCTAAAAATTCGGTAAACTGACACTTAACTTTCGTTAAACGACACTCAAAGTATTTTGTGTGGATAATGGGGTATTTTCCGGACAAAATTTTATGACGGAATATTGATGTTACGTCCCTAAAATCCATGTAACTAACATTTTTACTTTTTACTGTGAACGGGAAGTGGCTTAAAAGCACCTGCATAGTTCAAACATAAAATTTCGCGCCAAAGCTGTGACGTAATAAATCTAAGCGTGACGTAATAAGTCTTTCGTGGAGCTATCCTTAGAATGTGACTGTACCTTGTCATCTTTTCTCCATCTACAGAGATAACCTCCGCTTCGTATTGATATTGACAGATGTTTGTTTACATCATTTCATCATCTATCTTGGTTGAGACACCGTGACAGTCGTGACACCAGGGGAGGTTATGTATGCATGACACTAGTGACAGGCTGTTAAAGACGAGTGTTGCCGAATGACGAGTAAAATTGTGAAAAGTAACTATGAAACATTCTCAGAGTAAACTGCCAATTACATAACAATGCAAAACATGGAATAGCTGTGCAATATAATATTTATAGTCTACAAAAAGAGGGAAACTAAATAAACATAAAATAAGGTTTACATCCTTTATAGAAAAACTATGCAAAATATTAACAACGTATCAACCTTGAATCTACGCTCAATTCAAATTAAAATAGTCACATCATATCTACATCCGGCATAAAAATGACTTTTGATTGGTTGATTTCTTAGGCGGGAGGTTTAAGAGATTTAAATGAGCTCTTTTCAAAGCGTTGATTTTCAAAGTCTATCTTTACTCCACGTGGGCAGAAAAAAATTGAGCAAACACTGCTATCATTACAAATTAGATACAAGCAATTCATTTCAGCCATTAAACAGGCAATAACTAGCAAGTTGGAGAATACTCCATTCGAAAGGTGGGTATCTAATTAAAAAAAGTGGTTATATACATTTCATAATCAGAAGTGGAAGAGTGCAATACAAGTAAATCAAAAGATTCAGTGATTGATTGATAAAATTTGTATTAGGTGAAGTACCTTATTTTACTAGGAGAATATCACATTCACAGTTATACAACAATTTACATATTACAGACGTAAATAAGCTAACAAGTAAAAAATATAATGAAAAATCACAATGGAAAATTACAATTGAACTATTAAAAGTACAAAATTCAAAATTACACAATAAAAATACAAAAAAGTCGTCCATATAAAGAAGCATTATAAAATATCACAATAATTTATTTTACTGGGTTTCTTACGTGCCGATCAATTCTGTTTACACTACTGGTAATTCATATAACATTTCGATATATTGAATTAAAAAAAACTACTACGCATTTTGATAATAGCTATAATAGAATTGAAAAATGTGTTTATCTTTTCTATTTGTTTTATTCAAGTCAGATAAAATATACGAGTCTGTAATAGTAGACATCAATATACATAAAAATGGTTGATACTATAAATCGCAACGTCGTGAATAATCAGCAGTCAGCAGAATAGATCGACATCTCAAAAAACCGACAATATTTATCTTTACCAGTGTATAGGTAGTTAACCTCGCCTTAGTAGTTCTTAGAAGCAGTTTGACGAGATAACTCGCGTATATCTGGTCGACGCTGCTTTCAAGTTCTGGCAATAACGCCTAACTACCGATCTGCAGGTTGCGGGTTCGAATCCCGCCTCCGGCTGTCCACTATTTTCCGACATTTTAAAATGTATGCGGGATTCGCGAGTTGCTTTGGCAACGTTGCTGCCCGCTGCATAGACGGTGACAAAAATCGTTTCTACCATAGTGTAAATAAACATGGTGTGCTCACGCGCATGCAGCCGTCCGAGCGCCGGCACGCTGTGACGTCAGCAACGAGTATTTCTGTCGGCGAACTAGCGGGAATACCACATGATGGATTATATTTTAATTTCAAAGTGATAGACTAAAGGAGTCCAATAGCCAATTATTTGACAATTATATTATAGAGAAGTGAAAAATAGGTAATTTTACGACTTTTTCTACAAAAATGTATTATTTATTGGTAAATTTGGTCATTTTTTCCTAAGTTTACGCCTACAATTTTCGAAACTAATCCTTTTGTTTAATGTCTGAGTCTGACGTATATTCTCGTTCATATTAGATATAACATTATTTTGTCAGGATATTGTTTGATGGTTTCCACTGGGGTCTATCTCTAATAATTTTTTAAATATGTTTGATTATTTAGAAGACGACTGTCCATGGAATTTTAGAACTCTATCTCAACCAAAACGGGCTACTTTTAATCATCTCCTCACTAGGATATATGAGACTGACTAGATAGAAACTCAATCCAGTCCAGGGCCCGATTAGAAGAATGAAATTTGGTTTGCGCCCTCAAAGCTAGATTAGGATATTCGTTTTTAAATCTGTAGGCCACATATCCGGCAATAAATTTCAGTCCCTCGTTGGAAATCGTATCTGGCATTTTATTTTTTTTTCCAATTGACACAAAAGGTCATGTTCTTCAGAAATAAAGTTATCTAGGTCTTAATCTGAACTGTGAAAGGTAAAGTTGGAAAAATGAATATCATTTGAATCATTCTCTGTCCCAATAATATCGCTGTCAACAAGAACGTTCTTGAAAAACTCCTGAGTAAAGGACGCGTCATCAGCATCGATGTTAGAATTACTCGAAACTAAGTTTTTGACTTGTAATGGTTCAAGTAGGCACGAATCATTGCTAGCTTCTGCATATTTATTCATTGAAAATACGGCAGGTGAATATTTTCCGAGGATGTACCATAAAAATTTCAGTTTTAATAAACGTTTAATGCTAATTTGTGAAATGATTACCATCTTTCATATTAATTTTGTCCTTTCGGCGGCAAGCATTGCTCCATTGCATTGCGATATTTTAATTTTTCGGGAACTTGTAGAATTTTACATTTGGCTCTTTCATCTTACTATGGTTTTTACAACCGACAACTGCACAATTTGGCATTATGTATACAAATTTCAGTCTTCTATAACTCAAAATAAGGAATACAGAGTAAATTAAACAAAAATCGTTAGCGATTCTATTTAAAACGCGATTAAACAGGCCGTGGTATCACGACGTCTAATAATTCTCCGCGCGAAAAATCTCCGTTGCTGACGCAATGCGCAGAGCGATCGCAATTTCGTACGGCTGGCGAGCACACCAACGGTTTCTACTACGAACGTATATCAGAAGGGTTGTATTGGGCCATATGGGCCCAATCGGGGCCGGTCTTCAGCTTAACCGGGAAAGGGACGGACAGCCGCACGGAGCGCTCCATGCCCCTTTTCAAGATCACGGCCGCTTTGCGGAGGTGTTTGTCTGGGGAGGGCACCTCGTACAGGAGTTCGTCGTGCAGCTGCAGCACCAGCTTCGGAATCGACGTGCCCTCGAAGGCTTTGCGGAACTCCCTTTGGACGGTGATCATCGCCCTTTTCGCTATGTCTGCCGCAGAGCCTTGCACCACGCTGTTCACCGCCTGTCGCTCCGCTTGACCTGCAACCACGTTTTAACATATTATACAATGTGTTCCACCATCATGTCGACAAACTTTGAGGCACGAAAATACAATTAAAGTTATCGAGGAAAAATGCGAATAAAAAGAGGGTAACCTTTTGATTAATTTTTTATTACATTTTCAATTTCTGTATCACGACTCCATGGGTTCGCGCAGTTGTAGCGCCATAACTTGATTATTTATGGACCGATTCACGACATTTTGGACTCATTTTATAGGGGAATGACTGGGCATCAACTAAGGCAAAAAAATAATATCCGACAATTTCTAAGGCAAAAAAAATTCACCAAACTAAAAAAAAATTTCTAATGCACTTGTTCTGGTTACTTGTAAATAATTTGGAAAAAAGCCATATTAGAGCCTATTTATAAACACAGTTTAATGTTTATCAGGATGTTTCCTGTCTAACGACACGCAATTTGTTTAAGTAGCACTAAAATCATCGACGAAATAGGCTTTTTTATTACGACTAATTTTGAAATAAACGAGAACTTGGTATGGACATTGTCTTTATTGAACTTTGGTACAGATTACTACCTAAATGCAATTTAGATGAACAAATTTCATTATTTTTATTTTTAGTATTATTTATTTAGTATTCAGCCAAATGACTGAAAGGCAACTCATTGAAATGAGATATGTTGGAATCACTTGGAAATCAAAGAAAACAAACTAGAGAGTAGCTTAGCGTCGAGTAACCCAGAGCGTTAGTTTCAGAAGTCAAGCGTGCTTAAATGAAAATGGCGGACATTTTGAAAATTTCGTTAATTAATTTAAATACTAAATAATCACATTTGTTCATGTAAATTACATTTAAGTAATAATCTGTACCGAAGTCCAATAAAAACAATGTGCATACCAAATTCTCGTTTATTTAAAAATTAGTCATAATAAAAAAGCCTATTTCGTCGATGATTTTAGTGCTACTTAAACAAATTGCGTGTCGTTGGACAGGAAACATCCTGATAAACATTCTGTGTTTATAAATAGGCACTAATATGGCTTTTTTCCAAATTATTTGCAAGTAACCAAAACAAGTGCATTACAAATTTTTTTTAGTTTGGTGGATTTTTTCAGCCTTAGAAATTGTCGGATATTATTTTTTTGCCTTAGTTGATATGCCCAGTCATTTCCCTATAAAATGGGTCCAAAAACTTGTGAATCGCTCGATAAATAATCAAGATATGGCGTTGCAACTGCGTGAACACATGGTGCTGTGATACAAAAGTCATAATACAAAAAGGCCTATTCTGTCGAAAATTTTCGTGCTACATACACGAATTGCATGTGGTTAGACAGGAAATATCCTGCTAAATATTAAACTCTCTTAATAAATAGGCACTAATACCGCTTTTTTCAAATTATTTGTAAGTAACCAAAACAAGTGCATTACAAAATTTTTTTGTTCAGTTTGCTGAATTTTTTTAGCCTTAAAAATTGTCAGGTATTGTATTTTTTTTGCCTTAGTTGATATACCCAGTCATTCCCCTATAAAATGAGTCCAGAAAGTCGTGAATCATTCGACAGATAATCAAGATATGGCGTTACAACTGCGTGAACACATGGCGCTGTGATACAGAAATCATAATGCAAAAAGGCCTACTCTGTCGAAAATGTTCGTGCTACATACACGAATTGCATGTGGTAGGACAGGAAACATCCTGCTAAACATTGAAATGTCTTAATAAATAGGCACTAATACGGATTAGTGCATTTCAAAAATTTTTTTTTCAATTTGGTGAATTTTTTTAGCCTTAGAAATTGTTAGGTATTATCCTTTTTTATCTTTAGTTGATATGCCTAGTCATTCTCCTATAAAATGAGTCCAAAATGTCGTGAATTGTGAATTGTATATGTTACTTTTTAATAGGTTTCATCCTCACAGAAACAACTAAACATAGAGAGAATAAACAATTAAATGCATTAGGCACTGTTAAAATAGGCTTATTCTACCTTTAAATACAAGAAAACGCTAATCTATCACAAAGGTTCATGTTAAAATTCTGAATTTTTTTTCGTTCATAATACTTTCTGAAATGATCTATCGATCGAAGTGTTGATTTTGAATGAACGTCCTTAATTTCTGTAATGAGATCACCATCTATAACGTTCGTTATTACTTTTCATTTTAAAAAAAATTCGTACTTATTATGAATGGGTAGTGATCACGAAAGTATCATTTATAGAGTGTTCTAGGGTTAATACCAATACGAACCTCTTTTAGTTGGATCAGTATCGTCGTGAATGTTGGGCAGATACCGCCTCCTGCCCGTCAACGTTTCCACGTATCCGTTCCTGCGGCATTTCTCCACCGTCTCCTTGATGAACGTCTTCAGGGCCGGATAGGTGTTTTTGAAGGTCTCCATGAACGCCAGCGCATCCTCCTCTTCGATCTCCAGTTGTTCCGACAGAGCTTTCGCACCCATGCCGTAGATGATGCCGTAACAGAGGTGTTTCGTGTGCTGACGCATCCTGTCGTCCACCTGTCAAGTCACAACCAAAATCAAGTCAATTTTTTGGTACTTGGTACTTTCCAAACATCATAGGTTCACGGACAAACAAATTTAATGAATGGTAAAATGTTATCAACCAAGTCTCCATAGCATTCGTTAAGGGGCAAGGGACCGCGGCACATACGTTTATACATACAGGGTTGGGATGGTATGGAACCAAGCAAATAAATATCTTTGAAACGGAAAGGGTGATATTGCTGAAAATTTCCAGGTAAATGTAATGACGCATAATGCATCTGAAGACATTATGTTATCTATTAATGCACTTCCGGTCCAACCGGAAGTACCGTCAACTTTTTTAATTTAAATGGGACACCCTGTATATTTTTGCAGATTTTAATACAAGTTATGGAACGCCTATGATCAGAGAAGACAACGAGTCAGCGTCTTTTGATGGCGCCTTGCATATTTCTAGGATGTAACATAATCTTTTTCTTTGTTCCCATCATATCAACCTAGCTTTGTATTTTACATATTTTATTCAGTCTTTATCCAACTTCTGTACAATTCACTACATTTTTGGAAATAAAATATTTTTTTAAAAACGGACTTACGGCTTTCCGAAATATATCTTACATCTTTTTTTTCAGAATACGTCCATAGTAAGTTTAGTATTTGTTTCTGCAAAAATGGGAAAGATAAAGCTTTTTTATTTATTGAAACGTTCATTTTATTTGATGTGTTACAATAAGAAAATTTGAAATGAATTACCAGGAATTATCTCAGATATTCAAAATGCCCGCCATTTACCTCCTGACAATATGCAAGTCTGTTGACAAAGAGCTGAGGTACCTTGTCGAATCAATTCACGTCAGGATCAGGACGTCAGGAGGTAAATGGCCGGCATTTTAAACAAATGAAGAAACTTTATCTTTCCCGTTTTTACAGAAACTAATACTCAACCCACTATGGACGTATTCGGAAAAAAACATGTATTAAAATCTGCAAAAATATATATGGTGGCCCATTTAAATTAAAAAAGTTAACGGTACTTCCGGTTAAACAGGAAGTACATTAATAGCTAACATAATGTCTTCGGATGTACTATACGTCACTACACTTGCGTGCAAATTTTCAGCAACATCATTCTTTCCGTTCAAAAGTTATTTGCTTGGTTCCATACTTTATCCCAACCTTGTATGTATTTGCCATGTAAAACATAGATTCGCAAGTAAACGCACAACTCATTACAGACAAAGTATTTCAAAGACCTTAATTAATTACAACTTTTTCAAAAAAGTTCTTTAGTGGGCAAAAAAACTCGCAATGCAAAATCATACATTCTTCGAATGCCTGTAATTGAACAACCAAACACGACATCAAAACAAGGCCACCGAAGTGACATAGCGCAAGCTTTCTTCTTCAATTTGCTTTTTGAATCATTACTGTAGATTTAGAAGTAATGTCAGGAGCTTCGAAATGCGAAATTCGTTTTTATGGCGACCTTTGGACCTTACCTTTGGCCTTTTCAGTTTTATAAAAAGATAGAAAACGGTCAGGAACCCCTAAAACATCTAAAAACGAAGTTTGAGCTGTTTTCATATTTTTAGTTTTTTGATTATTGCTACGCTGCCACTGACGTGTTTTCCATCCTCACCACAGTAATAATAATGTGTCAAAATTTCATTAGAATCAATTGAATAGTTTCCACGTTACGAAATACAAAACGATCTAAAGCAATAAATACTCGTATGTATACAGAAAATTCCAAGTCCCTTAGTTTCTGTAATAGGCAAGACAATGTTCAGATGGATCTAAAAAGGTGATTTATGTCGCTAGGTCTTCCTTCACAGGTCAGTGGACAGCCTACTATGGATACAGCAAATTTTTCAGTTTTCCAACCCCCCCGCCCCCCAACCACCCCAATTTCAGCCCCACCCAAAGAAACTCAAAAAATGATCAGGAAGCTCTAAAACACTTAGAAACGAAGTTTGAGCTGTTTTTATATTTTTAAAAGGGGTATTATGCCGCTAGGTCTTTCTTTTACAAGTCAATGGATAGCCTATTATGAGTACAACACATTTTTGAGATTTACAACCCCCCCACCCCCTAACCACTCCATTTTCACTCCCATCCAAAAAAAAAGTAGAAAATGATCAGGACCCCGTAAAACACCTAAAAACGAAGTTTGAGGAATATTTAATGTTTTTGTTTTTTGCTCATTACTTCGCCGCCGAATATTACCTACAACGACACCACAGCATATCGCTGCCCAAATTTCATAACAATCCATCCAGCCGTTACTGAGATTACGAGGCTAGAAAAACCCGTACAGACAGACCGACGGAAATGAGTAACGTGGATTTTCGTTATGTAGACATCATAAAACGCCCAAATAGCGTATTATCTCAAAATCGAAAATTTTCGCGATCACAATACTCCTCTCACCTATCGGTGTGGGAAGTAAAAGTGAGCCGGAGCTTTCAAGGATAGGTTTTCATGTGTCAATTTTATAAATTTGCATAGACCACCATTATTTCTGAAGATACAAAAGAAGGATGTCTCGATACTAAGCGGTTTTAAACTTACAGGTTATAAGATAATGAACGTATCATCCAAAAGTCCACACATATGTCGTCAAAGGTAATACTCGTATAGGACTATAAACTATACAGGGTCTTTCAAAACGAATGCGAAAAACTTGGTAACAATCCCTTTTCCAAAATATGGGGTAGTTTGTTATATGAATGTTGGATCAAAATTCAACCATTAGGAAGACATCGCGCTAGGCCACCACAAAAACGGCCGCAAAATAAGGACGTTGTGATGGTAATAGTGGTCGGTGGGTAGCGGTTACCTTGTGGACGTCCACCTTGTTCCACTTGGCGGCTATCGACCGGAAGACGTCGTCTCCAGGCTGGCTCATGATGTTCACCAAGAGGGGATCTCGGGAGAGGTGCGTCAGTATGCGCAGCTCCAGCTGACAGTAATCGGCCGACAACAAACACCATCCGTCAGGAGCACCGAATGCTCTGCGACAACTGATCGATACCTGCAATTAGGGTTGGAGAAATCATACTTTTTTTTTTTAAATTCAAGTCGCACTTTCTCTAGAAACATATTTTCTGCACATGTTTTGACATCTTCAGGGTATTTCTGACACAGATTCAGGTTGAAAGGTTCTTTTATTATCTGACTATTGCTGCGCCGCCACTGACACGATATCTAAATAAAAACCATACGCGTTTTCCATCCTCTCCACGGTAGAAATAAAAATGAAGGGTACCGGCTGGATTCGAACCAGCGTCTCCGGAATTCTAGACCGACGCGTTACCAACTGCACCACGGTGCCCCGTGGTGGAGCTGATACACAGCGCCGACGACATGGTGTCGACACCCACCACTCCCCCGTATGTCTCTGAGAACCGTGTGTTTTCAGTCATCCAGAGAGATCTAGTCAGTTGTTGGGTAAGTGTGAATCTCCTACCGCCATTTGCACGGCAGCTTTCTTTGTTAGTGAAATAAAATGCCGGATACGCTGGTTCGAATCCAGCCGGTACCCTTCATTTTTCCGATTTTTCTGTGAAGCAAATGATTTGAATTGTCTTCCCCTTGCGAAGTAAGCAAGCACCTTTCATTGTAGGCAAGACAGTGTTCGGATGGACCTAAAAAAATAAATTATGCCCCTAGGTATTTCTTTCACAGGTCAATGGCCAGCCTATTATTAGTACACAATTTTTCAGTCTTACAACACCCCCCCCCCCCCAAGCACCTCAATTTTACCCCCGCTCAAAAAAAAAAATAGAAAATGATCAGGAACCCCTAAAACGCCTAAAAACTAAGTTTGGGCTGGTTTTATATCTTTAGTTTTTTATTATTGCTGCGCTGCCGCTAACACGATTTTTCATTAAAATTAATTCAACGATTGCCCCATTACACAATACAAAACGATCTAAAGTAATTCTCGCATATGTATACATCAGAAAATGCTAAGCCTTGGTTTCTGTAATGAGCAAGGCAATACGATGTTCGGATGGACCTAAAAAAGCATAATATGACGCTAGGTCTTTCCTTCACAGCTCAATGGACAACATGTAATGAATACAACAAATTTTCCAGTTTTACATATGATCGGTGTGAAAAGGCGTACCTCCTCCTTGGTGATCGGATTCAGGAGCTGGAAATCCTTGGGGATGTTCTGCAGATTCGGTTCGTGCATGGAAATCCTTCCGGTAGCCGTGTGGGTGATGCAGCAGCCGTGGATACGGTGATGGTGTTGATGGGATTCTCCTTCTCCCTCCTCGGTTACCCGCATCAGGGGGTACAGCGTCTTGGTGAGGGTGTAGTTCACCTTCCGCCACGTCAACACCAGCTCCGATATTGGGTGGTCGTTCTTCTCCAGCACTTGGTTGCGCGTGCTCACCATTCTGCCTTTGAACATACCTGCACACATACAAGCTTACATATTAGATGTCGCATTCGGATAAGTATCGTAATCGTTAGTTCATCATCATCATAGTCACAATGTCTTACTCCTAAAACGCATTAAGTCGGAGCATTGCCGACACGAATATTATCGATAGTTTTGAGAACTGTAGCTCGCCATCGTTCGCGATTTACTGTCAGTTCAGTGGCGCTTTTGATACTCATATCCAGCAACTGTTTCGTCGGATCCACCCAGCATGTAGGGAAACGGCCACGACGCCGCCCACTCGGGGCGTGAAATATTTTCGAAGAATGTAAGCATTCTCGTCGACACAATGGAGGATAGTCTCTTTGGATTACCGAGCTCATCCAGTATGGAAACGTTAGTTCGATGGACGGTATAAAGAACTCTCAGCATTCTCCTCCACGACCACATTTCAAAAGCGTCTATGCGAGCTCGATCTGCCTTTTTAACAGTCCGAGGCATACAAAAATATGCAGAACACAAGAGACTGAACCAGCGACATTTTTGTAGCTTTAGTGATGTTATGATCACGCCATATTTTAGTAAGCTTTGTCATGGCCACACATGCCTGTTGAATGCGCCGTCGAATCTCATTTTCACAGCTACCCGAATTGTCGATCAAAGAACCGAGGTCCACAAGACTTTAAACTACTTCACAACGGCGTTTTGACTTTATTTCTCGATGCTTATCATGCTCTCGATCTACGATCATAACCTTGGTCTTGTTGTAGTCAATACCAAGACCATATGCTGCACTGCGTTGTTCTAAGAAGTTTAATAGAGCTACTCTTCCTGAAAAGCAGCAATAAGGGTTATACCCCCATTCCAGTTGTCCAATACCTATCTTATCACAAATTCAAAGTAAATGTTAGTTAGCCAGTGATTAAAATAAAACTAGTGATTAGCGAAAACAATCTACACTCACTGACACAAAAAACGGTATTTAATGGTTTTTAAATATAATTTTTGTAATGTTTCATTGCCCTTAATACTTACCCACAAGCAAGACATCAGTTTTTTTAATTAATTTCTAACGACAATCAACCGTTTATTTGAAAAGATGGATTTAATAAAAAGAGTACTAAAATGAAATTTGTATAATTGTATCACTCTAAACTGCATAGTTGGCTATGGGTTTTTTTTTGTTGTTTTTAATAAATTTGATACCTTGTCGGATGAGCTAACGTTGGCGTTGACTATAGTCTCATTCTGAATGATCGTTTCGTATCCTTACCAATAACTTTAGCGACATCGGTAGAAGAGACAAAGTTGAAACGTCTGCCGGCCAAAGAATACGCTTTCCTTTCAATCGCCGCTAGTTGAGCCTTCAAGGCTTCTTCCAATTCCTGGAAGACACTTTTCTTCACGCTGATGCCGTTCAACTCCATTCTCGACAAGCATACAATGACGTCAGTTTCTAAATCTACGAGCAGAAAAAGTATAAAATACAGTGCTGTTCAAAATTATACATAAACTTCCAAATCCCATTAGTTTGTCATTTATTGTTCAATTTTCATAATTTAAAAAAATGGCCACGTTCAATAGTTCTCACTCGCATATTACATCTCAAAGGCGCGTCAAAATTTAGAGTATACAATTTCAATAATAGAGGAAGATTTACGAAATATCCCGTACATACGATGTGCTGTAGGAGCTTTATTTGAAGACCATCGGAAATTAGGAATGGATCACATACCATCATTGCACGCAAGATATTTTAGACTGGTCTCGACAATATTAGGTTATATACCTTAATCAATGGTTATAGATAAATTATTATTGTAGTGTATATTTTTTAAAAGCCTATTCCTCATACAAAGCCTAGTTTTCGAGGTGGCAATATTTGTATGTCACTATTTATACAAATAAATAAAAAAAAATCTCGAACTTTCATGGACTTTGTTGTTTGACCTAAAATACAGCGTTAATCGAAAATTCTTTTCCCTACCATAACTTCAAAATACCTTGTAAAACAATTCTGTCAGCAAACCAACTTCAAGAAGCATCCATTGATAAGAAACATACTTTTTCTCTATCTTTTTTTCTGGGTCGATGCATAGTGAGGTTGATTTTTTACAGTGTAATGAAAAATTTGCCAGGTTTTACATTACGAAAATAATACTAACCATAAACATCCAGACAGGATAATTGAACGTCTTCCAGACGTTTCTTTAAGGAGTCGACGAGATGCCAAATAAGAACAGCCTCGATAGCAGACCGTTTTTTCGCTTCCACTGAACCAGAAATGTCTAAGCCGATACCTCCCACACCTGTGCAACGTCCCGCCAGCTGGGCTAATTTTATCCCCTCTGGGAAATAACTCACCATCTGCGGATCAAAAATTATATCATTCGTGAAATTCTAAATAAAATGATTCCACCAAAAGACGACGTGTTTTTATGCTACAAACGATAATCATATGTCGCTTTTTCTCAAAACTGCGACTAGAAAAAATTAAATAGGGTGATATGTAGAAATGTCAATAATAGGGTACTTGCAGAGGTCGTGAAATCGTCTCGGGAGTATACATCGCGTAAAGAAAACCATATCAAGAAGCAGTAGGAAACAAAAACATGATTTTATTGATGACCAAAAAAAGATATTTGCAAAATAAAATAAGGATATATTCCAATTTTTCCACGTGACTTAAAACAAAGGCTGACGTCACAGGTATCTTATCGATATCGACAATCGATACTGTTACAGCGCAGGTCAGTGAGATTCAACTGCAAACTAGAGATGATCTGAATTCTTTAACAATGGGAATCAATTTATTGATGCTTAAACATATTTGAAACAGGCAATTAACCCACTAGCATTTTCACTGCAATACATTTTTATATCTGATAGGTATCACAGTTCATCCTGTTTGTGACCGAGATTCGCATCTAATCGAAGCCATCATTTTATTTCGGCGCATCCTATTATGAATGAATCCAAAGAAAGAATCTAATTCAAGCCCATTCCTACAAAGTGAATTAGTAATCTAGCCTAACTTTTATTCTTTTGACTTTTGTATTTTTGTGTGTGACTGTGTTTTGGTTATAATGATCCATGTCAAAATGTTAGGTTAGCACTGGCTATCGATATCGAATATGAATACTTTACATCCCATCACTATACGATATCACTGACGTCAGAGGTTGTTTGCGCGGCATTTTCCGGCATTTGAAATAATTTTTGGAATATCTCTCACAGCGGATTCCAAAAAACCAAACAAGTGATTTTGTCATGTTTACTAGGCTCTAAGGAACGCGTAAAGGACATAATATTTTTTTCTGCAAGTACCCTGCTGTAAAAAGGTTACGGGACAGGGGATGAACAACAACCGCTTGAGTCTGGGAAGTTCCTAGAACGAGATCTACCTTGTTCAAGGTCCACATTTATTCATTTAAATATATCAATGAGATATCTTACGCGTCGATATGGTTGCCCTTGTATCTGCCACTGTATTGTGTGGCTTTAATATCAATATTCTATCAAGCGACTCATCAAACATACCATTGCCAGAAGATTCTTCTCATTCGCGTCAGGATCCAAAAGCCAGTCGGCCACCTTCGGATCGTCAACCTTGGCGTTGAACTGGACATCCAGGCAGTACCGTAACATCTTTATCTGCTCCTTGGAATCGAACATTTTCACTCTAACGTCCTCGTTCATCAAAACGGTTTTCAACAGTTCTGCAACCTTGGAGGTAAGTTGATGAGTTGCCTCCAAAGACAAATAGTAGACAACGTTTGCGCCCCATGCTATAGCGACCCCGTTCAACATGCTGCTTTTGAACGCAAATTGTCGCTTTGGCTGTTCACTTTTCATTTGACATCTCGCTGTACCTGGAAACCATCATGTTATGCATATTAACGATTATGTTAAGATATTATAACAAAATTGGCTTGTGATACTATACCAGATATTTTGGAGCATTGTAAAATTCAAATATTTGCTGACGATGTTTCGACGCAATATACATATCGAATACAAAATTAGATATTACGTTAGAACTTTTAAATAATGAATGAAAATAAAATTAAACTGAATACTAATAAAACAAAATACATGATAATTGACAAACATTTAAACGAAACACCAATTACTCTTTTCGTTAATAATGACAAAATTGAAGTAGTTACATCTATCAAACATTTGGACATATATGTAGATACTAAATTGAAATTCGAAGATTACTTTGATTATATTATTTCAAAAATATCCAAAAAAAGATAAATAACTTTTAATGAATTTGCCAAAGCATCGGTGTTTATTCTCAAAAAATGTAGTCAAGTTGATTGACTCAGTACTTCGCACACATTCCGATGATAGCAGTTTTATTATTTTCCCACAGCATGAAACTATAGTCTAGATGCCCCTGCAATCAAATCATCGCTCGCCCGACCGCAAAAAAGTGTTTTATTCCACTAAGTGCTTCTTCCACAGGTCAATGGACAATATATCATGAATACAACAAATTTTTGAGTTTTACAAACCTCCACCCCCGAACCACCCCAATTTCATCCCCAACCAAAAATTTTTTTAAAATGATCAGGAACCCCTGAAACGTCTAAAACGAAGTTTGAGGTGTTTCTTATATTTTTAGTCTTTTTATTATTGCCGTGCCGCCACTGAAATGATTTCTAAAAACGTGCTTTCCATACTCGTCGCGGTAATAAATCTGTGTCAAAATGTCATTAAAGTCAAGTCCCTTGGTTTCTGTAATCGGCAAGGCAATGTTCGGATGGACCTGAACCCCAAAAAAAGTAGAAAATGATCAGGAACCCCTAAAACACCTAAAAACGAAGTTTGAGCTGATTTCATATTTTTATTTTTTTAATATTGCTGCGCCGCCACTGAGACGATTTCTAAAAATCAGACGCGTTTTGCATCCTCGCCGAAGTAGTAATACTGTGCCGAAATTTCATTAACATCAATTCAGTAATTTCAACATTATAATATATACAGAACGATCTAAAGCAATACTCGTATGTATACATGGGAACATTCTAAGTCCCTTGGTTCCTGTAATACACAAGACAATGTTCGGATGGACCTAAAAAAGTGTATTATACCGCTAGGTCTTTCTCACTCAGGTCAGTAGACAGCTTATTATGAGTACAACAAATTTTTCAGCTTTACAACCCCTCACCCCCCAATAACCCCAATTTCACCCCCACCCAAAAAAAAAGTAGAAAATGATCAGGAACCTTCAAAACGCCTACAAACGAAGTTTGAGGCATATTTGAAATTTTTCGTTTTTTTGCTAATTACTCCGTCGCCCATGCACCGACTTCAAAATTGTAGCAACATTACCTACTACGACCCTACACCATATCACTACCCAAATTTCATCAAAATCTATGCAGCGGTTACTGAGATTAGGAGGCTAGAATAACGCCAACAGACAGACAGACAGACAGACCGACAGACCGACAGACAGACCGACAGACAGACCGACAGACAGACCGACAGACAGACCGACAGACAGACCGACAGACAGACCGACAGACAGACCGACAGACAGACCGACAGACAGACCGACAGACAGACCGACGGAAATGAGTGACGTGGATTTTCGTTATGTAGACATCATAAAACGCCCAAAAAGTGTATTATCTCAAAATCGAAAATTTTCGCGATCACAATACTCCCCTCACCTATCGGTGTGGGAAGTAAAACGTGCACAACACCTTTTCCTCATTTAATATACTGTTCAACTATTTTATATACTGCAAATATACTACCATTTTCAAAATCACAAGTGCTGCGTAATAAAGCAATGAGAATAATTTTGAATAAAAGTTCGCAAATGTAGGTTATATGTTGCAAGAACTTCAATGGTTGAATATAAAAAATTTTATGTTGTATTTGTTCCTCATTTTCATATTTAGTTTAAAAAATCATTTATTGCCGGAAATTTTAGATAATTTTATAGAATTGTACAATCACTGTCATAATCATTCGATTAGAATAATAAATTATAATTTTTCATCTACAAATTTGCAATAGCAATATGACAAATAAATCGATGTTCCAAAAAGGGTTATACGAATTTAATAAATTGGACAATAATATATTAAATCAAGTACCAATTTGAAAGAATTCAAGACAAGATTGAAAAAGTATTTGTATTGTAGCAATTATGCTAAATAAATCTATACTCCTACCACCAATTCCATCTATTGTAACACATACCCAATCCTATAGTCGACTTGGTCTCCGCAACTCTGCTACAGGCCAAAGACAGAGAAAACCTACGCTGTCGCTTCAGCTCACCGGCAAACAAATCGAACAAACCGGAATCATCACAAACGTTCACCACCTCGATCCGATTCAAATCCACCGCATCACCGTCACAGAATTTGTCTTCGGCAAAAGACAAACTCACAGGAATGGACTCCATCCCACCACAGCCCTTCAACCTCTTACTAGGCGTGGCGGCGCCCATGCTTGCGTTCTTCCTTTTCTTCGTGTCCGCTTCATCTTCGGACGTGTCGAAGATGTCCGAGCTGCAATCGTTTTCGAAGGATTCAGCGAAAGCGTCTTGCAGAACGGCCATCGTGTCCATCTCTGCTCCTCCGACGTTCTTCTCTTCGGAAGAGCTGCCGCTCAGGTGAAGATTGAACGAATCGAAGAGGCTCTCGTCCGACTGCATCTTGTCCATGGTCACGTTGACTGGGCTGCACGCAGAACCGCCAGAAATGTTCAGCTCTCTGGACGAAGATGAAGATAGAGCGTCCGAAACTTCTCTTCGTTTGGAAGGTGAATCTTTACTGTGTCCGTTTGAAGATACGGCTTTTTCGATCTCTGACAGATTCACGTTCGAGAACGAATCAAAATCGCCTTTAACGTAAGTTGCGTTCAAGACGTTTTGGTTACGCTCTGCTTTCTCATTTTCGGCAATTTTCTTGTTGCTGATGTCTTCACTGTGATTGCTCTTCAAAAACTCAAGTGATGACTCAGGAATAGAAGTGTTAGGATTATTTTGGTTATCATTTTCAGCAATTTTGAACTTGTTCTTGTTCTCTCTCTCTTCACTGTGATTGCTCTTCAAAAACTCATGCGATGATTCACGAATATAAGTGTTGGACACGTTTTGGTTATCATTTGGAGAGCGTTTGTTACCGATTTCTTCATTTTGGCCATGATTCGATAATTCTGGCAATGGTTCGTTGATAGAAGAGTTCGATATGTTTGTCTCGCTGCCAAACAAAGAGCAATCACTTGAAACGTTCTGTATCGACATTTCGACGTCTTTGCAGTTTTCTGCTTTCGGGGTTTCTTCAGATGTCTGTTGTTCTGTTTCTTCTGCCTTATCCTGCTCGCTTTTCCCGTTTACTTCTCTTTGGTTCGTTGATGGCTGAAACAGATATATGCCTTTTATTTGCTACAGAACAGGTGGAACGAGAGTGGCTTTGATATATAATTATATATCTTCAAACTTAAATACTTGTACCATTTAGAATTCATTAGATACCTTGATAGCTTCAAGAATATGTTAAGTTAAAAGTAATGACTCAAGATACATGATACATTTTTCTTATAATCTTATAAGATTCTAGTAGCAGAAATACTAAAAATAATAGAACTACTATTATAACTTCATGTTGATGTAAATTTAACGCCATATTACTATGGTTATAAAGATGAAAAACGAGTTGCTCTTCTAGATGCCCGAGGCCTCGAAAAGGGTTTCTGCTTGAAAGATAATGCGCATTGTCATATTGCAAGGGCATCGATGAGGTTTTTACAAGAAGCTAATGTCAGGATACTTCCCTGGTCTCCACAGCCACCCGATTTATCGCCTATTGAAACAAATGGAGTCAAGTTGATTGACTCAGTACTTCCCACACATAATGATGATACCATTTTATTATTTCCCACTACATGAAGCTATAGTCTAAAATCCCTTGCAACTAAATTATCGCCCATCCGCCCTCAAAAACAACATCCAACACAAAAACCCTCGTAAATAGTTTCTTGCGTCTCCCTCCTTAGGAACTAGGGCGTCACAGTTTATTTCTGCATGCTTGAACTGGACGATGCGAAACGATCAAGAGCCTCCAAACCATCTAAAAACGAAGTTTGAGCTGATTTTATGTTTTAGGTTTTTTGATTTTTGCTGCGCCGCCACTGACACAGTTTTTCAAAAATAGAGTCGTTTTCCATTCTTGCACGGTAATAAATTGTGTGTCAAATTTTTTTAACATCCATTCAATAATTTTCGCTTTACGCAATATACATAGAACGAAATAAAGCAAAACTCGTATGTACAGATCACAAAATTGGTTTCTGTAATGGGCAAGCCAATGTTCGGATGGACTTAAAAAAGTGTAATATGCCGCTAGGTATTTCCTCTACAGGTCAATAGACGGACTATTATGAATACAACGAATTTTTCAGTTTTACTACCCCCCACCCCTCAACCACCAAACTCAGCCCCGCCCAAGAAAAAGTAGAAAATGATCAGCAACCCCTAAAACGCCTAAAAACGAAGTTTGAGGCATATTTGAAATTTTTCGTTTTTTGCTAATTGCTCCGCCCCCCGTATAACGATTTTCAAAATTATAAGAACATTACCTACTATGACCCCACAGCATAACGCTGTCCAAATTTCATCACAATCCATGCAGCGGTTACTGAGATTACGAGGGTAGAAAAACGCGATAGACAGACAGACAGACCGACCGACAGACAGACAGACCGACGGAAATGAGTGACGTGGATTTTCGTTATGTACACATCATAAAACGCCCAAAAAGCGTATTATCTCAAAATCGAAAATTTTCGTGATCACAATACTCCCCTCACCTATCGGTGTGGGAAGTATGCGATTGGATGGGTCCATGCATAGGTGATCTACTCAATCCTCCGACCACGCTGGACGAACTGGAACATGCTGTGAGGGCAGCTTGGGAGGCTGTACCTCTAGAGTTCATCAACAACCAGATTACGAGCATGTCGCGTAGGCTAGAGGAGTGCATTCGTCAACATGGAGGAGCCATCCATTTATTGACCTGCTTTATTTTGTATAAACTAATTATGACAAATGGGTTCGTTTGTTATTGTCTTTAGTCCTGCCGCATTTCATGAAACGCATCCCTTTTTTTCCTTAATGTTCGGATATCACTTGCTAGTAGTATATTCATGAAAAGAATAGTTGAATTGGACAGAAAAAATATATATGAAAGGAAAAGTGAAAGAACATTAGCCTGAAAGACAACTAATGAATATAATGTCTGTGGAGAAATAACAATAGTGAAACAACACTTACCCCCTGGGGTGCAGTATCTTTTGCAACATTAGTCACTTCCACATCTGCTTCGGAAGTATCTGCATTCCACTTGGCATCCACCAAACCCATCTCCAGTTTCAGATACTTCCTGGCCTCGTTCACCAGCATCTCTGCAGCTTCTCTCTCTGTCAATCCTTCTTTTCCAGTTACCCAGACGTTTCTGCATCGCGTTTAAAACAGGAAAACAGTTAGTTCGTCTGTACTGCTACATACCAGCATAATAAATCATTTTGAGAAAACTATTGACAAGTCGTTAGAGGACATGAACGTAATTTTCGTTCTTGGTTCTTATCTGCTTGTTGATCATACTCATTTTGAGCACGGTACATCAGCCCAGGAATGCTCTACCGCCCTTTACAAATTGTCTCACAAGAATGTTACCTTGTTGTGAATTTGTACAAAATTCCAACAAAATATGGTATAACTTGACCTTTCATTATTATGACCTACCACTTCCAACACTGGTAAAATGTATAGTCACCGACTATAAACCCCTCATCACATACATATTTAAAGGGCCCGATGCAAGAAGTGCATAAGTCACATTTTTTTGTTTTTGAGAAAAACGATTTTAAAGTTTATATTTCTCTCTGGAAATTATACTACCAGAAAACTGAAAAAAATTTCATATAAATGGCACTGATAGTCTATAATTATTGATGAAAATGAGACTTAGGCACTTTTTGCATTGGACCCTTCATTTGTACCGTTGTTTACACCAGAACATTAAGTATAGGCGTTGATTGAAAGAAAAAATGGAGTCAAGTTGATTGACTCAGTACTTCCCAAACATAACAGTTGCAACCAAATCATCGCCCGCCTGTCGTCAAAAACATCGAACACAAAAATCTCTCCGTAGCAACTAAAACGATACAATACAGCTTCAATTGGCCGAAACGAAACAACCAGGAACACCCAAATTGCTTAAAAACGAAGTTTGAGCTATTTTTATATTTTTAGTTTTCTTATTATTGCTGGGCCGCCACTGACACGATTTTTGAAAACCATACGCATTTTTCATCCTTGTCGCGGTATAATACTGTGTCTAAATTTCATTAAAATTAATTCCATAATTTCCATGTTACTAAATTCAGAACTATCTAAAGCAATACTCGTATGTATACATCAGACAATTCTAAGTTCCTTGATTTCTGTAATAGTCAAGCCAATGTTTGGATGGACCTAACAAACGTCTATTATTCCGCTAGGTCTTTCCTTCACAGGTCAATGGACAGCCTATTATGAATGTAATAAATTTTTGGGTTTTACAACCCCCCACCCCCTAACCACCCCAATTTCACCCTCACCCAAAAAAAGTAAAAAATGATCAGGAACCCCTAAAACCCCGAAAAACAAAGTTTGAGCTATTTTTATATTTTTTGTTTTTTTATTATTGCTACGCCGCCACTGACACGATTTTTCCAAAATATACGCGTTTTCTATCTTCCCCGCGGCAGTAAAATCCATTCGATAATTTTCGCGTTACGCAATATAAAACGATCTAAAACAACACTCGGATTTATACATCACAAATTCTAAATTGGACAGCCCATTATGAATACAACAAATTTTTCAGTTTAACAACCCCCCACCCTCCAATCACCCCAAATTCACCCCCACCCAAAAAGTAGAAAATGATCAGGAACCCCGAAAACGCCTAAAAACGAAGTTTGGGGGGTATTTGAAATTTTTCGTTTTTTGCTAATTACTCCACCCCCCGTATAACGATTTCCAAAATTATGACACCACAGCATATCGCTGCCCAAATTTCATCATAATCCATGCAGCGGTTACTGAGATTACGACGTTAGAAGAACGCCAACAGACAGACAGACCGACAGACAGACCGACGGAAACGAGTGACGTGGATTTTCGTTATGTAGACATCATGAAACGCCCAAAAAACGTGTTATCTCAAAATCGAAAATTTTCGCGATCACAATACTCCCCTCACCTATCGGTGTGGGAAGTAAAAGGGAAGATATGCAATGTAATGAGTGAAATCGTGGCATAAAAAATGTCCAACAAATAGTATTATCGACGCCACCTGCAAGAGGTGTCTGAAACTTTGCTTTCGCGTAGCGGCGTTGCTGTAGATGAGTACATAGCCTCTAAGTCAAAGTATAGATATTTCTAAGTAATTTTTTATCACGCTTTTGTTTTCAATGACTTGTCCAATAGCCAATTATGTAGCTCAAATGGATCAATAAATCCTACTACTCTACGCAGTGTCAATACGTAATGTCGCCTCCTTAGCAATCGAACTCCTACCTGAACTTGTTCCGTTGCTTCTGGGCGTACTCGGACTCCCCCTCCTTGCCCTTAACGGTTTCGAAGGGCGTGGCCTTGTAGAGCACCTCCTCCACGTGGGCGGGTTTGGCGTTGGCCAATAGCGCGACCGTTTCGACGCCGGCGTCGAACAGCGTCCGGGCGATCTTGCCGTTCAGGATGGGCAGGCGCATCAGGTCGAGCAGGTCCCTGCTCACGCCGAACTGCAGACGCTCCTGGAACTGGGACACCAACAGCTCCACGCTGCTCCAGCCCAGCTGGCGACTGAACGAGCTCACCATACCTGCCGACACGACGTCGCCATCACAAAAATCATATTACAATAGACTAGTATCATGAGTTTTTTTATGTGTCATGTATCAAGTCCTCTGTCAATACCGTACGAAGTCCTATCGATGCTAACAGCAGAGATAGGGTTTTTCAGACATTATGAAGTTCTGACTACTTTTACATGGAAAATGTATAACACAGCAGGGACTCCGCTTATGTATCAAGTCCAGCCGCCACCAAAAACATTATGTAACAAAAGTACCTATACCAAGTCCATGTATATATTTGATTGAATTTATACGTAGTATACAATGCACATCTCAAGTCTCTTTCAGTGGTAGGTTAAGTACAAGCAATTGACTTAGTATAAGAATAAAAGAGTCTCAAGTCCAAAGTTCAGATTTAAAAAAATATGAAGATAAAAGTGTACTTCCCCAACAGATCTATGGTATGTACTTGTAGTCCTAATTAGGTCCTGCTTCAAATAGTAGGACAAGTGTTCCACATTGTTTAAGTCAAATCGAGAGGAATGTGCTAATGTGGGGTTTGGAACTTCTAGACCATCTTCTGTAAAATGTTAGTTCTGTGACTTAATACCATTTTATCCTGAGGTACAGATATTATAGAGTATGGCATAAGAACCTTCTTATATTTTTCCGCGATTTTTTTGGGCACGGGAAAGTCGAGAAAATGACGAAAATATTTGAATCCCTCTAGTCGCGTGACGTCATGGTACTAAAGGAGAGCCAATCGGAAGACGGGTATGTGTACCGTGTTGCCATTCCAACTTAACTTTCAATATTCAATGCATCATCTACACCAGCTAAAAAATAGATACCTAATTTGATATACAGGGTGAGTTTTTAGTACCGGCTCGGTCGATAACTCCCCTACTGTAGAAGATAGCGAAAAAAGTTAAAGTTGTAGCCACGGATATCCTCCTTGCTCAGAACATATTTAGATCTATACAGGGTGATCCATAACACACACCCTATATATTATTCCATATTCAAATTCTATTAATGATTTCCGTTCTTCCAATACCGGGTATTGTTACATTATACAGGGTATTTCAAAAGTTATGTCCATTTTTATATCCAAATCGCGGTCAAATGAACGTACTGTATATCAAAAAGTAAAGAATCAAAAATTATTTTTTTTACAAGAAGAGATTAAACATATCATCTAGTTTTAAAACCAGCTATAGAAAAAGCCCGTGACGCATATTCGTATAGGTGATGTAGAATGCAAAATCTAGATTTTCTCTCTTTTTTTAAATAATGTAACCCCCAATATTTTATTATACCAAATAATTGCTTTTAGTTGACGAGGCAACAATGCACTGCTGTTGTATGGCGCGCATCGCACCGATTGGATAAATTTAAATTCCTTTTTTCAAACTTTAAAATGGAATTACTAGTAAACAAAACGATGCAGAGAGTAACGAAATGCAACAGTACACCCATGATAGTATACACTAAAAAGTTATAATGATTTAATCATTGGTTTATAGTCCATTCGCATTCATAATTAAGACTTTTAAATGAAAATTCATTTAAAATATCTCTAAAAAAGGAACTACCAATGTTTATTGAGCAATAAGACCTTCGAACATTAAGACTGACTACATGATAATAATGATTGACTTAATATGTGACTTAAGTGTACTTATCTGTGATAATTGAATGTACCTAATTGTATGTGTAAGGACACAAAGTGTCAGGGAAGTTTTTAATTTAAGATCTATACATGTACGACTTTCTCTGTACCTATATATATACATATTAGAGACTCTTAAACTACTACATAGAGGTGTCCCTAGGTAACATTTTACGGTGTTTTTGGGATTAATAAATGCTTAAAAAAATAATAATAGATATCTTTATTTATTCAAACAAGAAAGTATACAGGGATGGCCAACAGTGAGTGGACGGAAAATTGTGGGCTGTTACCTGATTACGGTAGAAAAGCCTTGAAGGCTATAACGTTCAATTATTTTCGCTTATATTTTGACGTCTATACCGGGTGATTCATATCAAACTTACATTTTTTTTAATCGAACCCTCTATACAGGGTGTTCTAAAAGTTGGGACTTTCCTCTTTAGAAGCAACGGCCCTTGAAACGGCTAAGCTAATGCACGGTGAACCAGCAGCAAAACAGTAAAAAAAATGTCAAGCAAGTACCCATTATTTGGTTGCTACGAAGTTGTAAGTGCGGTCCTGTCGCAGGCGTATTACAGGTAAAAGTACGATTGACGATGTCTTCTTCAATTTGGACCATACGAGGTTGTCTAGGTCTTCCAGCGTGTCCACCACGATGTGAATTCAGATATCCTCTATCTCTAGCTCTTTGCACGAGCGAGACAAATCGACGAGGTGTAGGGTGAGTACGGTTAGGGAAACGATCGGCATACACTCGCGAAGCCGCAGCGGCATTTTGTCCCCCAGTTCATTACTGTCATAAGCGTGCGCCATTGTTGCTGTTTTTAAAGCCCGATCGTCAGATGTAGCAACAGCAAAGCGACGTATGACGAACTGCCTGTTTTAGTGTTTTCTCACCATTGCCCAGGGACGGACCTAGAATCAAGGATTTCTTTAATGGTCAGTATCTTGTTTTCTCTAAATATTTCGTATATGTTACTGGAAAAAAAAAGCCTCAATTTGGCGGGTACTATCCACTGTTTGAAAAAAGTCCCAACTTATGAAACACCCTGTATATTATTGCATATTTGGAGTCCATACTGACCGGCGAAAACGGAAGCGGACTGTTGCAGGGACTGGAGCAAGCCCCTGTTGCAGCTAAACTTGGCGCACACCCAGCCCAAAGGCTTCTCGTTCACCAGGTCCTGAAGCGCCAGTGCCACGAAAAACCGCTTGTGCACCAACAGCTTGTGGTAGGATTTGGTGGTGTCCGTGTGCAGTTTGCCTCTGGTCGCGCTCACCAGGTACGATTCTCTCACGCCCACCAACTCGCCCACCTTCTTCATGCTTCGGGGGAGTTTCTGCCACAGCTCCAGGTAGAACATCCAGTCCAGGTTGCCCCACGAATGGCAGGCGCTAGTGGGAAAATACAGGGCCAGTTATTATTAATTGTTTAAAATTTGCAAAAAAATTGAAATATCTCGGGACCGATAAATGTAGGTGTATAAAATGCTATCCAAAAATAGAAGAGCATATTGAAAGCATTTTTTGGTATAATAACATATGGGGGGATTACATTTAAAAAATAAGAGAAAATCTAGTTTCACCCGCAAAAAATCTAAAATCTTTATTTGACCTTCTATGAGGATGAAACCTCGTATCCTAGATAATTAGAGCATCCTAATCACAAATCCGGCCGCTGTTTTGAATTTTAGTCTCGTTCAACGAAATTGAAAAATCTCCGATGCCCGGATCCTGAGGTTCACCCGCAAAAAATCTAAAATCTTTATTTGACCTTCTATGAGGATGAAACCTCGTATCCTAGATAATTAGAGCATCCTAATTTCAAATCCGGCCGCAGTTTTGTGCTTCAGTCTAGTTTAACGAAAATGAAAAATCTCCGATGCCCGGATCCTGAGGTTCACCCGCAAAAAATCTAAAATCTTTATTTGATCTTCTATGTGGATAAAACCTCGTATCCTAGTTAATTAGAGCATCCTAATTACAAATCCGGCCGCTATTTTGAGTTTCAGTCTCGTTTAACGAAAATGAAAAATCTCCGATGCCCGGATCCTGAGGTCCACCCGCAAAAAATCTAAAATCTTTATTTGATCTTCTATGAGGATGAAACCTCGTATCCTAGATAACTAGAGCATCCCAATGACAAATCCGGTCGCTGTTTCGAGTTTCAGTCTCGTTCAACGAAAATGAAAAATCTCCGATACCCGGACCCTGAGGTCCACCCGCAAAAAATCTAAAATCTTTATTGGATCTTCTATGAGGATGAAACCTCGTATTCTAGATAACTCGACCATCCTAATTACAAATCCGGTCGCTGTTTTGAGTTTCAGTCTCGTTCAACGAAAATGAAAAATTCTCCGATGCCCGGACCCTGAGGTCCACCCGCAAAAAATCTAAAATCTTTATTTGATCTTCTATGAGGATGAAACCTCGTATCCTAGATAACTAGAGCATCCTAATGACAAATCCGGCCGCTGTTTCGAGTTTCAGGCTCGTTCAACGAAAATGGAAAAATCTCCGATGCCCGGATCCTGAGGTCCACCCGCAAAAAAAATCTAAAATCTTTAATAAAGTCATTCATCAAAATTAAGCATAGGTGAAATGAAGCAGAGTATAAGACTGTTTTTATTTGTATGTATTCTAAGAAATTATTTTCATTTCCACATGTAGACTTAATTTGCATCGATGAACTATCTATCACTCCCTATAATATCTGCATGGCATTAGATAACACAACACCCTGTATGTATTTATCTAGACCTACCTGTACGGCGTCACCAAATATATCAGATGCAGTTCTGTTTCCAACACGAAACACTGCCTGGCTTTGTCAAGTTCCGTGAAGAGCGCCAGCCCCTCGTCCGGAGGTACTGACGAACTCAAACATGCCTTTCCTGAAATCACAATCCAACAGAATTAGGCTTTCGTTCAAAATAATCCCACCACCAATATAAAACTCATTTTGAACAGCAAATTTCGTGAGAGGAACTCAACTCAACAAGCCACTTCAGCGCTAAAAGCAAACATAGGAAGTTTAAAGACACATCCAAATAGATGCAACTAGTAGCCTCAGCATTTGTCATTTCTGACTTGTTCCTCACGTTATAGATGTCGCAGTCTTATTGTAAAATTAGTCATATTATTATACGCCTAGGTTTTTTCAATACGACTAGGCGTATTGCTATATCGCCGAAATAATCGAGGAACTCACAACTTGACTGACAATTTAAGGCGTATTAGAATACGCCTGTTGCTTATTAGGCTTATTGTCAAATTTCAATAGCGCGCGATTACTTTGGATTCTGATTGGTTATACTCGTCGTATTATAATACGACTGACGACTTGTCAGGCTGATTGTATGTTATTGTGGTTGTGACTTACTGTCCAGTTTCTCTGTGCAATATTAGTGCAAATGATTGCATTGAAAATGAGTGATGACTCGCTAGGTGTATTTGTCCACAAGGGCAAGTATTATGAAGAACTTGAAAAGTTTTACAGAGGTGAGAAATTGTAATAGCCATACCATATCATAATCTTGAAATTTTAAAAGTTTTAATAGGGAATTTTAGCTGTGCTGGCAAATTGGGCGGCGTAAGAGTGGATCGTATTCTAATAAATAACCCAAATCTATAATTATTTATTTTATTTCTTTGCCCTATGAGCGATTTTCATAATTTGCCTGGCACACTGCCAGTCGTATTAAAATAAGACGTACTTTATACAGTCAAATTCTAAAAACAACCCCGTACAGATTCTTTTGAACAATGAGACTAAGAAGCGTCAGGCGTATTATAACACGTCTTAAATAATCAGTCATATTGTCAGATTTTCATTTACTTTGTTCGTTTTACATTACGCCTAGTCCTATTGAAAAAGCCTAGGCGTATTATAATAAGACTGATATTATGATAAGCCTGCGACATAGACATCTGAAATCGTATCAAACGTTTGTCGTTTCACTTCACAGCCAACTTTGTACAATATTGTCACGACGGCCTCTTTTTCTTCACCCAGGGAATCAAACTGGACGTAAATTTCAATGTTTTACTTCACAACTCAATACAATATCTCTTAACCTTATCTCAACTAGAACTGAACTCAACTGAACTGAACTACCACGCTACCCGTGGCGCCTTATATACTTCATCGAACCATCTAGAAGATTCGAGACATTCAGATGACATTCGAGAATGCCGCTCTGACAGTCCAGAAAATTCCAGATGATTCGATGACGTTTACACATCAAAAAAATCTAACCTACATTTTGAAAGAAAACATTAACAACAATACAAATAAGCAATGCTATATACAGGATGTTACAATATTGAATACAGTATTAGGCATTTAGGCATTTGACCCCCCCCCCCCAGGTGCTTGGTGTAGATAAAAATAGGCTTTGAACATTCCGAATGCTCAACAGGTCCCCTTTAGGTAGAGCCACCAAAAAAACCTTTTTTTAGCTCTAATGGTGACGCTTCTTTACTGCTCCTTCAGGATGTGTTTGTGAAATGGAAACCTAACCACCCCTCTTTTTTGCTCGCCAAAAATGGTGATAACGAAGACGTCCTTCAGTAGGACGTTGTTGGTGATACCTGACTGCTCTTGTTTTTTACACCACCACCCGCAGGTCAGATGATTAAGCTAGTGAGCGGTTGGTTCGCAGACTTCCTCTCAGGTCGGAAAATCTCTGTCGAGGTAGACGGCTTTTACTCTTCGTTCCATAGCATCAAGGCCGGGTTCCGCAGGGATCGGTATTGGCTCCGACATTGTTTCTGCTTCATATTAATGTTCTACTCTCTAGCACTACAAACCCATTCCACACTTTTGCGGATGACAGTACGCTGCATGCAGGCATCATGAGCAATAGACCGATCTCTGTGGGCGAGCTGGAACGCAGAAGACTGGCAGTGGCAGCCTCACTTTCAAAGGATCTCGATACCATTACCGCTTGGGGGCTTAAGAATATGGTTAAATTTAATGCGTCCAAGACCCAGTATTGTACGCTATCAAACAGGAAGTGCCCAAGCCAACACCAGGTTGTAATGAACAACCGGGCTCTGCCAAGGAGTCACTCATTCAAGCTGTTAGGAGTCAACATTACAAAAAATCTGATCTGGCACGAACACGTCGCGTCAATTGCAACAGCTGCCGGTAAAAAGCTTGGGTACCTATTTAGAGCCAGAAGGTATTTCTCACCATGTAACCCCCTCACGCTATATAAAGCCCAGATAAGACCTTGCCTGCAGTATTGCTCTCATGTCTGGGGAGCTGCTGCCCTTACTACCCTGTCTATACTAGATGCCGTCCAGAGAAGGGCAATTCGACTAATTGGCGATCCGGCGTTAACGCGCCACCTCTAGCTACTTTCTCACCAGCGCGGCGTGTTGTTGGTGACCTCTCACTCTTCTACCGATATTCCAGCGGAATCTGCTCCTCTGAGCTATCCTGTATCGTTCTCCCGCTCACTGCTCCTATCAGATGTACCTGTGCGACCGCTGCATCTCATCCTAAGACGGTCGTCCTTCGTACATCAAGAACTGAGCGGTACAACCGTACATTTATTCCCAGGGTATCCAAGGCTGGGAATGGACTGCCAGGAGATGTATTTATTGGGCCTGCGGGTATTGGCCCATTCAAATCTCGCGTTAACAAACTTCCCCTAACATAACTCTATCACAGCAGCCGCGGTACTCTGGTATTTAGGCTCTGCCTCCGGGGTCTGCTCATTTATGTAAAAAAAGTGAGCCCCCCCTCCTCTAAGTGAAATCTTGGCTGCGGGCCTACCAATCATTCAGTAGGCAGTCAAATTTACAAATGTACATTTTTTGATCGAAGTAAGAAGTGATTAAATTAGATGTCAGTTGCAACAGCAGACGCTACACACTTAGTTACTGTCAAAATTTGTTAGTTGTTATTGCCATTTGCGTGTTACTTATAATTCTTGAAAGACCTTTTACAAGCAGAGAGAAAGAATTCTGCCGGTGCGCCATCTAGTACCCGAAGGTAACGGCAAACCAAGGAAATCTCTCCTTAACAGCAGTAGACTTCTTGGTGGGACGCCAAGGTGCGTCCGCTTGGCCACTAGAGAGCGCGGGTTCTATACGCCGCTGCGTATGAAACGGCAAACCAAGGAAGGCCCTCGTAGACCTTTTACATATTAAAAACAGTTATTCTCGTATATTAGTCACTTTATATGTGTGTGTGGTTGTGTGTGAATACTCTTAATGAAAGTGAACGTTAGCGGTTTCGGTGTTACATACCTAAAGACGTAGCCGCATAGATTTCGGTGCCGTCGTCCTGTTTCTGCAACCTGATGAATTCGTTATCCTTGAGGAACGTGACGGCCTCCTCGATAGGATTCTCCAATGCTTCCTCGGCGTCGGAGTCCGAGTTTGAATCGCCACGTGCGTTCGTGGCGGCCAATAAGGTGCAGCGCGCGAACAAGTCGACGTCTTCGGGAGTCGACGCTACACCGCTGGCTGCAAAACGACAATTCACGTCACCCGATAACGAGGACCAAAAGGATATTCATATCGATATGACCATAATTTTTTTATTTTAGAATAGAATAGAATTTGTTGATCACAACAGTATAAATAAGTACAAGTGATAGTAGTAGTCGTAGTAGTACTAGTAGCGGTTTATTGGTGCTAGTACAAAAGAAAATTTGTTCACACAAGTCAAAATTTAGTGATTAACCAATAAACATGTAGTTAAAACTAACATAAAAGATATTACATTAGTTTAAAAGTAAAAATCTGATTATTCCCACCACATCTAACCAATTTGACCAATGAAACCTTTTGAACAAGTAAGGGCAAGCGTCGAAGAACCGACACTGCGCGTTACTTGGCGCTTCGCATGGCATAGCGTTACGCATACTGCTAAGCGCTATGCGCCCGATGTGAACGGCTGTATCTTAAGGCCCGGTCAAACAGAGCGCGTTCTGAACGCGGCGACACGGCGTTCTCTAACGCCGCGTTACAGCGTTCTGTTGTTTGTACCAAACAGGTCTGTTTGACGGGTTGAGCAAAAGCGTTACGATGGCTTGGGCTCCTTTTGACGGGTTGATACTGAGACAGACCGCGGTGTAGAACGCGGCGTCAGGGCGGTCTGAACGCGACGTCAGGGCGGTCAGAACGCGGCGTACACTGGACGTCAGATAGACCAATTTTCCTCAAGATGTCAAGTGATTCGGATATAAACATGTTTTTATCTGAACTGTTATTCGTGTGGTATAAACAAGGATGGTTTCAAACAGATTCAATCAACTCCTCCGTCATCCTGATACCGAGAACGCTGGACGTTCTTTGCAAAATCTGTATCGAAATATAACGCGGCGTTATACGTGCACTATGACCGTTCATGCTGTGTTTGATGGGTTCATCCTTGAATAATACAATACAACGGAACGCTGTAACGCGGCGTTCTAGAACGCCTAACGCCGCGTTCCAGAACGCCCTCTGCTTGACCGAGCCTTGAGTGTGTTGGTTTGTTTCTCTTCGCTTTACGCTTGGCTGTAAGCAAAACGCGATGCTCCATGCGAGGCGCGTCCGATGTGAACGCGGGCTAAGCCCAGTTCACTAAATCTGCGAGAGGCCCATTCGAATCTGTGCAATCTGTGCAGATTCGAATGGGCCTCCCTATAGCTGCATACCAAGCGTCAGCAACAGCTCGAATGGATCACATTCTGTGTCGAAGGGCCAGTAGCCATAGATAACGATCTTGTTGGTCTGTAGTTTTTCTACATGTTCCAGAACCTCTAGCTCGCTGCATTCGCCCTTCTGCGATCCATGCGCGCCATGCTGCTACAAATGTAACCACGCTACGCCCCATGGTTACAGCAGTTGCTCTGAAAGAAGCACCACGTTCTTGTTGGCCTACAATCCGACCCCGTTCAACGTACACTGGGGCTGTCGTCTTCTAGGGGGCATCTTTTACACAACCAACTGGTCTCTCGCCACATTTGCAACCAATATCATCGTTTTTGAATCGACAAAAAGCCATGCTTTGTTTTTATATGTCTGGAGTTTTTCAGAGGTGCCATGTAGGTAAATAGGGTCCGAATGAACAAAAAGTGTTACATGTATACCAGAGATGGTACTATACTGTGTAAGGCTTTCGTGGCCATCGTCCAATGAATTTGTGGTTCTTGGGTTTTAAGGCCGGCGTCGTTTAGCGTTAAAGCTTGACGTTTCGCCGCCACGAGTGGATGGCATCTTCAGAAGTGAAATAGCTTCTGAAGATGCCATCCACTCGTGGCGGCGAAACGTCAAGCTTTAACGCTAAACGACACCGGCCTAAAAACCCAAGAACCACAAATTCAGAGATGGTACTGCCAAGCTACGTACAAATTTTCGATGCAAATATCCCTTTTTTTTTCTAGATGTTCCGATTTTACTTGCGAGCAGTAGCATGTACTTACCGACCACCTCCAGCACGGCCCTCTTGAGCTTCCCGGCGCCCTCCAGACAGCTCTGGACGGGCGCTAGGGGTGCGTTGAGCAGCGCCTTGGCGACGCGATAGTCGTTCCTCTGGCACACCAGGATGCTCTCGCCCACGGTGTCCTTGCCCATCCTGCCCGCCCTGCCGATCATCTGCCGGTAGGTGAGCGCCCCTAAGGGCCTGCCCTGATGGAACACGGCGGTGCGCACGATGACGCGACGCGCCGGCAGATTGACGCCCGAAGACAGCGTCGACGTGGCCACCAGGACGCGCAACGCGCCGCTGCGGAAAGCACCTAACCAACAGAAATCGAGTCAAGTTGATTGACTCAAGTTGTGTGGTTGTAAATGACTGTACTATTATATTATTTAATGCTGACTTCATACAAAACCTATATCTGTAAACGTTAGAGAGATCTGCAGAGTTTACCTACGTACTATTTTGACGCTTTTGAGTCAGGCTGTCTTGAGCTCTCAAACGGTTCGGTCTCCAAATAAATTGTACTATTTGATAGGGTAATAGTTTTTTTAATAAAAACAAAGCTTAAGTTCTCGACCAATTAATTCTCAGTACTTCCCACACATTACGATGATACCAATTTATCATTTTGCGATAGTAAGAAGCTATATAATATAGTCTGACATCCCCTTGCAACCAAATCATCATAGCCCACTCGCCCGCAAAATGTTTTTTCCAGTTTTGCAACCCCCAACCGCTGTAATTTTATCCCCAACCAAAAAAATGGAGTCAAGTTGATTGACTCAGTACTTCCCACACATTACGCTGATACCACTTTATTATTTTCCCATAGCATGAAGCTATAGTCTGAAATCCCCCCTTGCAACCAAATCATCGCCCATTTGCCCGCAAAAAAACACCCAACACAAAAACTCTAGTAAATAGTTTCTTGCGTCTCCCTCCTTAGGAACTAGGACGCCACAGTTTTGCATGCGATGCGAAACGCTCAGGAGCCTAAAAACCGTCTAAAAACGAAGTATGAGCTGTTTCTATATTTTTAGTTTTTTGATTATTGTTGCGCCACCACTGACACGATTTTCCAGAAACTGACGTGTTTTCCATTCTCGCCGCGATAGTAACAGTGGCGGCTCGTGACTTTTCACATAGGTGACGCAGAGTCGCCTGAGAATTGCTCCTACTATTTTTTAATAGTCTACACTAACACTGGTGTTTGAAAAAAATCTATTTCAAAAGATCATACGTTGTGCTTTTTTGGCCTTCATTAAGAATTAATTTTGCTATATAATGTACGAAATATTTGGGACATTTTAATTAATTTTATGATTCCGCCCGGACGCGAATTTAGGGTATGAATTTCCGGACATGTCCTTGATTTTCCGGACGAATGCGGTCACCCTAGTCTACATATATCAATAAAGTGAAACTACTACGCTAGTTATCTAAATACCCTACAAAAAAACTTACCTAAATTCAGTGACATCTGCGAAATATCGGGTAGATAGTAGGTGCACGACTACACTTTCATTGTTTGTATGTGAGAGAAATTCGTCTGTCCTTCAAATTTGCGAACTTATTTATAATGTCATCGTAAAATGGTTGCGAAACTATGAGTTCATTTAATAGTTCTTTTTCAATAGAAATTCTTGACAAGTTTGTGAGCCTATCCTCTAACATGGTACTTCGCAAGTAGGTTTTTATTCGTTTCAGACACGAAAAACTGCGTTCTACTGACACACTAGTAGACGGAATAGTCACTATTAAGCCTAATAGCTTATAAGCCTCCTTAAAGATGCTGTTATTCTCAAATAATGTTTCCATTAATCTATGCGTTTCCATATTATGATATTGGTCATCGCTATAAATCAGTTGTAATTCATTTTTCAACCTCTGACTGTCTGTGAATATATTTGGGTACATTTCCTTCAAATTATTCAGAGCCTGGTTGGGAAAATTTTCAGAATAGATTTGAAATTTGGTAGTATCCATCAACGTGACAAAAAGGAGCTTTTCCATATCTTCGAAACGGGTTGTAATTTGCAATGAAATGGTATCAAGGATGTCATAATACAGGACTCTATATTTGTCAACAAGCTGATCTCGTGTCAACGTCGTCCTTGTTCTGCCGTCACGATGTTCAGTTGGAACAGTTACTCTTGATGCAGCCATATCAAAAATGTTCATAAATGTGCCTTCACTTCTTTTGTTATTTATGAGTGTTTGCGTATTTCTGATTTGTAGACTGCAAAAATGTATATCAAATGATTTCTTTTGTAGAATATCGAACAGTACATCTGTAACCCCAAAAATCTCGTTAAAAACAACAACCAAAAGCGCAAATTCGAAATCATTGAATTTATTCAGGAAGCCGTCGCTCTGTCTAACTGAGGCTTGATCGGAAGATGGATCATCAATAATTTCAGCAAATACTTGCTTTAGGGAATCCCACTCATTATTAATAAGACCGACAATTTTTGAGTTTGATGTCCATCGCGTAATAACGGAGACAGGTATTCGACGTCCTATTATTATGTCAGCGGTATGAGTTCGTTTCGGAGAATGGTGGAAAAATGTCGGTAAACCATTGATAGTTGCAAAAAAAATGCGGCACTTTGAAATACTGTTGCAACTTTGTTGTAATACTAAATTCAAGCGATGTGCGAGGCAATGAACAAAAACTGCTTGGGGTGCTTGTTCCTTTATTTTAGCTTGCAGGCCATTTAAATGTCCGGACATCACACTTGCGCCATCAAAACATTGTCCAATGAGTTTTGTTTTGTAATTGAATTTTTCCAGACACCCTGACACTAAGCTAAATAATGTCTCAGCTGTCCTGCTGGAGCTTACATCATAAAAACCTAAAAATCTCTCCACCAACTTCCCAGCAAGATTGACATATCTAATTATGATGCTGCACTGCGATTTCTGGGCAATATCTGTGGTGTCATCCACCTGAATAGAAAAAAATCGACAATCCTTTATTTCCTTTTCTACGTATTCCTCAAGATAAGTCGCAATGCAGTCGATTATTTCGTTTTGGATCGTCTTAGAATTGCCTGCGAATACTGAAGCAATTTTTTTGTAGTGCTGTTGAATGTCGACAGGGCTTATGGATATAAAGACTTCCAAAAGTTCTTTGAAATTTCCACGATTAGCTGAAGATGTGCCTTCGTCATGGCCACGGAAGGCCAGTTCTTGTTTTCCCAAATAAAGGACTGCACGTATTGGTAGTTCCATGAAACGTCTGTTGAGTTGCACGTTTTCGTTGAACTGTTTGATATACAGTCTAGAATTTTCGCGTAAAGCATCCTCAATGGTAGTCAAATTTTTCTTTAATTTGGAAAATCCTAGTGCGCAACGCATATGATCTGACGAACCTTCATGTTTACGAAGAGCACGTGTCACATTTCCGAAGTCATTGAAACCATACTTGCACCACACTGTTGACTTACAACTAATTATGATACACGGCAAACAGAAAAGTTTATTTAAATAGTAGCTACCACACAACCATTCATAATCACTGTACCAGGATTTTTTGAAATTCCGACTGTACACCTTGTCTTTAACCTTAGCCATTTTATTTACATTTAATATGGGGGAGGGCTTTTCAGAGTTTAAAAAGTCTTTTTTGTCATCGTCATTCCACCCCGAAAACGGTTTTTCCAGTAAAACACAAATTACATCATACTCAGGAAACATTGTGAGAATAATGAAAACAGATACACACCGCACAGAAACAATATCCGAATCCCGGTAAGACAATATCGGTAATGTACGCAGAATGAAAATTTGCTTCACTTGGCATATGTAGGGAATCGACAGCGCGCTGTGCCTCGTGCCGTTACCATGGTAACCGCCCAATCTGAATTTGTTTACGTGATGCAGCTAAAACGATGCGAGGAACCTGCTTCACGCACGACTATTCGGGCATTCGGACTGCTTTACAGCAAGATAAGCCAGATAGCGCGTTACGGGTTGTAGAAGGGTTCTCACTGCGCTATAAAATAATAACATTATAATGATCAAATATATCATAATGTAATTTCATGGAAGCGAACGGTGTAATTCTTTTTCTTAGAAATTTTCTAGATGGAAAATGTTAAGCCTGGAAATGAGAGGTGAAGCAGCGCTTCACCTGCGTCATTGGACGAGCCGCCACTGGATAGTAATTCCTGTGTCGAAATTTCATTGAAATCAATTCAATCATTTTCGCTTTACCCAACATACATAGAACGAAATTAAGCAACACTCGTATATGTAAACATCACAAAATTCTAAATCCCATGGTTTCTGTAATAGGCAAGCCAATGTTCAGATGAACTTAGAAAAAAAAAGAATATGCCGCTAGGTATTTTTCCATAGGTCAATGGACACACTATTATGAATACAACAAATTTTCCAGCTTTACAACCCCCACCCCCAACCACCCCAAATGCACCCCTACCCAAAAAAAGTAGAAAATGATCAGAAACCCCTAAAACGCCTAAAAACAAAGTTTGAGCTGTTTTTATATTTTTTGATTTTTTAGAATTACTGCGCCGCCACTGGCACGATTTTTCCAAAACATACGCGCATTCCATCCTCGCCGCGGTAGTAATACTGTGTCAAAATTTCATTAAAATCCATTCAGTCATTTTCGCGTTAAGCAATATACAACGATCTAAAACAATACTCTTATGTATACATCCCAAATTCTAAGTCCTTTGGTTTCTATTATAAGCGAGGCAATGTTTGGATGGACCTAAAAATGTGAATTATGCCGCTAGGTCTTTCATTCACAGGTCATTGGACAGCCCATTATGAATACAACAAATTTTTCAGTTTTACAACCCCCCACCCTCCAACCACCCCAAATTCACCCCCACCCAAAAAAAGTAGAAAATAATCAGGAACTCCTGAAACGCCTAAAAACGAAGTTTGAGGAATATCTAATTTTTTTTGTTTTTTGCTAATTACTCCGCCGCCAATGCACCGATTTTCAAAATTTTAGCACCATTACCTACTAGGACCCCATGGCATATCGCTACCCAAATTTCATCACAATCCATGCAGCGGTTACTGAGATTACGAGGGTAGAAAAGCGCGACAGACAGACCGACAGACAGACAGACCGACAAAAATGAGTGACGTGGATTTTCGTTATGTAGACATCATGAAACGCCCAGAAAGTGGATTATCTCAAAATCGAAAATTTTCGCGATCACAATACTCGCCTCACCTATCGGTGTGGAAAGTAAAAGTACGAAGGAATGAGGAACCTCTTGAACGCCTAAAAACGAAGTTTGAGCTGTTTTTATATTTTTAGTTTTTTTATTATCGCTGTGACGCCACTGACATGATTTCTAAAAAGCATACACCTTTACATCCTCGCTACAGTAATAATATGTGTAAAACTTTCATCAAAATCGATTAAATAGTTTCAACATTACACAATACAGTTATCTAAAGCAATCCTCCTATGTATACATATGAAAATCCAAAGTCGCTTCCGCTTGGTAAGGCAATATTCAGATAAACCTAAAAAAAGTGTGTTATGCCACTAGATCTTTTTTCACTGGATAGCCTATTATGGGTACAACACATTCCCCCACCCCCCCCAGCCACCACAGTTTCACCCCACCCAAAAAAAAATAGAAAATGATCAGGAACACCTAAAACGTCTAAAAACAAAGTTTCAGGACTATCTGAAATTTTTTTTTCCGAATTGCTCCACCGCCTATACACCAGTTTCCAAAATTATAGGAGAATTACCTTCTACGACTCCACTGCATAATGCTACATAAGTTTTATCAAATCCATGCAGCAATTACTGAGATTATGAGGCTTAAAACCGCGTACAAATGAACAGACAGACAGATTGACAGAAATGAGTGACATGGATTTTTTGCTATGTAGATATCATAAAACACCCAAAAAGAGATTTATCTCAAAATCAACAATTTTCTTGATCACAAAACTCCCCTTACCTGTCAGTGTGGGAAGTAAAATAATTTATAATTATCATCCTCAAATTATCCAGGAAACGAAATTTTTGTCTTGATAGAAAGGCATAGGTAAAAAGATTTAGATTTTCGTTAAACAAAACTGAAGCTCAAAACAGTGGCTGGGCACAAAATCTTGTATTGACAGAAAGCTAAATGTGAATTGTGATTTTTGTTAAATGTGACTGAAACTCAAAAGAGAAGCAAGATTATAATTATTACTCTCAAATTATTCAGGCAAAAGGTTTCATCTTCTTCTATCGAAAGCTAAATAAGTATTATGATTTTTGTTAAACAAGACTGAAATAGCGGCAGAATTTCTAATCATCATCCTTAAATTATCCAGGTTACAAGGTTTTGTTCTAATGGGAAACTAAATAAAGATATTAGATTGTTTTGGATGATCATACCTTCAATGATATCCCTTTCATCCATAGTTAGGCCAGCATGATGAAAAGCAACTCCAAAAGAGACTGTCCTGCGTAACAAATCGTCTAATCCAACTGGACAGAATTTAAGTTGTTCTAACACCTCCATTATCAAATTTGTATTTAGCTGTAATCTCAATAATTCACCCCATTGGTTTTTTGCATTGCCTAAAAATAAGTTTTCTTAATTAATTAAATGTTGTGTTATATTTCTGAAGGACTTTCTTATGTACAATTTTATATTACCTAATTTGCAAAATGATACTGCAATCTGCTGAGCCAAACTCTCACACCAATTCTTTGTAGGACAAAATATCAAAACGGAACAAGACTCTTGTATTGTTTCTAAGCAGAGCTGTAAGATGTTATCAGTATCTGTTGCAACTCCCTCCAATGGTTTCAATTTCCTTACAAGTTTCAAATCCTTATCATAAATCTCTCCACAAACATGGACTAGTTCATATAACGGTATAGGCCTGAAATCGGTAGTGTACAGCTCGGCATTGAGCCATTTAGCTAACTGATCTAAATTTGGCAGAGTAGCAGACATTCCAATTATTTGCAGCTTGATGTTTTCATTCTTCTTTGAAATGTACAGTAGCTTAGTCAGAAGTAATTCAAGTAGGTAACCTCTACTAGGATCTCCAAGCATGTGGATTTCATCAACTAAAATTGCTCCGACATCTGACACTTTTTCCTCTTCTAGTAGTCTGTTGATTAAACTATTAGCCTTTTCTATTGTACAAATAGCTACCTGGACAGCACTGAAACCTCCTGGTGGGTTATATGAACCCATAAAACCTTCAACTCTAACACCACTGCTTCCTAGAAGATCTTGAAAATAGTACATTTTCTCCTGGACAATCGATATAAAAGGCAGGATGAAAATTACCTTCTTTTTCCTTTCCAGGATGGTTTTTATAGCCAATATTTCTGCTACCAAGGTTTTGCCAGCAGAGGTAGGTGCAGCATATACTAAGTTTTTATAGTTTTTTAAGACATCTTGTTTGTTCAAGCACTCTACTTGCCATCGAAACATTTTGTGTAGGTTTTTGGATTCATATTTTTGTAATATTTCATTAGGAAAACCCCATGATGATAGTTTACAAGCATTATCAAAATCAATCTGAGATGCTTCATTAGACAAACTATCTTTTTCTTTCTTGGGTGTCTTTTCTGATATACTTGTTTGTTCTGAATATTTTGTACAGTGAGGTTCACTGAAGCATGTATCTTTGATAAATTCACTTGGTTGTTTTCCTTTTCTACTTTGGATCTCGTTTAATGCGTCTACTTTGTTAGATAATGCTGTATTTTCTTTTTCATTACTCACATCAGTCTCTAATGATCCTGAAAGAAATATAGAATCATCAAGAGATATTTCCTTTTCTTTAATTTCTTCTGATGCCCAATTCTGCGGTGCATTCGGTGGTTTATTTTGTGAGTTTTTGACTGCCGACACATCTTTAGTGATTAAATCTTGAGAAAAATTAATGTTATCTAACGTATCATTCATAAAAAGATCATTATTCATTCTACTGATCTACTGTTTTGATTTTGAAGTTTTGAACTTTTCAAACTGGAATTTTTTCTAGGTTATATAGCGGCAGTTGACATTTGACATTTTCAGCTCTTGTGTGTCCTATGAGCAGAGATGAGACTTTTTCAGATGCACATTGCACACGACTTCCAACGATATAAAACTTCCTATTGGTTGAAATCCTCTGTTTTATGGTCTGTGGTTGAAATATTCAAATCTTAGATAAGGAAAGAGAGGAGATACCGCAGGCCTGTTTGATGCTATATGAGTTAGCTGAATGAATAGCTACTTGACAGCTGTCAAAACATTTTTTTATGATATTTAGCGTTTTTAAGACCAATTATTGTAAAATATTGTAGTGTACATAATGGTAGGGTGTGCGGCTTACGGCTGTAAAAGCCACAGTAGCAGGAAGGAGTCAGGAGTGACGTATCACAGGTAAATTGAATAGCGCTTTGGTACAATTTATGGTGCCATTTGGTAACACCAATACAGTCGCGCGTTCCGTCCTCTCTCTTTCCTTGTCTAAGATTCAAACCATGGCCGTCTCTACTCACTAGGCCGGAGCATTGATATATGGCAACGTTGGAGATCAGGCCGTGTTTTCATTTGTTGTTATGTCATGTGTATTCTTCCAGGTGCAGAAAATATGGTTGGAAGGTGATTATTAATTTGTTTCTAATTATTTACCTGCACAAACGAAACTATAAAGATAACAAGATGCCTGCAAAGCGTGTAGTACCAGGTTGCAGCCCAGTAGAGGACTACCAAACCATGGCCCAACATCACCTTATTCCAGATTAAAAAGAACGTTGCAAGGTGATTTTTAATGGGTTTTTACTTATTTACCTGCACAAATGAAACTATAAAGATAAACAGATGCCTGCAAAGTGTGTAGTACCAGGTTGCACTAGCAATTGTGCGTCCGATAAGGGACATAAACAGAAGTGGGTGAAAGGTATTCCTCGGAAGGGCTGGTTATATTTATAAGGATAAAGACAATAATTGACAAACATTTGAAAGGATAAGACCTATTTTAAAGCACAATGTGGTACCTATGTTTTCTGGACCTCCCAAATATCACAGAAAAATACAGTTAATAGAACTCATCTGGGCATGCATCCGGGGCATACCTACGAAAGGATTTGATAGTGAAAGGGAAATCAAGACCAGCAAGAATGGCTTCACAGTGACCTAATAGTGAATTTTTCTAGCTCAAGTGATAATTTACAAAGTAAATTGAGTGTTCATTTAAGTGAAAATGGAAGTGGCGGCAGGAAACAAGTTGCGTTTATTTTTATTTTGTAGTGTCTGACTGTGATGAAACAGACATCAAATGTAAGTGGTATTAGTAGTAGTAGTTCTAAAAAGTATTTTTCTTAATTTATTAACCCAGATGAACTCTAATACATATAAAATGTAATAATTATTCTGAAACTATAGGCCCACTATTTGACAGCTAAGCCACGTTGCCACATCTAAGGCTCCGGCCTAGTGTAGAGTCGGCCATGTCCTATTAGTTAGAACATGTTACGTCAGTCCAGTTCTATTACATAATTTTGGTCAATCAGTCCAGTTATAAGCTAACCTTTCTCTTTTTGTGTTCTGTGATAACGATCAAAATATTTTTGTTTGAGGTTAACCTGTATGATATTGACAGCTGATATCAACAATAAACAATTTCCTGGAATTAGTATTATTTTCTGAGATAGAAAATTAACAACTCAGATGGCAAACGACAGAGAAATTCTTAGAGAGATCTGGGAAGGTAAACTACCAGTTTGCTTTCGCTTGGATAAAGATGAGGTTGCAGACTTCCGTGAACCAGATCCATTCTACTTGATGGTGCCCAGATTAAGCTACTTTCCTTTAGTCACTGACAAAGTACGAAAGCATTTTCTAAAGTTCGTTGCTAATGAGAAAGCTGAACAAGAAATGTGGCTGGAATATAATGGGCAACCCCTCAAATGGCAATATCCTATCGGGGTACTCAGTGACCTGTTACTGGGTAAGCAAAGTAGTTTAATTAAAACCACATGGTTTTTTTCAAAAAGAAGATAAGAACCAAGTGTCACAAAATCCTAAACAGTACTTACCATACCTACAACCTTTTACAGGTCCTGATGACTTGCTGCCTTGGAATATCACTGTACATTTCAACAAATTTCCAGAAACAGAAATATACAGGTTTAGTAACAAGTATGTTTGTTGATTTATGCATGTAGAATTGTGGTGTAACTTTAAAATTTTCAGAGAAATGGTGGAATCATACTTCATGGCTTGTCTAAAAGAAGCAGATGTACTAAAACATAGAGGACAGATTGCTAGCAGCATGCAGAAAAAAGATCATAATCAACTGTGGTTAGGCCTTCAGAATGGTGAGATGTTTTCCTGTAAAGTTCTTTAAAAACATTTATACATTTTATAGTTGATAAAATTAACAAAAAAGTAGAAACGATTTAGATTTTATGCAACATGGCATATAGAGTATTAACAAACCCAGTCAATGAACATAAATTTCCAGTATATAAACCTGTTCTGCAATGAAATAGCGATATAAATAGCTAAATTGTATAAAAACATTGTTTCAGAGAAATTTGACCAGTTTTGGGCTGTGAACAGAAAATTGATGGAAGCCTCAGGAGATCAAGATTATTTCAAGTACATTCCTTTTAGGTGCTATATTGATGATGGTTATAGACAAAAACTAGTGAAACCTGTCACAGAGGATAATCACAAGAAAACATTACAAGATTTGTTAGAGGAAGTATTTCCTGGCAATAAAAATAGTAAGCTGACCATATTGGATTTTTCTTATATGAAGCCTCTTTGTATTTTTGGTAACTAATTTGTTAAACCATAAGGGCCAGTTTCACCAGTTCCTGATAAGTGTCAGATAGCCTATCTGGCCCTAAGTATTCCTATTTTTCATTACATTTTTCAAATTTTTTTTAGTAAAGTCCATGGACAGTCATCCCTTTATTATTCATGTAATATTACAAAAAATCAAATATTTGTATTAACACTTCCCAATATATATCCTGTATTTTTTTTTTTCAGTAAAAGTGAAGACACATGGAATGATACCACCAATGGAAACACCTCTTCAGTGGTTGTCAGAGCATTTAAGTTATCCAGACAACTTTTTGCATCTGTGTGTAGTCTAAACTTTAAAACACAAAAAAGTATGTGATGTAACATGTGAATTCTCATTATTACATAAGACAAAAATAATGAAGCTACATTTTATGACATTTCTTTGCTTTAGATACTTTGTTATTTATTACGACCTTCTATTAAAGGTAGCAAACCATCATGAGTTTTTTTAGGATTTCATTCTTTTGATTGTGCCAAAATTGAATTGTTATATATTGATTTTACACTGGTGAATTGTACGCCTATAAAGTAATAATTATTTCACCAGCATTTTGGGTTTTTAATCATTCTGCAAAAGAAAAGTAAAAAGCTTCCAATTTTTAATAAATTTATTCAATGCAAAATGTGTTATATCATCGGTACACAGCAGATAAACACGTAAATATAATAAAATGCAAAAATGAGCACCTACAAAAATCTCCACTAAAAACAATAAAATGAAAAGAAACAATTATTTAGGAAGGCTTTATTTACATTATTACACTTAATAGTAAAAACTGAGAAAAAAATAGAAAATAATCTGTAACCAATGTACAGCACTATAAACTACAACAAAAAAAATAAATAAAATATATAAATACATAAGGTCACAAATGGTTGTAATTTTTAACTGAAAAAATCCCGAATTCTAATGGTAAACATAAGTGTCTCCAATTATCAACTTATCTTCCATATAACTTTGATTTTAAATAAATACATACTATAATCACCTTCATACATGATTTTTTTAGAGCACAACTGCAAAATTAGAACAATTAAAAAGAGTCACCATAAGAAACACTACAATCCCAAAAGCTTCCAGATTTTCTAGCGATTTTATAATATCGATGGTGTAAGCTAATAATATTCTATAAAAAAAATGTACAGTATTTTATTATATTTCCTCAAATGCCATATCTAAGTTATGGGAAGACAAGCCGATAAACTTCACAAATAATTACAAATATTACTGGGGAAAAAATGGGTTTTACAATAAACGTAAAGCTCACAAGACCGTTCCAGAAAGATGCGCACCCAAATTTTTTTTGACAAAAAACACCTAAAAAACTAGCAACACTTCCAAAAACTCTCAAAAAGTCCTTTAGCGTACGGTATATAGTACGACGCGCGTTATCGTGTGATCGGGACATTATTTGCAATGTGTACAGGACGTATTAAAACATTATCCTACAAATTTCTAATTATTCATAATAAAGCATAATCTGGAAATTTTGGCACGAAGATTTTTCTTTTTATTTAGAGCTGTTAAGCTGACTGATAAACAAGCATTTTGCTGTATCATGATATAAAAAAAGAAGATATACCAATATTTGCTTTCTCTTGAGTCCAAGAAAAATAGCATCCGCACAGAAAAAAAATTTTATTCGGTGTTGCATAATCTTACTAAAAGGGATTCCTTTCAAATATTTTTTTAGTTTTGATTCTTTTTTTAAAACTATTTCAATCAAAACGGGCCAAAAACATTCTTACAAGTTGTTTAAACACTCAACTCTTGTTTAAAAAAAATTAAACGTTTTCTGACCCATTTTACAGCGTGCAGAATTGTTTAAGGAGAATTTTTTCAGTAAAACTATGCAAGAATGCCGAATAAATTAATATTTTTTCGAGTAGATACGAAGATTATTTCTCGGACTGCACAAATAATGCCAAATAACCTTTTTATATAAAACGCCCTGTATATATCGCTTGAATGTTCCCGTCAAGCGTCGATCTTTGTTTTGTTTTTTTTAGGTTCACAGAACCTATGCAGTCCTTAGATTCGTCCAGTTTGGAGCAGGATCCGCTCACTACTTAATTTTCCAACATCCACTTGCTAGGTATTTTTCTTGTTTTTTTTTCTTTTTTTTTTCAATATTCGAAGGTATATAATCGGGCAGCAGTAATAGTTTTTACAACAGTGAAAATGTTGACACTTCATCATATACCAAAGCCCAGTTCTCTACAGTCAGTATAACGGCGAATTTGAAACGAAGAAAAGCAATGAGCACGAAATCGGGAATGGAAAGTGGTCAACGACCCGCTTAAGGATTCATTATTCAAAGTTTTGCACGTTGAGCATATACTATTTTACCCTAATCTTGCCATTCTCAAATTTCTGCTCGAAACTTCAAACATTACCGATTATATATAGATATAGAAAAACCACTGACTAAAAAATCCACGCAAAAGATTGTATCTTTTGCAAGATGGTTTGCTATAATGACTGTAGCATTGTAGCTGGTTAGTAGAAAAATGTCAATCCAGAAAAGTATAAGTGTGTATAATATATAACGCCTATATTATTAATTTTTTATATTAAGAAATTTTCTTAAGGAAACGCGAGTCATAGAAACTATTACAATTCCTTGTTTGTTTTTTTAAACGTCAGGGCGGGTTGAGATACGCATTAGAGGTTGGGAAACGCCATTTTTTTTTCGCATACGTATAGTAATAGTTAATTCGCCTGGCTTAATTTAAACAATACTTATCACAACCTTATAAGTACAAAGCGAGGATTTTTACAACACCCTGTATATTCCTAGTTGTCAATTATTATTACTTTTGTTTGTTCGAAATTAAATCCACTACATTGTAATGAAGAATTTATATTATAAAACAAAAGTTTTTTTCTAAGCCTAGAGATGTTTGCAATTTCGTCTTAGATTCTTCCATTTTTTGGGAATATTTAAATTCGATTTTAAGCAATAAAGTTCTTATTTTTCCCACTATTTCTTTTGTAATCTGTTAAGCATTATAAGGAAACGTGAAATAAAATGTTTCGTTCATAATGTTGTTATTTTTTCACATCTTAGGTGAAAAATATGCCGCTACATTTTTTTAAAGAGGTGAATCTAGCTTCGTTAAAAAAATACGTCCAGACACATTTTATAACCAAAGCTGTTAAAGTAACAAAATATGAAAAATCGAATACGCCATATCACTGAATACGTCACAGAATCCAATTTTGTTGTGATTAATAAGTTCCTGTATCCAAACATTTTTTCTGTATATGACATTTAGCATATGTGAAAAATAGTTTGTTGCCTTTTTTGTACTTTTTGAGATTTATTACGCTGATTTATCATCAATGTGATGACTGTTTAAGCGTTTTACAGTGTTTGAGTTTGAGGATTTTACGTTTACTGAAGTCTGTTATCGCCATTCTAACCTGAAACCTTCAATTTTCCACGGTTTGTTGGACAATTTATCACGTTTCTCAGTTATTATTATTTTTGTTTTAGCCTGACTGAGAAAGCTTCAGCTCAATGCACGACCTTTATATCTTATAATCCCTTATGGGTTTTTAGGTTGGGATTTGTTTTTGTTTGCATACAGAACGCTGACATTGACAGAAGTGACGTCAGAGTTATGTGGCGTATTGAGACCTTCATTTAATTTTATTGTTACTGAACGAAAGCAAAGCAAACGTTAAATGCCTTTGGAACTATCCCCAAATTTGCAAGCATCATCCTATACCCGGACACCAAAAGAGGGCGTATATGTGCCTATGGCCATCAGCGTAACCCCGCCTCTGTGCGCGCGCATCTCAACCCCGCCCCCGGCGCGGCGCGTATCCGCGAATCACGGCCGTCGCATCGTCCGATCGCCGCACCACTCTCGGCCACGCCCACCACCGTCTACGCGGCGGTGCCGTTCACCAGCTGCTCCTTGGGCGGCGGCTGCTGCTTGTTGGGCGGGGGGGCCGAGGAGTCTCCTGCCGGGGGGCCGCTGCCGCCCCTGCGCGACGACGAAGAGGGGGGCGGTCTGTTCGAACGGCCGCCCGGCCCCTTCTGGGGCGGTCCTCGCGCCGCCGCCGCCGGAGCCACGCCCACGCCTCCGCCTCCGTGGTCGCCGCCGTTGTTCATCTGTTCCGCCGCCGACTGCGATTGTGGATGCTGCTGCTGCTGCGGGGGCAGCGTTGCCGCCGGATCGCCGCCCGTGTGGTTGGTCACTGCAACAACAGAAAAGGGGCTTTTATTGACAGTTACAGGGAGGAGCGGTTCTTGTTGGCGTTCCCAGGCTAGAGTGGACATCACTTTGGGGCTTATATTTTTACTATGTACACGCTATTATCTTGCCTCATCAGGTTGCCGTATGTCCGCAATTTTTAAATTTCATAACTTCACTGGCAATCAACAAATTTAGATCACTTATTACAAATAATTTTGGAAAAAAATCATACTGACATGGGTTTAGTCATGGCCGACTCTACTCACTAGGCCAGAGCATTGAAATATGGCAACACTGAATAGTCGGCCGAGCTTTTGTCATTAGTGTAATTCTTCCAGAGTAAACAATAAGATTGGAAGGTGATTTTTAATGTGTTTCTAATTATTTACCTGCACAAACGAAACTATAAAGATAAAAAGATGCCTGGAAAGTGTTTAGTACCAGGTTGCACTAGCAATTGTGCTTCCAATAAAGGACATAAACAGAAGTGGGTGAAAGGTACTCCTCGTAAGGGATGGTTAATTTATAAGAATAAAGACAATAATTTACAAACATTTCAAAGGATAAGACCTATTTTAAAGCACAATGTGGTACCTACAATGTTCTCTGGACCTCCCAGCTATCACAGAAAAATACAGTTAATAGAACTCATCTGGGCATACCTACGAAAAGATTTGATAGTGAAAGGGAATCAAGACTAGCAAGAATGGCTTCACAATGACCTAATAGTGAATTTTTCTAGCTTAAGTGAAAATTTAAAAAGTAAATAGAGTGTTCATTTAAGTGGAAGTGGAAGTGGCAGCAGGAAACAGGTTGCATTTATTTTTATTTTGTAGTGTAATCAGATGTAAGTGGTATTAGTAGTAGTAGTTCTAAAAAGTATTTTTCTTAATTTATCAACCGAGATGAACTCTTAATACATATAAAATGTAATAATTATTATTCTGAAACTATAAAACAATTTACTGTAACCGGACCACTATTTGACAGCTAAGCCACGTTGCCACATCTAAGGCTCCGGTCTAGTGTAGAGTCGGCCATGGTTTAGTAGACGATGGATGATGATTTTCCGATAACTGCTACATATTCCAAAGAATATTTCTAAACGTTATTCATTTTTTTTATCTAATGTTAAATAAATACAAATATTCGCTGCCTTCTCATAAGAGCCCATGTTAAAATTCTGATTCTTATTCGTCAATAACTTTCCGAGATGATCGACAATTTTTTTTAGGGTAGACACCGATGTGATTAAACTTATCAAAAATAAAAATAAAGTAATTTCGTCTAATAAACACTTTTGTGAACGAACGTCCTTAATATGTTATTTATTGTATACGAGTAAGTTGTGTTTTGAACTCAGAGTAACAACTGAACATAGAGGTAGTAAACAAACCACTTCAGCATGGCGTGCTCAAAGCAATCATCTTTTGACACTTCAGACCCAAACATTGCCAACTAACCTGAAACTTCTTCCAATGCAACCCATGTTACAAACACTGCTCTGCACTGTCTCATCTCGAAAAACTGTTAAAGGCGTTACCAACTCCTCAAAATTTATGTAAGACAGAATTTGCGTTGATGATGAAGAAACATGCAGTAACGCAGTAGAGGTCAACATATCTATTAATTTTGCTGTAATCATTTCTGAACCATCAAAATACCGTCTTTTTAACGTAGAATGGAATATTTCTGGATACTATACAATTAAGACGATAGTAAACAATTATGATTGCCGCATCTGGCGGTCGATATGACAACGTAAGAAAAGATGTCGGCCTATTAGAATTAGTTGTTTACTACCTCTATGTTCAGTTGTTACTCTGAGGTTTTGAAATAAAATTGACAGTTGCCAATGTCATTATTGACAGCTAGACGCTAGAAACGAGGTAAAGCTGCTTCTAATCTTTTTTTTAATGAAATACATGTGGAGAAACTGCAAGTCTGGACAAACATAAGACAATAGATTAAAATTATCAACTATATGATGTACTTAAATTCGCGGAACTAGAGGTATCACTGTTATTGTGAGAACCATCATAATAAACATACGTTTGCATTATGATATCATGTTAGTATTAGCGTATGAATGGAAAATATCTGAAAGATCATCCTGGATAAATACAGTATGGATCTCACACGGGACAAACTATACATGATAAAATATAAGCGATAGTTAGAATAAGGTTAGGCAATTTCTTGTTAGAATCACCGCAACACATTTCCTGTTACTACCACTCGATATACATTTCCAAAAAAACTGCGCGGATATTATTTTCAAAGCGACTACACAAGCTTCCCTTCGAACACTCCTAGAGTCATATAAGTAATAGAGGTTAGTAAATAGCGTCAGCTACCAAACGACAGCATGCCACACCACCACACACGTCACTCCGTCATCTCTCTTTGTAGTGGCATCATGATCCGATGAACCAACCCTTACCGGCATTACCTTTATCAGCGACCATCACTATCTGTTGGGGCTGAGCATTCGTCGGCTGTCTGTCCGCCAGGTGGTTGTTCTCCCTAGAGGATCGCGCCAAAGAGGGCGTGCGACTGCGCTGCAGCTGTCCTCCTCCTCTGGCTCTGCGTCTGCGCCGCCTCTGTCCGCCCGGGGGGGCGGGGCCACCCTCAGTCACGCCCACCCCCACCCCGCCTCCACCGCTCCTACCACCCCTACCACCGTCGCCAGACGACACCGATTCTGCACATGCACATACACGTATATACATACACCGTGACAGGTACCGAGAGATCCTTCGTTATATCATTCAAATTAATGGAAATTTCGAAAGGGATGTATCGTTTCTTATTCACATGACCTGTCATGTACGGCAGTTGGTTTTGGATGAAGGTCTTAGGACACAACATTAAAATAAAAAAAAAAATACCTAGCCATTTACATGCAAATATATAACGTATAATCTTAAATAAGTTCTAGCATCTTCTCTTTCACAAGTTATTCGATTCAAGTTGCACAAAAATCGGCACAATAATGGAATAAGCCTACCACAGATAAATGCAGCATAACGAAAAATATTTTAAATAGGCAATAATAAACATTTCGATAACAAACCAGAGAAAAAATTTCAAAACTACACACGCATGGTCTGGTAGCTAAAGTAACACTAAATATAAGGAAGTTATTTTTTTACTACGAGAAAATATCAGTATAAATATATCAAAAAAGAGGCTTTGATTTAACATTTGAATGTCTGTTAGAAATTCATTATTGGAATGTCACAGAGTAAGAGCATGTGAGGGCCAGACCTTCGGAATTTACACAACCTGAAACTTCTTCTGCATGTGACCCGAATAAAGGTAACAATAACAACAATCCCCACTTATGAAACCTGGGTACAATGATGGCTTTGACAGGTAACAGGTAGCAAAGGATGTACAAAATCCAATCTCACATTTGTTAAAGTATAAAGCTCAATTTTTTCGTAACGATATAAAAACAAACTCGCGTTACCCGTTGCCAGACACTTAGCGTGATTCCAAACCCCGTCAGACACCCCTTAAGGATGTTTTTTTTTCATTTCATTTTTTGTAACAAGTACAAATATTGCCACCCTCAAAGGATGTACCTTGTATGAGGGTATTGGCATAATTACGACTTATCATGACATGCACGTTACATTAATTTGATACAAACTATTACCCCAAATATTGCATCTGTCTTACTGAATCTGCAGATTGTGGGCATTCGGTCCGGTCATCCTTCGTTCATCTTTCATGCGTACCAAGACTCCAGCAACTGATAGGTGAATAGGTTTACTTTTCCAATATGTATAGACTATTTGACCCACACACTCTAAATTTCGACTTGACTTCCGCAATGAAATGGCACAACGATCTACGTGCGGGGGTTTTTTAAGACGAGAAGTCCAATTTCAACAACGGCTGTTCTATCATGAATAGAAAGCGCCACCTATGGCCGAACATGCGAGTAAGGAAGGAGGCCATAGGATCAAGTTTGAAGAAACTCAGGTTCTTGCCGCTGCATCTTCAAACTATGCCAGACTTAACAGACAAGCCATCGAAATACAAAAACACCACAATAATTTCAATAGAAAAAAAGAAATTCAGAAAGTCAACCGGACATGGGTACCCATTCTAAACAGGTATACATACAGGGTTGGGATAAAGTCTGGAACCAAGCAAATATCTTTGAAACGGAAAGGGTGATATTGCTGAAAATTTGCAGGTAAATGTAGTGACGCATAATGCATTCGAAGACACTATGTTAGCTATTAATGTACTTCCGGTTAGACCGGAAGTACATTAATACAACTTTTTAAATGTAAATGGGACACCCAGTATATTTCTGCAGATTTTAATACAACTGTTTTTTTCCGAATACGTCCATGGTGGGTTTAGTATTTGTTTCTGTAAAAATGGGAAAGATAAACCTTTCTTAATTGTCTCACAAATTCGTCCGTGGCGGTCTGCGGTCTTCCCGTTTTAGGTAAATTTTTAATATTTTCAGTTAAAACGTTTTAGTGTTTTAGTCACCGCCGAACGTGTTATAGGACCCTTATCGGGATGTAAATCATTGAAAAGTTGACACACTTCTTTGTCAGTTCTCACGCGATCGCCAAAACCGATCATCATTAAGACTTTGAATGACCGGCATTTTAAACATCTGAAATGATAAAGAAGCTTTATCTGTTTTTACAGAAACTAATACCAAACCCACTATGGACGTATTTGGGAAAAAAGATGTATTAAAATCTGCAGAAATATACAGGGTGTCTCATTTAAATTCAAAAAGTTGACGGTACTTCCGGTTAAACCGGAAGTCCATTAATAGCTAACATAATGTCTTCAGATGGATTATACGTCACTACACTTGCGTGCAAATTTTCAGCAATATCATTCTTTCCGTTCCAAAGTTATTTGCTTGGTTCCATACTTTATCCCAACCCTGTATAGGTGCAGATCCACCAGCCGTCCGTATTTTGGAAGTCGCCGAAGTGAAATAGTTTCTGAAGATGCCATCCACTTGTTTTGTGGCGGCGAAACGTGTCAAGCCTAAACACTAAACGACGCGTCGCGACGCCGGCCTAAAAACCCAAAAACCGCAAAATCATTGGACGATGGCCGCGAAAGCCTTACACAGTACACTTTTGCAATTTTAAACTTTAACAAAACCGAGATGCCAAAGCCACCAATCACTATCCAGGATCGTTCTTACCTGTAAATGGAACGTAAGTGTTGCACAAGTACTCACCTCTGTCGGCGCTGGACACGTCCCTGCTGTCCAGCACGGTCTCCTCGTCGTCGGTGGTGCGTCTGCGATCGTCCATCCTTCTGCCTCCTCCCCCGCCACCACCTCCGTCCCGCCTACCGCCACGCCCTCTGCCCCCACCACCGCCTCCGTAGTACGGCCGCTCGTCCGTGTCCGGCGTCTGGTGTCGGGAACCTAAAGACACAACATCGACAACATATACACGATTGCCCATATAAACGCTTCGGACAAAGATAACTTAGCCTTTAACAGGTTGAAGAAAGAACACATTATCCCTACCTCCCACCTTTTTATTCAATAGAATACGTGTTTCCAGAGTTGCCAGGTGTGAGGATTTACAAAAAACCGAGTTGGCGCCCAAAAATCGTAGGTGGTTGTTTGGAAACTTTCGATAACGTAAAACACACAGTGAGTTAGTGACTTTTGGCTATTTCTAATTTTCATTTCGTTGGTTTTCTCCTAAAAAATAAGGGCTAGCAGTAATGGACTAGTATCATGAATTTTTTTATGGCTATATTTGATAGAGTATGGCATAAGAACCTTCTCATATTTTTCCGCGATTTTTTTGGGCACGGGAAAGACGAGGAAACGCATACCGTTATATGATCCTAAAAAGTACATAGTGTGATACAGGGTGACCAAAAAAATAGTGTCAAACGGAAGTCCAGAGATAGAGCACACCTAGAAGTATCTGAAACATCCCCATATATGTTATGCAATTTTTTGTAGTTTCCGAGTTATGAATTTTTTTCTAAATTTCAGAGAATTCTCTACCTCGACAACTTAAAACTGTTCCAAAAGGAAAATTAAAAGACTTTTCAAATTATCTTTTTTGGTGATTAATCTCCAAGGGTTTACTGTTCATGCGTAAAATAATCGGCTTCCTAACTTTGATGAAAGTCATAAAAATTTTAGTGTAAAGTGAAAAATTTACGATCTGATAATTATGACTTAAATCTTCGACTCGCAATTAAAAATCCAACGAGGTGATTTCATGATTTCTAAGCAGGTCTAAAAACTTCTTAGACTCTCAGCTATCACAATCATTGAAAAAAGTAGTACTTAATGGGGCTACTTTCGCTCCAATTGACCTTCAAAGACAAGAGGCGAAGACTTCTTGAAATTAGCGATGTGTTTTTCAATTCATCAATAATTTATCTTAACGCGTTAATAGCAGATTAATTGTTAGTACCGCAATAATAAACGTTAAAAACGTTGCATAAATGAAACATTTATTAAAAAAGATCCTATTTCTTGCTAAAAAAACACAAGGAGCGCATTCTTCAAAACCGGTTTTTACCGAAGTGCCAACAAAAAGCGCTAACGCTAACGCAGTAAACGATGGCGATGTTAGAAAGAAATAGCTATGATATTGTTGTGATGTCTTTTCAAAATGTGCCATTGCATAGGATGTTTTCGTTGTCTTTATTCAGTCGTCTGTCTGTCTTTGCGGCTTTAAAACGATACGCTTTTGTTTCGGTTAGTGTTGTTTCTGATGTCTGAATACTTGGCTATTCCTACGGACCTTGAGTGCACAACAACTAAATTTAGCGATGCTGTTTTCTGCAAGAGCCTATGCAACAAATGGATAGGTCGTGGTGGACCCACTGAATGGCCGCCACGGTCACCTGACTTAAATCCAATAGAGTTTTTTGTTTGAGACTACTACAAAGAACTAGTTTCAGCTAAAGAGTGTCGAAGCATCAGCGAATTACGCAACAAATTAACACAGGGTGAAGAAGCAATACAAACAATCAAAGAACTACCAGAGTACCGCGGCTGCTGTGAAAGGGTTATGTTAGGGGAAGTTTGTTAACGCGATATTTGAATGGGCCAATACCCGCAGGACCAATAAATACAACTTCTGGCAGTCCATTCCAAGCCTTGGACACCCTGGGAATAATGTGCGGTTGTACCGCTCAGTTCTTGATGTATGAAGAACGATCGTCTTAGGATGAGATGCAGCGGTCGCACGGGTACATCTGATCGGAGCAGTGAGTGGCGGAACGATAGAGGATAGCTCAGAGGAGCAGATTCCGTTGGAATATCGGTAGAAGAGTGAGAGGTCACCAACAACACGCCGGTGAGAAAGTGACTTAAGGTGGCGCGTTAAGGCCGGATGGCCAATTAGTCGAATTGCCCTTCTCTGGACGGCATCTGAAGAATTGAGGGGTGGAAGTTATGACCACAGCATAGTAAACAATCAGCAAAATATCTCAGGTTGGCGGCAATTACACGCGCATCCCCCCTTTTGGATGATTATTTGTAGAGATGCTAACGATACTTCGATACTTGGAATGTATCGATACTTCTGCACTAATATCGAGTATTTTTATCTTGGATACTTTTTGAGCGATTCCAAGGTGGCATCGAAAATAATTACGAACCAAAGCGCCTCCATTGGCATGTACAGCTCTATACTTTACTAAAAAATATCGAATTGGTATCGGAATCGATATTTTTAATTTCGCATCTCTACCCAGACTTCACAGTCGTAAAATCATCCCAAGGTCAAACTTTATGAGAACCATTTTTATATAGGAAATCCTCAGAGATATTATGCTGGTTGTTTTCTATGCTGTGGTTATGACTCTTTCATAACTGAACCCCCTAATCTCCCGACCTTGCATCATGTGACTTCCACTTGTTTTCTGAGGTCAATAAAAAATCGAGTACGTTCGAAAATTTGAGTACAATTCAGAGGTCAATAACTTTATGATGGACATACTAGGCAGACTATGAAAAAAAATGTTTCTCAGAAGCTTATAAGGCGATCATATTAATTCTGACGTAGAATGTTTTTTGTCAAAAATCTTCTTGAGCGACTCCTTCCTCCAACTTCAGGAAAAATGTATATAAGATGAATGGATCAAGAGAAAGGACTCACAACACCCTTAAAGCATCACTCAAACTCCATGCATCCACGTTAATAAAATTAGTAAACCACAAAAAAAAATTATAATATCTAATAAAAAGCGTAACGAAAAAACTTTGCTGAAAGGGTACATACTGGTCCTGACTCTGTTAACTGTGCAATTTGCGTAAAATAAAACAGCAACTAGATTTTGCAATCAGGTTATATTTCTAAAAAAAGTCTTTCACAATAAGATACAAGACATAATTAGTGAGCCAGTCTTTGCCTGTTTGTAGGCGCATAACTCTACACACAAGGCCTAAGGACGAAAAACCAACATTTCCAGTCTAGTCACGTTCCTAATTCGACTAAATTTTTGATCAATTTTAAAGCATGTTACCAAAAAAAAAATGAACTGGAAAAGTCACTTTTCGACTAAGCCCTGTATCATCTTGTTTGTATTATGAGTGTTAGCAAACTCACAACAGTGTTCTCGACATTTACTTTGCAAGTAAATGAGGTAAACAAACCAACAGACGTTATTTTCAGTTTAAAGTGCAAGAAAAACGCTTTTCAGAGACGTCAGATAAAAGGCTTTTATTGGAGAGTACTTAACATATTATTTACAGTTTTGTAGCTTAACGCCATTAGTTCGTTCATAGCTGATGGTATTTTGAGGTGCGTACTCGCCAAACTTTCACTTTCTAAGTCAACAGTTCCAATTGCCTTCTGACTGAAGGCTCAAGTAGCCTCATATGATTCAAGTTATAGAATATTCCGCAGACTTTTGACAGATGTTCGCCATATGCCTTTCAGCCAACATTTGGAACAGCGAGAGCTGATCAGGTATCGATTTGTCAATATTATCAGTAAAAGGCTGATACCAACAAAAATTTGCAAAGTTCAAATTAGTACGGATTGGCTGGCTTTTTTTTGAGGTTGTCCTTACCTCTGAGTTTACCTGAACGCTCAATTCCATGATGTCTTTATTATATAGATAAATAAATATAACCTATATTGCTACTGATTTGATTGAAAGTGTTTCTCTTGCAAAATATCTCCGAATAACGTGTTCTGTATGCTAATCGGTAACAGCTATGTAATTACGTACCCTTCCAGCAAAGTATATTTTTTCGACATTTATTCACTTTTATTCATTATTAGGAGCCTCTTGGGGGTTTACTAACTTCAGCTTACAATTTAACAGCAAACAAAAGCTAGTGTGGTGCGCTTAGAGCTTCGCAAGAAAAATGCGTGTATCCAATAATCAAGAATATCTCTATTTTTTTGAAGATTTTTTATTTCGAAAGCACTTGATGTAACTATACAAGGCATGTTTAAAATTAATCTTCTATTCTTCTAATCTCCAGCTGTTAATTGAAAAGCGTCAGTTGTAATTCAGAGAGCCTCATATGTAAATCAGGATAGTCAAATGAAAATCAGAACAGACAGTCTGCTTTACGTATTCCGCGTTCTGATCTACATTTGATACGTTTTGATTTACATTTGACTATTCTGATTTACATATGATGCTATCTGATTTCCAGCTGGAAAAGATGTAGACAATATTTGAAATCCTTGTCTGGTTACAAACCAAGTATATTCGAAATAGCGCTATAACCTAGCACAGCGCCAATACTCTTTTGCATTTTTTTGTGGGCAATGTTGCAAGAATTTCGAACCTAAAACCACTGTAGATAGTTTAGTCTCATCCTGACTGGTTACGTTTTTTTTTTACATTGTTAGTAACAAAATCCTGAAGCTGATGTTATTTAGCAATATTATCAACCTCTCAAAAACGGTTAGAGCTTTAAAAAAAATTAATCAAACCTTGTGAACAACACACCATGCAGCAGCAAGGATGGTAGATAGCTCCGTGTAGTTTTTTGTTTGCTGTTAATGAACCTAAACTTACTGACATATACACATTAGGGTTACGGGTCAGGTGCAGTAGAGTACGTACAGACAGACGACAATGAAACTGAAAAGGGACCAACCTGGGTAGAAAAAAATGAAGGTAGTGAATAGGAGAAAAGAGATACCATCTGCACCCGTTCCCTTTACAAAAAGCCACTCGAAAATAAGTCATCGTATATCTATAATATAGCCCTGGAAGTGCGTTTTAGCCTGGAAGTATTCGTTAGAGCCCGTCCAGATAAAGCGATTTACGCGCGAGTCCGACTCGCGCGTAGTCATTCGCGCGTTCCCGAGATACTAGAGTTACATACATCCCGTCCAGATGCTCTCGCGCGTTGTTTTACTCGCGCGTAAAACGCTTGTAACGCGCGGGACTCTCGACTCGCCCGTTGTACGCGCGAGTCGAGATACTTGGGCGACATTGTTGCGTCCAGTACAACGCGCGAGTCCGTGGCGTGTAGACGGATTTGTTTTTGAAAATGGAGCGTGATAACTTCGATACAGAACTTTTCAGTGACGCAGTCGAAAAAAGAGTAGTCATATGGGAGATGGAATCATCCGATTATTCCAATAGACTCATAAAACGTGGGAACTGGGAAGATATAGTTGAAACCAACACTGTGTTCTCTCATCTTTGGGTATAATGTTATAAACATACTGTGCGTCATTCTGTCATGTAGAATTGGATGCATGTTGAATCGTCGCCTTTCTCTTTGTTTACGAAGATTCCATCGCTGGTATGCACGCCACAACACAACTGCTGTATCCAGCTCTATGTTTTTAACTGGAAGGAGATCCCTCCCAGCGTAGAAACGCAAGTGAAACGCGACATCTGGACGCAATATAAATTGACTACGCGCGAGTCCACTCACGCGTAAATCGCTTTATCTGGACGGGCTCTTACAGTGTAATCAAAATGCAAATCGCAATTTTTACACGCAAAGCCAAATATTATTATGAACAAAAAAATACCGAATTGAAGAACTTCGAACAACTTTCTTTCCAATTGTTTTCTCGATACATTTAATCGTCTTTTCTTTAAATATTTCAAAGATTGACCTTGCCCATAATGTAAAACAGCAGATATTTGATCTTCCAAATTTTATAAATAAATAGTGAATTCTCACAGACTATTTCACTAACTACTTCCGGTTTATTACACACTTCCAATTATTTTTTATCGAATAAACGCGATATCTGTGCGATATCGTCGATGTCTAAACATATAAGTTACTTGTAAAATATAATATGTTTTCTACATATTCGACAAGTCTAACAATGTTGTATTCTTGGGGAGAAATGGAAAAAGGAAAACTTAAAATTAGTTTCGATCGAAACTGGGGTATTTGAAAAGTAACTAAAGAGCATAATATTTAAAAACTACGTAGCACAAGACACCTAGTTCAAGGTCTCCATCAAAGCTAAGCAACAGGAATACAATGATAGGTTGGGAGCGTATAACTTTCGTTTTGAAAATCCTCAACGGTATTATAAGCGAATCGTTAAAGGAAATAATAATAAGGCAAAATGAACCGAGGGAATATTTACAAATATTTTATGCTACTACAATCTGCCACCAAAAGAAAAATAAAATATACGGTGAAATGAGTAAGAATTTGCCAAATACAATCATACAATGACAGTGTTGCTACAAAGTGGAAGGATATTACCACTTACCTGAATTTTTCAACTTTTAAGATACAGGACGGTCAAGTTTACAGATTTTTTCAAATATTCGGAATATTCTTTCGATATCTTTGTGAACTTTTTCTAATAAACATGGTTTTTTTTAACTTTTATCACTGTCGTTTGTAGACATATATATTGCATTTTTTTAGTATGCCTACAAAAGATTATCTGTAAGGTTTTCCATATCATATGCTCCATTCCAGCATAAAATAATTGACTTGCAAATGCTCTATACCCTAACAGTGACTACTCAATTCAATTCAACTTAAAAGATCCCAGATATACAAAAAACTGAAAATTTCGCCCTCCTATATCTTAAGTACTTCCATATAGTATTTTCCTTAAAATACTGCAAAAATGTTCTTTAAGTATTACCATGTCCTAAAATTTTATTCCCAATCTGAAGCATCACCGCCACTGTCTGGTTGATCTGGCAAATTTTATTCAAATGAGAAATCGTCTTACGTAATAATGTAAGCAAAAAAAGCGAGAATTTTGCATACATGTTTACAATATACATATAAGTAGATAAATACTAATACGTCTCAATCAAAATGAAAAGTATTGATTACTAGTTATATTAATTTTTTGGGATGCGACGAACGGATTTTCGAAAAATTGATTATTTTACGGAATGATTCATATTTATATTAATGTCAAAAAGGTGGGTAGCAGCGAAACCAAAACAGAAAATATTAGACGGAAAATAATTTCATCCTTTAGACATTCCTAGGACATCGATATATTTCTGCACTGCACACAGGTAATGGAGAAAAAAGTCTACCTTCACTATAGTTTCATATGGTTCCGACATAGAAATTCCCAGCTGTTTTTTTAGCAAACGATTCAAAAGAGGAGCCTAGATGACACAAATGTTATCAAGATGCTCTCGCGGTAAAAACTGGGGCTAAGCCTATCCATCATAGTGCACTAGACATATGTAGATGTAACAGAAAGTTGTTACTGCAGAGCTGAGAAAGGTCTAGACTAGCAGGTGACAGGTACAGGAAGACTGTGAAGCTCTAGACACAGCATTCTGCTAGGAAAATACATTTTAGGTACAGATACACCTGCACGTAAATGGCATGCTTAATCGAATGACCGTCGGTTCTTTAGCATGCTCGAAACTAGCATGCTTATTTCGAGCAAGTTCGTAGCATATTGCTCATTAATAGCCTGCTTATGTGCTCGATTTGAGCATATTGTATATCTGCATATAGAGGGTGTCCCAGGACGATTAAGACAAGCAATATATCGGAATTGGGCAGTAGTAGCGAATTATAATTTTGGGGGTGTGAATTAGAACAAATATAGTATTTTTTATTATTATTGTGTCACCCAATGAGGTATTTGTTTTTGGTCACGTGACGTTCGAATCAAAATGTTTAATGGGACACCCTGTATATTTGTGAATTTTTGTGTTCCTGCCGATAAAACAATTCCAAAAAACTAGCACACTTGGGGTCTAATGTGACTAATTCAAGAGCTACAGATACTTAAAGGATGGTACCACTATCATTGATTATAACATGTATACCTACAGTTAAATTATTTGCTAGTGTTTCACAGTTCCGTCCGTCGCAAATCCCAAAAAAAAAGTCCAAAAATCCGTGGTCGCGCGCGAAATCGTCAGTTGAAGTCCATCATCGATCTAGTGATCGGGTGGGCCCGCCCCCCCTATCTAATACGGGCCTAGGCGCCCACCCTAAAAACATGTTTATACCAAGATGTGTGATCGTAAAAATATTTTTTTTTTGTCCTCGGCCGGGTCAGTCTATATAACACCTGTGTTCTTTTTTTTACATACAAATATCGTATCGAAAAAACATATGTAGGTAAAAGTGTGTATTCTCGATTTTTTTTCGACCGCCTACAAACGAGTAGTATCTTGCTGGGCTCGATATATTGTCAAGATGGACGATCATACATATCCATATGTACAACAAAAACGGATCGGGCATTTAGATATAGCATCGGACGAAAATACAGTTCGTCTAGACACTAAAAAACCTTCATCAAACAGAGCGGAATGAAAAATATAGGATGTATGAATATCGAAAAAATAAATTAGTTATAGTCGCTGACAGGGCTATAAAGTTTGTTTACATTTTTTTATATATCGTTTTCGTAATTTGACACGTTTCTTCCTAACCCAGTCTCTCAAATACTCGTATTTACAGGGTGACCGACGGGAACCGGACGTTTTTCAAATGGTTAGTATAACGCCGCTAGCGGTGGTAGGGAGGGGATTCAGGTGTCAGTCGCCTTGCTGTGTAATGCCATTTTAGTACCTATGGAGCAGTGGACCGCAGAGCATCGTATGTTCGCTTATGACGCTTATGTTAAAAATGCTGAGCCGGTCACGGCCGCGCAGCGACTGTTCCGCGTTCATTTTAATTTTGGACGCCACGATATTATTCCAAGCCGCAATACCATTCTCAGGTGGGATAACAGTTTGAGAACAACAGGAATGATTGTGAAGAAAAAGCCACATGGAGACCAGTATCGGAAATTTTGTTTGTTTATCTCTCCGCTTGAATGAAAATCATCACTCATGACGATTACTGCACTTTCATGGTCTCCAAGCAGCATATGAATTCGAATGGCGAAGTCTTCTCGTTGCTCATAATCTGTTGGCTTAAGCTGCTGAACAATACACATCTTATAAGGATGAAACGCTTATTCGTTTTCCAATATTATGCGCACTGATTCACGACTTAAGTTGAATTCACGCGCATGTCTTCGTGCAGACCGTTGAGGACTCCGAGTAAACGCCTGTCTCACCCGCTCAACGATTTCTGGCGTCCTCGAAGTCTTTCGTGGGACCAGCTGGCTTTTTCTTCACAATCATTCCTGTTGTCCTCAGACTGTTAACCCATCTGAGAATGATATTGCGGCTTGGAATAATATCGTGGCGTCCAAGATTAAAATGAACGCGGAACAGTCGCTGGGCGGCCGTGACCGACTCAGCATTTTTAACATACGCGTCATAAGCGAACATACGGTGCCCTATGGTCCACTGCTCCATAGCTACTAAAATGGCATTATACATCAAGGCGACTGATACCTGATTCCCCTCCCTACCACCGCTAGCGGCGTTATACTAAATATTTGAAAAACGTCCGGTTCCCATCGGTCACCCTGTACAAATAAATATTCTAAACCGCCCCTGTCTTTAACTTGCATACCTTAGGTTTCATAACTTTTTCCCCCCGCTTTAAAGAAATAACAAACGTTATAGCGCTGTCCGACATTATAGAGAAAAAATGCCATTGGTTACAAAATCTTCCTATTTTTCTGGACATTCTCTAAAGTATAAAAAATCCAGCAAGATATCGTCTCGTGTGCGTGCCAGGCTTTTTTATCATTTGTTCAAATAACTACGTACAATAAGTCACTCGCACACGCAGACAACACATACGCACGCACACACACTTTACGTCAGTCTGTATCGAACACATTCATACCCAATTTTGCACGATGTCGCGCATTTTTTATCTGTTTACTCTTTATCCCCGCCGCACTCCCCGTGCAGAGAGAAAACATCACAATGAAAAACGGGAAATAAATTAATACTCTTCGTTCTGTGCCGGATATCGCGAGGTGTGGGCGGAGCTTTAGACCAAGTCTCCGGGCGGCCACGACATATATTCGAGATTCGTCCTTATTTCGATCCACAACAAGTGGAATTGTTAAATCTAATCTAATAGTAGAAGATCCGAATTTAAGACGACCTTCACCGAACTGGTTAGTCGATGAAAGGCATTTTATATTAAATTTAGTATGTTAAAAAAAATATCGCGAGTGGGTTTGCTGAAAAATTTCAGTCCAGGATATGATTAATTAAATGTTGAAAAATTATTTTTTTAAACATTTCACTGGTTTGGTTAATAGACAAATCACATACCAATCAAAAGTATGAAGCCCATAGAATACGCAAACGTTATGTTGACTACGTTTTTCCCGTCCCAACTATAGGGTAGGCAGGTATAAACAGGTAAATCAATAATAGTAATTTGCACCGGTGTGGTTAATGCATGAAACTTATATCAAAATAAAGACAATTTTATTGCCAACACGTCGATATGGGGTTGTCTGCAAAAAATCAGTCCGGAATTCCGATTGTCGAATTTTAAAGATCAAAATATTGCTGCCAGTGAATACGTGTGCCACGATACATATACACTGAGAACTATCCCGTGTATTAACAAAGGACGCAGCATAGCAGCTGCGTGCAGCTCGGCCATTGAATAAAAGAGAGTGCACATGTCATGTGTGTGACATGATTGATTGTTGTTATTTATAAACATTAAATTGTGATAAAAAATGGCTAAAAAGTGTTTTCTATGCAATTCGGAAGTTAATATTCTTGATTTTAACGATGAAACGTATATAACAAAACATATTTATTATTGGTGTAAATATACATTTATTTTTTTATTTATTTATTCGTTTTAGTTTTTTGATGACTTTGAACTTTTGCTTTTTTGGTTTTTATTTACGTAGCTGATAGAACAAACATAATTTTTGAGATAACTATTATATATGTATCACTATCACTTTTTGATTTAAAAAATATGAATATATTTTAATATCACATACAATATATACACACATATGCAAGTTATTAATTAATGAAAAAAATATAACATTCATATATTTTGATTTTATGAATGTTACCCATTTCATATATCTTTTATTACTTAATAGCTTAATAATTTAATTTAATATTAATGAATTATTAGTGCTCCAAAATATTGCACAGCTTTTACGAGTGTATTGCTATCCTTTTCAATTTCACGGACACATGACACTCTCTTTCATTCAATGGCCGAGCTACACGCAGCTGCTATGCTGCGTCCTTTTTTAATACACCGGATGGTTCTCAGTGTATATGTATCGTGGCACACGTATTCACTGGCAGCAATATTTTGATCTTTAAAATTCGACAATCGAAATTCCAGACTGATTTTTTTACAGACAACCCTATATCGAGCTGTTTGCAATAAAATTATCTTTATTTTGATATAAGTTTCATGCATTAACCACACCGGTGCAAATTACAATCATTGATTTACCTGTTTATACCTGCCTACCCTATAGTTGGGACGGGAGAAACGTAGCCAACCGAACGTTTGCGTATTCTATGGGCTTCATACTTTCGATTGGTACCTTTGTGATTTGTCTATTAACCAAACCAGTGAAATGTTTAAAATTTAAACATTAATTTTCCAATATTTAATTAGTCATATCCTGGACTGAAATTTTTCAGCCAACCCACTCGCGATATGTTTTTTAACATATTAAATTCAATATAAAATGCTTTTCATCCATTAACCAGTTCGGTGAAGGTCGTCTTATATTCGGATCTTAAACTATAATAGACGATGGTCAATTACTTCATTTTTGGTAAACAACATTTTCGTGACATCTCAAATACACTTGTGAAAAAGTGATCTTCTTTGTAATCTTTGACTTTGAAAGTGACTTGTCCTGTGAAAGCCTCTTTGGTCCACAAGCATCGCCGAGTCGTAAATAAGACTACATAATATATCCGTATCGGCCGCCCGCCTTCCGTTCGGTGGTACCAGGAGCGACCGCCCACACCGACCTGAGCACAACACCAGCATCAGCATCAACAACAACAAACAACAACGGCGCTCGCGCTCCCCTCTGTCACCTCCTCCTCCTCCTCCTCATCCGAATCATCCCTCTAGCGCCGCCTACTTGCGACCGCCGCCGCCCCCGCTACCGACGGAGGCGGAGGTCTGAGCGTCGGAGGAGGCGGAGTTCATATGCGCGTGCGTTGTCGCGAGGGGCGGTTGCTGTTGCTGCCTGTCCGGCCTGTCGCCGCCCCCTCTGTGTTGCCGCGGACCGCCTCCGTTCTGCTGGTGGCCGCCGCCGCCGCCGCGAGGCGTGGTCGCCGCCTCCGACGGCTTGCTGCTACCGCCGCCGCCCCGCCCGCTACTCGGAGGACCGTGGTGATTGTAATCCGCGTGGTTCGTACCTGCAACACCACAGTATCCACTTTAATATAATACACTCCAATCATCTTAGGTTAAAAATGCGCTCAACCTCGGAATTACTAGCATTACAAATATCTCAGAACTCTTATGCCAACGTATGTCTATTAAGATATTCAAGATCGTATGTGACAAAAATTAGATTTTTCGAGAATCTCTCGTGTCCACTGCGTCCTATCGTATAAACATTTATTATGACAGTTGTAGATAATAAACGTCTACTGATTTCATACTAAATATTTTTTATATGTAAAACCGATCTTGCATCATTTGACGTTGAATATCTATGGATCTGAAGAGCGAAATCTCCAATGTAACTAACAGAGAAGGTACATACTGTCGCCAAAGTCATCAGTTAAAAAGATACTTCTGACCCCTCATACATCCTACATTCCCTCTACACTCACAGTCAGGCGCAGTAAGTAAGAAAGAAGTTTCGGTGGAGCGCAATGATATCTTACTCAAAGCGAGTTTCGCATGTTGCCAGGTTATCAGTATGCTTGTAGATAGGGTGATTTCGCGGTTGTGAATGTCAAGATCATCAAAACCGAAACGGCCAGTATGACATATTCTGTGGGTGAGGGTGACATCTGACCAACGGAACTGCAAAAATTCCTCAAACTGAAATTATCCTATGATTAACCTGAGATCAAAGTCATTTTTATTGTAGACACTGAGGGCTACTGTGAATTTCAGGCCTTAAACTCCGAGGAGATTATATCAACACTGCTATGTGATTATTTCAATGCTCTCAGCTTATTAGCTTCACGCAACCCTGTACATCTCAGTTGGGTACCAGGCCACGAAGAGTTGAAAATACGTAAACATGTCGCCAACTTACTGTGCATTTTGCTCTAGCAAAAGTCACAAACCGTCCAGCTACAATTTTTGGTCGATTTTGAAATCGCTACTGTGACGGAAAATCGTTGCACCTGGCAACTCTACGAAATGCGATTAAAGAATGGAAGTGGGAGGTAGGGGATATCGTGTCCTCTGTTGAACCTGTTAAAGGCTATCGGCTATTTACATTTGATGCGTTTATATCGGCATACTAAATCCCGACTTATCAATCGTGTATGTGACTTTTGAGATAACGTTCGTTGTTCCAACTCGAATAAACAATCGAATTGTCGCTGGTTATTTGTTTATTTTCCTTCGATACAATTTAACGATAACAAATAACAACAAAATGCTATGTAGCATCGGTTCACCATGATGCCCATAGATCAACAACAATAATAGTACAGAATATGTTATAACACAGAATAGGTTATGTCATATGTCAATGTCATTCATAGTCCCATTCAAACATAGTTCTATAGCATAGAGTAAAAATAGACGAAGATGAAGGGGTTGGCGCAGACATTCGTAATTCTAAGATTAAAGTTTGCACTGTGATATGAATATATGTATATTTATAATAGATTAAGGGTTGCGATGTAGATTAATAAAGTGAAGGGAACTGGTAACACCCAGTATATTGTATTGCTCCAATTCGTAAGGAGGTTACCAGTTTGGGGCGTGAGATATTGGAAAATAAGCGTATATTTGTTTAACTAAGATTGTTTATAAACAGAGTGAGTGTGTTAAGTATGTCAATAGGACGTGGGTTAGATATAAGATACATCTGGAGTTTGTAACGAGGTCAGATCAATATACACCAAGTTTCAAGTATGAAGTGGTTTTACTCAGGGCTCCCCTAAGCCTCCAGTTTAGAGTAGTGTGTAACAGAAAGGTATATTGCAGCACAAAAATGCAGCTTATTCCGTTAGATTGATATGTGAGTTGCTCAGTACAGTTGACCGTGAACAAGAAGGGTAAAAGAAACTATAACCAGAAGCTCCTCCACATGTTGCGCTTCTACAGGAACCCTGGAACAGGTTATTTTTGAGACGCTCGCAGATTTTTTATTAAAGTGTTGGACAAAATAAATAGACGGTATTGTGTTTGCACGATTGTGTAAGTGAGGATATTGCTGAACTATCTTAGCGCGTTAGTCAAAAACGACAACCGTACGTTATGTATTGTATTAAACTCACATTCTCGGCTAATTTATTGTAAAGCCGTCAATCTATAGCCTCCTATTACGAGAATGTAAGATTGCTTCAAACTACATTATTTCTTCAATACGATTTGGTTCAATTTCAATTCTGGGATGATATTATATATAACACCATCCTACACAACATAAATAACAAAACTGCCAAAAAATAATTGATATGTCAACAAGAGTTACCTTAAGCATGGGATATTCATTGGAATTACGTTTTATATTGATTTTTGTTTCAGTTGAATCTTATTATCATCGTTAGTAAGCTATTAACAGAGTTGCATGTGGACCTTTTAAATAATATTGTTGAGATCCTCAATTGAGTAGAAAAGTTCAGGTTGATTTCGCCGAGGTGACATTATAAATACTGTAGTCTGAAACAGTCTTTGGTATATAAATAAGGACGACAGACACTCACCTGAATTATACCTGCTGCCGCCGTCTCTTCCGTCTCTGCCATCCCTTCCGTCCCTGCCTCCGCCTCGGCCACCACCTCTGTCGCCCCGGCCTCCTCTGCCGCCCCTACCGCCCAAACCGCCGCCTCGACCGCCCCCGTCCCTCTGCCTGGGTCCGCCGCCCCCAGGACCGCCGCCTCCGTCCGAATCGCCGCCCGCGTACCCCCCACCCCCACCACCGCCTCCTCGATGGTGGTGGTGGTCGTTCTGGTGATGGTGGTGACCGCCTCCGCCGCCGCCCCCAGGACCGCCTCCGGGGCCGCCCCGACGACCGCCGCCCGCTGACAGCGACTGCATCGAACCCATCGACGAGCCGTGGATGCTGCGCAGCTGCTGGTCGATCTCCAGCTTCTCCTGACGCAGCTGCTCCACTTCCTGTATATACGCACAAACACAAAAAAACACCATCACTACACGTTCAGCAGTTTGAACAACATAGTCCACTTTATAATGGCATAACTTCCTTAATTTCGTCTGTAAAGTCAGTGGTAAATCATGAAGAATCCTTAGCTTCTACTGATTGCCAAATTTAAGATACTTCCAAGCATCCGTTTAGGAAATAAATTATTAACACTTGAACACCAAAAGTGAAGCTTTTCCAGATATACGCATATTAGGAAATTATCATTATAATATCTATGATGTCCTGAAGTTATCCAATTATAAATTAAACCACCCTGTACAGTCGAGCAAGTCGCAAGCACACAAGGTTCGCAGTGTGAACTGAAAATTTCATCGCGAATTTGATAAGCTGTTTTGAAAAAAAATCAAAATTAAATTTAATTCTCGAGGCAATTTTAAAGACGAAACATTTAAAAAAAAAAAACGAAATATCAATTTCTGAAATATGTTTTTGTAGTAAGTCCACTCTTCTTCAAATACACTAAAGTGGTCCACAGTGCATCTTGCAAAAGCAGAACAAATAATAGATGTTGGCATACCTTAAGGTGAGCCAGATGGTACTGCAGCAGCACTTTGGCGTTCTGTATGCTCTCGACGGTGCCGACGAACACAAAAGGAACTTGACCTTCCTCGCGAGGAATCGTTGGTTGGGGTTCATTATCACCTTCTATCTTCACCCGAACCTTCAATAGAAATGGGAGAGACGTTTCATAGATAAAATCAAAAACAATACCTACACGTGTCACACGCAAACGCGACCGTACATACTTAAAAGAATACTTACCACTCCGCTCTTATCCACTATTTCCTGTATTATCCTTCCGTTTTTGCCTATCACCTTACCCACCAACGCTCTCGGAACCTGCCAAACAAAATTTTGCGTAAAAAATACATACTGAATAAATAGAAGCCAGATAACTAAAATAGGAAACACTTTTTCAAGCGCCAAGAGTACCACAGGGAAGTAAATGAGGTTCATTACTATTTATTTAATACATAAACGACATACCAGACGTTTTGGAGAATTGTAAAATACAAATATTTGTTGATGGCACTTTAAAATACATATCGAATACAGACAATGCATTGTAAACTCTAAATGATGATATGAAGTAAATTATCAATTGGTTGAATGTGAATAAAATTGAATACTAATAAAATAAAATGTATGATAATGGACAAACACTTAAACAAAACATCAATCACTATTTTGGTTAATGCTAATGACAAAATTGAAGTAGTTACATCTATCAAATATCTGGGCATATACTATACAGATAGCAAATTGCAATTTGAAGATTACTTAGATTATTTATTTTAAAAAGACAGATTATTTTTATATTATTACAGAATTTCCCAAAGGAACAGTGTCTATTCTTAAAAAAAGGTGTGTATAGATAAAGTCAGAAATATATGAGTTTTTGCATTTCATTCAGGTCTCAATCAGTGCTGATACTTATATAGTGCAATGGGCCTATACCACATTTTTTGTTCATTGGCTTAAACGAGCCCTGACACCACGTAGATGCCATAAATAATGTTACAAAATTTGTCTATCGTATTTATGACCGAAAAAATTGCTCTAAATATTGAATTTTTTGAATCCATACACTTCCCGCCCAGGTCGTGACGTCACCTGTAGGGAACCAATAAGAGCTCACTGGTACAAAACAATAGCATCCGCTCGTAGTCATCGGACCACGAAAGGACGCTTCTCATTGGTTCTCTACAGGTGACGTCATCATCAGCTATTTCAAACTACAGTACAATTTTCTTTTTAGTGTTATTCTCATTTGGATCAAGTTTTCTGCTGATTATTCACAGTATAACTATTGTCTGGATCATATTACAACAAAAAATATATTTGAAAACTAGCTGAATTCATAAAAAGAAAAATAAAAATTGTGTTATACCGACACTAGTCATGAGCGACATATTTTCGTATACTGTAATTCTACCACAGATGTTCAAGCATCACATATTCTATATCACGACTGTTGCTGTATTTCCAAACAAAGCGTATTTTGATACTTGATTTTAAGTTTAAGCACCTCATCCACCTCCGTCATCATGATTGTGAAATCGTCCGAGTATTGTTATATTGCTATGCATAGAAGTTGAAACTGTTAACATTAGCTCAAATAAATATAGCTATCCGACATTTTAAACGATCAACTTGTTAAGAAGTTTTTATAAGACAGCACATAATTATACTACCCATAATGCATATTTATGATAGAATAATTCTAATAATTATTATCGAATTATTCGAAATGCCTATCTACAAATATAAAAATGACGGTGCCAGCTTTATCGCCAGGGCAATAAATCATGCCGAAAGGGATAACGGTCACCCCACTCGTCGGGCTTCTTTTGAAGGATTAAGGGATCCTTTGTAGTGTCGGCACTCGGTAGGAGGACAAAAAATGTAACAACTTTTATATTTCTGACGCGTACTATACATATCAAATACTTTCATTTCAATAAATTCGCTTCCTGATGGGACAATACTCGCGCCGCTAATGTATTTCCTACAAATAAGTGAGGGTCTCCCCGGCGTGAAAAAAACTAGCAGCAAAAAAAGGGTCTTCTATCCGCTGGTGCGTCGTGTGTCCAAAGTCGATCGGCTAAATATTAAAGACTAGCCGCTTGTGCGGCGTGTCGCCGTCAAGCAGTAATTTCTTTGGTCGATTGTATTTGAATATCGGGGGCTTTCAGATGGTTTTCGGGCATGTTTTGCGTTTATTTATTACGTGATTTCGCATACAATTAATGCACCCTGGTATAACAGTTTGAATAAAATGTGATTCAATTCAGAATAGTTAAACCATACTTGAAATTATAAACCGGTATGAAAATGAGTGGGTATCGGAGTTGAGGGGGAAGGAGGAAGGAAGTGTACCTGCAAGGACTCCTCGCCGTACTCGAGCATCCGCCTGGCCGCCTTGACCGCCTCGTCGGACTCGCCGTGTATCCTGAACGTGCACGTGTTCTCCTCCAGTTCGATGTTGGTGACGCCGTGCACCTTCCTGGCCTGCTGGATGTTGGCACCGTGCGCGCCTATGGCCAGACCCATCAGGTCCTCGCGCACCATGAACTCGTCCGAATAGCTGCAACGCAACAAAACAAATTCAACACCTTAACACATGTTCTCTCATATATTAAAAAAAATTCATCAAAGTTTCTGCTAAGTAACTTCCAATGATTCGTATGCGATGACGTCTTACATAAAATGTTTGTAAGATAAAGAATCCTATCTTTACGGGCATAAGGCTGCGTTTCCACCAGAGATGTGCTAGGAAAATAAGTGCAGCAAGGATCTGTTGCAGAGCTGTGAAACGATGTGGGTGTTTCAACCAGAAATGTGCTAGGAGGATGAGCGGTGCGAACTTGCAACACATTTCTAGTGCACATCTCTCGAAACACATTCCTAGCACACATTCCTCGCCAACACGCCTTGCTTTGTATGTACAAAAACCTCGCTGTCGTCAAACCTCTGCAAGTATACAATTTTACAACTTTTACATTATACAGAAGTCACAACGTCTCAAATAAAGATTCTACGAACCAAAACGGTCAAATATATTGATATTTTTCGAAAACTGAAAATGTACTACAATTAGGCCTTATAAAAATGGAATGTACGTTTGTACTTTGATATCAAACATGTACTAGAAATAATACAAATGTACTAAAACGACAGCACTGATCCTCGCACATCTCTGGTGCAAAGGCGGCTTAAGGCTTTATAATAGAATGCCTTCACACTTGAAAGAAGTTTGTTTGTGGACTATTGATGCTCTTAATTAGTGGAACATGTATTTTTTTAAAATCATGGTTTTCTATTTTTTTTGTTAATTAAATCCTATAAAATTCAGAAAAAATGAAGTTAAACTGATTGACCCAGTACTTCTCACATATTAAAGTCACACTAGTTTGTTATTTTTACATAACTTGAAGTGTGTTATGCCGCTAGGTCTTTCTTTCACAGGTCAATGGGCAGTTTACAACACTCCACCCCCAACCAACCCAATTTCACCCTAAAACGCCTAAAAATACATTTGAGTTGCATTTATATTGTTTTTTGATTATTGCTGCGCCGCCACTGACACGATTTCTAAAAACTATATGCATTTTCCATCCAACCACACCAATTTCCCTGCCATCCAAAAAAAAAAACGCCTAAAAAAGAAGTTTGAGGAATAATTGAAATTTTTTGCTATATACTCCATCCCCTATGCACCAAATTCCAAAATTATACGAATATAACATACTATGATCCCACAGTTCATCACAATCCATGCAGTAGTTACGGAGAATAAGAGGCTAGAAAATCGCCAATTGACAAACCCGTAGACAGAAAGACCAACCGAAATGGGTGACGTGGATTTTTGTTATGTAGACATTATAAAATGCCCAAAAAGTGTATTATCTCAAAATCGAAAATTTTCGCGATCACACTCCCCTCACCTATCAATGTGATAAGTAAAAACATTTTTTTTTTGACCTACCCAAATCAATATTTTGTTTAGATTTTTTTTTACTAAATAAAACAATCATTTTACTAATATAAACAACTAAACAATTAAAAAAAAGCAAATGGGTTCCCAGATTGAGTTCACCTTGTGAATGTATACTTAATGAGTATGATCTACTATGATACATAATACCATGCAACTACATGATATACATATAGACATGCGAAAAAGTAATCAACGCTTTTGAAACAAAAAATATGATCTGAACAGTCACTAAATAACTAAGTACACAGAAAGTATGCCAACAGATACATTATAATAAATCAGTGATCAAAAATGATCTCAGGTTAGTGCAAATTCACCTCAGATTACTGAGTTTAGAGGATTATTTTTGAAAAATATTTTGTGATCAATAAAAACATCAGATTATTATTAAATTTTTGTTTGGTATAAGAACTGTAACTGGCAAAAATAGTGCAGAAACATCTGAGACAAATGTTTTTCACAAAAATTGTTATTCACCAATTGGATGATATCAATAATTTGAAGAAAATAAGAATAAAATTACCAATGCATTAAAAAAATATTTTTGATCACCATTGAATGAATACATGCGGGTAATTCTCACCTGCCGACCCGCCCTTTAAAAAAATCTGATCTTCGGCGGTATTTGTTGCTGAAATACAAAGAAAAACCTTTTTTTAAACATCACTGTGGCATACTTAGATTATGTACTAGACAATTTAGGGACCATTTTAAATATAATAAAAATAGAAACCTAAAAAAAAATCTATTTTCTTGCTAAAAACATTGTCATTTCCAATATCAGTAAGAGAGGAAGTAAAGAGGATGGTTATCAGGGCTGAAATCATTTGAATTTGAAGTTTAAATCATGCTTAAACCCAAAATTTTGATAAGTTGCATTTAGGAAGAAATAAAAAAGCACAGTATCCGAATAACACCTATTGGCATTTCTAAATTTTATTTCAAAGAATTTAAATTATGTAACCATACATGAGGAGGGGACACAATAAGTAACAAGACTAGTGCTATAACTGCATACAAAGGTAGAATTCTATAATACACAAAATAAGATGTTCAAAGTATTTTCATACTGTGCAGCATAAGTTTCTTCCTTCAGAAGAAGTTACAGCTTCAGTCTTGTTAAAAAACTAAAAATATAGAAACAGCTCAACTTTGTTTTTAGGCATTTTAGGGGCTCCTGATCATTTTCTACTTTTTTTTGGGTGGGGGTGAAATTGGGGTGGTTGGAGGATGGGGTGTCATAAAACTCAAAATGTTTTTGTAACTATAATAGGCTATCCATAGACCTGTGAAAAAAAGACCTAGCAGCATAACACTCTTTTTGTGGATGAGCGGGCGATGATTTGGTTGCAAGGGGATCTCAGATTATAGCTTTATGCTATGGGAAAATAATTGGTATCGCAGTAATGTGTGGGAAGCACTGAGTCAATCAACTTGGCTTCATTCTTTATATGACCTTCACAACATACTGTATGCTCAGCAATTCCATATAAATAGAATGATGTCAACTACTAACACTAACCAAGTTAAGTTTGACCTTTTTAAGACAACAATTAATGACTTAAAAAACAGAGAGTATTAGTTTTAAATTTTACTTCGATTATTCAGTGTTATATATGTATATGTGATGTGTCTAAATTAGATTAAACATGTGTAAAATTTCATTTTTTGCATGTACATTTATCTTTGTGACTGGATGCTACCCTGTTGATTAAATATATTTATAAATAAATAGATGAAGAATAAATAGGTGAATAACATCATCATATGAACAGTACTCACCCTCCGATGGTGGCCAGCTTGGTGCTTTCCAGCTGTCTGGCAGCCTCCTCCGTCCTCTTGAGCAGCAGTACCTTCTGGGACAGGTTGCGAAAGTGCATGTCCTGCAGCAGAGCTGCAGTCCTTCGGCTCTGTTCGTGCTTTGAGATCACCCGCAGCACCCCCTGCTCCGGATCGTACCCCAGATAGCCGGCGCTGATGGCCTTCTGGAACTCCTTGTGCGCATTTTCCACCTTTGCGCTGGTGGTGAAAGAAAGATTATTTAATTTTTATCCAGACATCATTATATTTTATAAAGTTATACCTCTTGTGAAATGGAAATAAAATAAACTTACTATTCCCTCACATCCTCAGGGACTTCAATTTCAAACTTGTGAAATGTGTTCCTATCGATGGGCGGGTTTACATTCTTCGGCCTTAGCCTATCATTGCTAACTATTTCTGTGTATGTATTATCCCAACCTAAGTACTCCAGCACATAGAAATCGCCTTTCATCATCTGGAAATGGTACATATTGAATAAAAAATAAAATGTCAACTAAATATGTGTATCAAATTATTATGATATATACCTTTATTCTAGATTTCCACCAGCCATAAGCTTCACTATTGTTAGATCTAGAATAGGCCTCCACTTCCATGTTTTCGGTGAATTCTACATTACCTTCAGACTTTGGTGGTAGTTTGACTTGTGAGAATGGAAATTTTGAGTCTGGTTGCCACCTGAAATCAATGGAAGTGTTAAAATCAACTGAAAATGCATATTAAAAAAACTAAAAAATAAATTATTACAAAGGGGTATTAAATGATCCTTAATTAACTTAAAATGACTGTATAAAGTTAATACTAGATAGTATAAACAGAATGTGTATAATTGAAATCAAATAAGCAAATAAATCTAAAGGGATTATATGAAAGTATCTTAAATGTATATAAATGTCAATTAAAATGTAGAATTACAAATAAAAATATGCTGTCTGGTGATGACATATTTTGTTTATCCTTTTTAACCCTTAACTGGTAACGTGCCATCTGTGAGACTGCAAGCAATCTTAAATTCGACCCTACAACAAAACCTTACCGCATTTCTGGTAAATGATCTCATCTAATCTACCAGCCATTGGTATCCCTTTTATATCCTGTTTATCAATAAGTTTGCATAAACAACATTCCAGATGTGCTTAGTTGTTAGTTTGGTTCAGTCTGCGAGACCGCACATTACGGTTTGTGTTATAATTTTTCTCAACTGGTAGTCATGGCAAGTCCGTCATTTTTTACCAAAATATTTTTATAGGTGTATTGCTTTACTTCTTTACTTGTTATCAATCACAAAATATATAGATTTGAGTGTGGTCAAATTTTTTTTTATTATCTTGGTCCTACAAATATGTGCGTGTGTTCTAGTTAATAATTATCATAATTTTTTTTCTTTACATCACATGTTCTGCTACTTTATACAAAATTATTATTAAAGGATATATATCCAACAAATCTTCATGCATGTTTTCCAAAAAATAAATTGGAGAATTTGATTTTTTAAGCTTCAAAGAGGTTACAGTCTCACAGACTGCATGTTACCAACTATGCCCCGAACTTGCACATTACCGGTTAAGGGTTAAGTAAAATACTAAGCTTACAAACATTTAAGAAGGTGGTTTTAAGACATATAGCAGATCTTTAAAACTACAAGTCTAAAGAAAAATGTCAAACCACTTCATTGGTCAGACTGAAAATATATAGAACTTCAAAAGGGCCTAATTATGAATAAAAATATAGCCTAGCAATAATTTCCAAATAACTAAGAAATATTTGAATATTTCAATACAACAAAAATGTGACACCTTAAACGTAAGACTTGTCACAATTAAAATTTTTGCACATGCCTAACAGTGTGATGTTATTTGCTTGCTTAAAATACAATCAGGATAAATCATGAAATAGCCAAGTGATTGATAAAGATATTACTAATCATATTGGATAATTGACTTTAAATGGATAATTTTGACACTTTTGGAAATATATCTGGTTCATCTAGCATTAACTGTGTTAAGATTCTTTGCAATAAATCTGTAACCTATTGTCCATAACTTACATTACATTCATACAAAATTGCAGCAATTTTAATAGAAATCAATAGTGCTGATATTATAAATCAAAGACCTGAATTCATGACCTCATTCCATAAGTAGAATTTCGGGATAACAAAATATAGATTTTTCATGTAACTTTAAACTTTATTAATAAAAAATATAAATTTGTATCTATCATAAGATTTTGTACATGATCACATATTTGAAATTATTTGCTCAATTATGCTTTTAAAAATGATTACAGAAAAACTAAATCAAGTTGATTAAAACTATTTCGACTGCATAGAAAACTATTCAAACAGTTCTTGATGACATTAACATCACTTTCTCTAGTTATTTGTTCCACTCAAAAAAATGGTCATGAAATTCTTCCCATTAAACCAATAGTGCTTAAGCTTGAAGATAAATTAAGTAAATGGTGTTTGTTATTTGGATACAAATTCATGTTCCAAGAAAATGTTTATGAAGGATTTTGTATGTTTCACAATTTACATATATCCATGTAATCAAGCTAAGAATTCTCAAAATCAACAAATAATGAAACTCTACTATCTTAGAAGTTGACAATAAATCACACAGGAAATCAAAAGAAAAATTATACTTTGTTCAAAAGTTATGAAAGAAATATGCTGGATGTGATGCATTTCTGGATAAGGTATCTTGGAAGAAACTGGGAAATACTAGTTATATTGAGTATAATCAAACTAGGAGAGGTAAAAACACTTCACTGAAATCTTGGAAGGAAGAGTTATCAAATTAGTGGCTTAAGAGATAATATGAAAAATAATAAGGGTAATGCTACAATGTTTGTTCACTGACCTCTTTTCAAACCTGAAGTTTCAATAAGATAAAATAGAATTTTTTAAGGAATCAACTGTTTTGATCAGCAAGCTATATATTCTTATCTTACACTTATTGGAAGTGCTAAGTATAAAATCTCAAAATAAAATATCCCATAATAAAAAATGTCAAGTACAAAAATAAAACATACTACCAGTTTTTTGGGGCACTCCCACGTAATATCTGCGCTTGTAAATAGACTGATAGATAGATTAGAAAAAGTGGCGATGATAAATTGCACGTACGAATATTTTGAAAAGTTAAAATACTCACTCATCCTCAAAATGCACAAGCACTTCATCTTCGAAAACGTCGATAACGTAGCCCTGCAACACAAAAAAGTATCCTTCCAGAAAAATACGTTCGGGGGTTCAAGCACCGACCAACTGGTAACATGATACCTTACGGACCTAACCTTTCCCGAGCGAGGCAGGCAGCAATTCTGCCGTAAATCCGCAAAGGAGCGCGTCGTGGGGCCCCGCGGCCCCCATCCGCCTGACATTCGTCCCCGAAACGGCCAGAAATACGGCAAAATTCACGCCCCGTCGAATGGACATGGCGTCAAAACTACCGCGTTTGGTGAATCACATTTGGGAAAAAAAACCGGTAAGTATGGCACTTCTGGTGAACTTATAACAGCTAAAATCGCAAGCGGCAGTTAGGTATCACGTCCGGTTGATCTGCGCGATGGTTAGGGATATACTTTGGGTGTTACAGACCTTATAAAGGGCCCCGTTTTCGCCGCATACTTCTACAGCTAGGTCCTCCATGTTGACTTGGTTCTTGGGTGAGGAAACAGCCTTGAGCGGTGAACGAGCGTGATTGCCGCTCTGAAAATAGAAAAAACCAAAAATCCCTACTTCTTACTAGATCCGACGTCTTGGACACCATCCAACGTTGCCAGATTTTCTACATTTAATAATATAGATTTTCATTTAAGGCCGAATAGTCACGATCGAGTTTCTCTGTTCTCATCCCAAAGATAGAAATATAATCAAAAATATAGAAATTTGATGGATACAGGACAATGAATTACTGCGCGAACGACTTTATTACCGGCGATAGATGCTAGAATGAGGTTATGTTATGTTTATGTAAATGAAATGGAAGTGTGGTTTTTATTGATTGGCCAGTGAATCGCAATAAAACAAAGAGGCAGCACAGGATACGTTTTAGAAATCAATTTAATTTTAATTCGGTTCCAAAGCCAAAAAGATGCACGACCCTGAAATGAAAAGAAATGAGAAATTGAAAGCTGGCAACGCTGTCTAAATGGAGGAATGTGATTGGTGGTTGGCGTTTTGACATTTGCGGTTTTCGACCTTTGACAGATCTTAGATTTGACATTTTGACAAACATGGCGCTACAAACGTCAATAAAGTGAATTTTTCGTTAATAGCAAATAAAAGCAAATTTTTAGTAGATTCAAGGATATAATTAAATGTTGCAGCGCACACGTAAGAAAATTAGCATTTGTGATGAAAACTCTGGCAAGCGAACATGTCGAGCGACAGTGACTCGGAGGAATTTTATGATTGCGAAGATAATACATCTAATCAAAGTGCAAGGTACGAAAAAAGCAATTATTCATAGGAAAAAACGTACTCACCTCCAGTAAAACCTTCATAAATAAGTAGGAATACCTTAATGTGAAAGAAACGTCTCGACACACTTCACAGAATTTTATTTACTTGACAGCAAACAAATAACTGCTAGCTGTCAGGACTGACCAAAGCTTCTTTGATTTTCTTGTAGGAAACCTCGTAAGCCTTCCAAGGACAGTCTTACCAAACGATCCAATTCAGAACCGAACATACCAGGCATTGCCACTGAAGCAGCCAAGCAACTCCCAAAAGATGAGCCAAAAATTGTATCTGAACCTACCTTCAAGGAGGTACAAGTTGGGAGTAGGAAAAAATTCAAAGAATTGCGAAAGAAATTGCAGAACGATGAAGAGGACTATCAGACAGGGAATGTGACACCTCCTAATAGCCAAACCTCTTCTGTAGAAGGGGTTTTTGCAGCGCCAAAGACCTCACATCCTTTCAGAATTATAGAGCAAGATACTATCAGCTTGCAGAGTTTGAGTTCGTTGGGACGAGCAGGCAGGAAATTGGGAAGTAAGTTATTTAGTTTTCTGTTCATTTAACTGCTGTAAAAACACAAAATTGGATCACATACATTCCTTATTACTAATACTCGAAGCAATGTATTTTTATGAAAATTTATAATACTCGTATGATGATATGATTATTATGGACTATAGATATAGAATGTGATAACTTTGCATGATTCATGTTTTTATTTTTTTATTTACATAGTTGTTAATTGTATTCTTAAGTTGTTTTATATATTTTATACAAAAATGTAGAAATTATTTTTTTGAATTCCAGATAATCTTCCAGAAAATGTCAGGAAGACCATGTCTGTATCAGCTTTATCTTCCAGCTCATTGGATTCAGAATCAACACAAAGTTCCAAACAATATTCACAATACCCAAGTACAGCTACATTGTTAATTAGTAAGTATTTATTTTCTGAAGTTAATTTATGTACAAGAATTTAATTTTAGAATTTTTAAAATAGCTGTTAAGGTAGTAACAAATTTGTACACAAATTATCGTCATGCAATTGCAATCATGTGTAGTCTAAAGCTCATGGCCACTTATGCACCATTAATTTTTTTCATGAACAATAATAAACCCATAATTGGAAGCAATTTGAATTTGGTAAAGAGTGTTTGCCATTTCTATTATCTAATGTAAAACAAACATTTATGTTTATTTTGAAATAAAGCAAAAAATATATATAGGGTTTTAGATAAGTCAGGTAACAGTTGATTGTATGGTTTTGAAGTTTATTTTAAGGACTTAATTTGTACAATGCTTGCTTAAAAATCAAGAAAGAATTGATTCATCAAATGCTATACAGAATGTTTAATAAAAAAATGTATTTTAGGATAAGGTATTCATATATCTTATAGAATAATCAACTGTATCAAAATTACATCTGAAACACATGTCTTTGCACTAGAAAAATTATTTTACACTGTTGGAGCATCATACATCACAGCTAAGCTTATTGTGTAACGCTAGGTGCAGCACAAACAGATCCGAACGCTCAAAACACCACCGAGAGTAGCGCTGCTCAGCACCAACACCCAAAACCTTGTCTTCCATTGCAAGAACCCGACGTAATAGCTAGCACAAAGGCGTCTGGTAGCAGCCAGCAACAGAGCACAGAGGCACCAGTTGCACCTCCTAGGAGGAAAAAGAAAAGTAAAATGCAAAATATCACTCTAACTGTAAGCAGCAAACTCCATTACTGTCTTATTTGTTTTTTTTTTAATTTAAAATTGTCTAAATTAATTGCATATTACAAAAGTTAAAGTTGTCACATTGATATGCTTCAAGTATCATTTGAAAAAATAGAATGACTATGTATTGAAGGATGTATTACATAGAAGAAATCATAGTGGTTTTGGCTGTTTTGCAAAGTAAGTGTTTACTTAATGCAACTTCTAAACGTTGTAGTGACGATGCAGCTTCATTCATGGGTATAAAATAATTGACAGATAAACATATACACAGCAAAACTGCAAATAATTTTTGTGAGCATATTGATATTTAACCAAATCTCAGTGTAAAAGGTGATACCCCAAATACAGTGTGTCAAATTTGTAATTATTCTTTAGTTTTTGCTCAATAATTCATTAACAAGATGACATAACAGCACAAAATGAGGAATTTAGGGGTTTTTTGAACAATACACATGTTACTTGTTGGTAGACACTTAAAAAAAGCCAAACAAAGAATTTAGTCTTTTTAGACAAACCTGAAAATCTGAAAGTACTGATATTTTTTTTTCGTCACACGAAACTGAAACTCAAAACTGCGACCGGATTTGTAATCAGCACCCTCAAATTATCTAAGCACAAGCTTTCATCTTATTAGAAGGTAAAATAAAGATTTATAGTTTTTTTTAGGTAAATCTGAAGATCTGAAAGCACTGAAATTTTTTATTTTTGTCAAATGATGCTGAAACTCAAAACTGCGACCGGATTTGTAATCAGCACCCTCAAATAATTATCTAAAACACGAGGTTTCATCTTAATAGAAAGTGAAACAAAGATTTTAGATTTTTTAGGTAAACCTGATGATCTGAAAGTATTGAAATTTTTTATTTTCGTCACACGAAACTGAAACTCTAAACTGCGACTGGATTTGTAATCAGCATCCTCAAATTATCTATAATGCGAGGTTTCATCCTAATAGAAAGTGAAATAAACATTTTAAATTTTTTAGGTAAACCTGAAGATCTGAAATTTTTTATTTTCGTCAAATGATGCTGAAACTCAAAATTGCGACCGGATTTGTAATCAGCATCCTCAAATTATCTACAATGCGAGGTTTCATCCTAATAGAAAGTGAAATAAAGATTTTTTAGGTAAACCTGAAGATCTGAAAGCACTGAAATTTTTTATTTTCGTCAAATGATGCTGAAACTCAAAACTGCGACCGGATTTGTAATCAGTACCTTCAAATTATCTAAAACACGCAGTTTCATCTCAACAGAAAGTGAAATAAAGATTTTCGATTTTTGAAGTAAACTTGAAGATCTGAAATGTTTTTTTTTCGTCACACACGAAACTGAAATTCAAAATTGCGACCGGATTTGTAATCAGCACCATCAAATTATCTTAAACACTCGGTTTTATTGTAATAGTGATCCAAATAGATTTTCGATTTTTTAGGTGAACTTGAGGATCTGAAATTTTTTTATTCACAAATAGAATATGAAAAAATGAGCTTTACACTATAACAAATCTGAGATGGGATTTTGTTTACCTTTGCTTGTTACCTACCAAAGTTACCACTACCCAGGTTTCATAAGTGGGGGATTGTTCTTATAACTGAAGTCAGAAATATAAGAACTGTTTAAATTTTTTTCAGGTCTCAATCGGTGACGACACTTCTATAATGCAGTTACGTAATTATGTAATGATAAAAACGTAATTATCTATACAAAATATATATTATAATAATTCATAAAGTGATAGATCAAAATAATCGCAAATATCAAATTGCAATAGATAAAAACAAAATAAATTGATCTATTTATTGTATATTGACATCTGATTACACACAGACAACATACAGTTTTGACTACACTAATGACCGCGTCAGCCCCTTGTTCAGCTCAGCAAAAAATGCCGAAAGGGATTACGGTCATCGGACTCGTCGGACGTCTTGTGAAGGCTTAAGGCATACTTTTTAGTGTCGGCACTCGGTAGGAACACAAAAAATGTAAACAACTCGTATATTTCTGACTTCAATATTACCTGTATTGGGCCACTCATAGAAGAACTATCAGCTTTTATAAAATTCCGAAGGTCTGGTCACCCCACGGGCTCTTGAGAGACTATTAGGTCAGCAGCCAAAACCGCTATGGCGTCCGTCGTTCCTCCTACCCGCGTTTACCTATCGCTAAATACACACCCGCCTACACCCTTCAAACAACACGCTTGTCATAGGCGTAGTTAAGTCCCTGAATCTGGAGGGGCTTAAGTCCCCGCCCTAGATACAATAAATTTAACAGAACGAAGTATTTTATGATTTTTGGGGGGCTAATTTCATTCTTGGGGGGGGGCTAAGCCCCCCCGAGCCCCCACCTAACTACGCCTATGACGCTTGTACCCCACCTGTGCCTGTAGAAATCCGCATCGGCGTTCACGATGGACGTCGGCGCCTGCGACCTGGCCAGCCCCGCCAGCACGATAGAGTCGTTGACGCGCGAGTTTGAACATTCCCTAGACCGACTGCCGGCGGCACCGCCCCCCAAGGACCCGCCCCCAGACGCCGACGCCGCTGGCAGGACCGCCCCCGCGTCCAGGCTGACCGACGACGAACGCAGACAGCTGAAGCACCGGCTGAGCGTCAAATCGCCCAGGCGGGACCGCCACCACCACCAGCAGCGGGACGAGGAGGAGGAGAGGGGCGGTCGCGCCAGTCGCAGTTCCACCCTCAAGTCGGGCCGGTCGTTGGACATCGAGGAGGCGCTGCGAGGACAGTTCGTCGTCAAGCCGCAGGACACGGAGAGGTAAGACGGATCGTGAAATACAGTTAGGAAGTCCGCCTAAAACGGGACCTCTAGCGCCAAAATAATGTGTTTGCTATATTGTCTAAAGTACTGAGTTCAACTACTTGACACCAGTTTTATGTTCGATACTGTTTGGATCGCAAAAGTATTGGATACTGAGTCGAACTACTTGACATTAGGTGGTTGTTTGATGCTATATGCAGCGCAAAAGCACCAAGTACTGAGTCGAACTACTTGACAGTATTTGGAGGTTAAATCTTGTTTGCATCGCACAAGTACTAGATACTGAGTCGAACTACTCGACACTATTTGAAGGTTATATATTGTTTGCATCGCAAAAGTACTAGGTACTGAGTCGAACTTCTTGACAGTATTTTGAGGTTAAATATTGTTTGCACCGCACAAATACTAGATACTGATTCGAACTTCTTGACAGTATTTTGAGACTAATATTGTTTGCATCGCACAAATACTAGGTACTGAGTCGAACTACTCGAAACTATTTGAAGGTTATATATTGTTTGCATCGCACAAATACTAGGTACTGAGTCGAACCTCTTGACAGTACTTGGAGGTTAAATATTGTTTGCATCGCAAAAGTACCAAGTACTGAGTCGAACTTCTTGACAATATTTGGAGGTTAAATATTGTTTGCATTGCAAAAGTACTAGGTACTGAGTCGAACTTCTTGACCGTATTTGGAGGTTAAATATTGTTTGCATCGCAAAAGTACTAGGTACTGAGTCGAACCACTTGACAGTACTTGGAGGTTAAATATTGTTTGCATCGCAAAAGTACCTAGTACTGAGTCGAACTTCTTGACAATATTTGGAGGTTAAATATTGTTTGCATTGCAAAAGTACCAAATACTGAGTCGAATTACTTGACAGTATTTGGAGGTTCAATATTGTTTGCATCTCAAAAATACTAGGTACTGAGTCGAACTTCTTGACAGTATTTGGAGGTTAAATATTGTTTGTATCGCAAAAGTACCAAGTACTGAGTCGAACTACTTGACAGTATTTGGAGGTTAAATATTGTTTGCATCGCAAAAGTACCAAGTACTGAGTCGAACTTCTTGACAATATTTGGAGGTTAAATATTGTTTGCATCGCAAAAGTACTAGGTACTGAGTCGAACTCCTTCACAGTATTTGGATATTTGATACTGTTTGCATCGCAAAAGTACCAAGTACTGCGTCGAACTGCTTGACAGTATTTGGAGGTTAAATATTGTTTGCATCGCGCAAAAGTACTAGGTACTGAGTCGAACTTCTTGACAGTATTTTGAGGTTAAGTATTGTTTGCATCCACCGTTTGCATCGCAAAAGTACTAGGTAGTGAGTCGAACTACTTGACTGTATTTGGAGGTTAAATATTGTTTGCATCGCAAAAGTACTAGGTACTGAATCGAACTCCTTCACAGTATTTGGATATTTGATACTGTTTGCATCGCAAAAGTACCAAGTACTGCGTCGAACTACTTGACAGTATTTGGAGGATAAATATTGTTTGCATCGCGCAAAAGTACTAGGTACTGAGTCGAACTTCTTGACAGTATTTTGAAGTTAAATATTGTTTCCATCGCAAAAGTACTAGGTACTGAATCGAACTACTTGACTGTAAGTATTTGGATATTTGATACTGTTTGCATCGTAAAAGTACTAGGTACTGAGTAGAACTACTTAACTTTATTTGGATATTTGATACTGTTTGCATCGTGAAAGTTCTGAGTTGACCGGAAGTTTTTGACTGAGCTTTCTGCGTTATATGGAAGTTTCTAATTAATTTTGCCTACCAAATCAGAGACATTAGTGACAGAGGCAAAAAGAAGCTGGCAAAGGCATTACATTTTTGTAGAATAATTCAAAAAAAATGGATGACCTCAGGAAGAGATATAGTTGTAAGAAAATTAATCCTTGAAGGTTGTTTACCGAAAAGAGCAAGAATGAATTTTGTCGATCTGGGACTGGACAGTATGATGCTGTCTTTCCTTATCTAAGGTATGAGGTCTGGAAACCGTTTGTGGCATTTCCTGTTGTTATACTTCTTAAACTATTAAATAGTTTTGCCAATCATTAGGTTCATCACGTAATTCACGCAGTAATCTGATGTGGCTAAAGTGTTGTATCCTTAGGAGCCATTTTCTCGACCATCTTGAACACCGGATACTTTTTAGATATTCCATTTGTTTCTTTCTCTTTAAAAGACAACATGCAAATATTGACTGGAGTAGTACTTCTTCCATCATCCATGTCACCAAGGCTCTGTAAAAATAAATACAAAAAGGCTCTATTTTTGTAACGTTTTCATTCAATTTTGAACCTGCACAGACAAAACATGGTAGAAAACGTAGCGCCTGAACTAGCCTTACATAACCTTATACAAATAATCGAGAATTAAACAAACATGAAATAGGTACAAACAATATTATTTCCAGCTTGAAAGCAAAAGGAGGCAGAGACAAAAGTAGCGAGGTGTCTGAAGAAGAGAAGCTTGAGACGAAAAGTGGATCAGACGGAGCGCATAGCCCTAGAGGTTCCAACAGCAGAAGCAGTGTGGGCCATTACAGTCTTGGACCTCACAGGTAAAAATAAACTCCTTTTATTACTTCCATCAAAATACTGGAGCTCTCGTCTTCTAGGGGGCATCTTCACACATTCAACTAGTCTCTCGCCACATTTGCCATGCTTTTTTTACACGTCCACAGTTTTTAGACTTGCCATGTACAGTATATTCAGTCCCAAGATAGACTTCACATAAACAGTCGCATGCAACATTAGCGTGGTTACTGTCCGCTGCCATCTGCGAACGCGCCAGCTATAGTCCAGTGCAATTATGGAATTTTATACTACTATTTAAAAGAGTTGCCCTATTAACCCATTGCAACTTAAAAGTAGCCAGTTGCCAGTTTGAAATGATCATTTAGGCAATGAACACTTGACATCGCATATTTGGATCTGATTTCCTGTCAGTCTTAGGGGTTTTTACTTGCCGGATTATAACATACAATTCACACATAGTGTACTGGACTATTAGGGACCCTACCGACATGAGCCGATCACGCACGCGGGCTTGATTTCATTTGGTCTAGCTTGGCTGTGAATACAGTATAGGTAAATAGCGTCGAAATGAATAAACGTTACAGGTGTATTACAGATGTACAAATTTTCAATACAAATATCCATTTTTTTTCCACGTGTTCGAATTTCACTTGCGAGTAGTATCATTGATTAAGGTATTAATACCGTTAATACCTTAATCAATGGTAGTATATATTATGGCTGCAGCTTGAGTAAAAGCTTTTTTCAATGTTTTTCCTGCTATACCTATATTTGTTAAAGTATAATTTTTGATCTATAGGGGTACACATCAAAACGACAGTAAACATTCTTCCAAAGAGAGAAGACGTTCTGCTGGCGATGAAACCTTCCTCAAAAATATTCATGTCAGAACTCATACCGATTCTGGAAAACAACTGTCAGACTTGGAAATTCTAGAACAGGTAATTTGAGTGTTATATTGCTCCCATAAAAATGCATCTTCCATTTATCTGACTATATTTTCTGATTGAATTTCAGAGCTTAATGTGATGATGATTGTCAGATGAGAGCTAAAATAACGTCAATCTGGGGGCTGAGTTGTAAATTATAAATGTTTCCTGCAGAACATGAAAAGTTTGTTGTTTTTTAATATCTACTTGTAGTAAAATTGGTTTTTCTAAGGTAATCTTTAAATTAATGTTCTATGATATAGAAGTAAAACTATCACCTTTCAGCCACTATAGCAACTATTACAAAACAGTTCTTATAAAATTATCAGAAACATTTTCTTTTGTCTGTTTCACAGAGTTAAATCTCTAGAGGGAATGTAAACAACAAAATGCACAGGTCGCTGATCAGCCAATATGTAACGGAAATTTTGACAGCTTGAGGGCATTACCAGTGGCGTACGATTTTATATTAAAATTGGATGTTCATTAATAGATTCAATTATTACTGTGATGTTACAAACTGATACAATAAGTTGTTTAGTATTTAGCTATACTTAGAGAGTTACTCTTATTATAACTTGATTGTAACAGTTGATAATTTATTATTACCATGAAGTGTTTCCCTATATTTTACGCTACTGAAAACAAAAACAAAACCTATACTAACCTATGATAAGTAGTGTTCACCGATTCGTCGCTATTGCAGCAAACTATGCACTTTTTATTTCGTCCCATCATGCAATTATGACAATATTGTTCATAAATAATTTAATTCACGTCACAAATAGTCACAATGTCACTCAAATATACACTAAAACAACAAAAATCTCAACATACGCAATAACCACAACTACAATGACAGCCACATGACAGCTTTAGGGGACGCCGATTGTAGGTTGCCAGATTTACGACATATTAGAAGTTATTGCGACATTCCGCTATGAAATTTACCATTTTTGAGATTTCGTTAAATCAATACAAATTGTCTTCACGTAAATCAGTTACATTGCAAGTATATTTTAATGTATAGCTAAATACCCAGTTAAATACTTTGAGGAACATGTGTTCAAACTGCGGAAACTGTCAGATTTTGAAGAAACTGGAAGGTCCTTAAGCGGACGAAGAATAGTGGCAATAGCGCTATAGATGTTGGCTAGCCAATATTCAAATTAGGCGCCCTCTAGAGATGTTAAATCTGTGGTCTGTTTAGTATAGTCGTCTCAGCATTGTTAGCTCTAAAACCGACTCCAAGAACACACATGGAGCACGTAAAACACGTAAAAGTGTCCAAATTCTTGCAGAATTTGTTTTGAGTTTTTAGCTTTACCTTTACTTGACCAAATCCAATTTTTTTCCGGATTAACTGATACGCTTGATAATTGTATAACCTGTATGTTTGAAACAACTAACTTGGTTATCATGAAATGTGGATCTATTGATGGCGATGTTTTTGACGTTCAGGTGACCGTTTTGAACTTGGACACTGGAGAGCGAGTCCCTTTGAGTGTGGCCGAAGACAAGCTTCCGCAATGCATCAACCCGCTATCGTTGCACATAATGAGGCTCACTTCGGAATACGTGAGCAGCTCGAGCATGGAAAAAGAAAAGGAATCGGACGAAGAAAGTCTGGACAACGCTAAGAAGTCGGACATTCCTATAGTCGACGAGAATGAAGGAGGTACATACTTTTATGCTGCTAATAATCTCGGAATCCTTTCTGTGAGCTGACAATAAGACTATATTTGATAAATAGGGACCTTGAGCTAGTCACAAATTTGAATTAAGAGTATCTTTAGAGGAAATAAAAACATATTGAAAACCTGGCTAGAACAAAACCTACACTTCTAACTGTTCTTCAAATGACGGAATTTGTATTCATAATTCATTGTTTCTAATAATAATAGGCCTTTACGGAAACTATGATCGGGTTAACCCGATCGCAAGGATCACTGATCCTGACGTTCGGAAAGTGACAAGGGTCAGTCAGAAATAGGGTCTGTTCGCGATTGGATGTGTAACATACTGTATATTATGGTATTCGTGTATTTGTATTAGTTGTCATTGATTGTCATACGTGATGTAAAGTCAAAGTGCTAGGTTAGATCTTTTGAAGTGTAAACGTCATCGAATCGTCTAGAGTTTTCGAGAATGACGGATGGATTCTAGAAATGTCATCGAATGCTCTAGATGGTTCGATGAAGTATATATAAGGGGCTACGGGTAGCGTAGGAAGTCAGTCGAGTTGAGTTGTACTTGAGAAAAGGTTAAGAGATATTGTATCGAGTTGTGAAGTAAAACGGTGAAAGTTACGTCGAGTTTGATTCCCTGGGTGAAGAAAAAGAGGCCGTCGTGACAGATGATTCAGATCAGTAGCTGTTTTTCTTAACCATCTGTTTTTTATTCTTAAATCAACTTTTTCGTTATTCGATGTTCGTTAAATGCATGGAATCATAAATCCCACTTGACAGCTGTTTGACAGCTAACTGATCGATCCAGATCCAGATCGCTGTTTCCGTAAAGGTCTTATCCATCCTTGAATTTGGCCAATTGCTTTTAAAGTATTCAGAATTTACTTTACGTATAGCTTTTTATGTTATGTTATTGGCTCTGATCTCAGATCAACTGGCCAATTGTATCATGGATGAGACATCTATTAACCATGAACAAAATCATATTGTTCCGAACGTATAGCTTGTATGCTAGTATATTCCTAAAATTTATGGTAAATTATTAAAAAAATTAAGTCAAGTGGATTGACTCAGTATTTCCCCATACATTATGGTGATACCAGTTTATTATTTTCCTATGTCATGAGATGCATTCCGCAGAAATGTTTCCATACTTACAACCCTCCACCCCTCTCCAACCGCCCCAATTTCACCCCACCCAAAAAAAAAACAGAAAACGATCAGGAACCTCTAAAACGCCTAAAAACGAACTTTGAGCTTCATATTTTTAGTTTTTTTATTATTGTTGCACCGGCACTGACACGATTTCTAAAAACCAAACGTGTTTTCCATCCTCGCTAAGGTAATAATACGTCTCGAAACTTAATAGTTTCCACGTTACACAATACAGAACGATTTAAAGCAAATTCAGTCCTCTGGTTTCTGTAACAGGCAAGGCAATGTTCGGATTGACCTAAAAAATTCCGTTATGTCGCTAGATCTTTCTTTCACAGGTCAACGGAGAGCCTATTATGAATACATTTTTTTTCATTTTTACAACCCTCTACCACCACCCAACCAACCCAATACCCCACTCACCCAAAAAGTAGAAGATGATCAACAACCCCTAAAATGTCTAAAAACGAAATTGAGTTGTATTAAAATTTTTTGTTTTTTGCTAATTACTCCGCCGCCCATGCACCGATTTTCAAAATTGTAGGAACATTACCTACTACGACCCCATAGCGCGCATACCAGTACCCAAATTTCATCAGAATCCATGCAGCGTTTACTGAGATTACGAGGTTAGAAGAATGCCAACAAACAGATAGACCGACAGACAGACAGACGGAAACGAGTGACGTGGATTTTCGTTACGTAGATAACAACGCCAAAACGCCAAACGCCAAAAAGCGTGTTATCTCAAAATCGAAAATTTTCGGGATCATAATACTCCCCTCACCTATCGGACTGAGTAAAATATCAATAAAAAAGTTATTTCGTGGCTTTTAGGCAGAATAAGACAGAAAACAGCGAAATTGAAACGCTTCCTGGGCTCCACAGTGAAGAAGACGATGCACAAGGCGAAGTCCATCGCCCAAGAGGTGTCACACGCCAGGCATAAGGAAGACATCATAGACATTGTGGATAATGTGAATCCTGGGGAACAGAACTGCAAGTTGAAGGTAATCACACGCTGATGCTGAACACTCCAAATATTTTATCAATTACTAAGTATTGTGGTCGTGCCTGTCAATATAGTGTTCGAAAAAAAATCTGGACGTTTTTATTTAGATCGTATAGATAGAGATTTATATACTTTATTGTCGGATTCTTATTAGCTAAAGCTAAAATGAACAAAACAGAATTTGTTGTTAAATAATATGTAGTTAATTTCGACAAAAAACTCATCTAGGTTGTAATAAGGCTTTTGTTTTTGAGGAAAAGTAGTAATAATAGTATAGATTTATTTAGCATAACTGCTACAATTTAACTGTTAGCAAGAACAAAAGCTAACTTAATTCGCTGGGTACATTTACTTTATGGTTTGTCATATTGCTATTTTAAGGGGAAAATCTATATTTTCTCTTGTCGAATAGTTATGATGGTGATTGTTTAGTTCTATAAAATTATCTAAAATTTCCGTCAATAAATGATTTTTTATCTGAATATGAAAATGAGAACTAGATACAATATAAAATCTATTATATTCAACCATCAAAGTTCTATTAACATATAACTTATATTCGTGAACTTACTTTTATTCAAAATTATTCTCATTGCATTATTTTGCACCACTTGTACTTTTCAAAATATGGCTTCATTTGCAGCATCTAAAATAGTCACACAGATGTAGATGTAATATGTAACTACTTCAATTTTGTTATTATTAATCAAAAGAGTAATTGGTGTTTCGTTGAAATGTCTCTCTTATTATCATAGATTTTATTTTATTAGTATTCAGTTTAAGCTTATTTACATTTAACCAATTGATAATTTTCTTCATGTCATCATTTAGAAGTTCCAACGCAATTTTTATTTTTGTATTCGACATGTGTATTGAAGTATCGTCAGCAAATATTTGAAATTTATATTTTATCTTAAAATAGTGTGTAAGCTTGTGATTGGGATGTTTGCTATTTCAAAACAAACATAACTATGTAATTTCTACACAATCAAATGTTCCAGAAAAATCACAGAATAAGGCCACTAAAATTTGATTGTTATTTAAGGTAGGGTATAATCTATGTAGTAGAGAAAAAAAATCCGTCAAAGATCTTTTCTATTTTTGGAATCCAACCTATAAGAGTCTAACAGCGATTTATTCTTACATCAGTCAGATAGAAACATGAAAGGACGGATTGGACATTTGATTATATCATATATACAGAAGGAACACTGGAAATATTGATCCGCAATTCATTAAGGAATTCCGTTTCAAATAAAGGCAGAGAAAAATAACAAGAATTTCAATGAATTTACAGACCGCCCAAGTGTCCTGTCTTGGTAATATATATTCTCAGCTTTGTCCTCATATCTCCTCATCATGCCAATGGTGAGGTTCGAATTTGAATCCACCTGTATGTATCAACAAAAATTTAAGTATTTTGAAAAGTATTTTATGTTGATAATGAATCAGCACTTTGTTAAATAAGTGGATGCAAAAGCTAGCTACCGTCTTTGCAGAGTAGATTCACGTTTCTTGATCTGGTATAATGGAACATTGATATATGTATAATGTTTTTAGGCTTCCAATTCCCACAAGGGGCCATTCGAGTTCGAGAAGATCGAGCACGTCCAAGAGCTGAAAGACGACCAACACGAGGGCCCCATCTGGTGCATGAAGTTCTCTTGTTGCGGAAGATTGCTGGCTACCGCTGGTCAAGACAAGATACTCAGGATATGGGTAGTCAGAGACGCATATCCGTTCTTTCAAGTAAGTGCTATCGGCACACATATCCAACCATACTGAGTCACACTCTGGAAAATCATTATCATGCCTGGATTAACCATGGAGCTAAAGGGGCTGGAGCCCCGGGCCCCGCGGTTCAGAGGGGCCCTACGTTTATTTAATGTGACAGAGCAAATATTAGGTCAATAGATGAACAATAAGATCAGTAGATCTAATAAAAACTTAATTTCGAGACAATCAAAACAGTGTTTTTCAATTTCCGTACCTATAAAATGACTGAAATGACTATTGTTTTATGTCATTAAATGTGAAATTTCGTGCTGAAGATATTAGACTGCTAGTTGCTATCGCTGAAAGTTTAATGGTTATGGAATTTTTAAATCTATAATACATTGTAGTAGCTAGTAAGCTGTAAAAATTATTCATTTCTGACGTATTTCAGCTTCTCTTTGACCTTAGACATCTTACCGGCGTTGTTTCTAGTTAGAGTTCATTGGCTGTAGGGAATTTTTATAACATTGCCCCTTTACTTTAGTTTATCTGTATCTTTCTGCTAAGTTATTTGCTTCTATCTGAACACGTTTTTGTTTATATTATGGCCGGCTTCTATGTACCAAAAATTGAAAAACACCGGTTTGGTTGAAAATTTGAAATTAAATGAAAACTACCAGAGATTGATACCAAATTTTAAATTCGACTGTATAAAAATAATTACGCATTCCCATTTGAAAAATCAAGTTACTTCTGATTGAAGTTTCCTTAATTTCTCCAAGTACAAATGTAATTCAAACTTGAACGTCAAACCTAAGTTGACCAATTTCAAGTTTAGTCACGCGGCAAACTCACAGTCGTCTAAGTTTTATAATCGCTGCGATATTCAATTTTTTTCTGATATCTACTTATATCAAAAATTGTGAATTGCATCTAAACGGCTCACTTCAAGTCCCAGGTGTGATACATACAGTCACACTGGTCGTAACCTAAATATTCAATAAAATATACAGGGTGTTCCATTTCAAAAATCATAACTTTGATATGGCACACTTTTATTAGAAACCCTGTATAAAAGTTATTATTTTTAAAATGTAGTCCAACTCGACCTACATACATTAGCAAAGTTAATTTTCTAAAAAGTGTTATGGTTTGGTCACAAGAGTCCGAGGCGTTGCGCTTGACTCAGCCTGTATAAAAAGAAAATAGAAAATACCTATACCTACCCACTGGATACTGTCGGCACCTGTGGCCCGTGCCAACATAATGAATAAATCGAAGTTGAACCGATACAAAGGCGACGCTCAAAAAAAAGTAAGTTATCCATATAGTTTGTTAGTGTTAGGTCTATGTGCTACTTGGCTACAATTTACCAAGATAACTATTTTAAGGATGCTGAGGATAAAGTAAAAGCAGTGAAAAATTGCCCAAAATCAGTTCTTTAAGCAAACCTAACGCTCCGCTTGAAAAGGATTGCACTAAAAATAGTTCTGATTACTAAGCAAACGCAAACATTGAGAGCAGTGCTGATACTGTAAGCCTCATGACGTACTTATAAAAAAGTGTATAGTAGTTTCTTTTGTTATATCGGGAATATAATTTCATAAATAATAGTATTTGCATTTTATTTATAAAGGGCCCCTTAAAATTATAAGCCTCGGGCCCCATGAAAGCTTAATCCGGCTATGATCATTAATACCCTCGTGATTCAAGTTAGGCAGATTCCTTTGCTTTTCTCTAATTTATTGATGGATATGAAGGATATGAGAACGAAATACAACGCGGAGAAAGTATCCCCGACTCCTTCCCAAGAATCGCTAGTCTCCCACAACTCTTCCGAAGCCCCCAACATTCTGGAAGGCATCGCCACCGAGGAATTGGCCAAGTTGACTTTCATGCCGAAACCGTTCTGCACGTACACGGGACACACTTCGGATCTGTTGGACGTCTCCTGGTCCAAGAACTACTTCATCCTTTCCTCTTCTATGGACAAGACTGTCAGGTGAGCCACCGGCATGTCTGATGGATACAAATAGGGTACTTGCAGAGGTCGTGAAATCGTCTCGGGTGTATACATAGCGTAAAGAAAACCATATCAAGATGCAGTAGGAAACAAAAAACATGATTTTACTGACGGCTAAAAAAAGATATTTGCAAAATAAAATAAGGATATATTCAAATTTTTCCACGTGACTTAAAACAAGGGCTGACGTCACAGATACCTTATCGATATCGACAATCGACACTGCTACAGCGCAGGTCAGCGAGATTCAACTGCAAACTAGAGATGATCTGAATTCATTAGCAATGCGACTCAATTTATTGATACTTAAACATATTTGAAACAGGCAATTAACCCACTAGCATTTTCGTTGCAATACATTTTTATATCTGATAGGTATCACAGTTCATCCTGTTTGTGACCGAGATTCGCAACTAATCGAAGCCATCATTTTATTTCGGCGCATCCCATTATGAATTAATCCAAAGATAGAATCTAATTCAAGCCCATCCCTACAAAGTGAATTAGTAATCTAGCCTAACTTTTATTCTTTTGAATTTTGTACTTTTGTGTGAGACTGTGTTTTGTGGTTATAATGATCAATGTCAAAATGTTAGGTTAGCACTGGCTATCGATATCGACTATCAATACTTTACATCCCATCACTATAGGATATCACTGACGTCAGAGGTTGTTTGCGCGGCATTTTCTGGCGTTTGAAATAATTTTTGGAATGTCTCTCACAGCCGATTCCAAAAAACCAAACAAGTGACTTTGTCATGTTTACTAGGCTCTAAGGAACGCGTAAACGACATAATATTTTTTCCTGCAAGTACCCTATTCTCACGATTCCTATGTTTTGTCTAGCTAAGAACAGCAAGCATTCTGTCAGTTTTGTACTTAGTCACTTTTATTATTAAAAAAACCAGCATCATGGTTATGTCATTTTTTAATTATGGATCAATGATTATGGTTGTTTTTCATGGGTTTCAGTCAACGGTTGAAACTATAATTTTTCTTCACTACGTTTCGGTTTATTTTAATCTGAATCTATAGTCGTGATCACTAGAAAAATAAACAAAGTCATTTTTTAAAGTATTTCAAATTTATTATACTTTTCGTGACCTATCTTAGAATTTCTGTGGGTTTCGTAACATCAGACAGCAATTTTTAGAGAACATGTTGGATAGATCATGTTTTCAGAATAATAAAAAAAGTTAGTACATGAAGAGAAAACATTATTGAATGAAGGAAGAGGACTTACTGGTATTTAAAGCTTGATAATCCTAATAATATCATCTTGAGAACTTCTATATTGAATATTTATGCCTAGTTTAACAACAGTTCCGAAAAACTTGACTCAAATGTTTCTTACGATTTTGGTTGATTTTTAGGTTATGGCACATCTCGAGGAAAGAGTGCCTGTGTTGCTTCCAACATATCGACTTTGTGACTGCAATCGTTTTCCATCCCCGAGACGACAGGTACTTCCTTAGCGGATCGCTGGACGGCAAGTTGAGGTTATGGAACATTCCCGACAAAAAGGTTAGTCACTTCACTCGATACTCCTTCAACAATTATTGTGTATAAGTATTGTTGTGTATATACAGGGTGTCTGGATACTTGACCGACAACTTTGACAGGTGTCAGACCTCACATGTTTCTATGAACTTTGAGATAAGAACATGAGCCTTAGGCCCGGTTGTACAATGCGATTAAGCTTCGGCTTAAGGTAAACCGACGTTAAACCACCCCATTTGCAAAACGTCCGTTGTACAATGCTGGCTTAGCCCCCCACTCCAAGCTTAACACGAGCTTACGTAAGCCGAAGCTCAACGCGAGCTTAGCTGAGGTTTAAACCTAACCTGATACAAGTGACATGATATGTCAAGGAGGAACTTTTAAATTGCTTGTCACTTTATTAGGTGATATTTTTTGAAAGATTTGTGTCTAATTTAACAAAGAGAGCAAATGAAAGAACAGAGACAGATACAGTCATTGCCGAAATTTGACACAAACTGTCATAAGTGCCTAACCAAAAAACGTAATTTTTCAGATGATTATGTCAGTACGTGTTGCTTCATTGATGCCAACTGTAGTGAATTTCATTATCAACCAGGTTTAACTAAGCCGACGATTGTACAACGGGTGTCGACTTTAAGCCTGAGCTTAGCTAAGCTTAGGCTTAACAAAGCTTATGTTAAACCCGCATTTGTACAATCGGCCCTTAGAATGCTTAATTTTCAAGATACCGACTGTCAATGTTTTACTTTTGTTTTCGTTTTTTCTCAATTATTCCGCAATAAAATGGCACAACGGTCTATATCAAATTACGTATCGGGGTTTTTTTAAAGCGAGAAATCCAAATTCAATGCTATATTGATGGCAACATACTCGACGGCAGTCGAACAGTGTTCTGAACAGAGCATATACATATGCTCTGACAACCAAGCAGCTCTAAAAGCGGTGGCAGCTTTGGCTCAAGAATGCTCTGCCGCTCTTCAGAAATTAGCAAGCCATAGGTGGGTGACCCTGCTGTGGGTCCCCGGACATATTGGTATACCGGGTAACGAGAGAGCGGACCGATTAGCTAGCATAGAGGCCAGCAGCCCCTGCATTGGCCCAGAACATAAGCTGGGAATTAGCAGACGCCAGGTCAATGTAGCCCTGGACAACTGGGCTACAAGGAACTGGCGAAGGCCTGGTCAGAGAGAGACCACTGCAGACAAGCCAAAAGATTCATAGCAGGCCTTGATAAGGGCCGAACGCTATGGATTTTGAATAAAGGCAGAGAGACGCTCAACCTTCTGGTGGGGGTTCCCACTGGCCATTGCCGGCTGAATAGACATTTGTCACTCATGATAGTGGTAGGGGACCCCATTTGCTCCAGATGCTGGGAGGAGGACGAGACAGCGTTCCACTTCCTGGGCAGATGTGCAGTTTATCGCAACCTTAGGGTTGAGATATTCGGCATGACGGAGTTCGGGGAGGCCACTATATTCAGCGAAATGGTCGAACATACTGACTTTCGTCAGGAGGTCTGGTAGGTTCGACAAGGAGCTTTCTAGGGTGTAAAAATTTTAGCGTTTTCAGTGATTGGTTCAGTGGGGTTGGCAAAAAGAGCCAAAGGTGTCCTACTTGCCTGGCTTCGCCTCCCCATCACTACTACTACTACTTATGATAAAAGTTACCGTGATGCTGAAAATCGCGCAGTAATAGTTTTTTCCAGGTGTCGGATCAATGATACAGATAGATATTTTTTAAATAATAAATTGTGTTTTAACATTCATATCATTACAACAAATGAAAGAATATTTATATTATGATTCATACTGACAAAGCTCCAATAAACAAGCCAAAATTTGCGGTTGAATATTTTGTGGAATTGACGAGATGTGTTGTGTACACGCAGGTGGCCGTTTGGAACGAGGTAGAAGGCAACCCGAAGCTGATAACCGCCGCCAACTTCTGTCAGAACGGCAAGTTCGCCGTCGTCGGCACCTACGACGGTCGGTGCATCTTCTACATCACCGATCAACTCAAATACCACACCCAGATCCACGTCAGATCTTCCAGGGGCCGAAATTCGGTGGGCAGGAAGATCAGCGGCATCGAACCTATGCCAGGTGAGTTCCAGAGTTACTATTCAGGCAAGAGGGATGTACGCAAAACAAGCTGTGACTTGAGGGTCTAGGGTATAGCGCGCGAAATTGAGAATCAAAGAAAATACGTATTTCCGTGTTAGCGAGGAGGCGTGGCTGCCTGTTCCCTTTCTCCAGTGTGTGTGTGTCTGAGATGAGGGCAGGTTAGTCCAAAGGCTGAATAGCTTTTTGAGCAACCAAATCTCTGTTTGTTGTAGTCGAGGGCTGTTCATCAGACGTACTTTCAATAAACGCTGGTGCTCCTCAGGGATCTGCCCTATCCCCTACACTGTTTCTGCTGTACATTCAACGAGCTGCTGGAAATAGCATCCAATCCAATCTACAGCTTCGCAGATGACAGTACATTAGTGTCGTGCATGGAACCAGGCAAGCCACTATCATCTCAGGAGACGGTACGTCGGCGACAGCAGCATGTCTCACAGATCAACGCAGATATCAAAGCAATTGTCGAGTGGGGATTAGCAAATAAAGTGCAGTTCAACGTACAAAAAATTCAGGCAACAACACTTACAAAGTCTCACGATGGCTTACCAACCGTGGAAATGGAGGGTCACCCCATAGTCGAATCACCTTCTGTCAAGCTTTTGGGGATCAACATCAACAATAACATGTCCTGGCACGACCACGTCGTCAGTATTGCTAAAACGGCATCCCAGAAGCTTGGAGTTTTGTTCCGCTGTAGGAAGTTGTATACACCAGAGCAACTGCTGCTGCTCTACAAGGCACAGCACTCTCTAAAGCTTCTGGACACTATCCAGAAAAGAGCGATTAGACTAATCGATACGCCAAACCTCACAAAGGACCTCCACAGCCTGGAACATCGAAGGAGGGTGGCCGACCTATCCCTGTTTTACAGATTCTATCATGGAAGATGTTCGAGCGAGCTCTCCCAGATAATAACACCACAGGCCGTCCGAACCAGGAACACTAGAGAAGCTCTGCGAGCTCATCCTTACCAGGTCGAGGTCCTTACTCCCCGAACCAGTCTCCTCCAGCATTCCTTCTTTTGGAGAACTTCGACGCTGTGAAATGAGCCGCCGGAGAATTTGTTTCCCGCCGGCTACAACCTGCAGCGTTTCAAATCTAACGTGAACCGACACTTATCCTTTCGCAGTGCTTCTATAGCGTCATAGGCTTTCATGCTTTGCGGGAGGCTGACCATAAAAAAAAGGTAAGGTCCAGAGATCATTGAATTTCGCATTTCAAAGCTTCTGACGTTACCTTCAAACTTACAGTGCAAATTGAAGAAGAAACCTGGCGCTATGACACGATGGCCTTGTCTTAATATCATGTTTGGTTGTTTAATTTACAGACATTTGAAGAATGTATGATTTTGCATTGCGAGTTTTTTGCACACTTAAAAACTTTTTTGAGAAAATCGCAAATAGTTGTCATTCATTAAGGTCTTAATATCACTTTCTGAAATAGCGAGTTGTGTTCGAAATGGGAATCCGGGTTTTACGTGGCAAATACATATGTATAAATGTGTGTACCCAGGCTCCTTGACGCAAAGAAATATAAGTGAAAAGTGTTAGCTACACTAGAAAAAAAATACAGCTTATGAATTCTAGTGTTCCTTTTTCTAGCATACCTTAGAGCGATGCAAATCAATCAGCGACTTAGGCATTACAACGACGATCAAAATACACATTACCTTTCATTAGAAACTTTGCCGGAACCCATCTGTCTCAGTCTCGGAAACCCTAATGTCGCATGGCTTTAGCAGAGGTTTTTGTAATATCTCATCTATGAAATTGCTGTATCTAGTAACGTACGTACTACGTTAGAATAATGCCGGTATAGTATGGATCCATTATTATGAGTATCAAAAAAACGATAGTCGAAAGACTCGTGAAAGACTCCAAAGAAAATTCTTAAAATTTTTAACTGTCGGACATAGCGAGTAATTCAAATCTTGCGTTATTCTTTTTATGGAAAAATTCATGTTCGTTTCAGGTGAAGACAAGATACTGGTAACTTCCAATGACAGTCGAATCAGACTGTATGATCTTCGGGATTTGAATGTTTCTTGTAAATATAAGGTGAGTCATACCTGGCAAGTTAAATACCTCGAATATACAGGGTGTTTAGATATTCGGCCTCTGTTCATATGTCACCTTTTGTTTTTCATTGGTCATTTTCAAAGATGTGACGTGTGATTGACCAACAGGAGCCCTAATAACATACGATTGACCAAAAGGAGCGCTGTTGGTCTGCTATCAGTACCGTCCGTGTTTTGGCGCCTTCAGTCAGTCACGTGACGAGACACTTGTTAAGTTCGAGCTTGGTGTGCTTCGAGTGTCAGTTTTTATAGTCTGAGCACTGTGTGTACACAGTGCTCAGACTCTAAAAACTGACACTCGCAAATGAGACAACCGATTGTAGCTAGAAATGGGTACTAGCACTGCATACATACCTGCTAAAAAATGTTTTTTCTCTTTTGCTCAGCGGGTGATTATCCGTGATTATAAAGAAGTTAGGGTACCAGTTTCGTTATATGTATACTGATATAACCTCTTAAACCTCATTCCACGGAACCAGATAGTAGAAATAAACAGAAATGCTGAGCGCAAAAATCCAGGACCGTAATGTAAAAATATAAATCGCAACAGACGCTACGATTGTGGTCAGGTTGTCATATGAGTTAATAAATTGCTCGCACTTTGTGTTTGTTTTCAGTATATTATTACAACTTCTCATTTTAGATGAATTTATGTTGCCATAAATTATTTCAAACTAATACGACGTGATTACATTGTGAATCTAACATCCAATATTTTGTAAAATAACCTGAATATGTTCTAAGGAAAATCAGTGAATAATATAATTTTCCAAAGTAGCAACGACGCATTTCTAACATGATGCAGACTTGCAGACACAGCGTCTGTCTGCGGCTGAGTGGTTCTCAAATACTACGACGTACGTCGTGTTTCCTTTCTCGTCTTGATCAGTCGTATCGAGTTCCGAATTATATTTACGTATTACGTTTACTTGATCACTTGCTTCAGAACCAGCTCGCGTCACTTGTGTTTAATTAAACTTTTGGTGCCGCATTTTCTTGTTTTTTATTATTTATAAAGCGTTCGGTGAATTATTTTTAATAAGTGGGTGATTTACTTTAAAACAATGCCAAGTTCAACAGATTCCGCAGACCGAAAGTTTTCGAAAAGGTAGACGATTTTGATAAGCATGCCAACATGCCATAAAGGCGGAAAGTCACGAGTTTTTCTTTCGAAATGTGAAAGTCTCAATGACACCAGCGATAGTGATGTAGACGAATTATCAAGCAATCTTGATTCTGAGTAAGGTAGGTGATTTATATTTGTTTATCTCGAACAGAAATTGGAATTAAATTTCGTTATTTATATATTCAGATACGGTTCTGCCTGAGGCGGAGCACATCCTTTTCTCTCCAACAAAATTCGACTCAATAGTCAAAGTTTATTTACTTTCACTATCAGGTTTCGTGGAATGGACCTTAGACTGTGGACTGTCTGTTAATGATATTGGCCTTTTAAAAAAAAGCCTATCTGTTTACCGCTTCTGTTACAATAATTGTCGGTTAGGGTTACGTGAACACGAGCAGCCAGATCAAGGCGAGCTTCAGCCACGACGGCAAGTACATCGTGAGCGGCTCCGAGAACAGAGACATCTACATCTGGAAGACGAACCACGACTACTCAAAGTTCTCGTCGGTGAGGAGGGACCGGAACGATTTCTGGGAGGCGATCAAAGCTCACAACGCCACCGTCACGTGCGCCATCTTCGCGCCCAACCCCGAGGCCGTCATACGCATGCTGGAGGACAGCTGCAAGAAGGACCAGAACGGAGACGGAGAGACCAAGGTCAGTATAGTAGAGAGGGCTGATTCTCTATAGTTTGTTTTTTGACATACCACCATATTTACCCGCCTCTTTCGGATGCATCGAGGTAGAATCCCATGGAGGCGCGATAACGTGAATGAAAGCAGGTGCAAGTTGGCCATATTGATTCGACACTTATGTCAAACAGCTGACGTTTCTTTGACAATTTCGTGTTTGCTTTTTTGAGTGTTTTTACCGAGATTTTTAGTTATTTCTAAGTGATATTCTAGTGAATTCATAAAGGAAATAATGGTTTCATGTGCTTATCGTAGTTGCTCTAGCAGAGATGGCATGGATAAGAAGAAATCGACAGGAATTACATTTCATAGGTATGTATGCAAAAAATAACAATGTACAGGACCGCATTTGTAATCTTTATCTTTATCTCAATAAAGTGTAACGTATCGCAGCAATAATACAGTTGTATCATTCAATTGATGATGAATGTCGGCTCTACAAAGCCTGTTTTTTTTTTCATATACTTAACCATGAATTTCGCATTAGATTGAAAAATCAACCCAATACTTCATATTTGAATCATCATTGTAATGAATTTTCAAAATTATTTACATAAGAAAATAATCCGGCTCTGGCGAGGCGTCCATATTGTTACCACACTTAGCCACGCCTCCTGCTACCGTTTTTGTTATGCGAAATTGAACCTTATAGCGTCTCCTTGGGATTCTACCTCGATGTTCGGATGTCTTACGATCCCGGCATTTTCCCAAAGGACTGGAAAACAGCTTGCATCCAGCCGGTGTCTAAAAAAGGCATCCAAAACTGATCCGACCAACTACAGACCTATAGCTCTGCTCTCTGTAATCAGTAAAGTGATGGAGAAATGCGTCAACCAAGAGTTCATTAAATACCTAGAGCTCCATCACTTAATCAACGATAGACAATGTAGATTCCGAAATCAAAGATCAACTGGAGATCTGCTGGCTGACGTTACACATGTGTGGAGCAAACTCATCCAGTCATTTGGCGAGGCTCTCCTCGTTGCTCTCCATATTTCAAAGGCATTCTATCAACTGTGTCACTACGCCTCGGTATTTCACTCAGAGGTGTACGCCATCCTGCAATGTGCAAGGATCAATAATGAACGATCCTACAGAAACAAGAGGATCGCAATACTTACAGACAGTCAGGCTACACTTAGGGCACTAGAAGCGCCCAAAGTTACGTCTGCTCTAGTCTGGGAATGTTTACAAGAACTGGGACGACTGGCAGAACACAACAATGTAACTTTGGAGTGGGTGCCTGGACGCTCAGGTATAAGAGGCAATGAAAGGGCGGACATGCTAGCAAGACTAGGCTCGTCTGCCCTATACATTAGAGCAGAACCCGCCCTGGGGGTGCCTAAAAGCACAATCAGACACCAGGTCGGAGAATGGATGAAACAACAGCACAAGGAGCAGTGGAACTTGTTGCCAGGATGTGTTCATGGAGAAACATTCATTAAAGCACCATGCAAGAAAATAGCTGAAACACTGCTCTCCTTGAGTAGAAATCAGCTCCGAATAACGACGGGTCTCCTCACAGGACATTGTGGCCTGAAGGAACACCTGAATAAAATGGGACTCTACAATGGAGACCTCAACTGCAGACTGTGTGGAAGAGGGACTGAGTCAGCTCTACATGTGCTCTGTGAGGGCGAAGCGCTAGATCGCAAGAGACAACAGCTCTTTGGGAAGACCAAGCTAGAACCTATGGAGTACGGCTCAGCACCAGGGCCAGTAGGTAAACTGCATAAACTTATGCAGGGATCCGGATTGCTGGAGTGGATACTGTAAAAGAGAGGAGCAATAATACAATAGGCCTTAAGGCCTAAGTATTGACAGGGACAGCAAGGTCGGACGGCGCTCCTGGAAAAAAAACTGTGGCATGCAGCTCTCCTAAATAAGCTCCCTTCTTATTTTAAGCTTTGTGGTTGGCTCGCAGACTTCCTCTGAGGTCGGAAAATCTCCTCTTCTTTCCATAGCGTCAATGCTGGGGTTCCGCAGGGATCGGTATTGGCTCCGACATTGTTTCTGCTTTACATTAATGATCTACCCTCTGGCACTACAAACCCAATCCACAGTTTTGCGGATGACAGTACGCTGCATGCAGGCATCATGAGCAATAGACGATCTCTGTGGTCGCGCTGTAACGCAGAAGACTGGCAGTGGCAGCTTCACTTTCAAAGGATCTTGATACCATTACCGCTTGGGGGCTCGAGAATATGGTAAAATTTAATGCTTCCGAGACCCAGTATTGTACGCTATCAAACAAGAAGTCTCCAGGCCAACACCAAGTTCTAATGAACAACCGGGCTCTGCCAAGGAGTCACTCACTCATGCTGTTAGGGTGCTGTCTGATCTGGCACGAACAGGTTTCGTCAATTGCAACAGCTGCTGGTAAAAAGCTTGGATACCTATTTAGAGCAGGAAAGTATTTTTCACCATGTAACCTCCTCACACTATATAAAGCCCAGATAAGACCTGGCCTGGAGTATTGCGCTCTCGTGTCTGGGGAGCTGCTTATGTGCACAGACACCTATCCTCTCGCAGCGCTTCTACAGTACCATGGGATTTCAGCCTTTGCGAAAGGCTGACCACAACATAAAGAGGGCAAGTAAAATTCCCAAGATCTCAATTTAAACCTCGCCTTCTCAGTAAGCAATCGATTTATTTTTGCTAATAAAAAGCGTTTATTATCATTATTATTATTAAATTGGTCGACCTTCGTTGTCGTTATTGGGCTTCATGTACCTATTTGTTATTACTGCGCATGCTCAAAATAACGATAACCACGAAATTCCTTATTTCTGGTGGTGCAAAAATGCCCCAATGTCTCAAAATAGGCTTATTTGAATTTCACACTCCAAAAACTTCATCGATCAACCCTTTTATACCTTTCTAGGTAGAGGACCCCGTGGTGGAGCAACATACAAAAGGTGCTGGAGGATATGTCTTGGTATCGGCCGATTTCAACGGGTGCATCAAAGTTTTCATCAACAAAACGAAGCCAAAGCATAGCTCGTTGCCAGTTTCGGCTATGGCGTAAAATATTACGCAAGAATATTCGGTATTTATACAGAGTTCCAGTAGGATTGTGAACCAAAAGAAGTATTAATATCCTCAGTATCACTTCTTATCCCATACTAATCTAATAATGTTAAGGCAGTATTTACAGAAACTGAGTAGACAGGTGTCAAAACAAACAAAAATTCGAAAATTGATGAATTCCTATTCACCATCTTTGAAAAATTGTAAAAAAATTTAACATTAGTTTTGATCCTTTCCCAAATCCAATTCCACTAAATAAATCTTGTTTTTTTAATTGAAGTACGCATATTTAGTGCTAGATTTTAGTAATTTTTAGTAGTAAAATTTTGTTCTTATACTGCACTATTTTTCACTTTACATTGATATTATTACTTCTTTGGGGTTCTCAAACTCTGCCCTAGTGATCATTGCCATATATGTATATTTTTTAGATACAGGAATTACTTATTAATATTTATCAGATTTTCAAAGTAATTAATCATGCCTTATGACGGTATCCACTATAGAAGTCCTCTACAAAATAACCCATGATTGTTCAAAATTGTATAAGTGATAAGGGTTGTTAAAAAATATATTTAGCTGGTAACATTTTTTTTTGTGGAGGGTCAAATTTTAATTGTACAATTGAGTGATTCTAATATTTTATCTCCAAAATATTATATTTTTAGAATGTTTTTATTATATTTATGTAATTATTAATATCCATAATTTTTTTACCTTATTTTAATGGATTGACTAGGTAGTTTAATAGCGGAGTTTAAGAAGCAAAACTAGCAGCTGAAGTTAGCGTAAAAATTAGTGTACAATATCATGTTTTCAACTGCAAATTATTTGAAGTGACAACTGTTATCAACTTTATTGTGAGAATGATCAAGTAAAATTTATCAAATAAAAACACTTGTTTTCTTCAATTACCAGGTGTCTAAAGCAGTGCATAAACCTTAAAAATTCCTGTACCTATAGAAAAACTATCCTTACGATTTGGGGAAAAATACAAGAGAGACTATGAATTTAAATATATTTCTAATTTGACGATAATTGCATTATTTGTAATATATTCCTCAAGTACATTTTCATCAAGAATAAACATACTTCTTCCTTTAAGGCTATAAAGCAAAGGTGATTCCAATGCCTTTGTGTGATCTGACTGGTTCAGTATATACATTTTGTGCTTCTTTAGAAAGCTGTTGTTTCTTCTGCCTAGTTGAAGAGACACAAATCTTGTTTCTGGATAATTGGGGAACAATTGCAGGTACAAGATGTGACCTATAATTAAAATTACATAAATCTTTTATCCCTCTCTTAATCTTGTCAACAGTTTTTTGCTTTTTGTTCTAAGATCAGAGTTTGCCTCTATAACCAAAAACTATTAAACTCAAAATATATGTTAGTTAAAGCTGTCAGTTGTCAATATTGCAAAACCTATCACAACTTTTTGTTGATTTTTTTGTAAGAAAGAAAGTATTCATTATAACCTAGAGCTGCCAAAATTGTATTTCAACGACCTACCCATAATAGAGAATTCTGGACTCGAGTGATACATGTCAGATTTCTGTAACAAACCCCTAATATTATCTACTTTCCAGAAATAGAAATATACATTTGAAGACTGATCTACTGTATCATTCTTCAAATAAATCTCATCATCCAGTGAAACACTGTTTTCTAACATTTCTGGTATTGTATGAATTTTTTTGAGATCTCTTTGTTTGACTTCGTTGACTACAGGTTCTTTCAAAGTTGGCATTTTGAATCCATTCTCCTGCAAGATTTGCTTTATTTCTGTAAAACCTTCCATCATTCTCTTTTCCAAATCAGTCAGCATTGATTTTAGCGCAGCTGGAAAAAAGATATGTAGAATTATTTCTTTTTCTTTATTGTACACTGGATAAATAGATTATTCTATATATTAGAATGCTTACTTGAAGTGCATACGCCTTTCAGTTGCCTAGAAATCGTAGCATTAGCAGATGCTTCAAATTCTTTAGTTGTAATTGAACAAATTGCATTTTGCACTTCTTCAACGGCTGTTTTGTTTTCAAAATCTGGAAATGTTCAAAATTTGAGTCTATCCAAAAGGGGTCCATTTTTTAAGCTTTCTAAAGATGAAAAATGTAAGCAAGTTGCTGCATAAAAACTCTTAACATGATTTCTATCATACCATCCAAGTACATAAATAAGATATTTACCAGTGTCAAGTTTCAGGTAAAAACACTCCACATAGATAAACTCAATCAAAACCAGCCACAACAACATTACTGTATCTACCAAGATAACCACAATGTAAAGCAAAACTATCAGTATTTTGAGATTTTGTTTATTTGTTTTCACTGGATGTTAAAAGACAATTCAATGTTTACTCTTTATATGTATACAATCATTTCAACAGGCAGAAGCATTTAATAATTATGAGGAGCTGAAAGTTATTAACACATAATTGTTGTTTATTAAATGTTATTCTATTTCTGATGAAACTAGGTCATGATTTTAGATCTTTTATTACGGGGTGATACAAAAGAATCTAACATACCTAGAATGAAGCATAACAACATTTTACCAAAAAGGAATGTTCATCTTTTTTAATGTAATCAATCAGGTATCTTTCACATAAGTAATTTAATGAATAATGTCATGTGTAAAAATAATAAAAAAGGTAGTAATCACAATGTACAGCATCACAATCAAAAAGCAGAATAAGTGAGGAGCTTCATATCTCTTCGTTCAGGTCATAATCTAACTCGGGAAAGTCGCCACATATCACATTGTGTGGTTTGACGAAAGCACCATATTTTTCTGGACATTCAAAATACTGTTTTCCTTTGCAACTGAAATGAAACATGAAGTCAGATAATTAAATAAAATAAAATATTCTTAACAGTATAAAGGATGAAGGAGACGCCGCTGGCCTAGATAAAGTAAATCGTGTTAAATTGTGCTCCGATAACAAAGCCTGAAAACCGGGAATTATCGAGCTAATAATTAACACCAAGTGAAGGAAGTGAGACTATTACCTGTTTTGAATTGAGTGATCAGTGTAAAAAGTTAATAACTATAACCAATATTGTATAAATAATAAAACATCGTGTGGCTCCCTCCGAGCGGTGGACGCGGGGAGTAGCGCGAGCGGGACGTGGGCGGTGAAGAAAGAAAAATAAATATTACAAACATAGGCGGCGTAGCTGAGAGGGATTCATCGTTAAGGTAAGAAGTCGAATTAATTATTTCAAATGGACAGTGACGATTATACAACGGATGAGTCATCCAAAAAGAGGAGATTTGATGGAGCAGACGAGGTATTTGGAAGATCTTCGAAAATAGCAAGAACACCCACTAAGATTTCCAAAAAAAGTGAAGACAAATTAGACCTTATTATTGAAATGATCAGAGACCTCAAAATAGATGCCAATCAGATGAGGAAAGAACTGGAGGAATGCCGGGAAGAGATAAAGGAGCTGAGGAAAGACAATGAGAGCCTGAGGAAAGAAAATCAAGAGATAAAGCTAGAAAATATTGAACTCAATAAAAGAATGGAAGAAGTAAATGTAAGACTGGACTGGCTAGAAAAAGATCAAAAGAAAGCTAATATAGTAGTTGTTGGAAAACATTTACCTACTAATGAACCTGAAAAGCTCAAACAAATAGCAAATGAATTCTTCAAAGACATATTGTGCGTAGACGCACATATTAAAACAGCTAGAAAACTAGGAGAAAGAACGTGCCTTATCCAGCTAGCAGATGAGCAAGAAAAAGAACATATCATGAAGAATAAATACAAACTCAAAGATTGGAAACAAGAGAAAATTTATATAAATGATGACATGACTTTCAGGGAAAGAGAGAAATGCAGAGAAATCAGAATAAGAGCGAGAGAGGAAAGAAATAAGGGAAAGAGAGTAAAAATCAGATATAACATCCTTGAAATTGATGGCGAGTTATGGCATTGGAATAAAACGAAGAATAAATTGGAATTGAGGGAAACAAAAAACCAAACACTACAAATACAAAGAACAGGGCAATGAAAATACACAAAGAAGCAATGAAGAAACCAATTATAAAAGACTTGGCAATTGACATGGAACAGTCATTAGGAATAGAAAGAAAGCATAAGAAAACTAAACTAACAATAAACAAACCCGAAGAAATAAATAAAATTCAAAATGTACACAAATTAGGAATATGGAATGTTCGAAGTGTGAGTGGTAAAGAAAATGAACTATGTGGGGAATTTGAAAAAGCAGGCCTAGAAATATTGTGTATAGCGGAAACAAAGAAGAAGGAATCTGGTGTGACAGAAATAGGGGATGGTCATCTAATGATCTGGAGCGGAGTTAAGAAGGAAAATAGAGCGGCAGCGGGAGTAGCATGTATAATAAGCAAAGACCTTAAAAACACGATAACAAACTGGCAAGGAATATCAGAGAGAATAATGAACATAGAACTCAAATACATGGACCACACAAAAACAATTATAGTAGTATATGGACCTAACGAAGATGCAAAAGTAGAGGATAAGGAAAAATTCTGGGAGGAACTTGGCATGGCAGTAGAGGGAGGTAGAGGAGATATTTACATAGCCGGGGATTTTAATGCTAGGGTCGGAAAAAGGAGCAGTACCTTCGAAACAACGATAGGAGAATATGGAGAGCAGGTAATCAATAATAATGGTAGAAGGTTATTAGATTTTTGTCAATGTTACAACCTGATAGTGACAAATACTTTTTTCGAGCATAAAAATATTCATAAATACACAAGAGAGGAGCCCAATAGAAACGAAAAATCTATAATCGATTACTTATTAGTGGAGAGGGAAAACAGATCTACAGTACTTGACGTAAGAGTAAAACGGGGATTTGAAATATATAGTGACCATTACCTAGTAGTGGCCAGGCTTAAAGAAAAAGGCGAAATTGACCAAAAGTTGATGTCCAGAGGGCAGATAGAGTATGAAAGCATAAAAACGTATAAGCTAAGACAGAAAGAAATATCTATCAAATACGCACGAAAAGTAGAAAATAGGATAAAAGATAATACATATAGGTTGAATACTATGTCTCTAGAGGAAATGTGGACATTTCTCAAAGATACTTTAATAGAATCTGCAAAAATGGTATGCGGAGTATGGAAAACGAGCATAAATAAGAAACAAACAGAATGGTGGACGGATGAAATTAAAAAACAGGTAAAATACAAGAAAAATTTATGGCAGATGTATTTGAGCAATAAAAATACGATCAACTACGAGTTGTACAAAAAACAAAGGGGCAAAGTAAAACAATTAGTAAGACAAGCTAAACAAAGGAGTTGGACAGATTTTGGACGCAAATTAGAAACGGATAGGAAAGGAAATCAAAAGTTATTCTTCAAAGTTATCAAAAATTTAAGAAATGATAAAAATATCGAAAGAGTAACAGTTAGAGATATAAATGGGGAAATACTGAATGAGGGAAGGGAAATAATGGAGCGATGGAGACAATACTTCCAAGAACTACTAGAAGGAGAAGGAAGAAATACTTTTGAAACTGCAGCCATGACTAAACATACAAGCACAGAAGAGAAGGAACACTGCATAACTTTAATGGAACTGGAAGAAGCAATAAATCGATTGAAAAATGGAAAAGCACCTGGTCATGATAACATAACAGCAGAAATGTTGAAAAGTATGGGAGAAAAAGGAAGATTTCTAATGTTAGAGGTGTGCAATAAAGCATTCCATGAAGAAAAGATCCCAAAAGATTGGGAACTTGGGCGCATCGTACCGATCTACAAAAAGGGAGACAAACTAGATTGCAACAATTATAGAGGTATAACCCTACTCAGCGTGCCAAGAAAGGTTTATGAACTAATCCTTGAAAAAAGATTAAGACAAGTGATAGAGCCAACACTCACAGATTCACAAAGTGGATTTAGGAAAGGTAGAAGTACGCAGGACCATATTTTCACAATAAAGGAAATAATCAACAAGACACTGAAACAGGGAAAAACAATATATATCGGGTTCATAGATCTTGAAAAAGCATTTGATAAAGTACCAAGAACAAGAGTATGGGAATCGATCACAAATAAAAATGTGGATGACAGTATGGTCAGAGCAATCCAAAGCTTATATAAAGAAACAAAAAACACTGTCATATGGAGAAACATGGAATCTCAGGAGTTCACAACAAATAATGGAGTGCAACAAGGTGGAGCACTCAGCCCATTGTTGTTTATTACATTTATGGATGAAATCATTAAAGAAATACACAGAGCTACGAAACCGGTATATGTTGGATATAGAAATTTGGAAAGGGTGGGAATTTCAGAATGTGCATTTGCTGATGACGTAGCGATAATAGCTAAAAGCGAAAAACATCTACAAGACTTATTTACAAATTGGAACGAAGTTTTAAACAGGAATGGAATGAAAATAAACAAAAATAAAAGTAAGGTGTTAGTGGTATCCAAAGAGCCAAAGCAGGTGCAAATACAACTGCAAGGAGTACAAATAGAACAAGTCAGCTGCTATGATTATTTGGGAGTAATATTAGAGCAATCAGGGAGCCAACAAATGGAAATAAACAAGAGAATCGCAAAAGCCAACAATGTCTATCACTGCCTAAAGAATCGATTTCTAGGACATAGAGAAATAAGCAAATGGACAAAGCTGTCAGTTTTCAAGGCTATTTATAGACCAGTCCTCACTTACGGGTGCGAATCATGGGTACTTACAGCACAATGCAGAAGTAAGGTACAAGCAGTGGAAATGAAATATCTCCGGAGGGTTAAAGGGGTTACCAGAAGAGACAGAATTAGAAATAGCGTAATCAGAGAAGAGTTGGGGGTGGAGGCTTTAGAAACATTCATAGAAGAACGGCAGTTAGGATGGTGGGGGCATCTACAGAGAATGGACAGTAAAACACAAGTCAAGAAGGTGTGGGAAGCAAAGATTCCTGGAAAAAGGCAGAGGGGAAGACCAAAGGAGACATGGAATGATGCAGTCGGAAAAATTCTGAAAAGAAGAGGAATAACATGGACAGAAGCAAAAAGAGTTTCAGAAAATAGAAAAGCGTGGAAAAAGTTTGTTTATGGACAATAATATATTAAATTGTTTTAGTGTTTTTTTTTTTTAGATGGTAAGATTGTATTGTATTGTTACACTCTACACCCATCCAGGGTAGAAGAGTTACTGATTATATATATATATATAAAGGATGATTCTTGGCATACCTAGTTAAGATTCTTTCTACATGACCTACCTGCCATTATTTTTGCCAAGAGGTTCATCATATTTGACGCCAATCCAGTATCCAGTTAATCCTTCGACTGGTCCAGTATACATGACTGTGCCTAATCTATCTGGAGCATTTTGCACTGATACTTTACATCTTGAACCTACCACCATGTTTTCAGCTAGCTTCTTCTCTTCTGCCTCTAACATTTCTTTTTTCTTTTGATTGTCCTCATTGTATTTGCCTGTAGCACAAGATAATTACAATGAAATACAATAAACTCATAATTCATACTAGCTAGTTAACTGATTTTGTGCTTATATTTGAAAAATAAGGTGTTTTTGTTTAAATACCTCTATTTACGAGGAATTTTGGGGACAGATTACCAAAAGGGAATCTCATATCTTAATTTTGACTATGGAATTGAAATCATCATCAAATGATTATTTTGGATAAAGCGTTGCATTGTACCTAAATAATAAGTAGCTTGAATTATAAGAATTTCAAATATCTAATACTGTCTCTTGTGGAGTATTGGAAATTTTTCATACAAATCAGTGTTTCAGCATCACAACATGACTTTTCTACCACAAGCAAGGACTTCAGAAATGAGTCATACAAACAGATGTTATCTGTGACCCCACCTAATTTGTTTTTCTGTAGGAATGCTCTGACTGAATCACTTTTGCTATTGTATTCTTCTTGAGAAAGTTCATATTTAGGGACATCTGCGAAATCCAGCTCATTTCTGATCTGAAACTGGTCTATAACATGTAAGCGCATGCCATTGTCAAGAGGGTAGGAGCCCAAAAGCGCTTTGTCATCATCCAAGGGGCATACAAATTTGTTTTCTTTTGTGTAGGCTTCTAGTTTCATCGTGTTGCAATTGCCGCCCGTTATAAGTTCTAGTTTCACCTGCAAATCATTCATACAATCATTCCATTGGCAAATCATAGGAATAAATAGTTTACCTTTAGATCTGCAATTGTTAAATCTTTGGGAAATCGTTTTTCGTTGAAGGATATGTCGTCTTTCGAGGTAGAAATTTGTAGGTTTACAAAGTCTCCGGTTATTACTTTGAGATCTGACATTTTTGTTTGGCTTTGGAATTGAAATTGAAATCAAATTAAATTTTTTATTAGTGATTTGATTTTTACAAGTTGATAAAACGCAAACGACAAATTAATTGACAATTGACAGTGCACACGACATACGACGGTACGAAGCTGTTTGATGTCCCTATTCCATGCCCTATTGGTTGAAATCACAGACCATAACACAGAGGTTGAAATTGAACCTCAGCCAAGGAAAGAGAGAGGACGGAATGCGCGACTGCCATTGTTATTACCAAACGGCACCTAAAATGTACCAAAGCGCTATTAAATTTACCTGTGATACGTCACTCCTGGCTCCTTCCTGCTATTATGGCTTTTACAACCGTAAGCTGCACACTGCTGCACACCCTACCATCATGTACACTACAATATTTTACAATATGATTGGTCTTAAAAACGCTAAATATCATAAAAAAATGTTTTGACAGCTGTCAAGTAGCTATTCATTTTCGGTCACAGCTAACCATGGCCGACGTGAGTAGAGTCGGCCATGAGCTAACTCATATAGTATCAAACGGGCCTGCGGTATCCCCTCTCTTTCCTTATCTAAGATTTGAATATTTCAACCACAGACCATAAAACAGAGGATTTCAACCAACAGGAAGAGTTTCATATCGTCGTGTGCAATGTGCATCTGAAAAAGTCTCATCTCTGCGCATAGGACACACAAAAGGAGCTGAAAATGTCAAATGTCAACTGCGCTTTATAACCTAGAACATGGCCGACTGCACACTAGGCCGGAGCCTTAAATGTGGCAACGTGGCTTAGCTGTCAAATAGTGGGCCTATAGTTTCAGAATAATTATTACATTTTATATATATTAGAGTTCATCTCGGTTAATAAATTAAGAAAAATACTTTTTAGAACTACTACTAATACCACTTACATCTGATGTCTGGTTCATCACAGTCAGACACTACAAAATAGAAATAAACGCAACCCGTTTCCTGCTGCCACTTCCACTTCCACTTAAATGAACACTCAATTTACTTTGTAAATTGTCACTTGAGCCGGAGCATCGTCAGCGATTCACCAGAGAATCGCCAGCGAATCACTAGAGAATCACCAGCGAAGCGCCATAGAATCGCCAGCGATTCACCAGAGAATCGCCAGCGAAGCGCCATAGAATCGCCAGCGAATCACCAGAGAATCGCCAGCGAAGCGCCATAGAATCGCCAGCGATTCACCAGAGAATCGCCAGCGAAACGCCAGCGAATCGCCAGCGTATCACCAGAGATTCGCCAGCGAATCACCAGAGAATCGCCAGCGAATAACCAGAGATTCGCCAGCGAATCACCAGAGAATCGCCAGCGAAGCGCCATAGAATCGCCAGCGATTCACCAGAGAATCGCCAGCGAATCACTAGAGAATCGCCAGCGATGCGCTAGAGAATCTCCAGCGAAGCGCCAGCGAATCACCAGAGATCCGCCAGCGAAGCGCCGGAGAACCGCCAGCCACCAGAAAATCACCAAAGAATTGCTAGGGGTCTTGATAATCGTTACAGACTCTAGAGAAACGCTAGAGACTAGAGACTCGCTACTCTAGAGAATCGCTAAAGACTCTAAAGAGAATCGCCGGAAAGTCGCCAGCGAATCCCCAGAGAATTGCCAGCGAATCTCCAGAGAATCGTCTTCGGATTGTCATTCAATCTAGATAATTTTTACAGACTCTAGAGAGTCGCTGCTCTAGAGAATCGCTGGGGAATCTCTCTAATCGCTAGAGACTCTAGAGATACGTTAGAAATTATAGGCAAGCCTAAGTCGTTTGCCGACTTTGTTAGGAAACAAAATTAGCTATAGCTGGGAAGCGGCAAAAGATATATTAAAGCGAAGTGTACTCTTTAAGCTGAATTCCAAGCTTTCGGAGAACTATGCCCTGATGATGGAGGCACAGTTCTCCGAAAGCTTGGAATTCAGTTTAAAGAGTACACATCGCTTTAATATATCTTTTGCCGCTTCCCAGTTATAGCTAATTTTGTTTCCGATACGTTAGAAGTCTAGAGAATCGCTAAACTCTAGAGAATGTAGAGAATCGCTGGAGACTCTAGAGTTCAGCTAGAGGCACTAGAGAAGTCTTTAAAATACGAGTAATTTGTTAAAGAAGATGATCAGTGTGTCGACTAAAACCAATGCTAAAACATATTTTGAATGTGTTTAAGCATGGCCGACTCTACTCACTAGGCCGGAGCATTGAAATATGGCAACACTGAATAGCGGGCCGAGCTTGTGTCATTAGTGTAATTCTTCCAGAGTAAAAAATAAAATTGGAAGGTGATTTTTAATGTGTTTCTAATTATTTACCTGCACAAACGAAACTATAAAGATAAAAAGATGCCTACAAAGTGTGTAGTACCAGGTTGCACTAGCAATTGTGCTTCCAATAAAGGACATAAACAGAAGTGGGTGAAATGTATTCCTCGTACGTAAGGGTTGGTTATATTTATAAGAATAAAGACAATAATTTACAAACATTTCAAAGGATGAGACCTATTTTAAAGCACAATGTGGTACCTACAATGTTTTTCGGACCTCCCAAATATCACAGAAAAATACAGTTAATAGAACTCATCTGGGCATACATCTGGGCATACCTAGAAAAGATTTGATAGTGAAAGGGAATCAAGACCAGCAAGAATGGCTTCACAGTGACCTAATAGTGAATTTTTCTAGCTCAAGTGACAATTTACAAAGTAAATTGAGTGTTCATTTAAGTGGAAGTGGAAGTCGCAGCAGGAAACAGGTTGCGTTTATTTTTATTTTGTAGTGTTTGACTACGATGAACCAGACATCAGATGTAAGTGGTATTAGTAGCAGTAGTTCTAAAAAGTATTTTTCTTAATTTATTAACCGAGATGAACTCTAAGGACCAATTGCACCGTTTTTCTCTAATCTGAGTTTAAACTAATCCTCAGTTAATTTTTTAATCTTTGGTTATCAAATAGCACTTGCACCGTCAGGTTTCAGTGAACGCTCAACTTTAATCATTGGATTTTGGGAATTTTATTGCTGTTGGTACTCCTGCAATGACGGAACATGCTAGAATTACATTTATATGTCATTTCTTTAGGTTTTATGTTTTTCTTGATTCATCGGTGCTGTGGTCTCTGTATTATTTAACCTCACTTTTTGACCCTTTTTAATAATAAACAAAGTCCTCAAATTCCTTATTCCACTTTGATTAGCGATATTGGCAATGGAAAGCACATTAAAAAAAGAAAGAGTTCGTGCCTGTAATTTTACAGAACAAGAAAAATCTTTGATAATAAATTTGGTGGCAAAATACAAGGATATTATTGAAAACAAAAAAACAGATGGGGTTACTAATTTGGAAAAAAACAAAACCTGGGCAAAAATTACATTAGAATTCAATGCAATATCACCAGGTAATAATAACAGAAGCGTAGAACAGCTAAAGCGGTTTTATGAAAATAAAAAAAAAGAACTGCGGAAAAAGACTGCAGAAAGGAAGATTCTGTTAGGTAAAACAGGTGGAGGTCCACCCCCAGATGATTCTAAAGAAAATTACGAGGATCTTTTATTGTCCATAACAAATGAGAAGACTGTCTTCGGTTTACCTTCCCAATATGATGGTGATGCTGAACTTGCAATTCCTTGTGAAGGTGATGGACAATCGAGTGAAATAGAATTTGAGGTGACGAATGCTGACATTGTTGTAGCAGATCTTTCAGAGCATGTAAGTATTAAAATACATTTGCAGTATAATTGAATAAAATCCCCACATTTTACTTTTAATTTCTAATTTAGTTTCTATGCATATCCGACACAATGTCTCTTAAGTGCATGTTTTAAAGACTTTTAATATTTTGCTGCTCGTTTATTGTTTTCAAATGTCATATGTAAAAGCATGTGTACTAAATGTTTACAAGGTTCAGAGCATTGAAAGAAATTAATTTTCATTCAAATTGTAGATGGTTCTCACTACTTCATGAAATTTGATCATATTCTTGAAATGAAACAGTTTCACTTTCACTATCCCACTGTATATTACATGTCGACGGCCGTTTCAGGTGTAACACTCCTATCATCAATGTCCTAATGATAGGATTGTTACTCCTGAAATGGCCATCAACATGTAATGTACAGTAAGATTGTGGAACTGTTGTTTCATTTCAAGAATTTTCATTCATTTTTACATAAGACTTGTTGGTTGAAAAAAATCAGGTAATTTATTGCACTTTTAGGATTATATGACAAACCCTTGGAAGAAGTACAAACCCTCTAACCTAAAGGAACCCATAAGTATGTCTTTGCAAGAAACTACTGATAAAATTGGTAAGTATTTTTCACACTGCATAATTACAAACTTTAAATTATTTTTTTGTCCCTTATAAATCAATTTCAACCTCAGCTAATATATATTTAGCTCAACTGTGTTGTTTCAGAACCAGATCAACCAACAACAAGTGGGACTAGAAGACTTAACAATAAAAGTTCTACACGTCGACGCTGTACGACTGTGGTTAAAGCTTTAACTTCATCAGATATATCTAAAAAATATAATGAGTTGCTGGATGCCCGGCTAGAAATAGCTTCTAAAGTGAAACAGCAACTCCAGCAAGAACTGACTCATAATAAATTGAAGTTTGATAAGGAAATGGAGTTATTGAATTTAAAAATAGAGTGTTCGAAACAAACACTTGAGAAAATGAAAAACACTAATCAAACAAATAATATATTAGATGTACCTACCTACTACTCTTGTTGTTGTTCTTAAATATGTCTTTTGTTTATATTTCTTTTGTTTTTTTTATTCTAAGTCTATATTTTCATTTTTGTTATAGAAGAAAAAACAATTTTGGTTATGTTTTATTTATTTAAATTAAGTTACACTGCTGATGTTCTGATGTTTAGTTCACTAATTTTTAATAAATGTTTTCTTAGTTACTTATTTCATTGCACAGTCCTAATATACTAATAAATAATGATCCTACAAAAATAAACACAACAGAAATAATTTTATAAATTTGAAATGTATATTAACTAAATCTTTGGAAAATCAAGTCATTGTTCATTGATACATCTGGAATGTACCTCATCTCAGTAAGATATTGAAGTTCATTACAATACAAAAGGTGATGGTAGCTCAGGTTCATGCATATTTATACCAACATTCTAGCAAATTCAAAGGAGAGTATATACTAAAAAGCAACATTTCAATGATATGGACAACCTTAGTTTTTTTAAAAGATTTCAGCTTCTGAAAAATACTGCACTACATGTTTTATAACTCATTGTAGAATAATTAGAATACTCTCATGATAATACTGCTTTACAGCAACAACAGTGTATTTCCAATAATCCAGCTACTCTCGACTTTATGGTTCAATGCGTTTTGGCCATCGTTCACAAGTAGCAGATTTGATGGGTATGCATGAGTCAACAGCTTTGTAAAGTGATTGCAATGGTATCTAGAATTTTAGCTTGATTATGCAGAAACTTTGTAAAACTTCCATATAACCTGAGAATATTGTTTATATTCAGACAGAATGTTACCAAATTGCCAAATTTCCTAGTTATATGTGCAGGTGATAGAACTCACATTAAAATTCAATATCCAGGTAATTAAATGCAAAAGGTCAAAAAAAATATATTATGTGTGTGTGATATAAAAATTATTGTGAATATGGGATCCAACATCATATGGTATTTTATGTTGTGATGAAACTGAGCTTTTTAGAAATAGAAAAATTGAATTATAAAAAATAAATACAACAGAAATAAGTTTATAAATTTGAAAAGTAATTATCAACTAAATCTCTTTGGAACATTAAGTCATTGTTCATTGGTACATCTGGAATCTGCCCCATTTGAGTGAGATATTGAAGTTCTTCATGACTTAACTCAAAAGGTGTTGGTGGCTCAGGCTCATGCATATTTTTAGCTATGTTGTGTAGTACGGCTGCAGCTGATATGATTGCTAGAACTGTTTCAAGTTTTAACCGTAAACCATAAGCAAGAACAGGAAATCTCCTCTTCCAAATGCCAATTGTTCGCTCCACAACATTCCTTGTTCTAATATGGGCTTCATTATATAAGGTCTGTCCTCTTGTTATTGGGTTAGCGAGAGGAGTCAACATGTATCGTTTCTGAGCATATCCGCTATCGCCTGAATAAAATTTAATGGTCAGTGGAATGTTTTCAGAAAAAAAGTGACATACCTAGAAGAATACAATTTGGAAAATTCCCTTGCTCAAATTTGCGCCTAACCACACAGTTATTGAAAATTGTGTTGTCATGGGTGGAACCTGGCCATCTTGCAACAACATCCAACAAATTCAAATTGGCATCACATATTATCTGTGTATTTATTGAAAACCACCCTTTTCGATTTCTGAAAACCTCAGCATCATCACCACCTAAAATACCATATGAACTTGGTACCCATATTCAAAATAATTTGTATATCATATACCTACATATATTTTGTTTTTGTGTTTATAATTACCTGGAGATTGAATTTTCATGTGAGTTCCATTGACTGCACCTATAACTCTGGGAAATTTGGCAATCTGGTAAAATTCTGTTTGAATATGTACTATTTCCTCTGGTTGTGGAAGTTTTACGAAGTTTTTATACAATCCAGCTAAAATTCTCGATACTCTTGCAATCACTCGACATGCTGTTGACTCGTGCATACCCATAAAATCTGCTACTTGTGAAACATGGCCAGAACTGGCATAAAATCTTAAGGTTGTGAGTAGCTGGTTTATTGGAGACACACTGTTGTTGCTGAAAGGATTGTTATTTATGAATATTACACCTAAATACTATTTCCTGAAAAAAATATAAACCACTTAGTCCCAGAATGAGTTAAATATAGTTCCATTGCCATAGATGTGGCTATACTAGAAGCTCATCATTAAGGTTTTTACAATGTGATCATACACATATAGTTTGTTGGTTCAATTTAAATAAGCATAATTCGAACAGATGCATGATAATAATTCTGATAAGAAAACTCACAGATCATGAGGATATTCCAGTTGTTCTTCAATGAGCTCCAAAACATGTAATACAGTATTTTTCAGAAGCCGAAATCTTTTAAAAAATGTTAAATCATCCATATCATTGAAATGTTGCTTTCGAGTATACACTCTCCTTGGAAACCCCATTTCAATTATATCAAGAATATCTAAATCGTCTTCTAAAAATATTTCTTCCACATCCATCATATTTTCCTTTTTCTTAATTTCCCAATCTGCCAAAACAATTTCTTACCACCATTAAAGTAAGATTAAGAAACGATTGTTAATTTTAACTTATCGTTTAATCGGTCGTTTTCGGAGGATTAAATCTAACAGCCGTTTAAAACCAGTGATGCCAACTCATTGGACATTAAAATAGCTGAAGCACCGTAGAAAAATAGCTAGAAAATAGCTAGATTTTTTTTAATATCTTATTTATTCCGTTTATATTCATTATACTATGTTTCAAACCTATCGTTCAGAATTAATTCACTATCCAAGATTTTATTTTTCAAAATCGAAAATGTTTTTAAATTTCACTGGTTGCACTTGGGCTGCACTGGATTTCTGTTTTGCCTTCACTGGCAGTTCCAGTGCAAAATTTTTTGAGTGCACTCATTTCAGTGGCATTTCTGCACTCGGAGCGGTCGAACTGAGTGCAAAGATTTCGCACCGATTTCAAAGCGAGTGTCGTGGAAGTGAACCAAGGGAATGACAGGAGGTCTGATGTGTATTCCACTGGAAGAACCCAGTGAAAAAGTTTTACCTTAGGTGAACTTTTTCAGTATTCCGCACTCGCACGGAGTGCACTAAAATGTGTCCAGTGAAAAACGCTATAAGCATACAACCATTGAAGGTCGGTGCGGGAAACGAACCTGACAAATGACAAATCGACAACACGCGACTTGACAGTTGTACCACAAAACACTCAAGCGAGATTCATAGAGCACGCGCAACTGTGACGCACAAGCACGAAACGATTGCATTCATAGCTTCGCAGAACAGTTAAAGCATAGATGGTATAGAGGAAGCGCGCAGCAATAATAGAATTGAAATAAAGCAGAAAAGGGAAATAGCTAGATAAAATAGCTAGATAGCTAGATGATATTTTACTAGCTAAACCTTGTTGCGAAATAGCTAGATCTAGCTATAAAATAGCTAAATTGGCATCACTGTTTAAAACATTTAATCCAGGTTTAGGATTCGGTGCAAGGTGTTTTTGACGTTTAAACGTCGTTTAAGATTTCAGCTACACTTAGGTACTACGGTGCAATCGGCCCTAATACATATAATTATTCTGAAAATATAGGCCCACTATTTGACAGCTAAGCCACGTTGCCACATCTAAGGCTCCGGCGTAGTGTAGAATCAGCCATCATTTAAGTGTAGAATCGGTCCTGAATGATTGCAATCACAAAACAGGTACGGTTAATTGCAATGTCAAAACGTCATCAAAAATATGTCAAACGTGTCAAACTGATTGTCACTGTCAAGTGATGTTTATAGGAATGATCGAAATTTCAGAAAAAATCTGGTAAATTAAAATTAAGTAAGGCGATGGGTGACTACATAAATTCCAATCAGAATGACTTCTACTGGTCGCAGCAGCCCCAAAACCCCCAGATGCCTGGACAAACGTACTACGAGCAGGACTATAACCAATTCCAAAATCAGCAGTTAGGTAAGCAATTTTCAGGTTAGAATCAGCATATCCAACAAACAGATTCTGTTGCAGAATTCAACACAAATACCGATTATGCGAACCAAAACTTTGCCAACTATCCACCACAGATGCTTATTCCAGAACCGTATGAAAACTTCCAGAAAGAAGGGGACGAATTCGATGAACCACCTTTTTTAGAAGAAATGGAAATTTATCCAGACAGAATTTTGGAGAAGATCTTGGCAGTGCTGAATCCTTTAAGGGGGCACAGCCTGGCAGATGACGCCGAGTACCTCACGAAGGAATCTGACTTGGCTGGACCTGTCTTCTTCTGTATCATGCTAGCTTTCAGCTTATTTTTAGCGGGCAAAAATGCTCATTTCGGATACATCTACGGCATCACAATGATTTGTTGTATGGTCATGTATTCGTTACTTTCACTAATGACAGATACCGGAGGAATATTTTCTTTAAGTACGGTAGCTAGCATATTAGGTTATTGTTTAATACCCATAGTAGGGTTGTCATTTATAGGAATACTTGTCAAGTTAAGTGGTCCTATAGGTTTAGGTTTAGCAGTTATGGTTATCTTTTGGTCCAGTGTATCTGCTTCAAGACTGTTTGTAGCCGTTTCAGGTGATAAGGAGCAACAACCTTTGATAGCATATCCATGTATGTTGGTTTATGGAGTTTTTACATTATTGGTGGTATTTTAAGTATAAAATATTATGTATTTTTTTATAGTGCAGCATTTGAAGCTAATTTAATATTTATATATTATATATATTCTAATAAAACAGCATTTTCTAACAAGTCATCTTGTCTCAGGTATACAACTTATTTCAGATGATGTAATGTTTATAGTACACAAGAAAAAAGTCATAAAACAGTTAAGACAACACAAAATAAAAAAAAATTGCTGCTAAATAGTATCTAGGCTATAAGTTAATATCAGGCCCAGAAATTAATTCTACAGCCGATGACTTGGCTTGGAGGAAGTCCTTGTTGATTTTTTGCGGGTCAACCTAAGGATCCAAGCATCAGATTTTTCCATTTTCGTTAATAAAACTTGAAACAGTGGCCAGATTTGAAATTAGGATACTCTAATTATCTGGGATACAAGGTTTCATCCTCATAGAAAATCAAATAAAGATTTTAAATTTTTTGCGGGTGATCCTCAGGATCCGGGTATCAGAGATTTTCCATTTTCGTTCAACAAGACTGAAACTCAAAACAGCGGCCGGATTTGTAGTTAGGATGCTCTAGTTATCTAGGATACGGAGTTTCATTCTCATTGAAAAACAAATAAAGATTTTAGATTTTTTGCGGGTGAACCTCAGGATCCGGGCATCAGAGATTTTCCATTTTCGTTGAACGAGTTTGAAACGCAAAACAGCGGCCGGATTTGTAATTAGGATGCTTTAGTTATCTAGGATACGGAGTCTCATCCTCATAGAAAATCAAATAGAGAACCGAATTTGAGTTGTTTTCATAATTTTCGTTATTTGATTATTGCTACACTGCCACTGACACGATTTTTAACGAACATACGCGTTTGCCATTCTCACCACGGTAACAATATACTGTGTCAAAATTTCATTAGAATCAATTTAATAGTGTCCACGTTACAAAATACAAAACGATTTAAACCAATAAATTCTCGTATGTATACAGAAAAGTCCCTTAGTTTCCGTAATAGGCTAGGCAATGTTCGGATGGACCTAAAAAGGTGATTTGTGTCGCTAGATCTTCCTTCACAGGTTAGTGGACAGCCTATTATGAGTACAAGAAATTTTTTAATTTTTCCACTCCCAACCACCCCAATTTCACCCCCACCCAAAAAAAAAACGCAGAAAATGATCAGGGACCTCTAAAACGCTTAAACACGAAGTTTGAGCTGTTTTTATATTTTTAGTTTCTTTATTATTTCTGCGCCGCTACTGGCACGATTTATAAAAACCATACGCGTTTTCCATCTTCGCCATGGTAGTAATACTGTGTTAGGTCTTCCTTCACAGGTCAGTGGACAGTCTATTACAAATTCAACAAATTTTTCAATTTTACAACCCCCCACCCCCCAACCACCCCAATGTCACCCCCACCCAAAAAAAAGTAGCAAATGACCAGGGACCCCCAAACCGCCTAAAAACGAAGTTTCAGCAATATTTAATTTTTTTTTGTTTTTTTGCTAATTACTCCGCCGCCTATGCACCGATTTTCAAAATTATAGGAACATTACCTACTACGACCCCACAGCATATCGCTGCCCAAATTTCATCACAATCCATGCAGAAGTTACTGAGATTACGAGGCTAGAAAAACGCGTACAGACAGACCGACGGAAATGAGTGACGTGGATTTTCGTTCATGAAACGCCCAAAAAGCGTATTATCTCAAATTCGAAAATTTTCGCTATCACGATACTCCCCTCACCTATCGGTGTGGGAAGTAAAAGCAAATATTCAAAAACTGTCTTCTAAAGCATGTTTACAATATTTAAAATCTTATTGACTATTTACCTTTCATCTGCAATTACAGTCATTTGAAGGATAGTTGGCACAGGATAGAAAAAAAAACACAATTTGTTAAATCGAATGTATTTTCTTAATTCACCAACGTAATATGTATACTCTCCGCCCATGAAAAAATCATGGCTCTAAAAGATATAAAACTTAAAAGCTGTGAACGAGGCCCATCAGCTACTGCTCAAACATTAGCTTTCCCTGGCCTCCGTTTTCCTTGCGCATATATTTACAACCTCACTTACAACGAATCAGTACATGTACAAAATAAATCATCATATTACGTCCTAAGATTGAAGTTCAAAAAAAGGATTTAAACGCAGTTAATAAAAAAATCACGAAGTACAAAAATATTCAGTTATAAATACATCAAAACGGAATTACACAAATATTTGGGGAGGCTCATGGGGATTTAATTTAATAGGAAATTATATATTTTGATTTTTTTCTTACGATTTCTAGAAAGAAGATTTGGAAGAACAGGTTTCGCTACTTGGGGTGACTAGGGTTATTACTCTAAGGTTTATTAGGTTCATAATTTCATGCAGTCCACTTCAGAGAGATTTTAAATAGCGTGTATTGTAATTGAAATTATAAATGAACTACATGAAATCATTGTGAGTGATGGTTTTTATACTACAATACTATAAATCAAAAATTACAATCTTTTATTTCTGACTTATCCCAGTTAGTGGGTAATTCTTCGATATCTCGCAAAGTATACCTGATAGAAGAAAATGTCAAATACAGAAGTTATTTGGTTACTCAAGACGCATATTCTAAAAATATTTTGAAATATACAGGGTGTTGCGGAAAAGTAGGATAGTGATCAACTTGATTTTTTTATACGGAACTATAACTTTTTCTTAAATTTTTATAGTTTCCATCATTGATCTCTATTCAATCCTGAAATATTTTTGGGACGGGTTGCGACGTTACCAAGTTATAATTTATTTTCTATTAATTTCCGGATTTGCAGGGTCGCAAGTAATACGTACAAATTGATATATTCCTTTAACTTTTACGTTAGACTTCATAAATGGGGCATTCCATTCAAAATTATAACGTAAAATTGGTAAATCTGACACCACTGCTGTTAGCGTTTTTGAATTCTGTATGTTCAAAAACCCCCAAGTATTGAATTTCACCTCTCCAGCTGTAGCAGTTTTGAAAATATTTAAGCGTTCCGGTACCGTTTACTGCAAAAGCGGTGTTGCCGTATCTCAGTAATTATTAGAAACGAAATTTTGAGATGTTACTAAGTTCGACATGTGCAATTCATTGCAATAAAAATATGTAGGGGATTATATTTAAAATAAATTAAAATCGGGGATATTTGTTTAAAAATTTGGAAAAATAATTTATAACTTGACAATGCCGCAAACGCGAAAAAAAATTACAAAGCGAGATAGGGTATTAGTAGATATTTCGATTTAAAATAAAACATACAGGGTGTTACATCTAAAAAACAAAGTAAAATGACCTTGAAATTGCCGTAATTTAAAATTCTGCCAAAAACACCCTGTAGATCCAAATTGCTGGTAACATCCAAAATAATATCCACTTAATATTCGTGTAACCTGCTGTATAATATTATTGAGAAAAGTTAAAGGAATATATCAATTTGGACGTATTACTTGCGACCTTGCAAATCCGGAAATTAATAGAAAATAAATTATAACTTGGCCAAGTCGCAACCGATCCCAAAAATATTTTAGGGTTGAATAGAGATCAATGATGGAGACTAGAACGATTTAAGAAAAAGTTATAGTTCCATATAAAAAAATCAAGTTGATCACTATCCTACTTTCCCGCAACACCCTGTATATTTCAAAATATTTTTAGAATATGCGTCTTAAGTAACCAAATAACTTTTGTATTTGACATTTTCTTGTATCAGGTACACCTTGCGAGATATCGAAGAATTACACACTAAGTGGACATACTAGAAGGTGTCTAGCGTAACCCTGTTTATTTATCTCAAACTTTAAAGGGCTATAGATACTTCGATGACAGAAGTCGAGTTTATTTTAATGAAAAACCTAACCAAGAACAGAAAGTTTAACACAATCCTCCTCTCTTCCATATCCAATATGCTTCTAGTCCCACATAAATAAAAAAACCTATACAGTATCTATCGACTATCACCCCTGAGCCTCCCTCACATTGCATTGCACCCACGCAACCCTCTTGTTGGCACCCCCCTTACAGTTCGTCCTTCTTGTGGTCGTCTTCCTCTTCGCTGGTCTCCACGACGTCGGCTCCGTCTTTGCCACCGCTCTCCACGAATTTGGTCAAGCCTTCGAAGGTCCTGGGGCCGTTGTACTCCAATTGTTGGTTTTCGCCCTTCGTGTACAGTTTGATGGTGGGGTAGCTGGTGACCCGGGTGTGCGGCAACTCGTTCGCGGTGGCGTCCATCTTGGCGATCACCACGTCCGAGTTGTCCTTGAAGTGCTCTCCCACCTGATGCAACAAGTTAGAAAGATATTTGAGTCCGACAACGCTAGAGACGATGAAGGTTTTTGAGATAGATAATTAATTGTTACAGCAGTCTCGTTATTTCTTGATAAAACCTTGAAGCATTAGAAAAAATCATTAAACTATCCATAAAAAAATTGAGTCAAGTTGATTGACTCAGTACTTCCCACACATTGCGCTGATACCAGTTTATTATTTTCCCATTGCATAAAGCTATAGTCTAACATCCCTTTGCAACCCAATCATCACCCCCTCGCCCGCAAAAAAACATCCATACACAAAAACTCTCGATATACGAGGGCTGCTCTATACCTCCGTCAATCCACCAGTACGCAGACAGCTGTTTCACGCTTATTAGCGATCATCAGTGCGCCATAGGTCGATTGACGGAAATAGAGAGCATCAATTTTTCCATGTTTAATAAACATGTGAAAGATGTGCAAGCAGACACCTTCGGGTACTAGATGGCGCACCGGCAGAATTCTTTCTGTCTGCTTGCACAAAAACTCTCGTAAATAGTTTCTTTTATCTCTCTCCATTGGAAGTAAGATGTATTTTGATCGTCGCTGAAGTAAGACGACACAGTTTTTATTCTGCAAGCTTCAACTGGACGAATCAAAGCGATCAGGAACATTCAAATCGCCTAAAAGCAAATTCTGAGCTGTTTTGATATTTTAGTTCTTTAATTATTGATGTGCAGCCAATGATCCAATTTCTAAAAACCATACGCGTTTGAGCTGTTTTGATATCTCAGTTCTCTAATTATTGCTGTGCCGCCACTGACAATATTGATATCACTAGTGAGGACAATAATTTAGTCTGTGTTTGTGTTGTATGGGTGATACTAGAAAAGGGATTTTCCAGTCTAAACTGTCTAGAAAAAAGATGTATAATGAATTTTCCGTTCTCGCCAAGATAATGCTGTGTTAAAATATCATTAAAATCAATTCAAGGTTACACAAACAGAACGATCAAAAGCAATACTCGTATGTATACATCGGAAAATTCTAAATCTTTTGGTTTCTGTAATAGGCAAGGCAATGTTCAGATGGACCTAAAAATGTAAATTATGCCCCTAGGTCTTTTTTCACAGGTCAATGAACAGCCTATTATGAGTACAAAGTTCTGTTTTACAACCCCCCAATTTCACCCCCACTCAAAAAAAAAGTAGAAAATGATCAGGAACCCCTAAAACGCATAAAAACGAAGATTGAAGAATACTTGGAATTTTTCATTTTTTGCTAATCACTCCGCTCATGCACCGATTTTTAAATATTATAGCAGCATTACCTACTAGGGCCCCATACCATATCGCTACCCAAATTTCATCAAAATCCATGCAGCGGTTATTGAGATTACGAGGCTAGAAAAACGCCAACAGATAGACAGACAGACCGACGGAAATGAGTGGATTCTCGTTATGTAGACATCATAGAACGCCTAAAAAGCGTATTATCTCAAAATCGAACATTTTCATCACCTATCACCTAACGTTGTGGAAAGTTAAAATTAGTGTTAGAAAACATCATCAAGAAAGAAAAAAATACACTTAATCAACCAATAACTGACCTTTACGTAGATGGGTTCCAGTTGCTTGCAGTGTCCGCACCACGGGGCGTAAAATTCAACTAAGACGTCCTTGGTAGGATCCAGAACTACTTCATCGAAGTTGGTAGAGACGAGGACCTTCACAGGCTTGGAGTCCCAGTCCTCAGGCAAGTCTTGACTCAACAGGTGCTGAAAAACACATTCGCACAGTTTAGTTTACAAGGATTATACATATCATCATCATAGTCACAATGTCTTAACAAACACGTTGTGAACTCGCAAAATGCATTAAGTCGGAGCTAGAGTATTGCCGACACTAATATTATCAATAGTTTTGAGAACTGTATCTCGCCATTGTTCGCGATTTACTGTCAGTTCAGTGGCGCTCTTGATACTCATATCCAGCAACTGTTTCGTCGTATCCGCCCAGCGTGTAGAGGAACGGCCACGGCGCCGCCCACTCAGTGCATGACCCTGAACTAAAAGTTGCTCCATATTATGGCTTCTGTGAATATGTCCGAAGAATGTAGGCATTTTCGTCGACACAATGGAGGATAGTCTCTTTGGATTACCGATCTCATCCAGTATGGAGACGTTAGTTCGATGGGCGGTATAAGGAACTCTCAGCATTCTCCTCCACGTCCACATTTCAAAAGCATCTATGCCAGCTCGATCTGCCTTTTTAACAGTTCAAGTTTCCGAGGCATATAAAAATATGGAGAACACAAGAGACTGAAACAGCGACATTTTGGTAGCTTTAGTGATGTTATGGTCACGCCATATTTTAGTAAGCTTTGTCATGGCCACACGTGCCTGTTGAATGCGCCGTCGAATCTCATTTTCACAGCTACCCGAATTGTCGATCAAAGGACCGAAGTACACAAAACTTTGAACTACTTCACAACGGCCTACTGATTTTATTGTTCGATGATTATCGTGCTCTCTATCTACGATCATAATCTTGGTCTTGTTGTAGTTAATACCCAGACCATACGCTGCACTGTATTGTTCTAAGATGTTTAATAGAGCTATTAGTTCTTCCTGAGAAGCAGCAATAAGGGTTGTATCGTCACCAAATCTTAAGTTGGATATTTTGCTTCCGTCAATAGTTATACCGCCATTCCAGTCGTCCAATACCTGTCTCATCACAAATTCAAAGTAAATGTTAAATAACATCGGAGATAATACACATTCCCGACGAACTCTTTTTCTGTTTGCTGGCATAGTTTAGAAGAATTGTACAGATAATGACTCTCTATTGATGATTATGAAAGAGTATGCCATAAAAGATTTTTTATCCAATTTTAAACAAGAATATTAATTTTTTTGATTTCTATGGTACTTTCCGATGGAATCCATTGTCCAGAATTTAGTCCATAGACATGTGTGAAGTCCATGCCATTACTACATTTAAAAACCCCACTAAACATCTACCATGTTTTTGTGGGTCTTATAATGTTAAATACTACTAAAGCTAAACAGTTTCTGCTAACCCAACAACGTCAAGAGCTGTTTAACGTATTTTAGTCTTATAAATTGTTTATTCAGGCATATGCTTATGAGTATTAATATTTTTGCTCCTAACGACAACTATGCATTATACAATATATTTTATACGTATATTTGTTGGATAACTGCATCATGTTAGGAGATTAGGTGTAAGAGTAGATTTATCTAAATCTCGCCTCCTGTAGTACTCTCGATAAAGACGTTAATTACTACTATTATTATTAAATATATTCACCTGTTTAAGTTTTCCGTCGAGGAAATCTTGGACGAACTGCCTCAAGCTTTCGGCGGACAGATCGTTGGTCTCCGGCTTGTACTTGTCCATTTCTTCTTCGAGACGGATCAGACGAACGGTGGGCACTTCTTCCTTCTTCTTCAGCCCGAAGAACTCCATGATACGCTGATGGTCTTCGACTTCCGCATCGATCGTTACGAACAACACTTGCTCCCTGGAAAAATATATATATGTATACAGAGTGTTCTGTGACGAATGGCAGATACTTTAGAAGAAGATCGTACAGCTCATTTCCAACAAAAAAAAAAAAAATGTAGTCAAGTTGATTGACTCAGTACTTCCCACACATTCCGATGATACCAGTTTTATTATTTTCCCACAGCATGAAACTATAATCTAGATGCTCCTGCAATCAAATCATCGCTTGCCGGACCGCAAAAAAAGTGTTTTATTCTACTAGCTGCTTCTTTCACAGGTCAATGGACAATATATCATGTATACAACAATTTTTTGAGTTTTACAAACCCCCACCCCCGAACCACCCCAATTTCACCCCCAACCAAAAAAACTTTTAAAATGATCAGGAACCCCTAAAACGTCTAAAACGAAGTTTGAGGTGTTTTTTATATTTTTAGTTTTTTATTATTGCCGCGCCGCCACCGAAATGATTTCTAAAAACGTGCTTTCCATACTCGTCGCGGTAATAAATCTGTGTCAGAATATCATTGAAGTCAATTCAGAAGTTTCCACGTAACACAATACAAAACGATCCAAAGTAATACACGTATGTATTTTGTATGCATCAGAAAGAAGTCCCTCTTGGTTTCTGTAATCGGCAATGCAATGTTCGGATGGACCTAAAAAAGTGTATTATGCCGCTAGGTCTTTCTCTCTCAGGTCAGTAGACAGCCCATTATGAGTACAACAAATTTTTCAGATTTACAACCCCCCACCCCCCAACCACCCTAATTTCACCCCCACCCAAAAAAAGTAGAAAATGATCAGGAACCCCTAAAAACGAAGTTTGAGCTGTTTTCATATGTTTAGTTTTTTTTAATATTGCTGCGCCGCCACTGAGACGATTTCTAAAAATCAGACGCGTTTTACATCCCCGCCAAAGTAGTAATACTGTGCCGAAATTTCATTAACATCAATTCAGTAATTGCAACATTATAAAATACAGAACGATCTAAAGCAATACACTCGTATGTATACATCGGAAAATTCTCAAAGTCCCTTGGTTCCTGCAATACACAAGGCAATGTTCGGATGGACCTAAAAAAGTATACCGCTAGGCCTTTCTCTATCAGGTCAGTAGACAGCCTATTATCAGTACAACAAATTTTTCAGCTTTACAACCCCCCACCCCCCAACCACCCCAATTTCACCCCGACCCAAAAAAAGTAGAAAATGATCAGAAACCCCTAAAACACCTAAAAACGAAGTTTGAGGCATATTTGAAATTTTTCGTTTTTTTGCTAATTTCTCCGCCGCCCATGCACCGATTTTCAAAATTGTAGCAACATTACCTACTACGACCCTACACCATATCACTACCCAAATTTCATCAAAATCTATGCAGCGGTTACTGAGATTAGGAGGCTAGAAAAACGCCAACAGACAGACAGACCGACGGAAATGAGTGACGCGGATTTTCGTTATGTAGGCATCATAAAACGCCCAAAAAGCGTCTTATCTCAAAATCGAAAATTTTCGCGATCACAATACTCCCCTCACCTATCGGTGTGGGAAGTGAAAAAAAGTCATATAAACTAGGGTCCGATTTTCAACTGCCTGAGAAATAAATTGATTTTTAGAGATTTTCATTAAAATGCAGACCTCCAAACGAAATCCCTAATGAAACAAAGTATAATTGTCGGTCGTCATAGAAAATCCTGTATACACTGTACCTGTACACTGCAAAATTGATTAGAATCCCTAAAAAGGGTAAGCAACAAGCATTTTTCTAACAAGATCTCATTCGTTCAAGGACATATAGGCTGAAATAAACCCCAGGAAAAATATTTTATGGATGCAGTCGAGACATTGTACCCAGTACCCTTTTTATGAAGTAAAAAGGTCCTTGGTATATTACCTGAATGGTTTTGCGATGGACCTGGCCGCTTCGGTGACCTTCTCGTAGTGTTCGTCGTTCTTGTTCAAGAAGAGCAGCAGATGGTTCTTGATCTCGCCGCCGAAGATCTTCTGGGCGGTGTCGTGGTTGAAGTCGACCAGCAGCGGCAGAGCGTTGGTCTGGATGAACTTACGAAGACCGGCGGTAGTGGCGTCACCCTCGTACACCACCTTGCCTTCGTCGAACTGCAACGAGAACGGACCATCATCGGTTAGGGTTTGTCGCAGGATTCTCCGCCAAGGATAATAGGCACATTACGTAAAATACCAATCATAACAGGTGTGCCGCCTACTCTCACCTTTGAGAGTAGGCGGCAGAAAATATCTGCCTGTGCGCCATCTGGTACCCGAAAAGCAACCCTCGTATATCGACTCTCATATGCAAATGGCTTGGAAGCGCGCCTATCTGGTCAGACCAAGCGAACGCGCCTTTGCGTTCCACCAAGAAATTTGCTGCTGTTTAGCAGCGACTTTCTTTGGTTTGCCGTTACCTCCGGGTACCAGATGGCGCACAGGCAGATATTTTCTGCCGCCTACTCTCACAAGCTTTACATGTGTGGTGATCCGGAACGCGGTCCTGGCTGTCAGCCGTTAGAACGCACCTTTAGCGGTCACGTGACTGAAGATGGACATTGACGGCATCGACGGATGATTTATAAAAAAATTGTAAGATCTGAGTATGAGTGTAATTAGTCGATGAAGTTCAGATAGGTAATGTATTTGATTATTACTACATCATATATTGTTCAGATATTTTGATATTTGTCAGATCATGAGTGACTTTTCATAGAGCAAATCGTTCCATGTTCATTTTCAATCTGAGCAAAAGATACAGTTCTGTGATGCTATTTGTTTGCTTTTTCACTTGAATAAAGTAGGAAGTCCTTGGAGACCGGTTGCCATAGTTTGTTTATTTATTACGAGAGGGGTTGTTTTTAGAAACAGGAAGAGTTCAAACACCAAAATTTAAACAAGGCATTTTCACGAATATTTGCAGGTATGTTGTCTTTTGAGTTTGTATTATTAACTAATATGGTCTGGCTACAGCATTTAAAGTGTTTGACAACGTATACTATACATCCGGCTTTTAAGACGACTTTATATGGCGTTGGGTCTCTGATTTACGTCTACTGTAGGTATTAGGTCCTGAGGGATTGCAGGCTGCTGGTGAGCAGAGGCAACTTTGCCTTATTTAGGTGTATCTATTTCAACCTTTACTGATCCTCTTTATTTATATACGATATTTATTTTATGGTTGTGGAAACCGTGGCGACTGGCCGGGACAGCCTAAAACATCTTATCAATAGGGATAAGAGGAATGACTCACGTGTTCCACGAACTATACGGTTTCCTCTAAAACCAGCCCTTTTATATGTTGTTTATTGTTTATATTTATTTATTGATCTATTCATGTGCTTAGATACCATGCTAGCTATGCTGTTATGCTTGCTATGCTATGCTTATATTTTAGATACCCTATTCCAAATACATCCTTTATTTACTCCTTTATGTGTTGGTTATATTTATTTATATATGCTGATATTTTACATTTTTCCACATCCTATCCATATTTCTCTCCCTGACGTTGAACAGAGACCTAGCCCACCATGTATTATTATTTTTTATCATTTAGACTGTGAATGTTTATAACCATTTCTTTATTCTACAAATATCAATAACAAGAGCCAGCTTACCACTATTATTAAGACATTTTTGAATCGTATATTTCAACATATCAATATAAATACTTCACCAGTAGAATATATGAAATACAAAGCACTCATGATTTAATAAATACAAGAATCAAGTAATAAAATCATATCATAGACACTCAGCACTCATGATTAGATACAAAACAGATGTTAAGAAACAAATCATAAAAAAACAATAACACTATCAAAATGAGTGATTTCAGCTTCACGTGTGTCACCGACGTCGAACCGAGTAAGTTCGCGAACTTAAAAACCGCGTACTTAAAGTTCGTACGTGCGTCACCCACTTTACAAACCAGGATGTATTGAATAGAACCCCCACCCCAAGAGAGTTACAGGAAGTCATAAAAAAAATGCAAAATAGCTTACTTACGTCACATGCTTAGAGGCCCAAATTTAAGCTACTGAAAGAAATTTTAATGGGTAAAACTGAAGGAAGGAGAGATCCAGGTCGCAAGCGCAACACTGATTGCTCCGAAATATCAGAAACTAGTATCACGTGAACGACATCACAACAATAGTGAGGAGCGCAGAAGACAGCACTCTACACATCGTCAGCCACGCTGCAAAGCGTACGGCACCCAAAGAAGAAGAAGACTCATTTATTTAAGTGCATCAGTTGTAACATTGGAACACTGTCACCCCACTGCACTTGAACGACTGAATGAAAGAAGGAGACAGTGACAGAAAGTCACCAGTGCATAGGCCTACAAGCGGGCTCTTATACATCTCTGAATTTCACGAATACGAGAGGCACAAGCTCAAATCGCGTATATTTCTGCTTGGAATACCATGGTGTATCCTCCAAGGGAGACAAAGAGACCAATTGCTTGTGTTATTTACCTTGTTTCTGGCGAATTTTCTGCTATGATGCGTTACCAAAAAAATATTTTTTTCCACTCGTTGACACCCGTTCACCAGTCTTACTGTCTTATTTATTAGAAAAGAGAATCATGTTTTTGGTGTTCAGTAATATCTTGTCGATTCTGAATTTGAACGTGTGTTCCTTATTCCCCAAAAAATTAACGCTTGATATTCAAATAAATCCTTATCATATGAATAATGTAATAACTTTCATAAAGGACAACAAAGAATATCTCCACTTAGATGAAAAATTCATACCGATGTTACATGTAAATTCAATGGATGGGTAAAGCGATAACAATACCATTTAAATGTATTTTCAAACTCAATATATTCGCAGATATTTCGTGCACCAAGTAATTATGCAGCTGATAAAAAAATGCGTACCTGTTGATGGGAAATGACGATCTATTTGACCTTGCACATACTATCTGTTTTTTTTTTCAAAAATAAACGAGTTACTGTACTTTTTTATCTATCAACCAATGAATCATGAAATATGGAAATACTGAAATGCAATTATTTAAACGACATTCAACTTAGCACCTTATTAATGAACAGTAAAACTAATCAATAACTTTTTCAAGACTGTGACAAATCGACAATGAAGCAGGTGTAATCAGACTGAATAGTTTTTGACTAAATAAAAATAATAATAATCTTTATTTGTAAATTACAAAATGTCACACATTAAGTACAACAATTTGCGAATACAAAGAGTGTCAATAAAAAAATATACAAAAACGATTATAGCATAATGTTTAAATTGATACCAAAGAAATCCTCTACTTTGAGTAGGCGACAGAAAAGACCTGCCGGTGCGCCATCTGGTACCCGAAGGTAACGGAAAACCAAAGAAAATCACTACTAAACAACAGCAGACTTCTTGGTGGAACGCCATGACGCGTCCGCTTGACCACCAGAAGTGTGCGGGCTCCACATTATGCTGCTGCATATGAGAGTCGATATACGAGGGTTGCTCTATATCTCCGTCAATCCACCAGTACCACATGTCTGGTAGACATGAAAAATCTGATGCTCTCTATTTCCGTCAATCGACCTATGGCGCACTGATGATCGCTAATAAGCGTGAAACAGCTGTCTGAGTACTGGTGGATTGACGGAGGTATAGAGCAGCCCTCGTAATTAAAGGATAGTGCAGACCACAGAGTTCACATCTATAGAGGGAGTGTAAACAACAAAATGCACAGGTCGCTGACCAGCCAACATGTAACGGAAATTTTGACAGCTTAAGGGCATTACCAGTAGCGTGCGGCTTTATATTAAAATTGGATGTTCATTAATAGATTCGATTATGACTGTGATGTTACAAACTGATACCAACAAGTTGTACTAGTATTTAGCTATACTTAGACCTTTATTCTAATTTCATTGTAACATTTTATAATTTATTATTACTATGAAGTGTTTTTGAAAACATATCTAACAGTGTTCTGAAAGGTAGCCTGTTGGAATGGCTGCATCGTATTTTTACTTCAGCAATAAAATATAATAACTGCATTAGGTAATATCCAGTTCTATAAAATTCTCATTTTTGCATTTCACGGCCTCAAATAGTTTAAAAAATGGAATTTGGAAAATTCATGTTGATTGACATGAATGTAATGCGTGCACAAAACATACATTAAACAACCATTATTATTCCTCAAACTGGACTGAAGTTACTTTTGTTCCCACTTATCCCCATATATTACGCTACTGAAAACTAATACGAAACCTATACTCACCTATGATAAGAAGTGTTCACCGATTCGTCGCTATTACAGCAAACTATGCACTTTTTATGTTGTCTCATCATGCAATTATGACAATATTGTTCATAAATAATTTAATTCACACCACAAATAGTCACAAAGTCAGTCAAATATACACTAAAATCACAAAAATCTCGAAACACGCAATAACCGCAACTACAATGACAGCCACATGACAGCTTAAGGGCACGCCGATTGTAGGTTGCTAGATTTATGACATATTAGAAGTTATTGCGACATTCCGCTATGAAATTTACCATTGTCGAGATTTGATTAAATCAATACAAATTATCTTCACGTAAATCAGTTACATTGCAAGTATATTGGAATGTATAGTTAAATACCCAGTTAAATACTTTGTGTTCAAACTGCGGAAACTGCCAGATTTTGAAGAAACTGGAAGCAGACAAAGAAGAGTGGCAATAGCGCTATAGATGTTGTATGGCCAATATTCAAATTAGGCTCCCTCTAGAGATGTTAACTCTGTGATGCAGACAAACAAGCCAGTACTTGCTGCAAAAACTATTGCAAGTTACTTGCAAGTGGACACGAGGCTTAATAACTCACTTCTCCTTTGTCGGTGAAGTTAAAAATACCAGTGAAAAATGTGGGGGGATGATTCAGAGCAGCATAGGGAAAATCAAACTACCCACATTTCAAGCGTAACTGAATGTATTAGAAATATTTTCTGTATAAGATTAGCAGTGAATCGCAGCAGCTTGTCAAGTTCACTGCCGAGATTTAAAAACTTCTTGGAGCCGCGTACAAAGAGAAAATGAAATTCTAATTGTGAACTAATCTGAATAACTGAGAAAATGTTACTTCGAATGACAGAATGTCCATTTCGGACTAGAACAGAATTGATAACGACGCGCAGCTTGACGGACTTTTTTCAATCTCGTTCACATCTCCAGAGGGAGCCTAATTTGAATATTGGCCAGCCAACATCTATAGCGCTATTGCCACTCTTCTTCGTCCGCTTCCAGTTTCTTCAAAATCTGGCAGTTTCCGCAGTTTGAACACAAAGTATTTAACTGGGTATTTAACTATACATTCCAATATACTTGCAATGTAACTGATTTACGTGAAAATAATTTGTATTGATTTAATCCAATCTCAAAAATGGTAAATTTCATAGCGGAATGTCGCAATAACTTCTAATATGTCATAAATCTAGCAACCTACAATCGGCGTGCCCTTAAGCTGTCATGTGGCTGTCATTGTAATTGCGGTTATTGCGTGTGTCGAGATTTTTGTGATTTTAGTGTATATTTGACTGACTGTGACTATTTGTGGTGTGAATTAAATTATTTATGAACAATATTGTCATAATTGCATGATGAGACAACATAAAAAGTGCATAGTTTGCTGTAATAGCGACGAATCGGTGAACACTTCTTATCATAGGTGAGTATAGGTTTTGTATTAGTTTTCAGTAGCGTAATATATGGGGATACGTGGGAACAAAAGTAACTTCACTCCAGTTTGGGGAATAATAATGGTTGTTTAATGTATGTTTTGTGCACGCATTACATTCATGTCAATCAACATGAATTTTCCAAATTCCATTTTTTACACTATTTGAGGACGTGAAATGCAAAAATGTATGCCACATTTACTTACACAAAATCTATCTATGATAATTTTATAGAACTGGATATAACCTAATGCAATTATTATATTTTATTGCTGAAGTAAAAATAAGATGCAGCTATTCCAACAAGATACCTTTCAGAACACTGTTAGATATGTTTTGAAAAACAGTTCATGGTAATAATAAATTATCAACTGTTACAATGAAATTATAATAAGGGTAACTCTTTAAGTATAGCTAAATACTAATACAACTTATTGGTATCAGTTTGTAACATCACAGTAATAATTGAATCTATTAATGAACATCCAATTTTAATATAAAGCCGCACGCTACTGGTAATGCCCTTAAGCTGTCAAAATTTCCGTTACATATTGGCTGGTCAGCGACCTGTGCATTTTGTTGTTTACACTCCCTCTATAGATGTTAACTCTGTGAGCTCGTTATTTTACTGTGAAGCATGGCCTGCTACCCGCTTTCTACTGGCGTATACCGTGTGATCCTTTTTGAGAGTGCATAACTGCATAGCGTAAATTTTATCATTTTTGATTAGAGAAATATGTGTTTTGTTGTTCGCCAACTGTTAAGACTTTCATCCAAAGAACACAAAACTCTATAAATTCTACTCAAGATGTAAACATGACAACGTCGCATGTGCGACAAGTGACATTCTGTGACAATGCTTCAAAAGATTCGGACGTTGTTTACATGTATCCGCTAAAATCTTAGTTTAGTCGATAAATCACGATAGCAGTTATAAATGCGTCGTTTTATTACAAACGCAACACCAACAAATATACTCTTTGGGGCACCTTTAAACTTGTAAATGTATGAACTGACCTTCTTGAAGAGCACCAACTGGCCATCATTAACGCCGTGTTCACCGAGAACGGCGTCTTCGGCGGTGATTCCGAAGGGGATGTCGTCGATGGCGGCGGCTACGTCCAAGAAGGCCTTGGCCAGGTCGCTGCTCTGGTCCTTGAAGAAGCCAATAACCACCACGTTGGCGGAGTCGATCAGTTCCTTGGCTTCGTCGGCGGTGGACAGAGATTTGGCCGGGGGTCCCGTCTTCTTCAACAGCCATGCGACGATGTCGTCCGCTTGACGACCTCCTGTTGAAAGAATGTAGTTTTAAGCAGAAATACAATCTTACTATGTTGCTGATTTGTTCAATATACAGGGTGTCCAGTTAGTGTGTAATTCTTCGATATCTCGCAAGGTATACCTGATAGAAGAAAATGTCAAATACTAAAGTTATCTGGTTACTTAAGACGCATATTCTAAAAATATTTTGAAATATACAGGGTGCTGCGGGAAAATAGGATAGTGATCAACTTGATTTTTTTATATGGAACTGTAACTTTTTCTTAAATTCTTCTAGTGTCCATCATTGATCTCTATTCAACCCTAAAATATTTTTGGGATTGGTTGCGACCTTGCCAAGTTATAATTTATTTTCTATTAATTTCCGGATTTGCAAGGTCGCAAGTAATACGTCCAAATTGATATATTCCTTTAACTTTTCTCAATAATATTATACAGCGAGTTACTTGAATATTAAGTGGATAGTATTTTGGACGTTACCAGCAATTTGTATCTACAGGGTGTTTTTGGCAGAATTTTAAATTACAGCAACTTGAAGGTCATTTTACTTTACGTTTTTTTAAATGTAACACCCCATATTTTTTATTTTAAATCGAAATATCTACTAATACCCTATCTCGCCTTGTAGTTTTTTTTTCGCGTTTGCGACGTTGCCAAGTTATAAATTATTTTTCCAAATTTTTAAACAAATATCAGCGATTTTAATTTATTTTAAACAGAATCCCCTACTTATTTTTATTGCAATGAATTGCGCATGTCGAATTCAGTAAGATCTCACAATTTCAAAATTTTGTTTCTATTAATTACTGAGATACGGCAACACCGCTTTTTCAGTAAATGGTACAGGAACGCTTAAATCTTTCCAAAATTGCTAGAGTTGGAGAGGTAAAATTCAATACTTGAGGGTTTTTGAACACACAGAATTCGATAACGCTAACATCGGCGTTGTCAGATTTACCAATTTTACGTCATAATTTTGAATGGAATGCCCTATTTATGAAGTCCAACGTAAAAGTGGTAAATCTGACAACACTGATGTTAGCGTTTTTGAATTCTGTATATTCAAAAACCCCCAAGTATTGAATTTCATCCTTCCAGCTTTGGCAGTTTTAGAAACATTTAAGCGTTCCGGTACTGTTTATTGAAAAAGCGGTGTTGCAGTAGCTCAGTAATTAATAGAAACAAAATTTTGAAATTGTGAGATCTTACTAAATTCGACATGCGCAATTCATTGCAATAAAAATAAGTAGAGGATTCTATTTAAAATAAATTAAAATCGGGGATATTTGTTTGAAAATTTGGAAAAATAATTTATAACTTGGCAACGTTGCAAACGCGAAAAAAAATATCACAAAGTGAGATAGAGTATTAGTAGATATTTCGATTTAAAATAAAAAATACAGGGTGTTACATTTAAAAAAACAAAGTAAAATGACCTTCAAGTTGCCGTAATTTAAAATTCTGCCAAAAACACCCTGTAGATACAAATTGCGGATAACATCCAAAATAATATCCACTTAATATTCAAGTAACTGGCTGTATAATATTATTGAGAAAAGTTAAAGGAGTATATCAATTTGGACGTATTACTTGCGACCTTGCAAATCCGGAAATTATTTGAAAATAAATTATAACTTGGCAACGTCGCAATCGATCCCAAAAATATTTTAGGGTTGAATAGAGATCAATGATAGAGACTAGAAGAATTTAAGAAAAAGTTATAGTTCCATATAAAGAAATCAAGTTGATCACTATCCTACTTTCCCGCAACACCCTGTGTATTTCAAAATACTTTTAGAATATGCGTCTCAAGTAACCAAATGACTTTTGTATTTGGCATTTTCTTCTATCAGGTATACCTTGCGAGATATCGAAGAATTACACACTAACTGGACATCCTGTACAGTTTTCTTACTATCTGTCACAGCCACAAGGCTTATTATTAATATATGTTAACATTCATATGTAAATCCAAATATAGAAGGGAAAACCATGAGAGTTCAGGGAAAACCCAATGACTGTCCATACAAAACACTTGCATTATTTATTTTTGCAATTTCTATTGTAGCCATTACAATTTAAGATAAATACTATAAAAACAAGTACAGATTCTAATCAATAAGGCTTTCCATATCTTAATCTTTTATGAACTGAAGCTTGTTAACATGTTTATAAAATATAATAAGATTTTGTTATCAACTTTATACAAAGAATAAAGCCAACAAATATATTGAAGTGTTTAATCAATAAGGCTTTTTATCACATACACGATCTTTTGTGTAATCAAAATGTTTGAATTATTCAATTTTGCATGTTGATAAAATATTATTTTTATATTTCATTGTTTCCTCTCACTACTCTTGTACAATGGCTGGAGTTCAAATTGGCACCCTCAAACTATACATTATACAAGTTCTCATCATGATAGGAATCTAGATAACGATTTTAAATTTTTAGGATGAAGCTGAAAATCTGAGGGTCTGAAAATTTTTGATTTTCTTTACCTGAGGCTGAAACTCAAAACAACGACCAAAGTTGAAATTGGCACCCTGAAACTATATACCAGACGAGTTTTTGTCCTGATAGGATGCCAGATAAAGATTTTAGATTTTTAGGATAAAAGTTGAAGATCTGATGGTATGAAAATTTTTGATTTTCTTTCCCTGAGGCTGAAACTCAAAATAACGCCCGGAGTTGAAATTGCCATCCTCAAACTATACATTTTACAGGTTCTCGTCATGATAGGAAGCTAGATAACGATTTTAGATTTTTAGGGTGAAGCTGAAAATCTGAGGGTCTGAAAATTTTTGATTTTCTTACCAGAGGCTGAAACCCAAAACAACGGCCGGAGTTGAAATTGGCACCCTCAAGCTATACATTTTACAAATTCTCATCATGATAGGAAGCTAGATAACGATTTTAGATTTTTAGGGTAAAGTTGGAGATCTGAGGGTCTGAAAATTTTTGATTTTCTTTACCAGAGGCTGAAACCCAAAAACAACAGCTGGAGTTGAAATTGGCACCTTCAGACTATACACCATACGAGTTTTGGTCCTGATAGGAGGCCAGATAACGATTTTAGATTTTTAGGGTAAGTTGAAGATTTGAGGGCCTGAAAATTTTTGATTTTCTTTCCCTGAGGCTGAAACTCAAAACAACACCCCGAGTTAAAATTGCCACCCTCACACTATACATTTTACAAAATCTCATCATGATAGGGAGCTAGATAACGATTTTGGATTTTTAGGGTGAAGCTGAAAATCAGAGGGTCTGAAAATTTTTGATTTTCTTTACCAGAGGCTGAAACCCAAAAACAACAGCTGGAGTTGAAATTGGCACCCTCAAACTATACACCATACGAGTTTTGGTCCTGATAGGAGGCCAGATAACGATTTTAGATTTTTAGGGTAAAGTTGAAGATCTGAGGGTATGAAAATTTTTGATTTTCTTTCACTGAGGCTGAAACTCAAAACAACGCCCAGAGTTGAAATTGCCACCCTCAAACTATACATTTTACAAGTTCTCATCATGATAGGAAGCTAGATAACGATTTTAGATTTTTAGGGTGAAGCTGAAAATCGGAGGGCCTGAAAATTTTTGATTTTCTTTAACAGAGACTGAAACCCAAAACAAGGGCTGGAGTTGAAATTGGCACCCTGAAACTATACACCATATGAGTTTTGATCCTGATAGGAAGCCAGATAACGATTTTAGATTTTTAGGGTAAAGTTGAAGATCTGAGGGTATGAAAATTTTGGAGTTTCTTTCCCTGAAGCTGAAACTCAAAACAATGCCCGGAGTTGAAATTGCCACCCTCAAACTATACATTTTACAAGTTCTCATCATGATAGGAACTTAAAAATAACGATTTTAGAGTTTTAGGGTGAAGCTGAAAATCAGAGGGTCTGAAAATTTTTGATTTTCTTTACCAGAGGCTGAAACTCAAAACAACGGCCGGAGTAGAAATTGGCACCCTGAAACTATATACCATACGAGTTTTGGTCCTGATAGGAAGCCAGATAACGATTTATAGATTTTTAGGGTAAAGTTGAAGATCTGAGGATATGAAAATTTTTGATTTTCTTTACCTGAGACTGAAACTCATTCCAACAGCCAGAGTTGAAATTGGCACTCTCATACTATATATGATATGAGTAGTCGTCCTGGTAGGAAGCCAGATAATGATTTTAAATTTTTAGGGTGATCTTGAAGAGTCTGAAATTTTTTTATTTTCTCTACCAGAGGCTGAAACTCAAAACTACGACTGGAGTTGAAATTGGCACTATCAAACAATACACTATACAAGTTCTCACCACGATAGGAAGCCAGGTAACGATTTTAGATTTTTAAGTAATAAAATTGGTTGACTTCTGGGGGGGGGGGGGGGGGTTCCATATGGGGTGACATATCCCCCTATCACCTCCATATCTATGCCATTGGCACCGTAGTGTTATTAATAAAGATTTGAGTTTTGAATATACCTGAATATTCCATGGGGTTGCCATTTCTGAAGAACTTGAGGGTTGGATAGCCCTTGATTTGGAACTCTTCAGCCAATTCCTGTTGTTGGGTGGCATCAACTTTGCCAAGCTTTATGGCTGAACCTTGTTCTTCTAACTGTTTGGCCGCTTTGGCATACTCTGGGGCCAAGGCTTTGCAGTGACCACACCATGGTGCATCTTTCCAAAGGAAAATACATAATATAGAATTATTATTTTTATAAAACAGATAAGTTCGTGTAATTCATGTTGCAAAGATTATGCAGATACCTAGAAAAGTTAAGTGGTTTTTTGACTAGTTGGTTACAGTATAATAATGAAAAAAAAAACTAGAAAATACAGGGATGTGCTCTGTGCATGATCTTATTTTTGATGTAAATTAATAATCTAATGCTATTAGAAATCAGATACAAATCACGCCACAATACTCTGGCATGACAATGGTATATATGCTCTAAAGGGTAAAATCAAAAGCAATATTTAGGTACTCAGAGTAACAACTGAACTTAGAGGTTGTAAACAACTAATTCTAATAGGCAGACATCTTTTCTTACATTGTCATATTGACCACCAGATACAGCAATCATAAATATTTACTTAATTGTATAGTAAAGACAGTATTTTGATGGTTTAGGAATGATTACAGCAAAATCAATAGATATATATTGACCTCTACTGTGTTATTGCATATATCTTCATCCTAAATGATTTTATATTTTCGTGAACGTAGATTTCAAACTTGTATTGCGGTCAATTAAATGAAACAATTTTCCTTTCCACGACGTTTCGGTTTATTATATCTAAACCATCGTCAGGTGTCTATAAAGAATGATAAAAATAGGTAAATATGGTGTCTAGTAGATGAAATGTATCTATATATATAAGAAAACATCTAGTAAAAATGAAAATTAAACATTACTTAGCAATATATATAACAGAACAATGTACAATGAAAAAAAAAATCTTTTTTTTTTTGTTGATTAAAAAAAGATAATATGAAAACACTAGCTAGCTTTTGTCACCACCACTTTCTAAACATCTGGTATTTTATGGCATCTTATAATTCCAAACTTTAATGGTCATTCTGTTTCCTGAATCCTCAGGGACGGTTTCGCTTAAAAATATGTAACAAACTAAAGCAAAATGTAAGCAGTTTTTATATTATCTTTTTTTAATCAACAAAAAAAAAATATTTTTTTTTCATTGTACATTGTTCTGTTATATATATTGCTAAGTAATGTTTAATTTTCATTTTTACTAGATGTTTTTTATATATATATATATACATTTCATCTACTAGACACCATATTTACCTGTTTTTATCATTCTTTATAGACACCTGACGGTTTAGATATAATAAACTGAAATGTCGTGGAAAGGAAAATTGTTTCATTTAATTGACCGCAATACCATTAGAAAAAAACCAACTTCATCATAAATGCAAATTCTAAAGTCTTACATAAATTTGAGGAACTGGCAAGGCCGATTTAATTTTCACATGACTTATTTATGGTAGAAGCTTGACTGTCAAAACCTTTGTTTTGTTTGTGCATCTTTTATGCTTGGTCAGTAAAATTGAATTCGCTATTTGTTGGTAACTGTAGTGAGGCTTTATGGACTCTTTAGTTGTTTCTTTGAGTATAGGTATTATCAATAAATGGTCTATCAGCAATCTTTTAATATTTCAAAAACAAAATTTATGACTTTCAAATACTGGATGACTACATACCTACTGAATATACAAGCAAGTAATCATTTATTTAGATCTTTTGATAAACCTGTTTGCTATATTTAGCCTGTTTTATCAAAATACACATTTGAATGTCTACAAATAATTATTATCTGTCTGATATCAGAAAGTGTGATTGAGCATAAATTGAAAAAATTATATACCGAACTGAAAACACCTTCAATAAACCAAGTAGATTGAATCCAAATTTATAGCAGCACTTACAAAATAGAGAGTAGTTTATTATGCCCTAATGTGTTAATAACAAAAATACAACTGAATTATGATCTATGAAACAAACATGAAACTGAGAATAAATAGTTTAGAGCACCTTATTTTTTGATAAATTACAGTAAAATCAAACAATCAGGCTCTATTTATGGGCCTAAGGAAGAAAGAATGTATTCTGTTCAGAAAACATGTGTTAAAACACATTAATACTTCCTAAACCATATGTGAAGATGCCACATATCAAATTTGTACATAGCATTTGCTTATCAAACCATAGGAAGCATTAACATTAATGAGATAAACTTGATTACATGACATTGAAATGGAACAAGTTATACAAATGAACACATTTTGGGTTTCCCCACCTTTTATCCTTTTAAGAACTTAAGATAGATGACATTTTGATTCTTTGATATATAAAAGGAAGAGCAACGTCATTCAGATAAGTTATTTTTACTCTTTCTGTGAAGACAAAAAAGGGATACACCCCAGAGGGGCAAAAAATGCAGCCGTTCTAAACATAACTAACCTTGACTTTTAACGTAACAAAATAAAAATAGACACTTCCTTATTGAAATGTTACACGCAAGAAAGCAAAGCTATAAAGCCGATAAATTTAGCTGCAATTAAATGAAGAAATACAGGAAATGTGTGGGTACAGCTCAATAAAAAGTACTCTTAAATTAGGCCTACACACATATAAACCTTGTATAGCTAAGTTAAAGGCGGTGCAACTTACAGAACTCCACCAAGATGAATTCATTCTCAGTCGTGGCTTGTTGGAAGTTTTCTTTCGTCAACACCAAAACTCCCTCCTCAGTGGGAATGTCTTCAGCTCGCGCTCCGTAAGAAAGCGACAGTAACAAACAAAACCCTAATAATTTAAACATTGTTATGAGTGATGTGTAAAAGACGAAGTGAAACCCGAACCGATCCCTATTAGTGCTGATGTAGAAAAGAATAACGGGAAGATTTGAACCAACGTGGCAGACTTGAATGACAAGTCGGCTTGAGAAAAGCCGATGACATTTGTCTTGTGGGATGTGCGTTCGTGTGGGGATGCGATTGGTTGAATTGGTTCAATGCGGTGTCTTTTCCGACCAATAGCCGCTGGCTTGGACGTTGCCAATTGCTCGAGATGTTATTGACCTCAAATGGGCTAGACACTGACGTTATGAGAAAATTAATTGTTTCATAGGGCAAAACAGAAAGACAAGCAATTTCTTTGAATGCTTTTGTCAATATTTTCTGTCGTCAGAGATTTATCATTGCTTATTTTTGTTTAAATTAAGTTTAATGCCGGCAAAATGTTCTTGGAATATAGCGTTCATTTTGTAATCTAGCAACACTGTCGAAAAGATAGACTTACCAGTGTTGCCAAACTAGGCATGTGGTTTTCCGGGAAATTTTATCGATAACTATATTTTGAAAATTATTCTGTTATCTGCTGAAATATGCAGTGTTTAGTAACGTATCGATTACGTCTGCAGCGTTACTTAAATTCTGATACGAAGGTGTTTGATATAACTGACACATTTTTCTGAATCAGCAATGGCATAAGAACTAACATTATAGGGTTTTCCTGAGGCAGATTATCAATTTATTCAATGGCGTCACTTATTCTACTTTGAGAATGGCATAGGAGGTAGACGAAACGGTCGTGAATAGTATATTTTAAACGATTCAGAATTTATTCGGTGATAGAAAGTTTGAGTATTCCCGAAAAAAATAAGATGTGGCAACATCGGTTTTTAATAATGTTACGTTTTGACAGACGACAGTTGTCGAAAAACGTCATTCAAGAGCATAAATACGTAATACGTCAGTGTCAGTATTATTTACAATATAAAATTTATTTATGGTGTCCAATATAAATAAAATTGAGGAAGTGTAGATTATTAAGGTGTAAAAATGTCTTTTTTGTCGAACGCCCTTATCGGCAACCCCTTTCAAACGCCTGTGGGGAGTAAAATAGGTAAGATTTTTCAATATCCCACATAAGATGCTTACCTTTACAAAGATACTAATTGCTTATTATTATACTAGCATTCCTAGAATGTTATTAGTTTATGCTATTTATTTAAATTTACGCCGGAAAAATGCGTTTAGCTCCTGTTTACATAAAGCATGACTAAGCACTTAGAATGCTTTGCACAATTATTTGCAAATGGTTGAAATGAAAGATGCATCTAGAAGATATCACAGCTGATAACAAATATTAGATGAGCTCTATAATCTAAACTCAGTTTTTATATATTTCATGCCATTATTATGGTCATATGTCTTAAAAGTCTAGGCTAAATTTTATTGTGCAACCTTATTTAAGGGCACCACACATTATTCTACCAAAAATGCTTATTTACTGTTATATCTAAATGTTATTAGTTTGTTATTTATCCAAATTTGTGTCATACATATGTGTTTATCTCTTGCTACACAAAATATAAATCATTTCAACGCTATTTGAAAATGATTGAAATAAAAGATGCCTATAGAACATGATGGAACACTAGATAACAAATAGCAAAAAATGTTGATCCATTATTGTCATCATATTCCAAAGACCTTGGCAAAATTCATTGTGCAATGTTACATGGAAAATTCCTAATTTTTTTCAATTTCATTTCATTTCATGCTTGAAAGATATCAATAGTATTGAACCTCTATTTGCTATATACAGACTATTCTTTGTCCTTGGTAAAACATTTCAGCCAATAAAAGGAAACAGTGTTATTGTTATTTTTTTTAATTATATTTCTTTACAGTAAATTATAATATTCAAGTCTTTAAAAAAAAAAAACGATGTCCATACATCTATCATTTTTGTATTCTACACCCAGAGCATGTTTTGTTGAGTAGAAAACATCATTGTAATTTTAAACCATATCTTTGGAAATGTCATAATTCCAGTTTAAACATCTAATTCTAATTTTGAAATATGAGCACATAATTTCGATATAATTGTAGAACAAGCCACAGATGGCACTTTGGCATCAGAAAACTGGGCCTTAAACATGGAGATCTGTGATCTGATCAACGAGACTGAAGATGGAGCTAGAGATGCGATCAAAGCCATCAGAAAACGTTTGTCGCAAAACGCTGGCAAGAACTATACAGTGATCATGTATACTTTGACCATCTTAGAGACGTGCGTCAAGAACTGTGGCAAAAGGTTTCATGTCCTTGTCTGCAATAAGGACTTTATACAGGAGCTGGTAAGGGGTACTGGTTGTAATTGTTGAAATAGAATTTGAGACACTATGTTGTATGGTGGCCCAAGTTTTCTCTGATGCGTAATATTTTAAATTGTAGGTAAAATTGATAGGACCAAAGAACGATCCACCAACAGCTGTACAAGAGAAAGTGTTGAGTCTGATTCAGTCCTGGGCTAGTGCATTCCAAAACCAACCAGAAATGAGTGGTGTGCTCTCAGTTTATCAAGATCTGTTGGCTAAAGGCATAGAATTTCCAGCGACCGATCTTGATTCTTTAGCTCCTATACATACACCTAAACGTGTAAGTTTTTACAGTTCTGTGTAACTAGCAAAAACACAAAAATCTCAGAAATTCTCATAGTTGCTCTCCATATCCTTTGCAGAGCGTAGCTCCGAAGCCGGTAGTCGAGCCCCAATCAACAGCACCTGTTCAACAGATGGTACATCAGCAGCAGCCACTGGTCGTGGGCGGTGGAATGGGGGACCAAGAGGCTGAAATTGGGGAGCTCACCCCCGAGCAGAGGGCTAAACTGCAGTCAGAGTTGGACGTAGTCAAGAGCAACATGGCTGTGCTTGGAGAGATGCTTTCAGAGGTCAAGCCTGGAGAGGAGCAACCTGACGAGCTTGAGTTCTTGCAGGTATGGTAGGATATTACTAGAACAGCATAGAAAATACTATATTTTTGATGTAATCCAACTGTATTATTCAATATAAGTTGTTCTATCATCATTTTTCGGATAGAGTGAAACTGGGATTGGGGATTACTTGACAGTGCATGTCTAGTTAGATAACAGGTTTCAAACGATCTAAAGCAACACTCTCTACAATATACATCAGAAAATTTCAAGCCACTTGGTTTCTGTAACAGGCAAAGCAATGTTCAGATGGACCTAAAAAAGTGTATTATGCCACTAGGTATTTCTTACATAGGTCAATAGACAGTCTATTATGAGGACATTTTTTTGCAGTTTTGCAACCCCCCAGCCCCCAACTACCCCAATTTCACCATCAGAAAAAAAAATGTAGAACATGATTAGCAACCCCTAAAACGCCTAAAAACGAAGTTTGAGGAATATTTGAATTTTTTTGTTTTTTGAAAATTAGTATGCTGCCCATTCACTGATTTTCAAAACTATAGCGGCATTACCTATTACGACCCCACAGCATATTGCTACCCAAATTTTATCACAATCCATGCAGATGTTACTGAAATTATGAGGCTAGAAAAACGCGATAGATAGATCGACAGACAGACAGACGGAGATGAGTGACGCGGATTTTCGTGATGTAGAGATGATAGAACGATTAAAAAGCCTATTTCAAAATCTCAATATTTCGCGATCACAATACTCCCCCCACATTTTGGTGTGGGAAGTAAAAAACTGGAGCTAATACTTGGAGACCTACTGGGCGCAGGAGCGGCAGTAGTTGGTACCAATCCAAGAGTTGAAATTTCAGTAAACCTTGGGAGGTATACCACAGTCAAGCAGAAATAATTGCCATAGAGCTGGGAGTCATGGGACTAATCAAAAGGCCCCTGACAAACAGATCTATAAAAATCTTTTCAGACAGCCAGGCTGCATTGAAAGCACTGTGCTCCAGTCGGGTTAATTCAAGACTGGTATGGAATTGCATGCACCTCCTCAACAAACTCGGAACAGGAAACAGGGTAACCTTGATTTGGGTTCCGGGTCACAGCGGAGTGGAAGGCAATGTATTGGCCGACGCGCTCACAAGAGCAGGAACTGAATCTGTGTTCATAGGACCAGAACAATTTGCGGGCATTGCAAAAAGCACTGCTAAAAAGACCATCTCGGACTGGGCAGTGAGGAAGGCACTCCTGAACTGGCGAAATACACCAGGGCTACGGCACTCGAAGGCGTTCATAAGATACCCCTCGAGTTAGGCCCCCCCGAGGATCATGGAATGTAACAGGAACGATCTCTGCATTCTGGTTGGTCTGCTGACGGGACATGGTCGTCTGAGGAACTATACTATACTATACTATATGCGGAAGTTGGGTCTTAAACAAACTTCAGACTGTTGCTTCTGTCCAGAACTGGATAACGCTAGTTTCCAGACATTTGGATTTGGCCAACTGGAACCTCATGACTTCAAGGAAGTTTCACCCTTCACGTTGATCGCCTTCGCAAAGAGGTGCGGACTGTACGGTGAACTCTAAAAAAGGTGTGAGCTACAATAGACACAACTGAGTCACAGTGGAAGGAGGCAGCGCTGCCCCACTCACTTTCAACCTAACCTAGAGACCTTTTCTCTCTAACAAAATACTGCTAAATTTGGTAGTAGTAGCATTTTATTGGTGCGTGGTTATTTGTTATCAAACTTTTTTTACTTCCCACAGCGATAGGTGAGGGGAGTATTGTGATTTGTGATCGCGAAAATTTTCGATTTTGAATTAATACGCTTTTTGGGCGTTTTATGATGTCTACATAACGAAAATCCACGTCACTCATTTCCGTCGGTCTGTCTGTCTGTTGGGCTTTTTTCTAGCCTCCTAATCTCAGTAACCGCTGCATAGATTTTGATGAAATTTGGGTAGTGATATGTTGTAGGGTCATAGTAGGTAATGTTACTACAATTTTGAAAATGGTGCATGGGCGGCGGAGTAATTAGCAAAAAACAAAAAATTTCAAATATTCCTCAAACTTCGTTTTTAGGTGTTTTAGAGGTTCCTGATCATTTTCTACATTTTTTTGGGTGGGGGTGAAATAGGGGTAGTTGGGGGGTGGGGGGTTGTAAAGCTGAAAAATTTGTTGTACTCATAATAGGCTGTCTACTGACCTAACAGAGAAAGACCTAGCGGTATAATACACTTTTTTATGTCCATCCGAACATTGGCTTGTATATTACAGGAATCAAGGGACTTGGAGAATTTTCCGATGTATACATACGAGTATTGCTTTAGATCGTTCTGTACTTTATAATGTTGGAATTACTGAATTGATGTTAATGAAATTTCGGCACAGTATTACTACTTTGGCGAGGATGGAAAACGCGTCTGATTTTTAGAAATCGTCTCAGTGGCGGCGCAGCAATATTAAAAAAACTAAAAATATGAAAACAGCTCAAACTTCGTCTTTAGGCGTTTTAGGGGTTCCTGATCATTTTCTACTTTTTTTGAGGTGGGAGTGAAATTTGGATGATTAAGGGGTGGGGGGTTGTAAAACTGAAATTTTTTTATATTCATAATAGGCTGCCCGTTGACCTGTGAAAGAAAGACCTAGCGGCATAATTCACGTTTTAGGTCCATCCGAACATTGCCTTGCCGATTACAGAAACCAAGGGACTTAAACTTTCTGATGCATACAAAATACATACAGGTATTACTTTGGATCGTTCTGTATTGTGTTACGTGGAAACTTTTGAATTGACTTTAATGAAATTTTGACACAGATTTATTACCGCGACAAGTATGGAAAGCAAGTATGGTTTTTAGAAATCGTTTCAGTGGCGGCGCGGTAATAATAAAAAAACAAAAAATATAAAAAACACTTCAAACTTCGTTTTAGACGTTTTAGGGGTTCCTGATCTTTTTTTTTGTGGGGGTGAAATTGGGGTGGTTCGGGGGTGGGGGTTTGTAAAACACAAAAAATTGTTGTATTCATGATAGATTGTCCATTGACCTGTGAATGAAGCACCTAGTGGAACTTTTTTTGCGGTCGGGCGGGCGATGATTTGGTTGCAGGGGCATCTAGGCTATAGTTTCATGCTGTGGGAAAATAATAAACTGATATCACAGTAATGTGTGGGAAGTACTGAGTCAATCAACTTGACTCCATTTTTTTAATAAAGCCTGCAGTCGGTGTTTTTAGCGAATATCCTCAAACCAAAACCGTTCGTTTGCAGGAGCTGCACTGCGTCTGCCAGCAGATGCAAAAGCGGCTGGTGGAGCTGATCAACAAGCTGCCGAACGACGACGGGCAGTTCCAGGAGCTGCTCAGGTGCAACGACGACCTGAACAACCTCTTCCTGCGGTACAGCCGCTGGGAGAAGAACCGGGAGGCGTTCGCCAAACAGAGCGCCTCCTCCGGCATAACGGCGGGCCCCAGCCCCGGCAAGGGGGCCGCTAAGAAGGAGTCCGCTGCCCCTGCCCCTGCCCCTGCCCCTGCGGACAGTCTCATCGACTTCGGCGAAGACGTCACCGATAAGATCGGCAAGATGGGTAAGAGGCTTTTGTGCTTTACAACACCCCACCCCCGAACCTCACCAAATTCACCCCCACCCATGAAAAAGTAAAAATGATCAGAAACCCCTAAAACGCCCAAAAACAAAGTTTGAGCTGTTTTTACATTTTTAATTTTTTTATTATTGCTGCGCCGCCACGGACACGATTTTTCCAAAACATACGCGTTCTCCATCCTCGCCGCGGTAGCAATACTGTGTCAAAATTTCATTAAAATCAATTCAATAATTTTCGCGTTACGCAATATAGAACGATCTAAAGCAATACTCGTATGTATACATCACAAATTCTAAGTCCCTTGGTTTCTATAATATGCAAGCCAATGTTCGGATGGACCTAAAAAAGTGTATTATGACGCTAGGTTTTTCATTCACAGGTCAATGGACAGCCTATTATGAAAAAAAGAACAAATGTTTCAGTTTTACAACCCCCCACCTCCGAACCACCCCAAATTCATCCCCACCCAAAAAAAGTAGAAAATGATCAGGAACCCCTAATACGCCTAAAAACGAAGTTTGAGGAATAGTTCAAATTTTTTGTTTTTCGCTAATTACTCCGCCCCCGTACAACGATTTCCAAAATTATAGGAACAATACCTCGCTCCCATATTTACCCGCCTCATTCGGATGTCTTACGATTCCGGCATTTTCCCAAAAGATTGGAAAACAGCTTGCATCTAGCCGGTGCCAAAAAAGGGATCCAAAACTGATCCGACCAACTACAGACCTATAGCTCTGCTTTCTGTAATCACTAAAGTGATGGAGAGATGCGTCAACCAAGAGCTCATTAAATATCTAGAGCTCCATCACTTAATCAACGACAGACAATATGGATTCTGACACCAAAGATCAACTGGAGATCTCCTGGCTTACGTCACACATGTGTGGAGCAAACTCATCCAGTCATTTGGCAAGGCTCATGTCGTTGCTCTCGATATTTCAAAGGCATTCGATCAACTGTGGCAGCTCTCCTAAACAAGCTCCCGTCTTATGGGCTCCCTGTTAAGCTTTGCGGTTGGCTCGCAGACTTCCTCTCAGGTCGGAAAATCTCTGTCGTGGTAGACGGCTTTTCCTCTTCTTTCCATAGAATCAATGCCGGGGTTTCGCAGGGATCGGTATTGGCTCCGACATTGTTTCTGCTTCACATTAATGATCTACTCTCTAGCACTACAAACCCAATCCACAGTTTTGCGGATGACAGTACGCTGCATGCAGGCATTATGAGCAATAGACCGATCTCTGTGGTCGAGCTGGAACGCAGAAGACTGGCAGTGGCAGCTTCACTTTCAAAGGATCTCGATACCATTACCGCTTGTGAGCTTAAGAATATGCTTAAACTTAATGCCTCCAAGACCCAGTATTGTACGCTATCAAACAAGGAGTGCCCAAGCCAACACCAGGTTCTAGTGAACAACCAGGCTCTGCCAAGGAGTCACTCATTCAAGCTGTTAGGAGTCAACATTACAGAAAATCTGATCTGGCACGAACACGTCGCGTCAATTGCAACAGCTGCTGGTAAAAGGCTTGGGTACCTATTTAGAGCCAGAAAGTATTTCTCACCATGTAACCTCCTCACGCTATATAAAGCTCAGATAAAACCTTGCCTGGAGTATTGCTCTCATGTCTGGGGAGCTGCTGCCCCTACTACCATATCTACATATACTAGATGTCGTCCAGAGAAGGGCAATTCGACTAATTGGCGATCCGGCCTTAACGCGCCACCTTCAGTCACTTTCTCACCGGCGTGTTGTTGGTGACCTTTCACTCTTCTACCGATATTCAAACGGAATCTGCTCCTCTGAGCTATCCTCCATCGTTCCGCCGCTCACTGCTCCTATCAGATGTACCCGTGCGACCGCTGCATCTCATCCTAAGACGTTTGTTCTTCATACATCGAGAACTGAGCGGTACAACCGCACATTTATTCCCAGGGTGTCCAAGGCTTGGAATGGACTGCCAGAAGATCCATTTATTGGGCCTGCGGGTATTGGCCCATTCAAATATCGCGTTAACAAACTTCCCCTAACATAACCGTTTCACAGCAGCCGCGGTACTCTGGTATTTAGGCTCTGCCTGCGCGGTCTGCTCAGTTATAAAAAAAACTACGACATCACAGCATATCGCTGCTCAAATTTCATCACAATCAAAGCAGCAGTTATTGAGATTACGAGGCTAGAAAAGCGCCAACCGACAGACCGACGGAAATGAGTGACCTGGATTTTCGTTATGTAGCCATCATAACACGCCTCAAAAGCATATTATCTCAAAATTGAAAATTTTTGCGATCACAATACTCCCCTCACCTATCGGTGTGGGAAGTAAAAAAAAGGAAAAAAATAGATAAAAAACTAACCAATAAATTCAGGAGCAGCTTAGACACAATTAAATTAAATTAAAGGCCTTTTTTGATCGTTTTCTATTTTTTTTGGGTGTGGGTGAAATTGGGATGGTCGGGGTTTGGAGGGGAGGGGGGGCGATTGTAATACTGTAAAATTTATTGTATTCATAATAGGCTGTCCGTTAACTTGTGGAAAAGTGACTTGGCGGCATAACACATTTTTTTGCGTGCGGGCGGGCAATGATTTGGTTACAAAGGGGGGGATCTCAGACTATAGCTCCATGCAACGGGAAAATAATAAAATGGTATAATCATTATGTGTGGGAAGTACTGAGTTAATCAACTTGGCTTCATTTTTTTTTGTCATGGTTGAAATAATGTTTGTCATATCTTGGCAACACTTCCATGTCATCATACTAAGGCCAAACATTTTTTGTTTTAGATCTTTCTGGCAGCAAAAAAGACGCAGTTCCAGATAAAACGAAAAAGGAAACGGACGAATTCGATATGTTTGCTCAGTCCAGGAATACCACATACGAGACATCGAAGAAAAGGTAGCTATCCAGATTTAGTTATTTTAAACTCATTTTTCTCACCAATACAGTACTTTTCACCAATAGTTTAATGTAAACCGACGTTATAACTCTGTCCGAGACTATACGCTCTGCAGGTATCGAGTCCGACTACTTGACACCATTTTTTCTTGTCATTGCAGCGGAAGCAACTACACAGACAACATCAACCCAGACCAAGTGTCGGGCGGCTTGAGCTCTGTGACAGAGGGCAGAACCTTTGTAAGTTGACATTGGGATTTGTATTTTGTGTTGTTGGGCCCTTATGAATGTCCCCAAAACGGCTTTTTTTCGTTTCTCGTTTTTTTAATTATTTTGCTTTGTATGTGCTTTGCAGACTAGTGACGATACAGATTTTGACGAAATTGAAAATTGGCTCGGTAACAGTGCCAAGACGACGGTAAGTGTCACAAAGTTTTGTTCGTTTAGTAATCAGAGGTTTGTCTGGGTGACGTATTTGTTGTTATAATTTGGTTATTTTGACGGTGTTCAAAGAAATTCTTCTAGCTAATAAAAGTGTGTGGAAAACAAGTCATATTCATGTAAAGGCTTTTGATTTTACATGCTTTTTAAGACTTTTCAATTCCGTCGTTTGCTCATATGTGTAGACAAACACGTCATCCAGATCGTTAAGGGTTGTTTAAATAAGAGCGCAAGATTCGAATGACCCGCCATGTTGGACATCCATAATGATTGGTTATTATAAGGTGACAGATCGAAACTTGGCGTTTTGGCATGGAACATTACACGATTGAACAATATGTCCTGACTGATACAAGATTACTATCAAAATTCTATCCTGATTTGGCCGCCACGTTCTTATGATTTAACACTTTTGGATTATACCAATATTCGCAATCACCAAAGCCCACCAAATTCCTATATAAATGAATAACCACCAAATATCTTATGTCTAAAAGGGGTGATACACGTACGAGCAAGTACGCGTACTTATGGCTCGACGACCTTTTTCGCCTGTGTGTCACCGTCGCGCAAACCGCCGGCGATCCAACTGGTTTGAAATCTTGCTCGTAGCTTGTCTCGGCTCGTACTGCGAGCAGCGAGCCTACACTTTATTTCGGCAGGCCATCGATGTGCAACGCTTGTTGTGTTTAGTGTTAAAAGTTGTTAAAAGTTTTGTTTATTCAGGAAAATTATCAAAATGAGTGATTTCAGCTTCACGTGTGTCACCGCATCGAGCCGAGTAAGTTCGCGAACTTAAAAACCGCGTACTTAAAGTTCGTACGTGTGTCACCCCTTTAATGTTGGGTTGTATCAGCGAATAATATAGAAAATGGTAGCGCGTTAGATAATGAACAAAATGGTATATAAAACTCGTATTTTGAAAAATATGTCGGCTTTTCATTTAAACAGCTTGTTCCGTCAAACCAGTACGCATGTGCCAGCATTTTCAAAACAGTTTGTTCATAAATCAATAAATATTTCAACGCTTTCCTGCATTAAACCATGTTTTATTGAACTTTACATTCTTGCACTCTTTATTTAACACCCTTACATTTATTTAATCACAATATTTCGATGACCTTCTCTTGAAAGAAACTTTTCATTTTGGGGTGACGCCTTTTCTTTGGGTGACACTAGTTTGGACATTCTTTTACTTCCCACACCGATAGGTGAGGGGAGTATTGTGATCGCGAAAATTTTCGATTTTGAAATAATACGTTTTTTGGGCGTTTTATGATGTGTCCATAACGAAAATCCACGTCACTCATTTCTGTCGGTCTGTCTGTCGGTCTGTCGGTCTGTCGGTCTGTCGGTCTGTCGGTCTGTCTGTCTGTCTGTCTGTCTGTCTGTCTGTATGTCTGTCGCGTTTTTCTACCCTCGTAATCTCAGTAACCGCTGCATGGATTGTGATGAAATTTGGGCAGCGGCATGTTGTGGGGTCGTAGTAGGTAATGTTTCTATAATTTTGAAAATCGGTGCATAAGCGGGGGGAGTAATTAGCAAAAAACAAAAAAAATTAAATATTGCTGAAACTTCGTTTTTAGGTGTTTTAGGGGTCCCTGATCATTTTCTACTTTTTTTTGGGTGGGGGTGAAATTGGGGTGGTTGGGGGGTGGGGGGGTAGTAAAATTGAAAAATTTGTTGCTTTCATAATAGACTGTCCACTGACCTGTGAAAGAAGACCTGGCGACATAAATAACTTTTTTAGGTCCATCCGAATATTGCCTTTGCCTATTACAGAAAGCAAAGGACTTAGAATTTTTTTGATGTATACATACGAGAGTATTGCGTCAGATCGTTGTAACGAGGAAACTGTTGAATTGATTTTAATGAAATTTTGAAACGGCATTACTACCATGGCGAAGATGGAAAACGCGTATGGTTTTGATAAATCGTGCCAGTGGCGGCGCAGAAATAATAAAAAAACTAAAAATATAAAAACAGCTCAAACTTCGTTTTTAAGCGTTTTAGAGGTTCCTGATCATTTTCTGCGTTTTTTTTTTGGTGGGGGTGAAATTGGGGTGGTGGGGGGTGGGGGGGTTGAAAAATTAAAAAAATTCTTGTACTCATAATAGGTTGTCCACTAACCTGTGAAGGAAGATATAGCGACACAAATCACCTTTTTAGGTGCATCCGAACATTGCCTAGCCTATTACAGAAACTAAGGGACTTAGAATTTTCTGTATACTATACGAGAATTTATTGGTCTAAATCGTTTTGTATTTTGTAACGTGGACACTATTAAATTGATTCTAATGAAATTTTGACACAGTATATTGTTACCGTGGTGAGAATGGAAAACTCGCATGTTTGTTAACAATCTTGTCAGTGGCAGCGTAGCAATAATCAAAGAACGCGACAAGTATGAAAGCAACTCAAATTCGGTTTTTAGATGTTTTAAGGGTTCCTGATCATTTCCTACCAGTTTTTTGGGTGGGGGTGAAAGTGAGGTGGTTGGGGGGGGTGGCGGTTGTAAAACTGAGAGGGTTGTAGTATCTGCTGGCTGTCCATTGACCTGTGAAGGAAAGACCTAGCGGCATAAGACAAATTTAGGGGGTGGGGGGGGGGGGGGGGGGGGTTGGCAATTATTTGGTTGTAAGGGATCTTAGACCAAAGCTTCATGCTATGGGAAAATAATAAACTGGTATCACCGTAATGTGTGGGAAGTGCTGAGTCAATCAACTTGACTTCATTTTTTTGGTTCTTCATCGAAATATTCAATTTTTGTACTGACTCGTTTTGAAAATCGGAATCGATAACAAAAAAGAAATAAAAGACAGAAAAAATCGACTCCCTTTTTTTACTATTAAAAAAATTCTATTTTTAGCACGGTTCAAATCGAAAATTTACAGAATTGTGATATTGTCATGTTTGTTTCTTGGCTTTAAATGATTCGTTTCTCTACTTTCATTTGCGTTGTCTTTTATTTATTATACTCTGTCTATATTTGTGCATGGGATGTGATGTTTTGCATGTTCCTAGCTTCCAAAAACCGTAAATGAAGTAATGTATTTTATTTTTACTTCCCACACCGATAGGTGAAGGGAAAATTTTCGATTTTGAGATAATACGCTTTTTGGACGTTTTATAATGTCTACATTACGAAAATCCACTTCTATCGCCGTCGGTCTGTCTGTCGGTTTGTTTGAGTTTTTCTAGCCTCGTAATCTCAGTAACCGTTGCATGGATTGTGGTGAAATTTGGGTAGCGATATGCTGGGGTGTCCTAGTAGGTAATACAGCTATAATTTTGAAAATCGGTCCATGGGCAGCGGAGTAATTAGCAAAGAACAAAAAGCTCCACATAACTCTCAAACGTTTTTAGGCGTTTTTGGACTTCTTGAGATCATTTTCTACTTTTTCTTTTAGGTTAGGGGTGAAATTGGGGTGGAGAGGGGGGAGGTTATAAAACGGATTTTATTGTATTCACAATAGGCTGTCTCTTGACCTGTGAAAGAAAGACCTAGCGGCATAATATACCTTTTTAGGTTCATCCGATCACATGCCTTGCCTATTACAGAAACCGAGGGACTTTGAATTTACTGATGTATACCTACGAGTATTGCTCTTAAATTTTTGATCGTTCTGTGTTGTGTAACGTGGAAATTATTGAATTGATTCTAATAAAATTTCAACACAGTATTACTCCCGCGGCGAGGATGGAAAACTCGTATTGATTTTAGAAATCGTGTCAGTGGTGGCGCAGCAATAATAAAAAAATCAAAAATATGAAAATAGTTCAAACTTCGTGATTTGGAGGTTCCTGGGCGCATTTTTTTCTTATTATTGACGATATTGTTACTAGAGGAGCACGTCTTCTCCTCCAAACCTCAACAACAGTTCAAAAGGTAAATACCTGCTGTCACAGGAGATTTGGAGTGAAACGTGGGGTAAAATGTAGGCCTAACAGTGTCCTTTTTTATTTCGCGTGTTATAGCTGTGAAGATCTTTATGATTGAGACAGCGGCGGCGCGTCGGGGGGGGGGCATCGGGGGGCCAAGGCCCCCCACTTTTTATGAGAAATTGAAAAAAAAATAATAGGAAAGTATTTTTTCACGTGTCCATTTTTAAACTTTATTATACAGGGTGTTAATTACGTATGCTAACGAACTTTAACCGCGAATAGTACTCCGAAAAATAGAAAGAAAATGTCATATGAACACGGGTATGGAAATGCTTCCTAAGGGAGCTACGCTCCTTTGCATGGGGCACCCTGAAGACGGTTTTCCCTCGATATTTTCGAAACCATTCATAACGAAATTACGAAATTAGGTACGACGGGTAAACTTTTGACGCTGAATCTGATTCTGAATTCAGAATTTCATAATTTTAATTAGAGGCGTATCATATGGGAGGAGTTAAGGGTAAAAATAACCCCATTTTCTAAATGGTAATTTTTTGACGTTTTGATTTTAGAATATGGTATTTCAGAGATTTCTACGTAAAAATGGTCTCTTGGTACATCTCGATAGGGCTAACCGTTTTCGAGAAAAATGCAAATTATTGAATCGATGCAGGCTATTGTAAATAAATAATGTTCATCGATTTAGTAAGTGTGCTGTCATTTCTCCGTTAGTAAATTGGACCATTTTAAGCGGAATATCAGTACACTTCTACTTGACAACAAACTCTAAACTTAATAAACTGACAGTTCTCACTTACTAAATAGATGAACATTTATTTATTTACAATAGCCTGCATCGGTTCAATAATTTGCATTTTTCTCGAAAACGGTTAGCAGTACCGAGATGTACCAAGAGACCGTTTTTACGTAGAAATCTCTGAGATACCATATTCTAAAACCAAAATGTCAAAAAAATTACCATTTAGAAAATGGGGTTATTTTTACCCTTAACTTCTCCCGTATGATGCGCTTCTGATTAAAAGTATGAAATTCTGAATTCAGAATCAGATTCAGCGTCAAAAGTTTATCCATCGTACCTAATTACATAATTTTGTTATGAATGGTTTCGAGAATATCGAGGGAAAACCGTCTTCAAGGTGCCCCATGCAAAGGAGCGTAGCTCCCTTAGGAAGCATTTCCGGACCCATGTTCATATGACATTTTCTTTCTATTTTTCGGAGTACTATTCGTGGTTAAAGTTTGTTAACAGACTTAATTAACACCTTGTATATAGGAAGATTTGACGTATATTGGTTATTTTTTGCCCCCCCCCACTTTTTGAGGCACGCGCCGCCCCTGGATTGAGATGATTATTTCTGAGCTCAAATATTTTTCTTCTTTAGACGGGAGGTGCAGAAGAATCGGTGACCAGTAGCGACTTCGAACGATTCCTGGCGGAACGAGCTGCAGCTGTGGACAATCTACCCGTAATCAGTTGTACTACAAACAGTACCAACGCTCCAACCACCGAAGGAACGAAACCTGGCAAGAAAGCAGAAGCGTCTTCGTCGTGAATCTAGAAGGCGATGCTTTTTGTATCGATTACATCTATTGTTTCAGCTACCCCCACATTAAGAATGACATTCGACTATGAGTCAGCTATGAAAATGACAGTATCTGAGGTGCCGAAGTCTCTAGAAGGCTAGAAATTGTGAAATATGAGATACTACCCGCGTTATTTGATGCCTATTTAAGTCATTCTACGTAGGTCACATATGAAGCTTCACAAACAGAAAGACAATAATGGGACAAAACTTTATTGTTTTTGAAAGTATTTGAAAATAAATAAATAAAACTTGAATATCTCTGAAATAGCTGAAAATCGGACCCTACTTTTACAGGCCATAGGACACTAGCGCGCCGCGGTCAGATTGGTCCTAATCCCACCGGTCAGAAGCGCGGAAAATATTTCGATCACCAGATGGGCCATAGGACAGTAGCGCGCCGCGGTCAGATTTGTCCTAATCCCAATGGTCAGAAGCCCCCAAAATATTTTGGATAATAGGCAGGTATGTGGACACCAGCGCGCGGGGCGGCGAGGTAAACTTATGTCTTATAATTTTAACCGATTTTAATTCATTCGTCATTTTTTGCGATCTTCCTAATAGTTACTGAAAAATTTGTAGAACTCCAGTCAAAGGTACCGTTACTTTTGACTTGACAGAAATGAATAATTTTTTTATATTATTAAATGCGAAATTTTGTTCTAAACATAATAAGTTAATCTGATCACTACAATAGATGCAAATAAAGAAGTTGGTATTGTTAGCAGACCGAAATGTCTTTATAATACCCCAAGAAATTTTAATTAATCAGAACGTGTTCTAATTTGTCACAAATTTGATAGATTTCTTGACGATGTAAAAAAAAGTCCGAGAAATTTACCTTCACAGCTTGTTTTGTGGGAGCATCATGGTTGCGCTCATTATTTCTTTTAAGAACAATCTCTTCCGATTGATCCATCAGCAAAGATGCTATGCATCCTCTTCTAGAGCATCTGTAGGCTACACCACGGGTGGTTTCTTTGTCTTTTCGGAACGTATACTCTTCAAGGACTATTAATTTCTTCCCTTTCACACTTAACATAGTCTCCACGATGAAAAAGCAGAACACAAACAATACTCACAAACAGAAACTAAGGATTGCAAACTACTGAAATATTTTCATTAAGGGTAGTTTTATATACGTACAGAAGCCGGATAGTCATTTAAATAATCTAAGAAGTAAGTGTAAGCTACCGCAAGTCGTAATAAGACAGATGAAAGTTCGCAAGAATAAAAGGGATGTGGTCATTAGGAATAACCAGACTTAATTTTCTTTCGGCGCGCAAGTGACCGGTGCCGATGAAGGCACCCTTTTTGTAAACAGGTAAAAATCAAACCGCGCGCGCTCGTGACCGATCACCCTTTTACATGACCTTTTTTTTTTGTTGGAAATGAGCTGTAGTCTTCTAAAGTATCTTTCACTCGAAAGAGAATACCGAAAAAACTTTAAACAAAAGCTTCAATGTTCTGAACAGTGAAAATTTTGATTACACTATACAGGGTTGGTCAGACAGCCGTAACGCACCATATAGATTTGGTGAATGAATGAATGAAAATTCTTAATTTGGGGTGTCAAGATTTCAAGGAGTGTTTTACTGGGACTTGAAAAAGTCAACAGGAATGTTTGAGCTGCCTTGATCAAGTATGTTATTTCAAAATTTTTTTGTAAGTATGTCAGTACCAGCTAAAAAGAAACTAAGTAGAAGTGAGATTTTCTATGTGCATGTTTTGCTATCAAAATTTGTAGAAGGCATGTCATGTAAAAAATACACGAAATGAAATAAAGCCTTGTTTTCGATACATCTGAGTGTTCTTAAAAAAAAAGTAGGGACTGATTTCTGTATTGAGCGATCAAATGCCAAGATTAAATACTTGAAACTTCCAGAGACTACTTGACCAGTTTGCTTTTTTTTCTAATAAATGCGAATTTTTTATTAAATTCGAACAAAGTGTAGGTTTAGTTTTTTTTGGCTTGACCTCCTTTTAAAACACTCCGATTTACCGATACTTATATATAAGGCTAGTTACTGTAAAATCGTACTTACTGACACAAGTGGATACATATATTTAATGCCAAATATTCGAATTTCTTTGTGTATGGTCGAGTATAAATTATTGCATTCCAATGTTTTAGATGATCTATGTGGTACAGGAGGTGATTGTTTTGCATATTTTTTATTAATTTTTGGTGCATCCTAATTTTCTTTAGATTTTTTCTCGGCAGACTAGATGTGATTTAATTTGTACATCTGGAACTTGGTGTTGACAAGATCAGGAATGCAGGAATTCGTATCTAAAGTGTATTCAAATCCGCCGTGCAGTGGCTGTAAACAATAACACGGGAGTGGAGTAGCATTTATGAATCATATTTTTCCATTACAGCTGTATTGATATATTTTAGATTTTATATATTATTCTCACCTTAGGAACCTTCATTTTGGGGGTAAAGTTTAGAAGGGGTCAATACTTCAGTCAATTATAATATCCTCCCTATCGATGAGAATACTTTTCCTTCCTCGTTTCCCAAATACGAAGTTAAGCTTCTTTAATAGCTTATAAAACGTGGTCCGCTTAAAATTGGGCAAGTCATTATCGTCATTCACCTCTTTCAGGACTTTGTCAATAATCGGAAATTCATTTCGGAATAAGAACTGATGCACCTTTCTCCTAATTGCACTTTTATCGCCATGGTCCACAAGGTCAATGCAACGTTTGCGATTCTGATTAGTTAAAGGTGCAGCAAAAGAGTGTCTGGTTCTGTATTCTCGCACCACTTTATAGACACTCCGTTTGCAGATACCTATTTTGAGTGCGATCTCTTCCACAATATCGTCAGCAGCAGTTGTTAATGATTTTTTCTGGGTTTCGTATTTATATACGTTTAATATTACCTCCTTAAGCCTCACGTTAACATGGCTCTTTTTTGACCTCTTCCTTGGTAGGCTTAAATCCTGTCTTGTAGCCACATCCATGGGTTCATCTGCATTGTCTGTATTACTAGACATTCTTCAGTCTCTCCTTCAAGTTATCGGGGAATAACACAAACACCACTAATACCTATTACAACAACACAGATAACACTAAAATTCGCACAACACGGCAGGTATGCGATGATAAAAGCACGATGTACGCTATCATTAACACGACGTGTCGTATACAATGATAAACACACGGAGCAACGTAATAAAATACAACCCTGTACTCTGTTGAACGACCCAGACGGGCGGCAGAGCGGCAAGCCTTCAAGGTGTTTATTGCCTTTCGGCCAATCGCAATGAATGCCGCCTTACTCGGGCGGCGTGCGTGGTATCCTGTTTGTTTACAATCTTCTGCACCTTGGATTTGAATACGGTTTGGACCTTTACCACCTTTCACCAGAGATGTGCTAGCTACGTGGACAAAGATAGTCCCAGAAGTACTTCTCTTTGAAGAGATTTTTGACAAAATAAATGTTAACACGACTCTAATATCTTGTTTAGTTTGTAAATTAGTTCTACCTAATTTCAAGAGGCATTCACCTCTTGAATCGCATAGTCATTCTTAATCTTATGTATTATTAATGAGTGCACGATTTGGAAGTATTAATAAGGTAGGCTTTAAAGTTAACCAGATCTACGTTCTTTATATTGTATGAATATAATTTTTCTTATAAATATACAGGGTTACTGGTAACTCGACCACTTTCCTGCAAGAGGTGATAGAGGGACTTAAATGCAATAGATTTAACCCCCCATATGTAATTCCGAAAACCGATAGTTTTCGAGATAATTAACATTTAAGGTTTTTCAACCAAAAGTCCAAATTTCCACACTAGATCCTAAACTAAGAAAAAAATCTGTTGTTGATTCTGATAATTTTTATTTTAGTATTTAGCTAACACATACACAAAGCTAACTTAGTAATAAAATTTTTCAAAATACTAAACAGTTTCAAACTAAATACAAATATTTAAAAAATAATCAACAAAATTTTTACATTCACCACGAAAGAAAATTATCTAACTTAAAAAAAATTATACAAACCGTTGAACAAATCGCTAAAAAAACTTTCCTCCTTAATAACCTTTTCAGACAGATTATAAACAGCAGTGAATAAAAATCACCTATTCAAAAAGAACGAATAACAGTACAATCATTATTGATAACTCAGTTACATACTAGAATGTTTGCAAATGCGGTCGATGATTTTATCCAAGTAAAACAAATTTAATCCACTCAAAGTTTCTAGTGATCTTGCTCAATGTGTTGCCCTTGATTTCGGATACAAGTATGAATCCGCTTCCTCACTTCGGTTTTTGTAACTGGTGTTGAAAAAGTTCGTTTCATCTCCTCCGCAGCATTGATAATTTTTTGCCTTAGTTCGTCAGCAGTATTAACTGGAATCTCATAAACCAATGCCTTCATGTGACCCCAGACGTAAAATCAAGAGGTGTTAGATCTGGGCTCCGCGCAGGCCATGGGATGGGTTCACCCCTCCCTATACATTTGTTCGGGTATGTGTTGTCCAACAACTGCCTAATTGTGATACAGTAATGTGCTGGACAACCATCATGCTGGAATATCACGTTGTTGATGATTCTGTATTATGTTGATACATTTTGTTAAATAGTTACTTGTGGTTTTACTGTCATTCTCGTCCTTGGAATAGGCCATCAGATAAGGAAGTTTTTAAAATCATTTGTCTGACTGGTTTTGTACCTTTTTTTGAGCTAGACAATTTCTTTCACGGTGAATGTAAAAATTTTGTTCTTTATTTTTAAATAATTGTATGTAGTTTGAAACTGTTTAGTATTTTTACACATTTAAATACTAAATTAGATTTGCGTATGTGTCAGTAACAAACGAATTGAAAACTACTAAAATCGACAGCAGGGTTTTTTCTAAATTTGGGATGTAGTGTGGAAATTTGGACATATCGTTGAAAAACATTAAATGTTAATTATCTCGAAAACTATCGGTTTTCGGAATTACATATGGGGGGTTAAATCTATTGCATTTGAGTCCCTCTATCACTTCCTGCAGGAAAGTGGTCGAGTTACCAGTAACCCTGTATATTAAGAATAAACGATTGTGTATCTTCGTGTGTTGTGTACAGTATCAAATAATTTTTCTGTAAATAGATGTTAATTGTTTTATTTTGTTGATATATGGATAATATATGTATTTGGAGATTTATTTACAATATTTATAACTTGCTATTGGTATGTACATATCCAAATAAACGATTATACAGAAACCTTGTGCCATTTTTTTTTAAATCGTGTCGTGTTGATTTTAGCCGTCAGTATACATGTTTATTCATCAGTGTGCCACATGCATGAAATCGCAAATTTACGTTGAAAAACACTAGTCTGTGGACGCTTTCTGAAGTAACGCGGTGGCGCCTGGATATTTTTTTCTTAATATAAAGGAATCCGACAATAATTTTCGAAAATTCTGAACGGAGTGTCCCAAAAAATAGTGTCAAGCGGAAGTCCAGAGATAGAGCACACCTAGAAGTATCTGAATCACCCCCATATACAGGGTGAGTCAAGCTCAACGCCTCGGACTCTTGTGACCAAACGATACCATCTTTCGAAAAATCGACTTTGCAAGTGTATGTAGGTCGAGTTGCACTACATTTTAAAAATAATAACTTTTATACAGGGTGTCTAATAAAAGCGTGACATATCAAAGTTATGTTTTTTTAAATGGAACACTCTGTATATTATTGCATATTTAGATTCCTGGGTGCATTTTAGTGTGACTTTATGTATCACACATGGGACTTTAAGTGAACCGTTTAGGTGCAAATCACAATTTTGGGTATAGGTAGATGTCAGAAAAAAATTGAATATCGCAGCTATTATAAATCATAGAGGGCTGTGAACTTTTCCGTGTTACTAAGCATGAAATGTGTCAGCTTACGTTAGATGGTCGAGTTCGAATTACATTTGTACTTGGAGAAATCGGTAGATCAATTAAAAAAACTTCAATCAAAGGTAACTTGATTTTTTCAAATGGGAATGTATAATTTTTTTTATACGATCAAATGTGCAATTTGATGGGCTTTCTAACTGTATCAGGTTTTGAATATCAATCTATGGTAGTTTTCATAAAATTTCGAGATTTTAATTAAATCAGTGTTTTTAAATTTCCCTACCTATAAACAAACTAGCAGGCCATGAAATATAAACAAAATCGTATTCAGATGGAAGAAAATAACTAACTTAGCAAAAAGATCCAGCAGAACTAGAGTAAAAGAACAAGTTTATAAAAATTCCCCACAACAAATCAACTCTAATCAGAAACAACGGCGGGTAGCATGTCTAAGGTTAAAGAGAAGCTGGAGTGCGACAGAAATGGATAATTTTTACAGCCTACTAGCGACTGCAATGTACTAGAAATTAAAAATTTCCAAAATCACTAAACACTTTGAAATGAAAGCAAAACTTTCAGCGATCGTTACCGTCAGTCTAATATCTTCAGAATGCAATTTCACATTTAATGATACAAAATAGTAGTCATTTCAGTCAAAGTCAAAAGTAATGATACCTCTCACTCGTCGTCCTTTAAATTTTTCAGTATCTATTAGCAAGATAGCAAAAAAGGAATACTGACAAATCATATTTTAATCTTCTGCCAGGTAAATTATGTTTAATAATTTGAGCACCTTTTTAATTTATTCTTCATTTTCGGCGATCTTGCTTATAGGTAAGTATTGAGGAATTTGCAGAACTCCAGTCAGAGGTATCGGTTATTATTTTTTTAAATCATGAAATGTTAAATTTTATTCTGAAGCTATTAAACTGTCAGCAACATTACGTGGTGGATTTCCTTTCATTTCAAAATTCACAATGGTTTTGGGAATCGTCAATCTTTAGAATATTGTAGTAGCCGGTATGCAGTGAAGAATACCCATTTCTGTCGTACTCCAGCTGCTTTTTGACGTTAGATGTGTTATGTCTGCTATTTCTGGTTAGAATTGATTTATTGTAAATCACTTTTATAACTTTGTCCCTTTACTCTAGTTCGTCCGTAACTATCTGCTAAGTTAGTTGTTTTGTTCCATCTGAACAGTTTTTTGTTTATATTTCATGGCCTGCTAAGTTGCTTATAGGTAGGAAAAGTGAAAAACACCGGTTTTACTGAAAATTTGAAATTAAATCAAAACTACCAGAGATTGATATTTACAACCGCATATCGTTAGAAAGCTTATCAAATTGCACATTCGATCGTATAAAAAAAATTATGCATTTCCATTTGAAAAAATCAAGTTACCTTTGATTGAAGTTTCCTTAATTGATCTACCGATTTCTCCAAGCACAAATGTAATTCGAACCTGACCGCCTAACGTTAGCTGACACATTTCATGCTTAGTAGCACGGCAAAGTCACAGCCCTCTAATATTTATAATAGCTGCGATATTCAATTTTTTTCTGACATCTACCTATACCCAAAATTGTGATTTGCACCTAAACGGTTCGCTTGAAGTCCCATGTGTGATACATAAAGTCACACTAAAATGTACCCGGGAATCTAAATGTGTAATAATATACAGGGTATTCCATTTAAAAAAACATAACTTTGATATGTCACACTTTTATTAGACACCCTGTATAAAAGTTATTATTTTTAAAATGTAGTGCAACTCGACCTACATACACTCGCAAAGTCGATTTTCCGAAAAGTGGTATCGTTTGGTCACAAGAGTCCGAGGCGTTGAGCTTGACTCACCCTGTATGTTATGCAATTTTTTGTAGTTTCCGAGTTATGAAATTTTTTCTGAATTTTAGAGAATGCTCTACCTCGACAACTTAAAACTGTTCCAAAAGAAACATTAAAATACTTTTCCAAGTTCTCTTTTTTGCTAATTAATCTTGAAGAGTTTACTGTACCTACATAAAGGAATCGACTTAGTAAATCTGATGAAAGTCATGAAAATTATAGTGTAAAGTGAAAAATTTACGTTCTCTTAATTATGACTTGGATTTTCGACTCGCAAGTAAAAATCTAAAGAGGTGATTTCATGATTTCAATACAGGTCTAAAAACTTCTTCAGACCCTCAGCTATCATAATCATTAAAAAAAAGCAGTACTTAATGACGCTACTTTGTCTCCAATCGACTTTCAATGACAAGACGTGGAGATTTCTTGAAATTATCGATGGGATTTTAAATGGAACAATAACTAAGTTTAGGGCGCTAATAGCCGAATGGTTGTCAGTGCCGCAATAAGAAACATTCAGTGCGACCAGAATATCGATAGATGACCACCTGTGTCACTTTGCTAAGATTTTTTTTACATGTACGACTTCTTTTTTGTAAGTGGGAAATAATTGTAAAATGAAACGAAATTATCAAATTTCTTCACTAAGTTTATTAAATTTCACAAGAAATTTTCAAAATGTCTACCTTATTGTTCGATGCATAATCTACATCTTCTGAAAAAATTGTTATTTAAATTAACAAAAGCTCTTCGATTGTTTTTATTGTTTCTTCAGCCTGTGTTAATTGGTTGCGTAATTCGCTGATGTTTTGACACTCTTTAGCATAAACTAGTCTTATGTAGTAGTCCCAAACAAAAAACTCTATCGGATTTAAGTCAGGTAACCGTGGCGGCCATTCAGTGGGTCCACCACGACCTATCCATTTGATGCATAGTTTCTTGCAGGAAACAGCATCGTTAAATTCAGTTGTCGTGCACTCAAGCACTCAAGGTGCGTAGGAATAGCCAAGTAGTCAGACAACAGAAACAACACCAATCCAAACAAAAGCGTATCGTTTTAAAGCTGCAAAGACAGACAGACGACTGAATAAAGACAACGAAAACAACCTATGCAATGACAAATTTTGAAAAAACACCACAACATCGCTATCGTTTACTCCGTTAGCGTTAGCCCTTTTTGTTGGCGCTCAGGTAAAAACCGGTTTTGAAAAATGCCCTCCTTGTGGTTTTTTAGCAATAAATAGGATCTTTTTTAATAAATGTTTAATTTATGCAATGTTTTTAACGTTTATTATTGCGGTACTGACAATCAATCTGCTATTAACGCGTTAACATAAGTTATTGATGAATTGAAAAACACATCGCTAATTTCAAGAAATCTTCGCCTCTTGTCTTTGAAGGTCAATTGGAGCGAAAGTAGCCCCATTAAGTACTACTTTTTTTCATTGATTATGATAGCTGAGGGTCTGAAGAAGTTTTTAGACCTGTATTGAAATCATGAAATCACCTCTTTAGATTTTTACTTGCAAGTCGAAAATCTAAGTCATAATTAAGAGAACGTAAATTTTTCACTTTACACTATAATTTTCATGACTTTCATCAGATTTACTAAGCCGATTCCTTTATGTATGCACAGTAAACTCTCAAAGATTAATTAGCAAAAAAGAGAACTTGGAAAAGTCTTTTAATTTTTCTTTTGGAACAGTTTTAAGCTGTTGAGGTAGAGAATCCTCTAAAATTCATAAAAAAATTCATAACACGGAAACTACAAAAAATTGCATAACATATATGGGCGTGATTCAGATACTTCTAGATGTGCTCTATCTCTGGACTTCCGCTTGACACTATTTTTTGGGACACCCTGTATAATATAAACAGTAACACCCTGTATATACAGAGCCAGGTAACCGCGGGCACGCTCCTTTCGTTATCAGCGGTAACTACATAGTCTCGCTGATGACGACAGGTAAGTACCCACCCTTTTGTCGTTCGTTTCCATGGTTATGGGCAGAAAACAAGCGACCGTCGATGGTGCATGACGTCGTCGCAGGTTACCACCGCGTCGCGTGTCGCTTGTTTTAAATCGCCGCCGCATTCGATCGCAGTCGACCGGTCGCGCTCGCTCGCGTGTTCGTTTGTTTTCCGTCCACGGGTGGCTGGATTATGCGATGCACCCTCTGCTTCCAGAAGCGTTATGACCTCCTCTGATAGGACGGTTTTTGAGTTTTTTCGAGTGTCTCGTGCAGTGTGCGAATCGGAGCGGTACCCGAGCGGCGAAAAATGAGGGGAAAGTGGAATAGAAACGACCAGGGACAGCACCAGTCTACGGTACGTGCACCAGCAGATTTATGTGTTTAATAATTGGAGTCGTTAGAATTACCCACCTTTGCGATACAGATTCATTAAAATTAACCGCTATATGTGCAATCGGATCGGTTTCTCGATCACTTTTTTGTTTGTTTTGGTTACCAAGCGTTTTATTAACCGTAATAAATATCTTATGCGTATTTATCATCCATTTAAGAGGATTATAGTGTTGTTTATATAATAAAATTATACAAAAAATTGTGCGCATTTGGCTTGGCGACGTAACACTCTGTAATGACAAACATTTTTGAGTTACCAAATTACCCATCGTCCCTCTATTACACCCCCACACTCGAACGTTATATTGAACAAGTTTAGTGTGAACATTGATTAAGGTATTAATACCTTAATCAATGGTGTGAATGAATGAATAAAGATCAGAGGCTATCCAGCACGGAATGTGGCTGGTGCATAGGCCACACGATGGGCCCTTTTGCGCCTCTATCCGCGCTAGTTCCTGAGACCTGCCCTTTTGGCAAAGGCAAGTACATTCTTAGGTCCTATCCGTTTTATCTCTATTGGTTCCAAGGTTCTTGAGCCCAGCATAGTCTGCCTGTGATAACCCAGGGTTTCACAGCGACACAAGATGTGTGCCGAGGATTCTTCCTCTTCACCACACCACGTGCACGTTGGGTCGTTAACCACCCTTATTACAAACAAGTGACGCCTGAAGGTGTTGTGACCCGTTAATAAGCCTACTAGCAATCTCAAGTTACTCCTATCCAGAGAGAGACAAAATCGTCCTATTCTCTCTGCAGGCCCTGCTATAATAGCTCCTGAGCCTGACGGAGACGACCAGAGGTGTTGTTCCATCTCAGAGAGTGTTGATTCTGGATCCACTCTCCAGTTGTTTTCCTAATCAAGTTTGCAGACAGTCCTAAGGCTGGCTCCGGGCCCACAAAACTGTTTCCGGATCCCATCCTGGCCAGATGATCCGCCATTTCATTACCCTTTACCCCAGCGTGCCCAGGTACTCACATCAGAGATACCTTGTGTTTAGCTGAGATGTCGTCAAGAGCCCTCCTGCACTCCAGGACCAGTCGCGACGTTATTTTCCAAGCACTCAGTGCTTTGATGGCTGCCTGACTGTCAGAGCAGATAGTAATCCGCCTCCTAGACCCGTCAGTTTCCCGAATACGATTTACACAGGCAAGTATCGTATAGACCTCAGCCTGGAATACTGTGGTGTGCCCCCCAAGAGGGAATGAAAGTCTTGTTTGGGGTCCCTAGACTCCCGAACCCGAGCCCTCTCTAGCGAGTGAACCGTCTGTGTACCAGACCTGTCCTCCTCCTTCGATGAGCTGTCTTTCCCTAGACTCCCACTCTTCCCTTGACGGGAACAAGTTTAGTGTACAGCCTGACAAGTATAACAAGAGCCGTGAGAAATATGAAATAGATAAGGATAGCAAGAGAAGAGAGGATATGAAATAACGTGTGCGTGTGAGACAGAGACGAAATTCCCAAGTCTCTTGTTACACTTGTCAGGCTGTACATAGAATATGTCTTCTTAATTCAACAAACACCGCGGAAAGTAACTTTAGAAATCGTGAATACGTTCGGGAGCAGCGTCAGTCAACAAAAAAGCGAGAAATCGTGAAGGTAAATATAAGCGTACAAATAAAGGTTTTTATGCGGCACTGTTTTTCATTGTCATTCATCCCCTATTAAAAAAAATTGGGAACATTTTTGTTTTTGGTTCACCACCATTGACACGATACATGACACATTAAAACTGTACAATATTCCAATCTCAATGGCAGTATAGTAAGATGGTGTCAAAATTTCATTATAACCAAGCTATAGTATAGCTAAGCTATACCCACACAGCATTTGATATCCTCTGGATAGCTCCATCATCATAGTCACAATGTCTTAACAAACATGTTGTGAACTCGTAAAATGCATTTACACATTAAAAATCGTAAAATGCATTTACACATTTTACGAGTTTCTCTTGGGATATCTTTAATGCAGTAGTTTCCCGTTTGCTTTCTGCATCCTCATGCCGTTGACCAGATCGTATCTACTGGTTCATCCGCCTATAGGGGCAATTTCTCACCCCAAGGACAAGAAGGTGTCCTGACTCTTCTCAACTCGTCCACCCAAAGCTGTTGGTTGAGAAGAGGTTACTGCTTATACCGACAGTAGTTCGGTGTTCCTTTTAGTCGCCTTTTACGACACGCAGGATATACGATGGGAGATATTCTAACCCGCCCCCACACGGGCAGAAGTGACTTTTATGAGTACACAAAATTTTAGAGCGAATTCCCATTATGAAAACGTCATTTAAATGATATGGTTTAAATTTGAAACCGTAAAAGCAACGGGATAGATCGCCTGGAGTAGAGCACTCATGTAATGTCCATACAGCGCCCGTTTACTGTAGATTCGCCAGATGTTGATTGCAATAAAATTCATAATTAATTGTAAATACGTATTTCATGCCGTAGAGCGGTACCGATTTTATTACATGCTAAGAATTTAACGCAACTCGTTACAGTTCAAGTGACTGAAAGTATTCGAGTTATTCGTTATGCTATCAAGCTGAGTGACTCAGAGCAGTTTTCAAACATTTTTGATTCGATTTTTATGTTTAGTCGATTTGAAACATAGGACAAAGTATACACGGTGCCCCACATAAGAAGGCATACTACAGAAATCTCGTAAACCAGAAGAATTTTTTCAGACATCTCATCATCATAGTCACAATGTCTTAACAGACATGTTGTGAACTCGTAAAATGCATTTACACATTTTACGAGTTTCTCTTGGGATATCTTTAACATCTTTAATGCAGTAGCTTCCCATTTGCTTTCTGCATCCTCATGCCGTTGACCAGATGGTATCTACTGGTTTATCCGCCTTTAGAAACAATTGCTCACCCCAAGGACAAGAAGGTGTCTTGACTCTTCTCAAGTCGTCCACCCAAAGCTGTTGGTTGAGAAGAGGTTACTGCTTATACCGACAGTAGTTTCGGTTCCTTTTAGTCGCCTTTTACGACACGCAGGATATACTATGAGAGATATTCTAACCCGCCCCCACACGGGGTTTCAGACATCTACTTGTACCGAAAACGGTGATTTAGGTACACCTAAACGGTTCGCTTTAAGTCCCAGGTGTGATACTTAAAGTCACACTAGAATTCACCAAGCATTCTGAATCTGCAGTAATATATAGGATGTTCTATTAAAAAACACAACTTTGACACGTTTCGTGGTTTTGGGACACACTGTATAACATGAAAATATTTTTAAAATGTAGCCTTTATGAGTCTCTATCCATCCGAAATGATTATTTTCTTTTTCATCAGATACTTTAGCCATAATGCTCCGTGTCGAATAACGTGAATAACCTGGAATATAATACACAAGTATGTCGATTTTACTGATTTTAGATCTAATCCATCTATACACCCCATTTTATCGGCCGCTATGCTGCCCGTGTGGGGGCGGGTTAGAATATCTCCCATCGTATATCCTGCGTGTCGTAAAAGGCGACTAAAAGGAACACCGAACTACTGTCGGTATAAGCAGTAACCTCTTCTCAACCAACAGCTTCGGATGGACGAGTTGAGAAGAGTCAGGACACCTTCTTGTCCTTGGGGTGAGAAATTGCCCCTACGGGCGGATGAACCAGTAGATACCATCTGGCCAACGGCATGAGGATGCAGAAAGCAAATGGGAATCTACTGCATTAAAGATCTTGAAGATATCCCAAGAGAAACTCGTAAAATGTGTAAATGCATTTTACGAGTTCACAACATGTCTGTTAAGACATTGTGACTATGATGATGATGCAAGGGGCGGCAATTTTTAGCACCAGGGCTCGTATGACCCCAGGAACGGCCCTGCTTGCACATCAGCCCAGAATTTGAAATTGGAGACAAAGCTGCAGTTTTGTCTTACTAATAGGGTGGAGAAAACCTAGAAATACCCAGCAGACGGTGCGATATTACTGCGTATTACAGATCGTTGACCTTTACAAGCAATCATGGCATTTCGTGTTTTAATGGTTTCGTGTTTGAGCTAATACAAAATGTTCACTCATAGGAAAATCTGATTTATAAGTAGACGGTTTTAAACGCTAATAACGATTATACTTATAATTACGAATCAATTATATGGTATGATTGGAATTATGCCGGGAGTCCAATAACGAGAAAAAAAGGGGAAAGTAATCGAAAGTATAGAATAGAATAAATACTAATTTAGGTCTAGTGAGCAAGTTGACTTGAGTATACAGTTGGTAGGCTGCTGTCACATAGATAGCAAGATGGCATTACTAGAGGTCTTAAATATTGGTTAATATGAAAATATAAATATAATATAATATAAAAATAAATAAAAATAATAGTGGAGGGCAAAGTCGAGGACACAAGAGAGGTCCGAGAAGAAGACAATTTTCATAGCTGAAGAATGTGAAAGACTGGATAGGTCGAAATACACAGACACTGCTCAGAACTGCAAAAGACAGGGAAGGATTTTCCGAAGTCGTTGCCAACATTTTGTAAGAAGATGGCACTCGAGATGGCACTATTAGGAAGAAGAAAAAGAAATTATAAAACATCTGAAAATGGGCTCGTCATATCTATGGTTTGACAACATCAGCTTTCTATTTCCAATTTTGAGTTTCAGTCTCATTTGACGAAAATTAAAAATTTCAGAATTTATTCAGATTTGCTGAAATATCAAAAATCTTTATTTGGCTTTACATTAGGATGAAATCTTGTTTTCTGGATAATTCGAGGGTGCTGATTTTGAATCCGGTGATAATTTTGAGTGTCAGTATCGTTTGACCAAAAATCAAAAAATTCAGATCTTTCATCAGATGCTTATTAGGTTTAAGTACGTAAAAAATTGAAAATGTTTTGGCTTTCTACTACGATAAAACCTAAATGTTTTGTATAATTTGAGTGTACTTATTACAAATTCGGTCGCACTTTTGAGCTTCAGTAGTATCGTTTGACGCAATTGAAAAATTTCAGATGTCAGATCTTCGGGTTTACCTAACAAAATTAAAAACCTTTATTTGGCTTTCTATTAATATAAAATCTCGTGTTTTGGATAATTTGATGGTGTTGATTACAAATAATCCGGTCGCAGTTATGAGTTTCAGTATCGTTTGACGAAAATAAAAAAATTCAGTAGATATTTCAGATCTTCAGGTTCACCTAAAAAATTGAAAATCCTTATTTGGCTTTCTATTAAGATGAAATCTCGGATTTTTGATATTTTGAGGGTGCTGCTTACAAATCCGGTCGCGGGTTTGAGTTTCAGTATCGTTTAATGAAAATCCAAAAATTCAAATCTCTGAGATATCAGGTTTACCTAAAAAACACAGAGCCCTATATCTTTTTTTTTCGTCCTCATGTAATTTCCACTTCCACCTTAAAATCAATTTTTTTTGTCGAGTATTAAACTTCTGCTATTAAAAAGTGGACCACCCTCTATAGCACATCTCGCTATTTTCTCGTTTTAATGGTTTCGTGTTTGAATAAATACAAAATGTTCACTCATAGCACTCTATAGCACATCTCGCTATTTTCTGATACTCCATTTTTTTTATTTGAACCTGAGTATACAATTAACCTACAAGGATGGAAAACACCAAAATACCAAGAATAAGACGATAGCAGCTTAGCTGGCTAAAACATTTTCTTCTACAGAATGTGAACCAACGTTCTCACAGTTTTTTCTGAATAATACGTAAAAAGTGCGCTAGAAATAACAATTTGTTGTTATAAGCATTGTTGTATAAACGTGAATACATCTCGATTATTTACCGAACCTTGATGAGACAACCTTCTACACCGCTCCAGTACGATCGTTGAACGAACAAAAAAAAGTTGACGTAAGTCCAAGGTCTTGATACAGCGTCTATAGTCGAGATCCTACAAGTTTTTGCTGCTCACTTTGATCGGATTCACTATTGTTTTATCATAAGCAAATATACACTTTTGGGTATTATTGAAATAAAATATTTCTAGAACTGGAATTTAAACCTATTCATAATATAATCGTAAAGGTACAAATTTTGTATCAAAGGCAAAAACATCAGTAGGTATCTAAATCTACTTGGTTTTTTTTACATCACAAGACACAAATTCTAAGTCCCTTCGTTTTTATAATAAGCAAACCAATGTTCGAATGTACGTAAAAAGTGTATGATGCTGCTAGGTTTTTCATTCAAAGATCAATGGACAACCCATTATGAGTACAACAAATTTTTCAGTTTTACAACCCCCCACCCTCCAACCACCACAAATTCACCCTCACCCAAGAAAACGTAGAAATGATCAGGAACCCCTAAAACGCCTAAAAACAAAGTTGAGCCATTTTTATATTTTTAGTTTTTTTTATTATTGCCGCGCCGTCACTGACCCGATTTTTCCAAAACATACGCGTTTTCCATCCTCGCCTTGGGAGTATACTATGTCAAAATTTCATTAAAGTCAATTGCACAATTTTCGCGTTACGAACGATCTAAAATAATACTCGTATGTATACATCACAAATAATTCTAAGTCTCGTGGTTTCTATAATAAGCATGCAACGTTCGGATGGACCTAAAAAAGTGGTTCATGCCGATAGGTTTTTCATTCACATATCAATGGACAGCCCATTATGAATACAACAAATGTTTCAGTATAACAACCCCCACCCCCCAAACCACCCCAAATTCACCCCCACCCAAGAAAAACTATAAAATGATCAGGAACCCCTAAAACGCCTAAAAACGAAGTTTGAGGCATATTTGAAATTTTTCGTTTTTTGCTAATTACTCCGCCTCCCGTATAACGGTTTTCAAATTTAGGTATAGGAACATTACCTACTACGACCCCACAGCATAACGCTGCCCAAATTTCATCACCATCCATGCAGCGGTTACTGAGATTAAGAGGGTAGAAAAACGCGCAGACAGATAGACAGACAGACAGACCGACGGACAGACATCCGACAGACCGACGGAAATGAGTGACGTTATGTACACATCATAAAACGCCCAAAAAGTGTATTAACTCAAAATCGAAAATTTTCGCGATCACAATACTCCCCTCACCTACCGGTGTGGGAAGTAAAAACAATAGACAACAATAGGAAACATCAGAAAACAACAGAAAACAACAAAAAACAACAGAAAATAACAAAAAACACCAGAACACAACAGATAACAACTGAATACAACTGAAAACCACAATTTTTGCGATGCTTATTAGGGTGGCAAGTTGCCATTATTATAAAAATGCTCGCAAATTATTGAGTAACTAATGTCAGCAATTATTCGTATACACCATTTAATAAATATTACGTAAATTTAATTAAACCAATAATAACGTTTACTTTCGCTATAAATCCATGTAATTTCGTCCACGTCCAATCTCAACTTTCTTACAAATGTATGCAAGTATTTGCATAGATATGTTAGACGTGCCTTACATTCTATGATTTGATACCAAGGGCAGTGGCGGGTACATGTAAGAAGGCCAGAAGGCCTAGTCCGAACATTTTAGTTATTTTAACTGTTATTCAGTGAACCGCGAATTTTGTGAAAATATCCACCCCCAGGAATTTTGAACAACAAACGGCTCAGACAGAAACAAAAGAATCAGTGCCCACGACCACGAATCACCCGGTAGTGCGATTTTTGTGCTGTTCGAAAACGAACTTTTTCTTAGAAATCTCTTCGGAATCACAGTGATTATAAAATCGCAATGGCAGTCTCAACCAGTGTTGCCAGACTTTTCGGACGAGTTTCCTTCAACCGAGTGGCAAAAACCCTTCATAACCTTCAAAACAGTGGCGGGTGCAAACAAACACTCATATCAAAAACGACGTTTTTGAATGAAAATATGAAAAAACAAAAGAAACAAAATATTTATAATATAAATCATAAAAAAACAAAATTAAATATAAAACTCTCATAACATAAACGGCATTTTTTGATAAAATATAAATGAAACAAAAAAAAACATCTTTATAATGTAAATAATATATAATTATACATAGCAACCAAAGCTATATATTTAAATTTATATAAGTGGAGACATCCACTTATCTAAAATGGAAGATCTCATTAATTCTAAATATCTAAATGCTCCGAGTTCCGAGATGGCATCAGTAGATTTTGAACCTCCCTATGTAACTGACGACAGCGGCGTAGCAAGAAGCAAGCAAGAATGACGCTAAATATTTTTTCTTATTGCTGTCGATTACTGGTCAATTCATTTTAATAAAATTCAAATTGGTTGGTAAAATTATTGAAATATTTGTTAAATGTACAATTTTGCATAAAAATCCTTCAAATTTGGATGAAAACCTTCAATCGTTCAATAGTTATAATTTTAGTTGAAAACCCTTCATATTGAAGAAAATCCTTCAATTCTGGTAACACTGGTCTCAACTGTGATTATGGAATTATAGCTATGAAGATCGCTAGTCCGCCACTGTTCGTGACTTCTGTTGAACATCACACCATCAGAGAAGGCAAAAGCGAGCAGCATATTGAAAAGAAAGTAAATTCAAAGCAAAACGAATCGTTTGATTGGTATGTCAGTCATTACACAAAGTGTAAGTTTCCTAAATACTCTTACCGCTAACCATAGAATTCATGCGTAATACTGATTTTGATTTCGATCTGTTCGACATAAAAAACGCAGATGTATGATGTTTCTGCAATAGCATACAAGGATCGCATTATTTTCAATTTAGAGAATCTAGTGGATATAGAGGTTCTTTATCTGGGACCTACGGTATCTAGAGGGTCTACAGGACCTCGAGAATCCAGAGAATTCAAAGCATCGAAAGAGTCTAGAGAACTTAGAGGATCTGGAGGTTCTAGAGAATCTATATGATCTAGAGGACCTCGAGAATTCAGAAAATCCAAAGAATCAAGACAGTCCAGAGAATCTAGACGAGATGTATGTTCTAAGGGATTTACAGAATCTAGAGTGTCTAGAAGACATCGATCGATAATCTAGAGAATCCATAGAATCTAGACAGTCCAGAAAATCTAGATCATCTGGAGGTTTTAGAGAATCTTTAGGGTCTAGAGGACCTCGAAAATCTAGAGAAGCTAAAGAATCTAGAAAGTCCAGATAGTCTAGAGGATCTGGCTGTCCTCGAGGATCTACAGGAACTGGAGGACCTCGAGACTCCAGGGAAATTCAAAGAGTCCAGAGAATCAAGAGAATCGAATCCAGATAGTCTAGACGTTCTAGATGTTCTAAAAGATCTGCAGGATCTAAAGGGTCTAGAGGACTTCGAGAATTCAGACAATTCAAAGCACCGCAAGAGTTCAGAGAATACACAGAATCGAGAGAATCTAAATGATTTGAATATTCTAGAGAATCTGTAGGGTCTAGAGGACCTCGAGAACCCAGAGAAGCCAAAAAATCTAGAGTCTAGAGAATCTAGAGGATCTGGCGGTTTTAGGGGATCTAGAGGACCTCGAGAATCCAAAGAATTGAGAGAATCCAGACAATCTAGAAGGTCTAGAGGTTCTAGAGAATCTACAAGATCTAGAAGGTCTAGAGGACCTCGAGTATTCAGAGAATCAAGGAAATCTAGAGAATTTAGAAAACCTAGAAAAACTAGAACATATAGAAATAATATATTTCGGAAAATTGGGAAAATTCTGAAAAATCATAAACTTTTAAATCTCCTGAAAATTTATGAAATCCAGAAAATTATGAAACCAGGAGGTCAATAGAATATTAAAACCACGCATTGTTTAAAACCTTTCACTGAGGAATTGGACCAAATCTAATAAATCAAAAGAGGAGATACAAGACACAAAACCTCCACTTCGCTAAAAAGCACTACCTACTCAGTGTGTCGTTCAAACTGATATGTTACATTCTACTACATAAACATTGTAATTGCTCCACTGTCGTTACCTATACGCAAGTTCATACACGTATATGTACAGTTTATATAAATTTGATTGCCGGCGATTTAGTGTGATTAACAGTTGCTCAACATGTGGAGTGCAGTTGCAAACTTTTATATTGGAAACGATGTCGTAAATCGCTGTCGGAACGAATTTTAATATCAATTGCGAGACGAGCGTAATGAATGTCAGTAATAAACTTGTTACAGGCACAACTCTTTGCGCATTCGTCACTTACAATGTATGTATACTTGAGTCGAATTGCCATTGGCCACTTGTTGATTACACTGAGCGCCATGCATTGAGGCATTTGCATCAACAGTCAGAATATTCAAATCTTTTTAGTTTCATCAAGAGTCATTCCCATTTTTAGTGCTAAACTAGACCGTCAATACGATGAACTTGGAACTATAGTTTCGAACTGTTATTCAATTTATTCTAACTAGAAGAACAACTGTAGAACTACATTTGTAAAAGTGAAGAAAGTTCTTTACAGCAGATACAGGGTGAGTTTTTAGTAGCGGCTCGGTCGATAACTCCACTACTGTAGAAGATAGAGAAAAAAGTTGTACACAAAAGTTGTAGCCACGGATATGTTCCTTGCTTAGAAAATATTTTGATTTATACAGGGTGATCCATAACTACGTGGTGAAGCAAACATGTATTTTTTTTAAATGAGACACCCTATATATTATCCCATTTTTAGATTCTACTAATAATTTCTCTTCTCACAATATGAGGTATAATAACATTATACAGGGTATTTCAAAAGTTATGATCAATTTTATATCCAAATCGCTGTCAAACGAACGTACTGTATATCAAAAAGTAATGAATCAAAAATTATTTTTTTTACTTGAAAAGATTAAAAATATCTTCTAGTTTTAAAATCGGCTATAAAAAAAGCCCGCGATGCATAATCGTATATTTTTAATGTAACCCCCAATATTTTATTATACCAGAGAATTGATTTTAATATGCTCTTTCATCTTTCTATAACACTTGTTGTACCTACGTCCACCAGTTTCCGAGATATTTCGATTTTTCGGTAAATTTAAAATATAGCTTCTATTTGTGTACTGAAATTTATTTATTTTGAGAAAGTACTATAGAATTTGTTTTTTATTTAACTAACAACTAAATTATAAGGTCATGATAGTATTTGATGAAGTCAAAACCCTGAATCATCGAGATAATAAAGTCAAGTATGCCGAGGAAACAATTTTGTAGGCGTGATGCATAATTATCAAGCAGATTTATCAGGTAGGCTTTGAAATATATTGACAGTTTTCATAACCTACTCAGTAGTTCCGTACTGTGTGAAAAACGAGATTTAAACATTAATTTTTCCATTGAGGGTATTTAGGAGAATCTTTGAGAAATTGCCTACTTGCCTCTAGAATATATCAACTATGAACAGTAATATCCAGAACGGAGGCACTAAAACTAATGCGTTAGAAAGATTGGAGAATCATTTTATTTGGACTGTGTCGTTTAATATTTCATAGCTTACCTGATAGATACGTTTGATAATTACACGTGGCGTCTATAAAATCGTTTTCTCAGCACACTTGACCTGTAATATCTCGTTAATTCCGTGTTTTGACTTGATCAAGTACTATTATGGCCTTATATTTTAGTTGCCTGTTAAGTAAAAATAAAATTTGATAGTATTTTCTCAAAATAAATAAATTTTAGTAAACAAATAGAAGGTATATTTAATATTTGTAGAAAAATCGAAATATCTCAGAAACTAATGAATGCAGCCATAAGAAGTGTTATACAAAGATGAAAGAGCATATTAAAAACAATCCTTTGGTATAATAAAATATTGGGGGTTACATTTAAAAAAATAGAGAAAATCTAGATTTTGCCTTCTGCATCACCCTGTATACGAATATGCGTTGCGGGCTTTTTTTATGGCCTATTTTAAAACTAGAGAATATTTTTTATTCATCCGAGTAAAAAAATGATTTTTGATTCATCACTTTTTGATATACAGTACGTTCATTTGACAGCGATTTGGATATAAAAATGGTCATAACTTTTGAAATACTCTGTATAATGTAACAATACTCTATATTGGGAGAACGGAAATCATTAGTAGAATTTGAATATGGAATCATATACAGGGTGTCTCATTTAAAAAAAATGCATGTTTGCATCACCACAAAGTTATGGATCACCCTGTAAAAATCTAAATATTTTCTAAGCAAGGAGCATATCCGTGGCTACAACTTTTATATACAACTTTTTTCGTTATCTTCTACAGTAGTGGAGTTATCGACCGAGCCGGCACTAAAAACTCACCCTATATATACAGGGTGTCCCACGACGATTAAGACTAGCAATATATCGGAACTGGGCAGTAGTAGCGAATTATGATTTTGAGGGTGTAAATTAGAGCAAATATAGTATCTTTTCTTATTATTGTGTCACCCAATGAGGTATTTGTTTTTGGTCACGTGACGTCCGATTCAAAATTTTAATGGGACACCCTGTATATTTGTGACTTTTTGTGTTTCTCCCGATAAAACAATTCCAACAAACTAGCACACTTGGGGTCTAAGGTGATTAATTCAAGAGCTCCAGGTACTTAAAGGATGGTACCACTACCATTGATTATAACATGAACCCCATGAGTTAAATTACTTTGGTACCTAGTATTTCATAACGATAGTGGTACAGGATATCCGCAGGGTTAGAATATCTCCCATCGTATATCCTGCGTGTCGTAAAAGGCGACTAAAAGGAACCGAACTACTGTCGGTATAAACAGTAACCTCTTCTCAACCAACAGCTTTGGGTGGACGAGTCAGGACACCTTCTTGACCTTTGGGTGAGAAATTGCCCCTAAAAGCGGATGAACCGGTAGATACCATCTGGTCAACGGCATGAGGATGCAGAAAGCAAATGGGAAACTACTACTAAAGATATCCCAAGAGAAACTCGTAAAATGAGTAAATGCATTTTACGAGTTCACAACATGTCTGTTAAGACATTGTGAGTATGATGATGAACAGAGTATACATGTTCTTGGGAGGTCGACCCATGACATGTATCAATGTTTAATCCCATTTTTCAACCCCCCCCCTAGGGGGTGACATTATTGAACGCCTTCCGTATCCTTTCAGAAAGCGTTATGTGATCATCAAATGCATCAGTCATCATGCAACTTCTTCATAGCAGCGGTAGTCTGGTATATAGGCTTTGCCCAGTCTAAAAAAAATTGTCGGCGATTACAATACTCCTGACCTATGGTGCGAGGTGTGAGAAGTAAAAGGACAGTAAGTCAGTAACATTCGTCTTGAAATGTGCATCCATTGAACTTTAAATTCCCATTATGTTTATGATCTTGACCTTTTAGAATGCAATCTCTTTGAAGTTTACACATTTCTATGTATAAACAGTCTGGCAGAACCGTGCCTGTACCTGAGTTTGTTATTTCCATTATTTCTGTATATAGACAACAATGTGGATCGTTCATTTTCCATACATAACACAATGGTTGCTTGTTATTTCATAGTAAATGTTTGCACAGAATATTATAGGTACATATTTGTCTACTACTTAGTACGCTCTAGCTTTGTTTTGTACAAATATAATCGATAAACGCATAAAAATACGATATGTGTGAAATGAGATCGGTTATCATGGATTAAATATACGCAGTGAAGCATAGATGTGTTACATACAGAATGAATAATTTCTTGAATTAATTTTTTTAGTAACAGTGAGACTATAACTCACTTGATCGCGCTCTCCCCAAATTACCACTTTGTGGACTCCAGATTATGGTAAAATTCAAATTCAATGCTTCAAAAACCGAGTACTGTTCACGTCCAAACAAAATGTGCCCAAGCGTTAAGAAGTGAAAAAAAGTTTCAATTTTACAACCCCCACTTCCAAACCACCCCAATTTTACCCCCACCCAAAGAAAAATAGAAAATGACCAGGAAGCCCTAAAACGCCTGAAAACGTTTGAGGAATATATTTGAAATTTTTCGTTTTTTGCTAATTACTCCTCCGCCCATGCACCGATTTTCAAAATTGTAGCAACATTACCTACTACGACCCCACAACATATCGCTACCCAAATTTCATCAAAATCTATGCAGCGGTCACTGAGATTAGGAGGCTAGAAAAACGCCAACAGACACACAGACCGACAGACAGACCGACAGGCCGACCGACAGACAGACCGACCGACAGACAGGCAGACAGACGGAAATGAGTGACGTGGCTTTTCGTTATGTAGGCATTATAAAACGTCCAAAAAGTATATTATCCCAAAATCGAAAATTTTCGCGATCACAATACTCCCCTCACCTATCGGTGTGGGATGTAATATAACCGAGAACCGATCCAAAGCTTCTGCTAACTATATTCTTGTCGGGGAATGATATACATATAGGAATAGGAGACCTAAAATGCAACAAATTTAGCTTAATATATATGTATGGAGAAAAATTAATGGGTTTTAAGATTTTTACTTCCCACACCGATAGGTGAGGGGAGTATTGTGATCGCGAAAATTTTCGATTTTGAGATAATACACTTTTTGGGCGTTTCATGATGTCTACATAACGAAAATCCATGTCACTCATTTCCGTCGGTCTGTCTGTCTGTCGGTCTGTCTGTCTGTCTGTCGGTCTGTCTGTCGGTCTGTCTGTACGCGTTTTTGTGTCCTCGTAATCTCAGTAACCGCTGCATGGATTGTGATGAAATTTGGGCAGCGATATGCTGGGGGGTCGTAGTAGGTAATGTTCTTATAATTTTGAAAATCGGTGCAGGGGCGGCGGAGTAATTAGCAAAAAACAAAAAAAATTAAATATTCCTCAAACTTCGTTTTTAGGCGTTTTAGAGGTTCCTGATCATTTTTTACTTTTTTTTGGGTGGGGGTGAAATTGGGGTGGTTGGGGGGTGGGGGGTTGTAAAATTGAAAAATTTGTTGCTTTCATAATAGACTGTCCACTGACCCATGAAGGAAGACCCAGCAACATAAATAACTTTTTTAGGTCCATGCGAACATTGCCTTGCCTATTGCAGAAACCAAAGGACTTAGAATTTTTTCTGGTGTAAACATACGAGAGTATTGCTTTAGATCCTTCTATATTGTGTTACAAGGAAACTGTTGAATTGATGTTAATGAAATTTTGACACAGTATTACTACCGTGGCGAGGATGGAAAACGCGTATGGTTTTTATAAATCGTACCAGTGGCGGTGCAGAAATAATAAAAAAAGTAAAAGAATAAAAACAGCTCAAACTTCGTTTTTAAACGTTTTAAAGGTTCCTGATCATTTTCTGCGTTTTTTTTGGGTGGGGTGGTTAGGGGGTGGGGGGTTGAAAAACTGAAAAATTTCTTGTATTCATAATAGGCTGTCCACTAGCCTGTGAAGGAAGAACTAGCGACATAAATCAACTTTTTAGGTCCATCCGAACATTGCCTAGCGTATTACGGAAACTAAGGGACTTAGAATTTTCTTTATACATACATACGAGTATTTATTGCTTTAGATCTTTTTGTACTTTGTAACGTGGACACTATTAAATTGATTCTAATTAAATTTTGACACAGTATTATTACCGTGGTGAGGATGGAAAACGCCTCGGAAAACGCGTATGTTTGTTAAATATCTTGCCAGTGGCAGCGTATATAGCAATAATCAAAAAACTAAAAGTTTGAAAACAACTCAAACTTCGTTTTTATGGTTTAGGCTGTCCATTGACCTCTGAAGGAAAGACTTAGCGGCATGAGACAATTTTAGGGGAGGAAAGGCTGCCGATGATTTGGTTGCAAGGAGATCTCAGACTAAAGCTTCATGCTATGGGAAAATAATAAACTGATATCACAGTAATGTGTGGGAAGTACTGAGTCAATCAACTTGACTCCATTTTTTTATTATAATTTATATTATTGTATTATATTTATTATAATTTACTATTATTATAACTGCCTTGTACTAAACGAATTATGTTGTCAGAGAAAAGAAAATATTTGATCGGCAGGGGCTTCTTAGCTCCCTAGTTCAGGGTATTATTTGGTCCACGAAAATCGGTTGAAATCAAAGGTCATCGCCCAAAATATTACACATTTGGCAACGATATAAATCTGTGTTACCATTTCTCACCGAGTTTTCTATTCTGCGCCATTTTTTAGATTCTATCAACCTATCTGCCGAAGTACATGGCTCTTGCGATAACACTTAAAAGGATTACGCCGAGGTTGTTTATATCCACGCCCCAAATTGCACATCAGCTACTACTCGTACACATCTTGTTGGCTCTGAGACGCTCAACTCGTAGTCGTAGTCTTGTAGTAGTGTCCTGCAGTGGCTGATTTAGAAGGTGGGCGTATGAGCCCCCTAGATCCCTACGGAAGCATTTCTATAAATAAGTTTGAGAGCTTTTTTAACTTCCCACACCGATAGGCGAGGGGAGTATTGTGATCGCGAAAATTTTCGATTTTGAGATAATACACTTTTTGGGCGTTTTATGATGCCTGCATAACGAAAATCCACGTCACTCATTTCCGTCGGTCTGTCTCTCGGTCTGTCTGTACGCGTTTTTCTGTGGGGTCGTAGTAACTAATGTTCCTATAATTGTGAAAATCGGTGCGTGGGCGGCAGAGTAATTAGCAAAAAACAAAAAATTTTAAATATTCCTTAAACTTTGCTTTTAGGCGTTTTAGGGGTTCCTCATTTTCCTCATTTCCTCATTTTCTACATTTTTTTAGGGGGTGAAATTGGGGTGGTTGGGGGGGGGTTGAAAAGCTGAAACATTTGTTGTATTCATAATAGGCTATCCACTGACCTGTGAAAGAAGACCTAGCGACATAAATAACTTTTTTAGGTCCATCCGAATATTGCCTTGCCTATTACAGCAACCAACGAATTTTTTCTGGTGTAAACATACGAGTATTGCTTTAGATCCTTCTGTATTATGTAACGAAGAAACCATTGAAGATTTTAATGAAATTTTGACACAGTATTACTACCGTGGTGAGGTTGGAAATTCCGTATGGTTTTTATAAATCGTGCCAGTGGCGGCGCAGAAGTAATGAAAAAACTAAAAATATGAAAACAGCTCAGAATTGGTTTTTAAGCGTTTTAGAGGTTCCTGATCATTTTCTACTTTTTTTGGGTGGGGGTAAAATTGGGGTGGTTGGGGGTTGGGAGGGGGGGTGTTGTATTCATAGGAGGAAGTCCACTGACCTGTGAAAGAAAGACCTCATACACTATACACTTTTTTAGGTTTATCCGAATATTGTCTTGCCTACTACAGAAGCCAAGGGAATTTTCTGATGTATGCATACAACTATTGCTTCTAATTGTTCTGTATTCTGTAACATGGAAACTATTGAATTGATTTCAATGAAATTTTTACACAGTGTTACTACGGCGGCGAGGATGGAAAACGTTTATGATTTTTAGAAATCGTGTTAGTAGCGGCGCAGCAATAATAAGAAAGCTAAAAATATAAAAACTTCGTTTTTAGGTGCTTTGGGGGTTTCTGATCGTGTTTAATTTTTTTTGAATGGGAGTGGAATTTCGGTGGTTGGTGGGTGTTGTGTCTCAGACTATAGCTTATATATAACACTGTAACATGTCAAGAAAACATCCTGTATAAGTATATGGTTTATTCCAATCGGCATAATTGCACTATGGAATGATGACACGACATCCGGTCGCCGGTGTTGTAAAACAAGATGTCAGCAGGTCAACCACCTTCCCGGTGCACGTCGACTAATACTATTTTTCAGATTATTGAATATACTGTGGGTACTTTAAGGATGAACATGTGTTTTCATGTCCTAACCCCATAAACTTCAACCCAAAGTATTACATGGCGATCCTGCCACTTGACGATTCCGGGGGTAGTAAATGGTGTTAGATACTAATAAAAGTGCGACCAGATACAAGAGCTGAATGGTGCCAAAGTAAGGATGGGTAATGCCAAGTCGCAAGAAGAGATTGTAATCAACCAGGCTTCCAATGGAGATGCAAGAAGCGAGATAGTAAACACAAAAGGAAGCAGCAATTGTTTCTGTATTTTGGGCCATGAAATATTGCCGAAACAAACTAAGGCAGACCATTAGAAGAGAAATTCACAAAAATGAACTGCAAAAATCCAGAGATGAACTAAGGATGGAAGAAGGAGCTTAACAGTGTTTTTTTTTCAGACCACTTTTTTGTCGAGTATTTCTCTTTCAGTGCTTAAATAGTCTATAAGATGTGGTTATAGGAAGTTGTGAATATTGATGGTACTGGATATGAAAGTGAAAAAAAAAACAATTATGGAGACAATTGTACCGATATTATGAATTTTAGTATAAGCCAGCACGTAAGTTTTATATTTTATTGTTTATAATTGCCGCAAAAATATGGACCCGCTTAGTAAAGTTTATAACTTGAGATATTTTATACTTTAATGGGAGACAAACTTTATGATATTTTGAATTCACTAAAAAATATTAGGTCGTACTTGGTAAAGTTAAATTACGACAGACGAAAAGGCCCTATCGTTGAAACCAAAATCAAAGAAGCAAAAGATTATTATTCTCAATTGAGTAACGAAATTTCTGCTATAAACTTAAAAATAGAAAAATCCGAATTGGATAAAGAGGATATCTTGTCTATTAAAAATACTACAGGGGAGATTAAAAAACTTTACCGAGAAATTTTAGATTTCGGGAATCAAAATTTTAATAAGGAAACATCAAAAATGTCTTCTTTTGATCTAAAGGTAGCTACGAACCTCTTACCGGTCATGGATGATACGGAAGCCACCACTTCTAAATTAATAGAGGCTATAGATTTTTATTCGTCAATGCTTGACAACGATAGTAAACCTATTCTGATCAAATTTGTTTTAAAAACGCGAATTTCTAACAATGCCAAATTGCGACTGAATTTGACATATAATTCTGTGAGTGATTTAATATCTGACATGAAGAAGCATCTTTTAACTAAAAAATCAGACACCGCCCTTCAGGCACGCTTGTTCTCCACTAAGCAAGGAGAAAAATGTATAGCTGATTTCGGTAAAGAATTAGAGGATATTTTTGTAAATTTAACAATTTCTCAAGCCGACGGAAATGCCAGTGCTTTTGATATTCTAAGACCAATTAATGAGAAGGTTGCAATTAAAAGGTTTGCATGCGGCCTTAGAAACCAGAGACTGGGAACAATTATATCTTCCAGAAATTTTGAGTTCTTGAAAGATGCAATACGAGCAGCTCAAGATGAAGAGACTAGTACTCAAAATGACCCATCAGGACAGATTTTAAATTTTTCTCACAGAGGAAGGGGAAATTTTGGAAATTTATCTAGGAGACCAAATAGAGTAGGGAATTCAGGTAGATATAATCAAAATTTTAATAATAGAGGAAATAACAATTCGAATTTTCGCCAAAACCCTCGTAATTTGGTTCATTCTAGTAATCAAAATCAGCGGTTCTTCAGAAATCACGGTGGTCGTACATTCACACGCGGTAATACGAGAGGATCTCGGGCTCTAGGTCACAGAATGCATTTTGCCGAGCAGGCTGAAAATCTGGAAGACTCAACATCTGACCCCCAAGGTTCGACATTTTTTCGTTCCTAAAAATGAAAAGTATAAACATATTTTTACCTATTCGAAATCATGCTCAAATTTTGTTTCTTTTTGTGTAAATAATAAGAAATTAAAATTTCTGGTAGATACTGGTGCATCATTGTGTGCACTTAAATTAAACTGTTTAGATCCACAAATACAATTACATAAAGAAAATATTGAAATCAAGGGCATAGGAGGTAATTTAATTTCCGAAGGATATGTGTATTTAGATCTTAATGTAGGTAATAGAACATTTAATCAAAAATTTTATATTTTTAGTAATTTACCATGTCAGAGCGATGGCATAATTGGAGAAAATTTTTTGAAAAAATATAAAGCTAAATTAAATTACGAAGCAAATACCTTGACTATTTCAAATGATTATACGTTAAAATTATATGCGGACAGTGAAAATATATTAAGTATTCCACCCAGGTGTGAAATTATCCAGTATGTTCCTACAGGATTAGTGAATGAATGTGTAGTTATGCCAGGTGAGTTATGTGAGGGTGTGTTTGTGGCTGGTATAATTGCACAACCAGTAAATGGCAAAGTGCCAATTAAAATTTTAAATACAAGAGAAACAGAAGTATATTTGAGAAATTTTTTACCAAAAGCTGAAAGGTTGAGTGATTATGAGTGTCATCAATTTAATAAGCAAGAAAACTCGGCTACTCGAGTTAAAGAACTGTTTAAAATTCTCAAGCTCAGTCACCTCAATCGAGAGGAACGAGATTCCATAGAGCAAATTTGTGCCAAATTTTCAGACATATTTCATATGCCGGGGGATAAGCTTACGGTTACTAATTTATATAAACAGTCAATTCAGGTTAAACCAGATGCACAGCCAGTATATAAAAAACCATATAGGTTACCTCAAGTGCATAAGGAGGAAATAAATAGGCAAATTTCTCAAATGTGTCAAGACGGGATAATTGAGAGGGCGCAAAGTGCGTGGTCATCCCCAGTTCTGATCGTACCAAAGAAAGGTGATAAGGGTGAGAAAAAAGCTAGGCTAGCTTTGGATTATAGACTCTTGAATCAGTGTCTGGTAGATATAAAATTTCCGATTGCAAGTGTAGTTGATATTTTAGACTCTCTTACAGGTGCTATATATTTTTCACATCTAGATCTTAGTCAGGGCTATTACCAAGTAGAATTAGATGAAGAAAGCAGAAAGTACACAGCTTTCACCACAGATCGGGGTCAATGGCAAATGAGAAGATTACCAATGGGTTTGAAAATTAGCCCTAGTGCCTTCTCAAGGCTAATGACTATAGCGATGGCGGGTCTAAATTACGAAAAATGCTTTGTTTATCTGGATGATCTCATAGTATTTGGCAGAAATCTCTCCGAACACAATAAAAATCTAATAGATGTTTGTACTAGATTGCGGAAGGTAAACTTGAAATTAAATCCTTCTAAATGCGACTTTCTAAGAAAAGAAATTCTATACCTAGGTCATATAATAAGTTCTGAAGGAATATCACCTGACCCAGATAAAATAAAGGCGTTGAAGGAGTATCCTATTCCACAAAATGCAGATGAGGTTAAACGCTTTGTTGCATTTGCTAATTATTACCGCAAGTTTATCCCACATTTCTCAGAAATCGCAGTTCCGCTTAATAAATTATGTAGAAAATATGCTAGGTTCGAGTGGACGGATGAGTGTGATAAATCTTTTAATTGTCTTAAAAATGCGCTGATTGAGCATCCAGTGTTAGACTACCCCGACTTCTCGAAGGAAAATGAATTTATTTTACAAACAGATGCGTCAGATTTTGCTATAGGGGCAGTGTTGTCAAATAAAAATAATAAACCAGTGGCGTATACTAGCCGTAGTTTAAATAAAGCAGAAATTAACTACCCCATTATACATAAAGAACTTTTGGCAATTTATTGGGCTGTAAAGCATTTTCGACCATATTTGTATGGTCGGCGTTTCAAAATTTTAACCGACCATAAACCGTTAATTTATCTTTTTGCTCAAACTGACCCTGGTAGCAGATTGACAAAATTTCGTTTGTGCCTTGAAGAATATGACTTTTACATCGAATATGTTAAGGGAACAGATAATGTTACTGCAGACGCTTTATCGAGGATAACTTTGTCATCAAACGAATTAAAAGATATGAATGCAGGTATGATTGCAGTTATAACCAGAGGGCAGTCTAGACGTAAAGACGGACAGATTGATGAGTTGGTTAAGAAAAGTACTGATAATGGTTGGCTTGATCACCCAAACATTGTGGAAATTCTTAAGCAACCCACTAACTGTACCGAATTAATTCTAGTACCATCCTCAAAAATTAAAAAGTTGTCAGAAAATGTCACTGAACAAGTAGGAGACTTTTATTACGTTCCATTATATCTTACTTTATACGTTGACCAAAAAACTTTATCATCATTGGCGCGAGACGAAATGCTGAAAGATTTGGTTGACATAAGTAAAAAGGCTAACATTGAAGAACTAGTTATTATTAAAAATGAGAATAATACAGAATTTATTAAATTTCTCGGTAGTAAAGTAAAAGAATGTATAAATTGGAGGGGCCCCCGTATAAATGTTGTACAAGGAGTTAGCAAAGTAATGGACAAAGACGAGCAAAGAGTTATCTTAAATGATTTTCATTTACTACCAACCAGTGGTCATGCTGGTATAAATAGAATGACAAATAATATTAAAAAGTATTATTTTTGGCCAGGAATGGCTAGTGATGTTCGAAAATTTGTAAAAAGGTGTGACACTTGCCAAAAACAAAAACATTCTAATCATTATACTAGAGAGCCAATGGTAATAACTTCTACAGCTGATACAGCTTTTCAGAAGATATATTTAGATATTGTTGGTCCACTCCCAGTAGACGTAAATGGATTTGGTTATATTCTAACACTTCAGTGTGAGTTAACAAAATATGTGGAGGCATACCCCCTTAAAACTAAGGATTCCGTATCTGTGGCAAAAGCTTTGGTTGATAACTTCATTTTACGATATGGTGTTCCCCGTGAAATTGCTACAGACAGAGGTTCCGAATTTATTTCTCACACTATGACAGAAACATGTAACATATTGGGAATAAAACAAATTCATTCCACAGCATATCACCACGAGAGTATTGGAGCTCTAGAGAACTCTCACAAAGTTCTAGGTGCCTATTTGAGAATTCAGACTCAAAACCATGATTCTGCATGGAGCACATGGCTTCCATACTGGTGTTTTTCGTACAATACAACAGTACATACGGAAACCAAATACTCTCCTTTTGAGCTAGTTTTTGGAAGAAAATGTCAATTACCAAATAATTTAAATAAACAGGTTGATCCTATTTATAATTTTGACAACTATCCCATTGAATTGAAATATAGGATACAAAAAGCCCAAAATGATGCAAAAAGTAACTTGATACTTTCTAAATCTAAAAGAAAAGAAAATTACGATATAGCAATAAACCCCATTCAGTATAAAAAGGGTGATAAAGTTTTAATTAGAAACGAAACTGGTGATAAAATTACCAGCCCTTGCTTCCTAGGTCCATATTTAGTGGTAGAAGATGTTTCACCAAATGTAAAAATTATTAAAGATAAGAAACATATTTTAGTCCATAAAAATAGAACTAAGTTGTATAATAGCTAGGTAAAATTAGGTTAAGACTATAAGGGTACCCTACTTCCATAATATGTGTATGAATTTTCTTCTATCATTCCCTTCTATAACCTATACTTCCCTTCTTCTTTCGCTTAATATACGATACTTTCTTCTTTGCTTTCATCTAAAATTTTTTGCGTACTATTTAAATACATTATAGTTAGATTGAAATAAATATTTTGAATTACGTTGTAATATATATGTATTGTTGTTTACGAATTTCAATTCTCAAAAATAACAATTGAAATTCTTTTAATTGCCCGGGGAGGTGTAACATGTCAAGAAAACATCCTGTATAAGTATATGGTTTATTCCAATCGGCATAATTGCACTATGGAATGATGACACGACATCCGGTCGCCGGTGTTGTAAAACAAGATGTCAGCAGGTCAACCACCTTCCCGGTGCACGTCGACTAATACTATTTTTCAGATTATTGAATATACTGTGGGTACTTTAAGGATGAACATGTGTTTTCATGTCCTAACCCCATAAACTTCAACCCAAAGTATTACAACACTGTAATGTGTGGGAAGTACTGAGTCAATAAACTTGACTCCTTTTTCAATTTTAACGGAATTCTAATAATTACTCAAAATCCCCAAAGAAAAATAGAAAATGATCAAGAAGCCCTAAAACGCCTGAAAACGAATTTTTTGCTGTTTTAATATCTTTAGTTTTTTTGATAATTACTGCTCCTTCACTTACATAATTTCTAAAAACCATATGCGTTTTCTATCCCCGCCACGGTAATAACACTGTGCCAAAATTCCATTCAAATCAATTCAATAATTTCCACCTTACACAATACAAAACGTATAATTATGTATACGTCAGGAAATTTTAAGTCCTTTGGTTAACTGAAATAGGCAAGGCAATGTTCGGATACACCTAAAGTATATTATACCGCCAGGTGTTTCTTTCACAGGTCAATGGACAGCCTATTACGAATACAACAAATTTTTCAGTTTTACAACCCCTAAAACACTTAAAAACGAAGCTTTTTTATAACTGAGCAGACCGCGCAGGCAGAGCCTGAATACCAGAGTACCGCGGCTGCTGTGAAAGGGTTATGTTAGGGGAAGTTTGTTAACGCGAGATTTGAATGGGCCAATACCCGCAGGCCCAATAAATACATCTTCTGGCAGTCCATTCCAAGCCTTGGACACCCTGGGAATAAATGTGCGGTTGTACCGCTCAGTTCTTGATGTATGAAGAACGACCGTCTTAGGATGAGATGCAGTGGTCGCACGGGTACATCTGATAGGAGCGGTGAGCGGCGGAACGATAGAGGATAGCTTAGAGGAGCAGATTCCGTTGGAATATCGGTAGAAGAGTGATGAGAGGTCTCCAACAACCCAGGTGTGAAAGTGACTGAAGGTGGCGCGTTAAGGCCGGATCGCCAACTAGTCGAATTGCCCTTCTCTGGACGGCATCAAGTATAGACAGGGTAGTAGGGGCAGCAGCTCCCCAGACATGAGAGCAATACTCTAGGCCAGGTCTTATCTGGGCTTTATATAGCGTGAGGAGGTTGCATGGTGAGAAACACTTTCTGGCTCTAAATAGGTACCCAAGCTTTTTACCAGCAGCTGTTGCAATTGATGCGACGTGTTCGTGTCAGATCAGATTTTCTGTAATGTTGACTCCTAACAGCTTGAATGAGTGACTCCTTGGCAGAGCCCGGTTGTTCATTAGAACCTGGTGTTGGCTTGGGCACTTCTTGTTTGATAGCGTACAATACTGGGTCTTGGAGGCATTAAATTTAACCGTATTCTTAAACCCCCAAGCGGTAATGGTATCGAGATCCTTTGAAAGTGAAGCTGCCACTGCCAGTCTTCTGCGTTCCAGCTCGACCACAGAGATCTGTCTATTGCTCATGATGCCTGCATGCAGCGTACTGTCATCCGCAAAACTGTGGATTGGGGTTGAGGGAAGTTTGAGGAACGCTGAGAAAAAAAAGGTTGCAGTTGATGAAATGCGGTAGGACTAAATACACTAATAATAAACAAATTAATTTGCCATAATTAGTTCTGTCTTCTCTATTCTGTTGGGCCTCACCTAGTGACCTGGTGTTGAGATCTTGACAGTTCCATTAGTCCATTACAGAATGCAGAATAAGCGATGTTGTATAAACGGATATAAAACAATCAGCAACTCTGAATAATCGTTCAGAAACAAAGCTGGCGCTCCCCAGTTATTGCGTGAGAAATATTTAATTGAATGTTTCATAACATCTTCTTGACGCCTCTATACTTCAAATGATAATGTTACCGTAATGAAGAATGTAATTGTTATTGTTGATGCTTTATGTGTCCAATTACGCCTTAACATTTCATATTCTGAACGCCTTGCCTGTGTTTGTGCAAAAAAATTCCCATTTTAAAGTATTTACAGTTAAGGTTGCATTGGCAGAGCAATAAAATAAAATTTCGTGTTTCCATAAATCGTGATATGGGAACAATAGTGTAATTTTTTTCCGAAGATAAGATTGATGTCACATTCAATAGAATTATCGTTTATTCGTTCAAAATATTGCACAATTTTGAAGTTCTTAGAATACTCAATGATAAACACATTAGGAACAGGAAATTCCAAAAAATTTACATCTTACAGGTCTCTCAGTTTCTATTGCCTTAGAAAAATATGTTTTTGAGAGTACCTAGTAGAGTAGGTATATATTTTGCAAACTGATCAAACATTGCCTCCCGATATACTTCACTATATAATTTCAAATAAAAGATCAGGGTACTATGTATAAGATGTCTAATTATGCATATATTATGTAATGCTCACAGCGTTATAAAATATAAACATAAACAAAGGTAAGAAGTAAAAAGCAGTCATTTCGTTATCAAATAAAAGACTATTTCGCGGCAATATTAAAATTTGTAAAACATAGTGTTGTAAATTGTTTATCACGACTGCTTAAAGTTGAATGAAGCATCATCCCCATAATTCATACCTGGTATTCTGTAAAAACTTCAGCATCAAGAATACCTTAATATTATATATTCACGTGTTGTGTTCTTTACTGTTCTAATTTGCAAATAGCCAGGTATCCATTCCATTATAGCTATTCGTATACAATAGAAGCCAGCACACTTTAAAAGTGCATTCAGCAAATTCCCACAATCAAAGAACATTGCTAATTGTTGAAATTTAGACGGCAGATCAAGAGATACCAGTATAAGTTTGTGCATTCAGAGAAACTGCGTGTGCCGTGTGATCCTTTTTTATTTTCGCCGAATTTCCTTTCGTCGAGTCAAGTAGTGTTGAGTTTCACAACAGCCATGGGAATATTTAGCTGTCTTCAAGTTACAAGACAACTGCTATAACCACCGCCTTATTCTACTTACGTCATAACACTCATCATATTATGTCAACATTACGTAAATGTAGGGCCTGCGTTAAATGTTACAATACGTACATGTCTACACGTAAAACAAGTACAAGATAATCGTTTTCTTTATAATTGCAGTTTTAAGTAATCAACAAATAAACGATGAACGGTTGAGACGCTCCAGAAAAAAAACTTGGAGGTATACGGTTTCTTTCAAAGAGACGACTATAAATATATAATTTAGTTACAGTGAATAAAAAATAATGTTTCCCCCATTTCTGTATCGAGATTGAGATGAAAATTTGATGTGTCGGCATTTCGCAAACGCATAAGAAGGAAGTAGGTAATCCAGTCATTTGGCCAGGCTCACGTCGCGTCGTTGCTCTCGATATTTCAAAGGCATTCGATCAACTGTGGCATGCACCTCTCCTAAACAAGCTCCCGTCTCATGGGCTCCCTGTTAAGCTTTGTGGTTGGCTCGCAGACTTCCTCTCAGGTCGGAAAATCTCTGTCGTAGTATACGGCTTTTTCCTCTTCTTTCCATAGCATCAATGCCGGTATCGGTATTGGCTCCTACATTGTTTCTGCTTCACATTAATGATCTACTATCTAGGACTACAAACCCAATCCACAGTTTTGCGGATGACAGTACGCTGCATGCAGGCATCATGAGCAACAGACCGATCTTTGTGGACGAGCTGGAACGCAGCAGACTGGCAGTGGCAGCCTCACTTTCAAAGGATCTCGTTACCATTACCGCTTGTGGGTTCAAGAATATGGTAAAATTTAATGTTTCCAAGACCCAGTATTGTACGCTATCAAACAAGAAGTGCCCAAGCCAACACCAGGTTCTAATGAACAACCGGGCTCTGCCAAGGAGTCATTCAAGCTGTTAGGTGTCAACATTACAGTAAATCTGATCTGGCACGAACATGTTGCGACAATTGCAACAGCTGCTGGTAAAAAGCTTGGGTACCTAAAAAGTACTTTTCACCATGTAACCTCCTCACGCTATATAAAGCCCAGATAAGACCTGGCAGTAACCATGTAACCTCCTCACGCTATATAAAGCCCAGATAAGACCTGGCTTGGAGTATTGCTCTCGTGTCTGGGGAGCTGCTACCCCTACTATACCCTATCTATACTAGATGCTGTCCAGAGAAGGGCAATTCGACTAATTAGCGACCCGGCCTGAACGCGCCACCTCCAGCCACTTTTTCACCGGAGTGTTGTTGGTGACCTCTCGCTCTTCTACCGATATTCAAACGGAATCTGCTCCTCTCAGCTATCCTCTATCGTTCCGCCGCTCACCGCTCCTATTAGATGCACCCGCGCAACTGCTGCACCCCATCCTAAGGCGGTCGTTCTTCATACATCCAGAACCGAGCGGTACAACCACACATTTATTCCCAGGGTGTCCAAGGCTTGGAATGGACTGCCAGGAGATGCATTTATTGAGCCTGCGAGTGTTGGCCCATTCAAATCCCGCGTTAACAAATCTCTCCTAACATATAACCTTTTCACAGCAGCCGCGGTACTCTGGTATTTGGGCTCTGTTTACTCGGTCTGCCCAGTTACAAAAAAAAGGTACCTAATTATATAAAAAAAACTCTAAAAAATATTCAGTTCAAATTTGTGTGCAATTATTCAAACGTTTTAAAAAAAATGCTATTATTGAACATTATCATTCCTTCATAAACCATAATTAAAACTGTCGACCTTCCTGAATAAATTTGACAAAAATACCAACTCCGAAACAGTTGAATGTCACGCCTTTTAAGCTCTCGTCGCTACGCCTCTGTGTAAAATTAACAAACCTTAAGGCGTCTACGCCATCTCTTAGTCAGAGGATTAGTCCAAAGGATAGTCAGACTTAAAAGTTCACAAACAATAATACAGGTGGAGCTAGGTTAGGTTAGGTTGAAAGTGAGTGGGGCAGAGCTGCCTCCTTCGACACAATTGTGCCTATTGTGGCTCACACCTTTTTAGAGTTCACCGTACAGTCCGCACCTCTTTACGAAGGCGATCAACGTGAAGGGTGAAACTTCCTTGAAGTCATGAGTTTCCAGTTGGGCAAATCCGAATGTCTGGAACCTAGCATTATCCAGTACTGGACAGGAGCAAAGAATATGCTCCGATGTTTCGTCCTCCACGTAGCAGAAGCGACAGTCTGAAGTTTGTTCAAGACCCAACTTCCGCATATGGTACCTTAGACGACCATGTCCCGTCAGCAGACCGACCAGAATGGAGCCCAAATCAAGGATACTCTGTTTCCCGTTCCGAGTTTGTTGAGGAGGTGCATGCAGTTCCATACCAGTCTTGAATCAACCCGACTGACAGATCTGTTTGTCAGGGGCCTTTTGATTAGTTCCCTGACTCCCAGCTCCATGGCAATCATTTCTGCTTCGAAGACTGTGGTATACCTCCTAAGGTTTACTGAAATTTCAGCTCTTGGATTGGTACCCACTACTCCCGCTCCTGCCCCCAGACAGGTGAAGCTAATGAAAGCGTATTCAAAATAAACTTAAAATGACCGATCCTTTTGTCGACACCTTCAAATAATTGCTCAACAACAACACACTGTACTAACTTGAACTTTCGCCTCATTCACAGTATCTCGGCTACTGAATTATAGTTTGAATGGTTTAATTCACCTCGCTATTTGTGTAAACACGGCGACTAAAATCCGGATAATAATAATAATTACAGCAATTTACGATTTCCGAATGTTTCATGTACGGTAGGCAGGTAGAAACGAAAAATTAACAGTAGACCTTGGCGTTATGCAAGTTACCGAGTATGTATGCGAATCAGTGGAGTAGGTGCCTACGATTTTTTTTCTTACCAGGGTAATAATACGAAGCTTTTTTTAAAATAAAACAGTGCTTGCAAGCTTGAAATATTATAATCATCATCATCATTAGGTAGTTATATTACAAACAGTTACATAAGTCAGCCCAATACGATAAAAAAAATAAAAATAGAAATTACTTTAAGATTATTCACAAGTTTTTACTAACGATAATTTTAACATATACATATTAAATATACTTACGAATTTTTAACTTACATCAAATTCCTCCAATGACTAAACATTACAGTTTTCAATACAAATACATTTAACTTGATGATAAAAATGCTTTACAGGTAACCTTTATATATCAAATTATCAAATTACCCACGATACGGAATTTCATATTGATAGAAAGCAGAATAAAGATTTTAGATTTTTTTAGGTGAAACTTAAAATCAAGGGGTGTCGGAATTTTTTCATTTTCATTCTGTGAAGCTGAAACTTAAAACACTGGCCAGATTTGTAATCACCACCGTCAAATTATCCAGAATACGGAATTTCATATTGATAGAAAGCAGAATAAAGATTTTAGATTTTTTGAGGTGAAGCTTAAAATCAGGGGTGTCGGAAATTTTTCATTTTCTTTCTGTGAAGCTGAAACTTAAAACACTGGCCATATTTGTAATCACCACCGACAAATTATCCAGGATACAGAATTTCATATTGATAGAAAGCAGAATAAAGATTTTAGATTTTTTGAGGTGAAGCTTATAATCAGGGGTGTCGGAAATTTTTCATTTTCTTTCTGTGAAGCTGAAACTTAAAACACTGGCCATATTTGTAATCACCACAGTCAAATTATCCAGGATACGGAATTTCATATTGATAGAAAGCAGAATAAAGATTTTAGATTTTTTGAGGTGAAGCTTATAATCAAGGGTGTCGGAAATTTTTCATTTTCTATCTGCGAGACTCAAACTTGAAACACTGGCCAGATTTGTAATCACCACCGTCAAATTATCCAGGATACGGAATTTCATATTGATAGAAAGCAGAATAAAGATTTTAGATTTTTTGAGGTGAAGCTTAAAATCAAGGGTGTCGGAAATTTTTCATTTTCTTTCTGTGAAGCTGAAACTTAAAACACTGGCCAGATTTGTAATCATCACCGTCAAATTATCCAGAATACGGAATTTCATATTGATAGAAAGCAGAATAAAGATTTTAGATTTTTTGAGGTGAAGCTTATAATCAAGGGTGTCGGAAATTTTTCATTTTCTTTCTGTGAAGCTGAAACTTAAAACACTGGCCAGATTTGTAATCATCACCGTCAAATTATCCAGAATACGGAATTTCATATTGATAGAAAGCAGAATAAAGATTTTAGATTTTTTGAGGTGAAGCTTATAATCAAGGGTGTCGGAAATTTTTCATTTTCTTTCTGTGAAGCTGAAACTTAAAACACTGGCCATATTTGTAATCACCACAGTCAAATTATCCAGGATACGGAATTTCATATTGATAGAAAGCAGAAGAAAGATTTTAGATTTTTTGAGGTGAAGCTTATAATCAAGGGTGTCGGAAATTTTTCATTTTCTATCTGCGAGACTCAAACTTGAAACACTGGCCAGATTTGTAATCACCACCGTCAAATTATCCAGGATACGGAATTTCATATTGATAGAAAGCAGAATAAAGATTTTAGATTTTTTGAGGTGAAGCTTAAAATCAAGGGTGTCGGAAATTTTTCATTTTCTTTCTGTGAAGCTGAAACTTAAAACACTGGCCAGATTTGTAATCATCACCGTCAAATTATCCAGAATACGGAATTTCATATTGATAGAAAGCAGAATAAAGATTTTAGATTTTTTGAGGTGAAGCTTATAATCAAGGGTGTCGGAAATTTTTCATTTTCTTTCTGTGAAGCTGAAACTTAAAACACTGGCCAGATTTGTAATCATCACCGTCAAATTATCCAGAATACGGAATTTCATATTGATAGAAAGCAGAATAAAGATTTTAGATTTTTTGAGGTGAAGCTTAAAATCAAGGGTGTCGGAAATTTTTCATTTTCTTTCTGTGAAGCTGAAACTTAAAACACTGGCCAGATTTGTAATCATCACCGTCAAATTATCCAGAATACGGAATTTCATATTGATAGAAAGCAGAATAAAGATTTTAGATTTTTTGAGGTGAAGCTTATAATCAAGGGTGTCGGAAATTTTTCATTTTCTTTCTGTGAAGCTGAAACTTAAAACACCGGTCAGATACGTAATCACCACCGTCAAATTATCCAGGATACGGAATTTCACATTGATAGAAAGCCGAATAAAGATTTTAGATTTTTTGAGGTGAAGCTTAAAATCAAGGGTGTCGGAAATTTTTCATTTTCTTTCTGTGAAGCTGAAACTTAAAACACCGGTCAGATACGTAATCACCACCGTCAAATTATCCAGTATACGGAATTTCACATTGATAGAAAGCCGAATAAAGATTTTAGATTTTTTGAGGTGAAGCTTAAAATCAAGGGTGTCGGAAATTTTTCATTTTCTTTCTGTGAAGCTGAAACTTAAAACACCGGTCAGATACGTAATCACCACCGTCAAATTATCCAGGATACGGGATTTCATATTGATAGAAAGCCGAAGAAAGATTTTAGATTTTTTGAGGTGAAGCTTAAAATCAAGGGTGTCGGAAATTTTTCATTTTTTTTCTGCGAGGCTGAAACTTAAAACGCCGGCCAGATTTGTAATCACCACCGTCAAATTATCCAGGATACGGAATTTCATATTGATAGAAAGCCTAATAAAGATTTTAGATTTTTTGAGGTGAAGCTTAAAATCAAGGGTGTCGGAAATTTTTCGTTTTCTCTCTATGAAGCTGAAACTTAAAACACCGGCCAGATTTGTAATAATCATCGTCAAACTATCCAGGATACAGGATTTCATATTGATAGAAAGCCGAATACAGATTTTAGATTTTTTGAGGTGAAGCTTAAAAAAAAGATTGTCCGAAATTTTTTATCTTCTTTTTGCGAGGCTGAAACTTAAAACACAGGCCAGATTTGTAATCACCACCATCAAATGGTCCAGGATACGGAATTTCGTATTGATAGAAAGCCGAATAAAGATTTTAGATTTTTTGAGGTGAAGCTTAAAATCAAGGGTGTCGGAAATTTTTCATTTTCTTTCTGTGAAGCTGAAACTTAAAACACCGGCCAGATTTGTGATCACCACCGTCCAATTATCCGGGATACGGAATTTCTTATTGACAGAAAGCCGAATAAAGATTTTAGATTTTTTGAGGTGAAGCTTAAAATCAAGGGTGTCGGAAATTTTTCATTTTCTTTCTGTGAAGCTGAAACTTAAAACACTGGCCAGATTTGTAATCACCACCGTCAAATTGTCCAGGATACGGAATTTCGTATTGATAGAAAGCCGAATAAAGATTTTAGATTTTTTGAGGTGAAGCTTAAATTCAAGGGTGTCGGAAATTTTTCATTTTCTTTCTGTGAAGCTGAAACTTAAAACACCGGTCAGATACGTAATCACCACCGTCACATTATCCAGTATACAGAATTTCACATTGATAGAAGGCCGAATAAAGATTTTAGTTTTTTTGAGGTGAAGCTTAAAATCAAGGGTGTCGGAAATTTTTCATTTTCTTTCTGTGAAGCTGAAACTCAAAACACCGGCCGGATTTCTAATCGCCTATGGACCCCCTTGCGTACGCCACTGATACGGATAACAATGCGTTTCATGCTCATGCACCGGCATTGCAAAGAAAAGTGTTCGACCAAGGCTTCTAGTTTTTGATATTTTAATCAGTAATTCATTATCATTACCATGCGCAGATAGCGATCTTTGCGTTAAGGATTTCTTACGGTTTTCTTAGCAAGGCAATTATGAATCTATATGGTAATTACCTAAGTATTTACTCTACGGTATTTTAGACTAGTCCGTAAAGATAGGTTGTATGAAAAAGCTAGCAATAAGTGCAAAAGTTAAAACTAAACCGCTCAATCCAAATAATTTTTGTCAGCTGTTTTGTACTTGACTCTACTTATTCCGACGCCACATGCAATGCCTTAACCGACATGTTGTGAACTCGTAAAATGCATTAAGTCGGAGCTAGAGTAATGCCGACACGAATATTATCAATAGTTTTGAGAACTGTAGCTCGCCATCGTTCGCGATTTACTGTCAGTTCAGTGGCGCTCTTGATACACATATCTAGTAACTGTTTCGTCGTATCCACCCAGCGTATAGGGGAACGGCCACGGCGCCGCCCACTCGGGGCGTGACCCTGAACTACAAGTTTCTCCATATTATCGCTTCTGTGTATATGTCCGATGTAAGCATTCTAATCGACACAATGGAGGATAGTCTCTTTGGATTACCGAGCTCATCCAATATGGAAACAGTTCGATGGGCGGTATAAGGAATTCTCAGCATTCTCCTCCACGTCCACATTTCAAAAGCATCTATGATACAAGAGACTGAACCAGTGACATTTTGGTAGCTTTAGTAATGTTATGGTCACGCCATATTTTAGCAAGCTTTGTCATGGCCACCCGTGCCTGTTGAATGCGTCGTCGAATCTCATCCTCACAGCTACCTGAATTGTCGATCAAAGAACCGAGGTACACAAAACTTTGAACTACCTCACAACGGCCTATTGACTTTATTTCTTGATGATTGTCATGCTCTCTATTTACGATCATAACCTTGGTCTTGTTGTAGTTAATAACAAGATCGTATGCTGCACTATGTTGTTCTAAGATGTTTAATAGACCTACTAGTTCTTCCTGAGAAGCAGCAATAAGGGTTGTATCGTCAACAAATCTTAAACTGATATTTTGCTTCCGCCAATAGTTATACCGCCATTCCAGTTGTCTAATACCTGTCTCATCACAAATTCTGAGTAAATGTTAAATAACATCGGAGATAATACGCATCCCTGACCTATTTGCAAACATATGAAAAATATAACAGCCTTAACCAAATTACGACCTCATAGCAGATTACACACCAAAATCAGTCAAGGCGTTACTGAAGTTACGCGGGTACAAAAATGGTGACAGCTCCAGATGAGTCGTTATCATTGAGGTTGATAATTTCTTTCGGTCGTGTATTTACAGATGATTACTTTTATTACATTTTTAATACAGTTTCGCCATTTTTCTCGAGTTATTGAATGGACCTGGTGTCTAATAGTAGTAGTAGTAGTAGTGAATGGGTGAATGGGAGGCGAAGCCAGGCAAGTAGGCCATCTTTGGCCCTTTTTGCCAACCCTACTGAACCGATCACTGAAAACACTAAAATTCTACACCCTAGGAAGCTCCTTGTCGAACCTACCAGACCTCCTGATGAAAGTCAGTACGTCCGACCATTTCGCTGAATATAGTGGCTCCTCCCCAAACTCCGTCGTGCCGTATATCTGAACCCTAAGTTGCGATAAACTGCACATCTGCCCAGGAAGTGGAACATTGTCTCGCCCTCCTCCCAGCATCTGGAGCAAATGGGGTCCCCTACCACTCTCATGAGTGACAAATGTCTATTCAGCCGTGGTCTCTAATAAGTTTCATAACTTGCTGATGAGCTTTCGGGGTAAGTATTGTACCCGAAATTTCTTTTTAAATCGCATCATATAAATTCAATCGGAGTTAAAATACAAAAATAGGGTGGAGATATTTGTTTAATGTATAACACTGTGATTTTGACTTTTTGAGAGATTAGAGTAGAATTTACTATCTGGTATTTCTTGAACATTGTTATTATACAAAACAATATCAATGATAATCTAGGAGGGCGGTATACTTCAATGATTTAAACCATCATTTAGTTTTTTCTGTCATTTACAATAATGGTGATTAATTTTGATGACGTAACGGCCCATCAAATCGGATGATACTACTCTGAAGGTTATTTTATCGATTTCAGGTAGATAGTCATTGTATTTAATGGTATACAAAAAGAAATCCTCCATATTGAATCATGTTATCTGATGAGGTACGATGCGAATTAGGTATTTCTAATAGTGATGTCATTCTTAAGAGGATTTTAATATACAACACGGATGTTCTAACCAGAGAAGCAGCACGATTTCAAGTAATTAATCATGGGTTTATTTTATTTCCCCAAGTTGTGAAGTTAGGTAGGTAAGTGGGTAAAATTGTGGAATTTTCAATTTCTAGTGGTACATATGGTTTTTAAATTCTCTATCATGGAAACGCAGAACACAGAGAAAAATATGGCTTCAACGAGTGGCTAGACGCTTTACTTTCCATGCATGAATGAGGAGCTACGTACATAACAAATTTTGAACTGAATATTTTTTAGAATACCTACCTAGGTATTTAAGTTTTCCTACATTTACCAAATTTTCAAAATAACAAAATTCAAAACTCTGACTTTTCAAATTTTTTAATATTGCATACCAATCTAATTTTTTTCGCGATTTAAATACCCCTTACAGTAGAAAGTAAGATTAGATGCAAAAGGTACTTGTGGTTTTGATTTGCATTAATTGTTATCGGCAGGCCCAGGCCTATACCTAATTTACTAAAGATTTATTGGTTTAGTATTTTAATATCCATTTTCTTTCAGTATCCCAGTTGAGGTTCCCATGATAAAAATACTTAATATTTCCAAAAAGCATGTTGATCAATATCGGAGGCAAAAACATTAGCGTTTTACTTTCGAATAAGAAAAACCTTGTTTGCTTTTTCTGTTTACTACTACATCATGCCATATAATGATATTCCAGTAAATAGATTTTATATTATAATGCATCAGTTAAAAGTGAGATAAAACAGCATTTGCGGAACTACTCGTTGGTTGGTTTTGACGTAAAAATTCCCAATTTTTATTGAACATAGTTGTCTGATGTCAATCTCGGTTACGAGAGGATCTCAGAATATAGCTTCATTCTACAGAATAATAATAACGAGAATTTGTGGGAGGTTCTGACCCAACGAAGTTTAGTCCATTTTTTAAACCTAAGCATAATTTTATAAAGCATTAGTTATTAATACAAAGATGTGTGGCAATAAGTACCTACTGAGTCAAGACATTCGTAGTGTTTTTTTTTTGAAAACGGAATATTCGGGAAAGGAGGATATGGGATTGAAAGAACGCTAATACTTTTTGATTAAGTACTACCGTTTATAGGTATTCCTATAACTGCAACCAGAAAAGGAGTTCGTCAGAGAGGTGTATTATCTCCGATGTTATTTAACATTTACTCTGAGTTTGTGCTGAGACAGGTATTGGACAACTGGAATGGCGGCATAACTAATAGCGGAAGCAACATATCCAACTTAAGATTTGCTGACGATACAACCCTTATTCCTGCTTCTCAGGAAGAACTAGTAGCTCTATTAAACATCTTAGAACAACCCAGTGCAGCGTATGGTCTTGGTATTAACTACAACAAGACCAAGGTTATGATCGTAGATAGAGAGCACGATAATCATCGAGAAATAAAGTCAGTAGGCCGTTGTGAAGTAGTACAAAGTTTGTGTACCTTGGTTCTTTGATCGACAATTCGGGTGGCTGTGAAAATGAGATTCAACGGCACGTGTGGCCATGAAAAAACTTACTAAAATATGGCGTGACCATAACATCACTAAAGCTACCAAAATGTCGCTGGTTCAGTCTCTTGTATTCTCCATATTTTTGTATGCCTCGGAAACTTGGACTGTTAAAAGGGCAGATCGAGCTCGCATAGATGCTTTTGAAATGTGGACGTGGAGGAGAATGCTGAGAGTTCCTTACACCGCCCATCGAACTAACGTTTCCATACTGGATGAGCTCGGTAATCCAAAGAGATCATCCTCCATTGTGTCGACAAGAATGCTTACTTTCTTCGGACATATACACAGAGGCGATAATATGGAGAAACTTGTAGTTCAGGGTCATGCCCCGAGTGGGCGGCGCCGTGGCCGTTCCCCTACACGCTGGGTGGATACGACGAAACAGTTGCTGAATATGAGTATCAAGAGCGCCACTGAACTGACAGTAAATCGCGAACGATGGCGAGCTACAGTCCTTAAAACTATTGATAATATTCGTGTCGGTAATACTCTAGCTCCGACTTAATGCATTTTACGAGTTCACAACATGTCTGTTAAGACATTGTGACTATGATGATAAAACATTGTGTTTACAACTACAAAATACCTGAAAATGATCTTCCAGTAAATAGATTTTATATTATTAAATACAACAGCTAAAAGTGAGATAAGACAGCAGAGGGATTTCGTGAAAATGGGTTTCGATAAACAATGAACGCAAAACGCAAAAACCTTATTTTTATTAAACGCAGTTGTTATACCTACATTCATACCAAGTTATCAGCAATCTCAGTTACGAGGGGATCGCATGATATAGCTTCATTCGATAGAGAAAAAAGAGAATGTATGGGTTGTGGGAAGTTCCTTGGTCCATTTTTTTAAACCTAATTTTATAAAGCATTTGTTATTACTACACACATAAAAGTCTGTCGTTTTGTCAAAGACTTACGCTTGGATTCAATGGGACGTTACACTCAGCATTCCTCAAATACAGCGACGTTTTCTCCAATGGGAAGTGTATAGTTGGTAGCGAATTATTACGTATTGTCGATTCAACTACAAGATGTCATTGGATTCCAATGAATAATTCAATCGCAGCCTGTCGTTGAATCGAATCTGTGTTTGGTAATTGGTTCTAAACTACTTTCTTTTCCTTGGACCAACAGATTTCATTGCGAGGACCGCTGATTGATTCGTTTGGATGTTTAATTGTGCGATTTTGTGTGAAGTTATAAGAAGCATAATATACGAATTAGACATAAGCCTGCACCATCAGTTGTTGCATTATAACCTGAAATATAACTGTCTGACTAATCTAAATACCTACATTCAAATGTGGGTGTTAGCTCTCCTAAGTCCCAATTCCTCAGTAGGTCCTCCATTTAATATATAACTAGACACATTTAAATCACACAATTGCTGATGCAATACGCAAAACCACGAGATGACACAACACGGCTAACACCCAAATAACACAACGGAGCAACTTCGTCCATGTTGACAAGTTCGCGGCGATAGTAGCACTGAGATCATCCCCCTGTTCCTTATTCTTACCTTCATTGAATCGGGACATCAGTCCCGCCGAATACTGATTATAGTTCAACGAACGACAAGGGCCATTGAGACAAAATTAATTTTTATCAGATGAATTATCACGAACTGTTGCAGTTAATAATTTTTGTACATTGAATAGATTGTATGCTTTGCTTAAATGAAACATAGGGTAAATTTCGAAAACAAAAGGATGTTTTGATTGCATTATATGTCAGTACTGGTATTAGAAGGATTATACATATCATTATAACGGATATAAAATTATTTTGAATTTATTGGCGTACCTGTGATTACTTCGAATATAAGGATTGAATTCTTTCAATGACATGGATTTGAAATAACTGTAAATATATTTAAAGCGATGGAAAAACATCCAAATACTAACAATAATTAATTGGAAACGCAACAGTATTTTTTTTCTGTGTATAAAGATGTTTGGCAAGTACTGGGTCCAGCTACTCATCGTGATTTTTTTGGGAACGAAAAAATGGAGAAAGCAGGATATGGGATTCAAAGAACGCCAGTATTTTTTGAGTTTGATTGATTATTATTACCAAATTCCGGCCAAAATTCCGGACATTTAATCGATTTTTGTAATTCCGCCCCAATACAAAATTTATCTCCAAATTTTAGGATTTTCCGGAAGGATGGTCACCCTACATTTCCTTAATCTATAACTTGAGAACCTCTAACACACAGAGTTAACATCTACAGAGGGAATGTCAACAACAAAATGCACAGGTCGCTGACCAGCCAACATGTAACGGAAATTTTGACAGCTTGAGGGCATTACCAGTATATTAAAATTGGATGTTCGTTAATAGATTCAATTATTACTGTGATGTTACAAACTGATGCCAATAAGTTGTATTAGTATTTAGCTATACTTAGAGAGTTACTCTTATTATAATTTCATTGTAACAGTTGATAATTTGTTATTACCATGAAATGTTTTTCAAAACATATCTAACAGTGTTCTGAAAGGTAGCCTGTTGGAATGGATGCATCGTGTTTTTACTTCAGCATTAAAATATAATAATTGCATTAGGTAATATCCAGTTCTATAAAATTCTCATACATAGATTTTCTGTAAGTAAATGTGGCATACATTTTTGCATTTTACGTCCTCAAATAGTTTAAAAAATGGAATTTGGAAAATTCATGTTGATTGACATGAATGTAACGCGTGCACAAAACATACATTAAACAACCATTATTATTCCTCAAACTGGAGTGAAGTTACTTTTGTTCCAGTTATCCCCATATATTACGCTACTGAAAACTAAAACAAAACCTACACTCACCTATGATAAGAAGTGTTCACCGATTCGTCGCTATTACAGCAAACTATGCACTTTTTATGTTGTCTCATCATGCAATTATGACAATATTGTTCAAAAATAATTTAATTCACATCACAAATAGTCACAAAGTCAGTCAAATATACACCAAAATCACAAAAATCTCGACACACGCAATAACCACAACTACAATGACAGCCACACGACAGCTTAAGGGCACGCCGATTGTAGGTTGCCAGATTTACGACATATTAGAAGTTATTGCGACATTCCGCTATGAAATTTACCATTTTTGAGATTTCATTAAATCAATACAAATTATCTTCACGTAAATCAGTTACATTGCAAGTATATTGGAATGTATAGTTAAATACCCAGTTAAATACTTTGTCTTCTAACTGCGGAAACTGCCAGATTTTGAAGAAACTAGAAGCGGACGAAGAAGAGTGGCAATAGCGCTCTAGATGTTGGCTGGCCAATATTCAAATTAGACTCCCTCTAGAGATGTTAACTCTGTGCTCTAACATGATTGTAATGAAATGTTGATTCCTTGTTAGTAGGTATAAAGTATGTGAAATTCATAATTATATTTTTTGGCTAGCGACAAAACCTCTTTCACGCCCTTTCAAAAACGTGAACGTAATTACATTGAAAACGAAGAATAAAAAAGGCTCTCGATAAGTATACCTAATGTCTTTACAATTTAAATGGCTTCACACCATTTCTGTACATGGCACACTATCACGAAATGATAAAGAATCGTGAGCCATATAAATAAACGCACATAATATGGAGTTGACAGGAAATGCAGCGACAGCGTGACGTTTTTCCTATAATATATTCCGTATTGTATGGACATGGACACGTTTGAAATAATCTATCGTTTCGAATCGAGAACCGTTACTGCATGAAGGTAGGAGGAAGCGAGGATCGAGGAAGTTCATTTACCTTCACTACGGATGAGCTGCCAGGCAGCCAGCTATCTGTGGTATCGATTTTGCTTTTGTAGCTTGCACTACTAACACAGTCCAGATATACGGGGTCCTCTTAGAGGCATCAAACCGAACTACTATCGGTATAAGCAGTAACCTCTTCTCAACCAACAGCTTCGGGTGGACGAGTTGAGAAGAGTCAGGGCACCTTCTTGTCCTTGGGGTGAGAAATTGCCCCTAAAGGCGGATGAACCAGTAGATACCATCTGGTCAACGGCATGAGGATGCAGAAAGCAAATGGGAAACTACTGCATTAAAGATCTTGAAGATATCCTTAGCCAACGACAGATGGATTCAGAGATTAAGATTCTTCAGTTGGCGAGGCTCATGTCGTTGCTCTCGATAGTTTGAAGGCATTCGATCAGCTGTGGCATGCAGCTCTCCTAAACAAGCTTTAGTCCTTCAGCCTTGCTGTTAAACTTTGCGGCTCATTAGCAGAAAATCGAAAATCTTTATGGTTTGAGATGAAACCTCGTGTTTTGGATAATTTGAGGGTGCTGATTACAAATCCGGTCACAGTTTGAGTTTCAGTTTCGTGAGACGAAAATATAAAATTTCGGATCTTTTAGATCATCGTTACCTAAAATATTGAAAATCTTTATTTGGCTTTCTATTAAGGTGAAATTTCGTGTTTTGGAGAATTTGAGGGTCCTGATTACTAAGCCGGTCGCAGTTTTGAATTTCAGTCTCGTTTGACAAAAATCAAAAAAGTTCAGATCTTTCAGATTTTCAGGCTTACCTAAAAAAACCCAAATGTTTATTTGGCTTTTTATTGAGATGAAACCTCGTGTTTTGGATAATTTGAAGGTTTTGTTTACAAATTCGGTCACAGTTTTGAGTTTTAGTCTCGTTTGACAAAAATCAAAAAATCTCAGATCTTTCAGATCTTCAGGCTTACCTAAAAAATCCAAAATCTTTATTTGGCTTTCTATTAAGATAAAATCACATGTTTTGGATAATTTGAGGGTCCTGATTACTAAGCCGGTCGCAGTTTTGAGTTTCAGTCGGGTTTGACAAAAATAAAAAAAATTCAGATCTTCAGGCTTAGGTACCTAAAAAATCCAAAATCTTGATTTGGTTTTCTATTGAGATGAAACCTCGTGTTTTGCATAGTTTGAGGGTTTTGATTACAAATCCGGTCGCAGTTATGAGTTTCAGTCTCGTTTGACAAAAATAAAAAAAATCAGATCTTTCGGATCTTCAGCCTTACCTAAAAAATCCAAAATCATTCTTTGGCTTTCTATTGAGGTGAAACCTCGTATTTTGGATAATTTGAGGGTTTTGATTACAAATCCGGTCACAGTTTTGAGTTTCAGTCTCGTTTAACAAAAATCAAAAATTTTGGATCTGTAGCTTTACAAAAAAAAACAAAAATCTTTATTTGGCTTTCTATTGAGATGAAACCTCGTGTTTTGGATAATTTGAGGGTGCTGATTACAAATACAGGAGAAAAAATTTACCTACCCTTCTGTGGAAAAACAAATCAACATTGATTTAATTTTCTGGTTCTGACAAAATCACGGTCGTGGTATGGTAGCGATCCCAAACAGAACCTGTTCATCAGAATACTGATGGCGTCACTCGTGTCGATTGAACCCCGATCACTCTGCCTGGAATTTTTGAAACCAATACCAAGGCAAAGGAAATAACGAAGCATTCTATTTATGGATTTTTTCTTTGCAGGTACCTCAAAAATACGCTGTGGACGACCCGATTGTGGCGGCGTTCAAACCCAAGTTGCATCACACGCCTTCGCTTCGTGCCATCCGAACTTACAACGAACTAGCCGTCGACGGGGACTTTCAAGATGGCATCGATACTTCAATTTTTCACACCATACCTCGAAGGTAAGGCAAATTAACCAGCAGTAAAAAAAGTCCTGATATAATTATTAATCCTTGTATACCCTTCTTCTTCTTAAGGTGCCTTATCCAATTAGTGGATGTTGGCGACAATTCTGGCATACTCCTCTCGATCTTGTGTGGCTCTAAAGAGTGCGTGCGCATCGAGATTTGTCCAATCCCTTATGTTTTTTAGCCATGAGTGTTTTTTCCTTCCGATGCCTCGTTTTCCTTCTATCTTTCCTTCCATTATAAGTTTTAAGAAGTGGTACTTGGAATTTCGAAATATATGACCCAGATAGGCAGTTTTTCTTCTTTTTATTATTGGCAACCTTGTATACCCGGTGTCCCAGAATTTTCTTGACACGTGATATTTTCGTAACGAAAAACGGTTCAAGCAAGAACTGAGTGGTAATTTTGAAGGTACTATAGGGTCTATCATACCATGCATTCAAAACATTTTTTTTTGTACGTCAACCCCTAAAACTCACCCCCAACTTTTTTTTTCAAATAGCACCCCATAGGTTTTCTTACATAAATGATATCCCCATTTCATTTAAAATCTTGTGGTACCTTTAATTTTATATGCGAACTTATTTTTTCCGTAAAGTCATGAGCATAAGACAATGAAATGATAATTCGTTTGACGCCTGATATTTTTGTAACAAAAACGGATAAAAAAGAAAAGTAAGTGGGTGTTCCAAGGGTAGTGAATGACCTATCATTCCTTGCTTATGAATCATTTTTTTTTACTTAAACTTAAAAATCCACAATTTTGCCTGGAAAAATAAATTCTTTACTTGAATTTAATTATCGTAGTGTCTTACTTTTTATGCCCCTACTGCAATTTATCGTTAATTTTGGCGCCCGTGTGCGGCGCATACCCTGCGCACGGGGTTGGCGCGGCCCGATGTAACCATAAAACTTTTTCACGTTTTTGCACTTAGTTTGTTGTCATATTTTTTTTATTAGTTGATTCATGAAAATAAAAAAACTATTTTCCACACATGTGTTTTAATGAATTTATGTTTACGATTTCATGGATTAAGCGAAAAAAATTAACGATAAATTGCAGTAGGGGCATAAAAAGTAAGGCACTACGATAATTAAATTCAAGTAAAGAATTTATTTTTCCAGGCAAAATTGTGGATTTGAAATTTGAAAGAACAAGCTAGGGGTGGATTCCAGGGGTTTAAGTAAGAAAAAAATGGTTGCTTCAAGGAAAGATAGGTCATTCACCACCCTTGAAAAACCCACTTACTTTTCTTTTTTATCCCTTTATGTTACAAAAATATCAGGCGTCAAACAAATTATCATTTCATTTGTCTTATGCTTATGATTTTACGAAAAAAATAAGTTTGCATATAAAATTAAAGGTACCACAAGATTTTAAATGAAATGGGGATATCATTTATGTAGGAAAACCTATGGGGTGCTATTTGAAAAAAAAAGTTGGGGGTGAGTTTTAGGGGTTGACGTACAAAAAAAAATTGTTTTGAATGCATGGTATGATAGACCCTATAGTACCTTCAAAATTACCACTCACTTCTTGCTTGAACCGCTTTTCGTTACGAAAATATCACGTGTCAAGGAAATTCTGGGACACCCGGTATATTTTCATTCTACAATGAGTTATTATTTCCAACAAACAGATAATTTAGGCTCTACTAATGATTATTACATATTTTTTTACGTTAAACAGAAAAAAGTATTATATAGCGAAAACAGTGTAATACTGCATGATGTTTTTTTATTTCTCCCATTAAACCCTATTATCAAATACATTTTATAAAGATATATCAATTAAAAATACATTATTAATTTTGACATAAATTTGTCTTCAAACTACGTTTTTGTCTCTACTCCCAGGCTCGCTCTCAGTTTATTAATGAAGTAGTGATATAGAAAGCTTTACACCATGAATGAAATATACTGTTTTGTTTATATTTATTCTAAAATGCATGTATAAAATCATTCAAACCACATACATTTTACTTCTCACACCGATAGGTGAGGGGAGTATTGTGATCGCGAAAGTTTTCGATTTTGACATAATACGTTTTTTGGGCGTTTTATGACGTCTACATAACGAAAATCCACGTCACTCATTTCCGTCGGTCTGTTTGTCGGTCTGTATGTACGCGCTTTTCTAGCCACGTAATCTCAGCAACCGCTGCACAGATTGTGATAAAATTTGGGCAGCGACATGCTGTGGGGTTATAGTAGGTAATGTTCCTATAATTTTGAAAATCGATGCATGGGCGACGGAGTAATTAGCAAAAACAAAAAAAAAATGTTCCTCAAACTCAAACTGTTTTAGGAGTTCCTGATCATTTTCTACTTTTTTTTTTTGGGTGGAGGTGAAATTGGGATGATTGGGGGGTGGGGGTTGTAAAACTGAGAAATTTGTTGTATTCATAATAGGCTGTCCAATAATCTGTCAAAGAAAGACCTAGTGTCATAATCAGGTTCAGCCGAACCTTACCTTGCCTATTACAGAAACCAAGGGACTTGAGAATTTTCTGATGTATACATGCGAGTGTTGCTTCTTTTTGATCGTTCTGTATTGTGTAACTAGGAAACTATTAGATTGATTTTAATGAAATTTTTACACAGTCGAGCATGGAAAACGTTCATGATTTTTGGGAATCGTGTCAGTGGCGGCGCAACAATAATAAAAAAACTAAAAATATAGAAACCAGCTCAAACTTCGTTTTTAGGGGTTTTTGCCATAATTTTAAGTGAGGAGTACCATTTTTTAGTATCTTTAAGGCGCAGAAAATTAATTTGAAACCTTAATTTTTATTTCGATTTAGTCATCCGAGTTCATTTCTATTTTATCCCGTTATTGGTAAATATTTTGAATACTTACAACACTTATCCTATTTTTGCAGGAAATATGATAACAGCAGCGTCATATCGAAAGACTCTCTGGCAAGCGACAGTCACATGTACGAGTACGCGACAGTGGGAACGCTTTCCATCACAAATTCGGCACCATCCGAACTCAACTCGGAAATGGGTTCCACCGTGAAGTTGGTCCACACCAAAATGGGACTGGTGAGTCATCCTTTTCTTCTAATGTATCCTCAGAAAAATACATCTATACTGTATTCACAGCCAAGCTATAGTTAAATTCCACATTGCATGATACCTCCGCTAGCGGCAAATCAGCGCAAACAATGTTGTCACGCGCTTAGATAACAAAATCGTAAAATCCCTTAGATGCTCAGATAACGAATAGGTATTATTGATTGCTTGATCGTTTGCATAATCTGTGAGCAACTATTCAACAATGTTTCTCAATTTTCCATGTGGAGTCAAACATTAATTGCAATCCTTAATTTCTAATATGCCTAATCCACGTCCAATCATACCAACGGTAGCACGACTGCTGAAACATACGTACACTTGGCAACAGCGCTTGAAATCCCGGCATGCGGGCTCTCGGCGTTGCCCCTTTGTGCAGGTCCTTTAGTCATAGCCTAAAGATCGGTACAGGCATGAACACGCATACTGTGGGAAGCTATACATGTGCGAGTGTACTCAATATATTCGCACTCAGAACGTTCATCGCAGACTTGTACTGTCGCATATCTGTGCGAACTCAAGTCGGTTGATCTATTCGGTATCGTGATAAAAATTTCTGAGGAGCAAAAAACCGTCAATTAGAGCACCAACGTACACGTATGTTTCTTTGATGTTCATCAAAAAACAGACACCAGTTTCAGGCTCACGCCATGTCGCTTATGTATTTTGCGCGATGTGACGCTGTGACGCATTGTGAGAGGGGCCATGAAATCACAGCAGTTTCGCAGCAATTACGGACGGTTTGACAATGCCGCAAGATCAGCCGAGTGTTGGGTTTGACGCTCCAGTCTCGGCCAGGGGCGTAACGTTATAGACGCTGCGCAGGAGATTAGACGATACAATTAATAACATTGCAGCAAGGCACATCGGTTAGCAATACAGCATCCAAACGACGTTTTATCAACCGGTGAACGCAATATAGTGAAGAATGTTTACGATGGTGTACGTACACGATTTCCTGAAAGGCCGGTGAAGGAAATCTTTAAACTTTGCAGCGATGTGACTAAGGTCTCAGTTGCAACAATATTCAGAATTTTGAAGGAAAAAAAGCACGACGTAGTATTTGTGGTAAAATTACATAAACAAAAAAGAGGAGTTAAAAAGATTGTTTTGGATGGCGACGTGAAAAATGCGATTCGTCGAAAAGTCCATTCATTTTATCTCCGTAATGGACTCCCAACAATAAAAAAACTCCAACAGGAATTACAAAATGATGAAAGTCTGCCAATGATATCACGTCGGGGTTTATTGAGAACATTACGCGAAGTAAATATCAGATATGTAAAAAGAAAGCAGAACAGCGCATTGATTGAAAGGGACGATATAGTATTATGGCGTAGAGAATATTTAAGAAAAATACGTAGTATCCGTAACGCCGGGGGAATACAAATTTATTACTTGGACGAAACTTGGTTGAATGAAGGTCACACGGTTACTAAGTGTTGGCAGGATTTGAATATAACGAGTCGTAGACAAGTCCATCTTGAATGCCTAAGTACGGGATTAAAATGCCCTTCAGGCAAAGACCGTCGGCTAATAATAACGCATATTGGCAACGAATCTGGGTTTGTGGATGAGGGATTGAACGTCTTTGAATCTTGGAAAGCTGGTTATTACCATGAGGATACGGACGCTGTAGTTTTTGAATCTTGGTTTAAATCCATATTGATAAAATTAGAACCCGGTTCGGTTATTGTATTAGATAACGCGTCCTACCGTAGTCGGAGTATAAAAGCTCTTCCGACTTCTAATTCGAAAAAAACGGATGTCTATGACTGGCTCTTGTCAAAAAATATAGAATGCGATAAGACTATGCTCAAAGCACAACTGTCACAACATATATGTACATATAACCGAGCATATAACTTATGATTCAGAGAAGTAATATTTTATCATAAAAATATATCTTTACATTTCAAAATAAAATCTGGTAAACATATTTGTAAAAAATGAATACAGAACGTATAGAATTTTATGATAGCTTTAAATTGTATATTGACTCTGAATCCCTATCTAGACCTTCAAAGAAATCGAGCGCGCCACTGCTACCCGGCGTGATGCAGCTATCATCGAATGTGGAATTTAACTATAGACCAAATGAAAACAAGCCCGCGTGCGTGATCGGCTCGTGTCGGTGGGGTCCCTAATAGTCCAGTACATTATGTGTAGATTGTGTGGTATAATCTGGCAAGTCAAAATCTCTAAGGCTGACTGGAAAGTAGATCCAAATATGCAATGTCAAGTGTTCATTGCCTAATGATCATTTCAAACTGGCAACTGGCTACTTTTGAGTTGCAATGGGCTCATAGGGCAACTCCTTTAAATAGCCATATAAAATTTCATAATTGCACTGGACTATAGCTGGCGCGTTTGGAGACGTTAGCGGACAGTAACCACGCGAATGTTGCATGCGACTGTTTATTTGAAGTCTATCTTGGGATTGAATATACTACTAGGTGCAGATGCATCACACTGGTTTGACTAAACTACTTGTTGTATCATGTCTCATCGTGATTTAGTGCCCATCAATAAAATAAATAGGAGTATGTTCTATACCTCTCTTCACTTGTTTTGGAAATTTTTGCACTTGAAAATTTCAAATTAAAAAATATAACATCACAATTTGCTGTATTTTTAGTTGATACTAATAAGCCAGCGTTCCAACAATGACAAAATATTGCGGTTCAGCCAGGATCAATTTCAAAAAGAAAAAAAAGGGCTGATATAACTAGCGGTGTTTCTCGCATACAAGCAGGTCGTCCATCCAGATTTAGTTGTGCTAAAGTTAAATAAGTAGGAAATAAATTCAAACGACGCTCTCACTGTGGAATTTGTTGATATAGAAATTTAATTTTTTTATTATATTGACAAAACCGGATTTTTTTCCGGACTAGTAATCAACAAATTCAACATTTAATCTTAAAAAAAAGAAAAAAGTTGTTGACCGCGGTTAGATTCGAACCAACGCCCTTTCGGACTGGTGCCTAGCGTCTTAACCGCTCGGCCACGCTACCTGTGCTTCAGGCATATCAATCATCATCATAGTCACAATGTCTTAACAGACATGTTGTGAACTCGTAAAATGCATTTACACTTTTTACGAGTTTCTCTTGGGATATCTTTAAGATCTTTAATGCAGTAGTTTCCCATTTGCTTTCTGCATCCTCATGCCGTTGACCAGATGGTATCTACTGGGTCATCCGCCTTTAGGGGCAATTTCTCACCCCAAGGACAAGAAGGTGTCCTGACTCTTCTCAACTCGTCCACCCGAAGATGTTGGTTGAGAAGAGGTTACTGCTTATACCGACAGTAGTTCGGTGTTCCTTTTAGTCGCCTTTTACGACACGCAGGATATACGATGGGAGATATTCTAACCCCCCCCCCCCACACGAGCAAGGCATATCAATACACCGTACATATACTGTATATAATACACCGTACATAATACGTCGTCAGTTACTTGTCGTAATTTAATGCAATTTTTTTAAAACCGGAAGCGATATTGTCAGAACCGGGACTAGATTTTTCATGTTGATGCCGAATCATCTGTATTTAGTTTTTCTCTAGCACCTGCAGTTTTAGCTATATTTTGCCTACGGACAGACGGACGGACAGACAGACAGAGGCTCTGTATAAGCTGTCTTCAGTGACTTCAGTGAGTCAGTGAGAGCTAAAAAGCCAAATATCCGTCAACCGCCAGTCTCGTAACTTTAAGGACAAACTCTGTAGAATTATATCCAATAATGTGACACATGGTGGGTCGTTTTCACAAATTAGCGGAATTAGGCACGCGCCGAAACCTCATAACTCTCACGCCTCTCTTAATTCCCCAAATTGACCTTCGTTAACACATGTATATTGCCTTTCCAAATTAGCGGAATATGTCCTTTCAAACTAAAGCTTCCAGTTACCGCAGTGTTGTCAGATGTACGACAACTTCGCCTATTATTCGAGAATTGGGATATGTGCTCATGCTTCAGAGTAACAATTGAACATAGAGGTAGTAAACAAACCACTTCAGCATGGCGTGCTCAAAGCCATCATCTTTTGACACTTCAGACCCAAACATTGCCAACTAACCTGAAAATTCTTCCAATGCAACCCATGTTACAAACACTGCACTTTTTGAGTCTCATCTCGAAAAACTGGTAAAACTATACACTCGAATATAGCACAGCAAGTCCGTAATGCTCCACTATAGTTATCAACAAATATAGCGAATTCGATTTTACTGACCAAGCATAAAAGACGCACAAACAAAATAAACATTTTACAGTCGAGCTTCTACCGTAAATAAGTCGCACGAAAATTATATCGGCGTTGCCAGTTCTTCAAAGTTCATGTAAGACTTCAGAATTTGCGTTTATGATGAAGAAATATGCAGTAACGCAGTAGAGGTCAACATATCTATTGATTTTGCTGTAATCATTCCTGAATCATCAAAATACCGTCTTTTTTAACGTAGAATGGAATATTTCTGGATACTATACAATTAAGACGATAGTAAACAATTGATTGCCGTATCTGGTGGTCAATATGACAACGTAAGAAATGATGTCGGCCTATTAGAATTAGTTGTTTACTACCTCTATGTTCAGTTGTTACTCTGAGACTTGAAACAACGCATTACAAATTATGATATGTATTCTCTGTCCAGCGAAGAAAAAGAGTGATCACGCGCAAGATGAGTGAATTCTTGTCGCCTGGCCGTAGGCAAGCTTACACCATAGCAGACCGCCTCTTGAAACTAACATGATGTGAATGGCGTTGTGCCATAAGGAATTTAACACAATTTTGGTTATAATCGTTTATTTGATACCAAAACCTGGACGTTCCATTCTACATTGAGCATTAAATGTCCTAAACCACTGTTCACATTTTGGCGACATTTGTGGGCAAGTTCCTATTCGATATTGTCAAAGCAATAATCTAATGAAGAAATTCATTAATATCCATCCAGCGGAGAAACAGGAAAACAGGTGAGCAATGGGTGAGTTCTCGTGGCTTGGTCAGAGGCAAGCTTACACCACTTGGAAATGCCAATGCCTAAGCGCACGCCTGGCACCGACAAATTTTGAGAACAAGCCACCTTTCCTGAAGAATCAAATTCACAGCTGTTTGTCGACGCCTCCTCATAATATGGCCGCGGTCGTATTGTGTTCTAAACAGGTTTGCCTAATATCGAAAACTCATGAACATCACATTTTTTGTGCCCTGTTTCTCCGTTGGATAGATATAGCAATATTATAATCCACATATACTGTGTAAGGCTTTCGCGGCCATCGTCCAATGAATTTGTGGTTCTTGGGTTTTTAGGCCAGCGTCGTTTAGCGTTAAAGCTTGACGTTTCGCCATCACGAGTGGATGGCATCTTCAGAAGCCAAAATACTGTATTTTGGAAGTCGCCAAATTGAAATAGCTTCTGAAGATGCCATCCACTCGTGGTGGCGAAACGTCAAGCTCTAACGCTAAACGACGCCGGCCTAAAAACCCAAGAACCACAAATTCATTATAATACACAATCTGTGAGATATACACCATTATTGAAAAACTATAAGTTGTTAGTGTAGATTGCTAGACGAAATATGATATCAAAAGTGTACAAGATTAGGTTGAACATAAATATGTTAATCAATGGTTGATCGCATTCCTTGAAGGTATATTCGTCGGCATACCAGTTAGTGGTATTTTCAGTATTTGATTAGAATATGAAGCTAGGATGAGTACGCAAAAGCAAGTTGGTTCCTGCTCACGTAGATATGTAAGTAAATACAAATAAACATCTTTCATTTGAAAGTATCTCCAAAGTCAATATTTTGAAATCATCTTAGAAGAAGTGGTCGTGATTCAGATTCAGAGATTGAGGAAAAACAACTTTGTTAAACTCAGCGTACTTCAGCTTATTTGGGTAAATAGGTGGTCCATTCCTGCTAATAAATGTTGTCTGGTTTGGTAATTTTTTCCTAATTTTATTTGGATATAAAAAATTATAATAAGAGTGGTTTTTAACTAGTACAGTCCAGGAGGCGGCTTAATACAAAACTAATTTTCTCAAAACAACAGATCCGTGGCTCACATCACTATTGTATAACATCGTCCATTTGTCGTTCCTAGAAAGACTTACCGTCGCGTCGGTGGTTATCGTGTAAACAGGCCTCGCAAATATGGAGAGCACGTGAACACCATGAATTTTTTGCACTCTTTTTCTTCGGTGGACCGAGTATAGTAATCATCACTAATTAAAAAAAAGTTACAAATTTATTTGTTAAACGCTCACGGTATTGCAAAATCATGGATCTCTGACTGTGTACAAGATTTTCCAACCGAAAATTACATTTTTTTTTTCGAATATCTGTAAAATAATTACTGCTCATACGATCTGGCAACGGTGTCATCCGTTTATCCGGCCAGCGTGCAATAAATTTGCATCCAATATCCAAGTAGGCGCGTGCCGGTGGGCAGAAGCATTTTTTTCACACTTGGTTGCCCGTCGAGCGGCCGTTTGCGTTCGAGTTTCCATCATTAGTCTATCGCGATTGCCCATTGTTTTCGGTGCACGCCGCTTACCGCTCACGCCTACTAAGTCTTTGAGAATTATTGTTATTGTTTAGAGTGATCGTGAAGGCAGGATGTCGCGCGCGGGGTCGATGTGATCGGGTTTTGATTGGTGTGATTCGTGCAGTAAAGTGTTATTAGTATGTTACTATGTATGCCTCATAAGTTAGAAGGGTTCAAAAAATCAAGCGAGTTTCCAAAACTGGCAAACGTCAGTTCCAAATACGTCCTTAAAGTTAGCAGAACAAAGTCAGCAAAACCAAAAAAAAATGGAGTCAAGTTGATTGACTCAGTACTTCCCACACATAACGGTGATATTATTCTATCTTATCCCCCCTGCAACCAAATTATCGCTGGCCCGCCCTAAAAAAAAACATGCAACACAGCAACTCTCGTGAATAGTTTCTTGCATCTCTATACGAACTAGGACAACATAGTACATTATGCTGCTAGATCTTTCTTTCACAGGCCAATAGTCCATGGTGAAAACAATAAAATTTTTCAGTTTTACAACCCCACCCCCGAAACACCCCAATTTCACCCTTCATCCAAAAAATGTAGAAAATGATCAGAAACCCCTAAAACGCCTAAAAACAAAGTTTGAGCTGTTTTCATATATTTAGTTTTTTTATTATTGCCGCGCCGCCACTGATCCGATTTTTCCAAAACATACGCGTTTTCTATCCTCGCCTTGGGAGTAATACTATGTCAAAATTTCATTAAAATCAATTGAACAATTTTCGCGTTACGCGATATCGAACGATCTAAAACAATACTCGTATGTATACATCATAAATTCTAAGTCCCGTGGTCTCTATAATAAGCATGCAACGTTCGGATGGACCTAAAAAAGTGTATCATGCCGCTAGGTTTTCATTCACATATCAATGGACAGCACATTACGAATACAACAAATTTTTCAGTATTACTTCCCCCCACCGCCCAACCACCCCAAATTCACCCCCACCCAAGAAAAAGTAGAAAATGATCAAGAACCCCTAAAACGCCTAAAAACGAAGTTTGCGGCATATTTGAAATTTTTCGTTTTTTGCTAATTACTCCGCCCCTCGTATAACGATTTTCAAAATTATAGGAACATTACCTACTACGACCCCACAGCATAACGCTGCCCAAATTTCATCACAATCCATGCAGCGGTTACTGAGATTACGAGGGTAGAAAAACGCAGACACACAGACAGACCGACAGACCGACGGAAATGAGTGATGTGTATTTTCGTTATGTAGACATCATGAAACGCCCAAAAAGCGTATTACCTCAAAATCGAGAATTTTCGCGATCACAATACTCCCCTCACCTAAAAAAATATAACTCAGTCAAAGGCTAACTAAATGCCCTTATGAGAATGTAAATGCTCCTTTTGTTAAAATCGCATTTCTGCTAACTTAAAAATATTTTTCAGTCGATAATCCATAAAAACAATATGGAAAACAAGAAAATATGTCATAATGGACACCTAATTAAAGGATAATTTATTAAATGCTGTCAACAATTTACTCCACTGATTATCGCTTCATTTATGATTTATTTGCTAATTTTTTTCTTAAAAAAAGAACGTTTGAATTCTTAATTGATGTTCTGCTAACGTTGCGGACTTGTTTGAAACATGGACCCAATTCAAACCTATCTTCAGAAAAAAAAAATGATATTACGATCCGTTCCATCCGATTGAGGATTTCAAGGATTAAAACAAATGATTCTCTCTCTCTCTCTCTCTCTCTCTATCTCTCTCTCTCTCTCTCTCTCTCTCTCTCTCTCTCTCTCTCTCTCTCTCTCTCTCTTGGAGGAGACACAAGGAATTCCAAGCAGAAATACCTATTTGCTGTTTTAGCTTGTCCCTCTCGTGTCCACGACATTCAGGGGCCTAGGAGGCGAATTACTATCTGCTCAGGCAGCATTGAAAGCATTGAGGGCTTCCAGGCTTACATCAAGGCTCGTTCTGCAATCGAAGGTCTTGGATAACATTTGGACAAGACATCAGGTGACACCTGCCAAGGAGTCACTCATTCAAGCTGTTAAGAGTCAACATTACAGAAAATCTTATCTGGCACGAACACGTTACGTCAGTTGCAACAGCTGCTAGTAAAAAGCTTGGGTACCTATTTAGAGCCAGAAGGTACTTCTCACCATGTAACCTCCTCACGCTATATAAAGCCACCTGGAGTATTGCTCTCATGTCTGGGGAGCTGCTGCCCCTACCACACTGTCTATACTAGACGCCGTCCAGAGTAGGGCAATCCGACTAATTGGAGACCCGGCCTTAACGCGCCACCTCCTGCCACTTTCTCACCGGCGCGGCGTGATGTTTGTGACCTCTCACTCTTCTACCGATGTTCAAACGGAGTCTGCTCCTCTGAGCTATCCTCTATCGTTCCGCTGCTCCGCTCCTATCAGATGCACCCGCGCGACCGCTGCATCTCATCCTAAGGCGGTCGTTCTTCATACATCAAGAACCGAGCGGTACACACATTTTATGTCGTTGTGACACTCTTGGGTATCACAGGGATTCTATACTAGGTCCAAAGGTTCTAGAACATTTAAGATGGGCAGAACCTTAGACAAGGAAAGAGATAGGACGGAACGCGCGACTGACATTTCTGTTACCAAATGGCACCAAAAAAGTACCAAAATTTACCTGCGATACGTGATTCCTGGCTCCTTCCTGCTGGTGTGTCTTTTACAACCATAAGCTGCACACCGTACCATTGTGCACATCACAATATTTTACAATGATTGGTCTTAAAAACGTTAAATATCATAAAAAAATATTTTGACAGCTATTCATTTTCGGTCACAACTAATTCATATAGCGTCAAATGGGTGTGCGGTATCCCCTCTCTTTCCTTATCTAAGGTCATCCACACCAATGCGATGAGGGCTGAACTTGGGAACTAGGATAACGAGAGGTGCAAAAGGACTAGCTTGACCTATGACCTATGCACTAGGGCCCCTGCCACCAGAAAGCCCCTCTCTGTTACGGAACCAGTCACATGTGAAATTTCCAACTTAAAAGGCCCTTTTTATCGAATTTTGAATTCCTACCATTAAAAACTGGATCACCCTGTATATTAGAATAGAGTAACCCCTTAGCCATTGACCAAAAGGGATATAAAATGAATTGAAATTTTTTAGTGGATATGATTTTTGATTGTGTCGAGTGCCAAGTGTCAATGAACTAGGCATGTTTATTACCCGTGAAAATGTAGATTATTTGAACTCTAGTCCGTTACATAATTATATCAAAAAGTGCGAAGGTGCGAATAGTTGGACATACCGTTTGAAGTGCATGTTGAAGAAGACCGAGTTCTACAGAGGAATTTTCAAGATAAAAGTGAGTATCGGAAATAGACAAGTTTTGATCATATATATTTTTGAACTACCCTGTATAAATGATACGTAATACACCGCGCTATCGTGTAGGCAAAGTTTTGCATAGAAATTTTCAAAATAAACGTGAGTATCCTAAAACGACATAGAGAATCACCCTGTATAAAAACAGTAGGTGCATCAAAAGACGCGAAAGCTTTTATAGGAGCATTTTCAAAAGTAAAAGTTTGTATACCACATCACGATGCTTTGATTTTTGATGTCATAATTTTGAATCGCCCTGTATGTAATATACCGCTAGAAGCAATAAACTGGAATTGGTGAGGTCAGAGTTTTAAACCAACTGTGGAAATGGAGAGTCACCCAATAGTCGAGCCACCTTCCGTCAAGCTTTTGGGGATCAACATCAACAATAACATGTCCTGGCATGACCACGTCGTCAGTATTGCTAAAACGGCATCCCAGAAGCTTGGAGTTTTGGTTCCACTGCAGGAAGCTGTATACACCAGAGCAACTACTGCTGCTCTACAAGCACAGATCCGACCATCATTGGAGTATTGCTTCCATGTGTGGGGACGCGCTCCGAAGCACTCTATTAAGCTTCTGGACACTATCCAGAAAAGAGCAATTAGATTAATCGATACGCCTAACCTCACAAAGGACCTACACAGCCTGGAACATCGAAGGAGGGTGGCTGACCTATCCCTGTTTTACAGATTCTATCACGGAAGATGTTCCAGGTTCCAGTTCACTTCAAGTTCATTAACTTGGACCTTGATTTGATTATGGTCAGCGTCCCACAAAGTCTGAAAGCCTATGGCGCTGTAGAAGTGCTGCGAGAGGATAAACGTCGGTGCACGTTAGATTTGAAACGCCGCACGTTGTAGCCATCAGGAAACCAGTTCCCCGGTAGCTCATTCCACAGCGTCGACGTTCTCCAAAAGAAGGAATGCTGGAGGAGACTGGTTCGGGGAGTAGGGACCTCGACCTGGTAAGGATGAACTCGCAGAGCCTCTCTAGTGTTCCTCATTCGGACGGCCTTTGGTGTTATTAACTGGGAGAGCTCAAGCGAACATCTTCCGTGATATAATCTGTAGATCAGCCACCTTTTTTCGGTGTTCCAGGCTGTGGAGGTCCTTTGTGAGGTTAGGCGTGTCGATTGGTCTAATTGCTCTCTTCTGGATAGTATCCAGAAGCTGTACAGAGTGCTTCGGAGTGCTTCCCCACACATGGGAGCAATACTCCAACGATGGTCGGATCTGTGCCTTGTAGAGCAGCAGTCGTAGTTGCTCTGGTGTATACAGTTTTCTCCAGCGGAAAGCGGAACAAAACTGCAAGCTTCTGGGATGCCGCTTTAGCAATACTGAAGACGTGGTCATGACAGGACATGTTTTTGTTGATATCGATCCCCAAAAGCTTGACGGAAGGTGACACGACTATTAGGTGACCCTCCACTTCCACAGTTGGTAAGCCAACGTGAGATCTTTTTCTCAGTGTTGTTGCCTGGGTTTTCAGTACGTTGAACCATTGATTAACATATTGAATAGGTTGAACTGTACTTTATTTACTAATCCCCACTCGCAAACTATTATGATATCTGCGTTGATTTGTATAAAAAGTCGAAAAAGCGTATTATCTCCTAATACTCCCCTCACCTATCGGTATTCAATTATTCAATTCAATTCAATTTATTTGTATCAATGACTTACAAATATTGCCACCTCGAAAGCAATGCTTGTATGAGGTATGGAAAGTAAAATGAATCAAGTTGATGAACTCACTCAGCTGAATCTAAACTGTACTAAATGTAGAGGAAGTCACTTAAAAAAATGGTTTTAAATAAAGGTGTATTGCAATTATTTCCTATAGTAGCCTTTGTACTAATACACACAGAGAAATTTCCGAAATAAAGAGTTAGAACTGCTAATGACCAAGACCAAGAGTTATAGCGTTTTTCACTGGTTGCACCCGGGCTGCACTGGATTTCTGTTTTGCATTTCACTGGCAGTTCCAGTTCAAAATTTTTTAAGAGCACGCATTTCACTGGCATTTCTGCACTCGGAGCGGTCGAACTCAGTGCGATAATTTCGCACCGATTTCAAAGTGACTGTCGTGGAGATGAACCAAGAAAATGACAGTAGGTTTGAGCGGGAAACTCCAAATCATAGAATTGTGTTTCATCTGTTTAAACTTTTGATTTTGAATACAGTAATACCTATTTTCACTATTTTCAGTCAGAATGAGTAGAGTGAACGAAAAAACAAACTTTTAATTTCCTTGTTTGAATTGGCAGAATCCAGCTCATCTTCTGAGGTTGAGCAAATAATGTGTTTAGGAAGAAATTCGGGAAAAAATTTTTCCAGAATTAGCAATTACATGGAAACTATTGAACAGTTTTCAGACAAACGAGAAAGTGGTATTTAACTATGTATGCAAATATTGTTGTTGTCAAAACAAGTTGTTGTTTCTTGATGTGTATTCCACTGGAAGAACCCAGTGCAGAAGTGTTCCCTAGGTGAACTTTTCCAGTATTCTGCACTCGCACGGAGTGCACTAAAATGTGCCAAGTGAAAAACGCTTTTAGGAATCGACATATTTTTTGTCTCGCAATTTTGAATCACCCTGTATATAACATGTAACATGTCGCGTTGACTACGTGTATATAGCAAACACGCGAAGGTTGCCAGCAATTATCGACATGTGCAATTAACACGATTAATAATATGCTGCATTAATTACTGTTTAAACTTTTCTATATTTATTTAGAAACTTAATAACATATAGTTTTTCCAGCTATATAAAGGCTGTGATTTTTCTTCCATAAAACGTTCTAGCATGAACTTGTGCTCTTTGTTGCGTAAAGCGGCTCATTAATATTTATCCTTTCTTTTTTCCCACTTGAAAATACAGTTTGTTCTGTACATAAAATAAAGGTGAATATCTAACAGTTTTAAATCACGTAACTGAACTTCATACTGACACACAAGATGTTTATTTTAGAAGTTACAGACGAAAGGATGATGAGATTCTTTGGCTTTTTTTATAACTGAAATTTCAAATAAACCTAGGTTCGTAAACGATTCGTCACCGATCTACAGGGCGTTGAAATTTCAATATATTTTCAGTTTTTTCTTGTTATGTGCTGATGAGCATACATACCACACAAGGCACAGAAATAATTTTCATGGGGACCACTTAACATCACTAAAGCTACTAAAATGTCGCTGGTTCAGTCTCAGTCCTGAAATGTGGACGTGGACGAGAATGCTGAGAGTTCCTTATACCGCTCATCGAACTAACGTTTTCATACTGGATGAGCTCTGTAATCCAAAGAGACTATCCTCCATTGTGTCGATGAGAATGCTTACATTATTCGAACATATTCACAGTAAGCGATAATATGGAGAAACTTCTAATTCAGGGTCACGCCCCGAGTGGACGGCGCCGTGGCCGTTCCCCTACACGCTGGGTGGAAACGTCAAAACAGTCGCTGGTTATGAGTATCAAGAGCGCCACTGAACTGACAGTATATCGCGAACCATGGCGAGCTACAGTTTACAAAACTGTTGATAGTATTCGTGTCGGCAATACTCTAGCTTCAACTTAATGCATTTTATGAGTTCACAACATGTCTGTTAAGACATTATGATTATGATACATACTAACTTAGTCAGTGGAACTTCCACAATAGGGATGAAACATATCCGGGATATTTTCGAAGCGTCACCCTCAACACTTCTGTTTTTAGTCACCCATTCTCCGTATACTTAATTATAAATCACTGAATTACGTGAGTACATTGCGATGTATGTATTGTTATTGTTAACCATAACCATCGACTCACGTTCAGAAAATTAACAGGTAACAATTAGTAACAAGCAAAAAATCCATTACGTGTCGCCAAAGCTGCATTCTGTTATCGGAGGGAGTTATCTGAAATATGCAACCGGTTGCAGAGAATGGTCCTGTTTCCTCAACATTCAGTTATTTCCGGGCCTACATTGTATCCTTATCCGCAAAAAAATGCAACCAGTAGTGGCGTATTAGGTTTGTGGTTCGGGATAACCTATATTAGTACCTATATCAAGGCTGTGCGGAAAATTAATGGTATACAGAGCTTGCCCAGTTTTTGGGAGCAGTATAAAAAATTTATTATTTAACTTAGTTCTCAAGTTGATATATAGGGTGGAACCCGTGGACCTTCTTAAATACCCCACTGCTGGTAAAGACTGAGTTACCCTACTTGACTCTGTTTTTCAAGTGACACTGTAATTCAATGTTTACTCTTTTTTTCCTATACAAAGATTGGAGGGGATTTCGGACCTTCCTAAATGAGGCACTTCTGGTAAGCATCGAGTTAAGCTACTTGACGTCGTTTTTTTAGCAAAATTGTCTTCCAATATTTGTCTGCTTTCGCCCAGAAAAAAATTGAAGGTGGAGAATTCGAAACCTGTGAATCTCCCTAATAATTACGCCACTCCTGGTAAAGACTGAGTTACCCTACTTGACTCTGTTTCATAAGTCACCCTGTAATTTCAATGTTTGCTCGTTTTTCCGTAGACAAAGGTTGGAGGGGATTTCGGACCTTCCTAAATACGGCACTTCTGGTAAGCATCGAGTTAAGCTACTTGACATCGTTTTTTAGCAAAGTTGTCTTCCAATATTTGTCTGCTTTCGCCCAAAAAAGGTTAGGGGTGGAGAATCTGAAATCTGTGAACCTCCCTAATAATTACGCCACTGCTGGTAAAGACAGAGTTACCCTACTTGACTCTATTTTTTAGGTGACACTGTTATCCAATGTTTGCTCGTTTTTCCCTAGACAAAGGTTGGAGGGAAGTTCGGACCTTCCTAAATACGCCACTTCTGGTAAGCGCTGAGTTCACCTACTTGACATCGTTTTTTTAGTGGAATTGTCTTCCAATGTTCCTGTGTTTTCACCCAGAAAAAGCTTAGGGGTGGAGAATTCGAAACCTGTGAACCTCTCTAGTAATTACGCCACTGCTGGTAAAAACAGAGTTACCCTCCTTGACTCATTTTTTTTAGTGACGCGGTCATCCAATGCTTGCTTATTTTTGCCTAGACAAAATTTGTAAGGAGGTTCGGACCTTCCTAAATACGCCAACTTCTGGTAAGCACCGAGTTGAGCTACTTGATATCGTTTTTTCCGCGGAGTTGTCTTCCAATCTTGTCTGCTTTCATCCAGAAAAGCTTAGGGGGTGGAGAATTCGAAACCTGTGAACCTCCCTAATAATAACGCCACTGCTGGTAAAGATGGAGTTACACTACTTGACTCTATTTTTTTGGTGACACTGTTATCCAATTGTTACTCGTTTTTCACTAGACAAAGATTGGAGGGAAGTTTGGACTTTCCTAAATACGCCACTTCTGGTACGCACCGAGTTAAGCTACCTGACATGTTTTTTTAGCGGAGCTGTCTTCCAATGCTTGTCTGCTTTGATCCAGAAAAAGCTTAGGGAGTGGAGAATTCACAACCTGTGAACCTCATCCCTAATTACGCCATTGCTGGCAAGCACCGAGTTAAGCTACTTGACATTGTTTTTTTAGTGAGGTTCTCTTGCAATGTTTATTTGCTTTCACCCAGAAGAAAGTTAAGGGGTGGAGAATTCAAAACCTGTGAACCTACCTAATAATTACGCCATTGCTGGGAAGCACCGAGTTAAGCTACTTGACATCGTTTTTTTGTTGAAAAAGTCTTCCGATATTTAATCTTTTTCCCCAGAGAAACAACGGAACGAGGCGGAGGAGAGCTCAAACCTTGTGTCCGTATAAATACTCCATTGCCGGTAAAAGGACTGAGTTAGATACTTGACTCCTTTTTTTTAGTGAAATTGCCTTTTGAGTTTTTCGTTTTTCTTCAGACGACAAAGGTGGGAGGTTTTTGGAACCCTTGGAACTCCCTAAATACTTCACAGCTGGTAAGCACCGAGTTAAGCTAACTGACAGCAATTTTTTTGTTGAAAAAGTTTCCCGATATTTACTCTTTTTTTCCCAGAGAAACAACGGAACGAGGCGGAGGAGAGCTCAAACCTTGTGTCCGTATAAATACTCCATTGCTGGTAAAAGGACTGAGTTAGACTACTTGACTCCTTTTTTTTAGTGAAATTGCATTTTGAGTTTTTCGTTTTTCTTCAGACGACAAAAGTGGGAGGTTTTTGGAACCCTTGGAACTCCCTAAATACGTCACAGCTGGTAAGCACCGAGCTAAGCTAACTGACAGAAATTTTTTTGTTGGAAAAGTCTTCCGATATTTATTCTTTTTTCCCCAGAGAAACAATGGGACGAGGCTGGGGAGAGTTCGAACCTTGTGGAGTCTACTGCTGGTATAAGGACTGAGTTAGACTACTTGACTACAATTTTTTTGGTCTTCGAGTTTTTCTTTTTTTCCCCAGACGACAAAAGTTGGGGGTTGTTAGAACCCAGTGGATCCCCCCTAAATAAGTGACTGCTGAAAAGCACTGAGTTCACCAACTTGACACCTTTTTTTAGTGTCTTGTTTGTTCGTTTTCTCCCAAAAGTTCGGAACTCCCTAAACATGTCACAGCTGGTAAGCACCGAGTTAAGCTACTTTACACATTTTTTTTTTTGTTGAAATAGTCTTCCAATATTTATCCCCCCCCCTCCAGAGCAACAGAGTGGCGCGGCGGGGGACACTTCAAACCTTGTGGACCTCTGTATAAATACCCCATTGCTGGTATAAGACACTAAGTAAGACTACTTGACTCTATTTTTTGTTGTTGAAATGGTCTTCCGATATTGATTCTATTTCCTCCAGAGTAACAGTGGGGCGAAGGGGTAGAGTACGAACCTTGTGGTCCTTCGTAAAAACTGCTGGTCAAATTACTGAGTTAAACTACTTGACTCCATTTTTTTTAGTGTTATTCCTTCGAGTTTTTCTTCGTTTTTCCCCAGACGACAAAGGTTGGGGGTTGTTAGAACCTGGTGTATCCTCCCTAAATATGTAATTCTTGAAAAATACACCTACTTGGAATATTTGGTGAAATAGTGTTCCGATGTTTGTTTGTTTTTATCTATGCACTTTCCCAAATAGGCTACTGCTTGTAAGCATCGAGCTAATCTACTTGACACCATTTTTTTTTGTTGAAATAGTCTTCCGATATTTACTATTTTTTTTCACCAGAGCAATGATGGGACGAGGCGTGGGACAGCTCGAACCTTGCGAACCTCCGCAAATACTCCACTGCTGGTATAAGTACTGAGTTAGACTACTTGACTCCGTTTTTTGCGAAATTGCCTTCGAGTTTTTCTTTGAAATTCCTCGAAGCACAGTGGCTAGGGGTTGATAGAACCCAGTGGATTCGCCCTAAACACGCGACTCTTGCAAAGCACTGAGTTCACCTACCTGACACCTTTTTTTAATGTCTTGTTTGTTGGGTTTCTCCCAAATGTTGAGAATGAAAATTCGGAACCAGTGGAACTCCCTAAACACGTCACAGCTGGTAAGCACCGAGTTAAGCTACTTTACATATTTTTTTTGATAAATTAGTCTCCCAACATTTATTCTTCGCCCCTCCCCCTCCAGAGCAACAGTGGGGAGTGTCAGGGGAAAGTTCGACCCCTGTGGATCACCATAAATAGTCCACTGTTGGTATAAGTACTGAGTTAGACTACTTGATTCCGTTTTTTTATAGTGAAATTGCCTTCATATTTTTTACAAAGAGGTTAGTGGTTGTTAGAACCCAGTGGATCCTCCCTAAATACGCGACTCTTGCAAAGCACTGAGTTCACCTACTTGACACCTTTTTTTAGTGTCTTGTTTGTTGGTTTTCTCCCAAAGGTTGAGAATGAAAATTCGGAACCAGTAAAACTCCCTAAACACGTCACAGCTGGTAAGCACCGAGTTAAGCTACTTTACACTTTTTTTTGTTGAAACAGTCTTCCAATATTTATTCCCCCCTCCCCCCCTCCAGAGCAACAGTTGGGCGTGGCGGGGGAAAGTTCGAACCTTGTGGATCTCCATAAACAGTCCACTGCTGGTATACGTACTGAGTTCGACTACTTTACTCTGTTTTTTTTTTTAGCGAAATGAAATTGCCTTCGAGCTTTCCTTTGAATTGCCCTAGACGACAAAGGTTGGGAGTTGTTATAACCCAGTGGATCCGCCCTAAACACGTGACTCTTACATTGCACTGAGTTCACCTACTCGACTCCATATTTCTAGTGAAACTGTCCTCCGACGCTTGTTTGTTTTTTCCCGCAGAGAAAGGTACGCCACAACGCAACACGTCACGCTGCAAATCCTCGTATCATGATTTCACCGACTACCCAGAAAAAAAGTGTTCTTGTTACCGAGCATCATTAACCGGAATAAAAACAACGTAATCATTTCATTACTTTTTACCTCATCATCTGCGATTGTTATAATCAGTGTTCAACTGTTTACAAACGTACGCCGTTGCGATTGATAAAAAAAATGAAGTCAAGTTGATTGACTCAGTACTTCCCACACATTACGCTGATACCAGTTTATTATTTTCCCATATCATGAAGCTTTAGTCTAAGATCCCTTGCAACCAAATAATTGCCCCCCCCCCCCCCCCTAAAATTGTCTTATGCCGCTAGGTCTTTCCTTCACAGGTCAATGGACAGCCTATTATCGATACTACAAACTTCTCAGTTTTACAACCTCCACCACCCCCAACCACCTCACTTTCACCCCCACCCAAAAAACTGGTAAGAAATGATTAGGAACCCCTAAAACATCTAAAAACCGAATTTGAGTTGCTTTCATGCTTGTCGCGTTCTTTGATTATTGCTACGCTGCCACTGACAAGATTTTTAACAAACATACGCGTTTTCCATTCTCACCACGGTAACAATATACTGTGTCAAAATTTCATTAGAATCAATTTAATAGTGACCACGTTACAAAATACAAAACGATTTAGACCAATAAATTCTCGTATAGTATACAGAAAATTCTAAGTCCCTTAGTTTCTGTAATAGGCTAGGCAATGTTCGGATGCACCTAAAGAGGTGATTTGTGTCGCTAGATCTTCCTTCACAGGTTAGTGGACACTGGACAGCCTATTACGAGTAAAAGAATTTTTTTAGTTTTTCAACCCCCAACCCCCCAACCACCCCAATGTCACCCCCACCCAAAAAAACGCAGTAAATGATCTGGAACCTCTAAAACGCTTAAAAACGAAGTTTGAGCTGTTTTTATATTTCTAGTTTTTTTATTATTTCTGCGCCGCCACTGGCACGATTTATCACAACCATACGAGTTTTCCATCTTCGCCATAGTAGTAATGCCGTTTCAAAATTTCATTAAAATCAATTCAACAGTTTCCTCGTTACAACGATCTGACGCAATACTCTCGTATGTTTACATCAAAAAAAATTGTCCTTTGCTTTCTGTAATAGGCAAAGGCAATGTTCGGATGGACCTAAAAAAGTTATTTATGTCGCCAGGTCTTCCTTCACAGGTTAGTGGACAGTCTATTATGAAAGCAACAAATTTTTCAATTTTACAACCCCCCACCCCCCAACCACCCCAATTTCACCCCCACCCAAAAAAAAGTAGAAAATGATCAGGGACCCCTAAAACGCCTAAAAACGAAGTTTCAGCGATATTTAATTTTTTTTGTTTTTTGCTATATACTCCGCCGCCTATGCACCGATTTTCAAAATTATAGGAACATTACCTACTACGACCCCACAGCATACCGCTGCCCAAATTTCATCACAATCCATGCAGCGGTTACTGAGATTACGAGGGTAGAAAAACGCGACAGACAGACAGACAGACAGACAGACAGACAGACCGACAGACCGACAGACAGACCGACGGAAATGAGTGACGTGGATTTTCGTTATGTACACATCATAAAACGCCCAAAAAACGTATTATCTCAAAATCGAAAATTTTCGCGATCACAATACTCCCCTCACCTATCGGTGTGGGAAGTAAAAATGGAGCTGGCTAGATTGGTTTAGTACTTACGTCGTATGCATCATTATAAAGCAATTTTCTAGTTATACGCACTTCTACTAATATGACACAGTTTGTTTACTATCTCCAAACAATCTGATAAGGAAATATATATAAAAATAACCGAGAACTGATCACAGCTACCACATTCAACTGATTATGTAGCAATGGGAATATAGTTGATATGCATCACTGTAATGATGCAAAACAAACCCTTTTGTAATTTAGTTACTGCAAAAAAGATTTTTTTCAGTTCGACAATTGCTTAAATAAATAAGTCAAATAAAATAAGCCAAAGTTGAATCGAGTTTTTTTTTCGAAAATCTTGGGAGGGGTAATTACCCCTTACCCCCACCCCTTGTATAGGCCTGTACCTAAAACGCAACAAATTTAGTTTAATATATGTATGGACAAAAATTAATGGTTTTTAAGATTTTTCAATTTTAACGGAATTCTAGTAATTACTCAAAATCTGGCATTTTGTTTCATCATCATTATAGTCACAATCTTTTAACAGATATGTTGTGAACTCGTAAAATGCATTAAGTCGGAGCTAGAGTATTGCTGACGGGAATATTATCAATAGTTTTGAGAACCGTAGCTCGCCATCGTTCGTTATTTGCTGTCAGTTCAGTGACGCGCTTGATACTCATATCCAGCAACTGTTCCGTCGTATCCACCCAGCGTGTAGGGGAACGGCCACGGCGCCGCCCACTCGGGGCCTGACCTGAACTACAAGTTTCTCCGTATTATCGCTTCTGCGAATATGTACGAAGAATGTAAGCATTCTCGTCGACACAATGGAGGATAGTCTCTTTGGATTACCGAGCTCATCCAGTATGGAAACATTAGTTCGATGGGCAGTATAAGGAACTCTCAGCATTCTCCTCCACGTCCACATTTCAAAAGCATCTATGCGAGCTCGATTTGCCTTTTTAACAGTCCAAGTTTCCGAGGCATACAAAAATATGGAGAACACAAGAGACTGAACCAGCGACATTTTGATAGCTTTAGTGATGTTATGGGCACGCCATATTTTAGTAAGCTTTGTCATGGCCACACGTGCCTGTTTAGGCGATAAAAAATGTACGTTAAAAATGAGTAAGATGTTCACTCACTTTAGTAGTAATACACTACACAGTTACACTAATTCAATACCATCATAAGTAAGTGAAAAGGTACGTCACTAAACTTGCCCATAATCTCAACTTAGGTTCTACATAGGTTGGCGTGGGAGCTTAGAGATTCTATAAAGGTCATTTTAAGGCATTTTCAGGTTAAATAAAGGTTGTTTTGTTTGCTAACATGTTCTGTAATATGCAATTTCAAATTAGTCGGTGCCTTTTGGCAACGACAACGTCTTCAGGGCTGGGCATTTTGTACTACAGGAGCTTTTGTAGCCCGATAGAAAACGTTGTTTGTGCTAAATTGCACCACAGGTGTATACAAGGGGGGGGGGGTAACAGGGGTAATTACCCCTCCCAAGATTTTCGAAAAAAAAAACTCGATTCAACTTTTACTTATTTTATTTGACTTATTTATTTAAGCAATTGTCGCATTGAAAAAAATCTTTTTTGCGGTAACTAAATTACAAAAGGGTTTGTTTTGCGTGATTACAGTGGTGCATATCTAATATATTCCCATTGTTACATAATCAGTTGAATGTCCTATACAACGTGGTAACTTGTCACAAAAATTTACCTAACTCATTAATTATCTGTTTTGGAAATTGCACCGATTAGAAAAGTTAAAACACTATTTAAAACAAATGGAGTACGTGTTGTTGCTAGTAGGGTACCTCACTGTTGAGTGTTCATGATCGTTTAATTTTGTATGCTGTGACAATAAAGTCTTCATGGATGATTTGTATTCCGTAAAATTAAAATTGATTAATGCATCAATTGATTTTTTATTATGCATCTCCCTAAAATACCTGATACTCCACTGTTTCACTTGCTGTCTATATCTTCTTTTTTATTTTAATACTATTAACATTTTACTTTTCTCTTGCATTAAGGGGCCTGGATACACACATTTATACATACGTATTTGACTTGTAAAACATGGACTCACAATTTCTCGCATAACTCACTCTATTTGCAAACTACATATATAATATTTCAGAAGGCGATAGTTAAGACCTTAATGAATGACAACTATCTTCGATTTTCTCAAAAAAGTGCTTTAATGTGCAAAAAAACTCGCAATGCAAAATCATACATTCTATAAATGCCTGTAACTTAACAACCAAACACGATATCAAAAAAAGGCTAAATAGTTGCACAAGCACAAGCTTTCTTCTTCAATTGCTCTTTGAGTCATTACTGTAAGTTTAAAGGTAACGTCAGGAGCTTGGAAATGCGAAATTCATTTTTATGGTGACCTTTGGACCTTACCTTTGGACCTTTTGACATTACCTTTGGATTTTTGGACTTATCCCCCCTCATCTTAGACACACACACTAAAGAAAGGGAACAGGCGGCCACGCCTCCTCGCTAACACGGGAATACGTCTTTTCTTGGATTCTCAATTTCGCGCGCTATATATACCCTAGACCCTTAACGTCCTTCACGAAGGTATTACAAAAAATGGTGAAAGCACACACAACTTCATGCCTCGCTACCCCCTCCAAGACAGGTCTGGATACGCCCCAATTGCACTGGCGGGAATATCTTCAAAACAGGTTCTAGGAGCTATTTATAAACTATTGAGAGCCTAAATTGTAACTTGGCTTATCCAAAGTTTTCATTTTTGGACGATTTTTACTTCCCACACCGATAGGTGAGGGGAGTATTGTGATCGCGAAAATTTTCGATTTTGAGATAATACGCTTTTTGGGCGTTTTATAATGTGTACATAACGAAAATCCACGTCACTCATTTCCGTCGGTCTGCCTGTCCGTCTGTCGGTCTGTCTGTCTGTCGCGTTTTTCTACCCTTGTAATCTCAGTAACCGCTGCATTGATTGTGATGAAATTTGGGCAGCGGTATGCTGTGGCGTCGTAGTAGGTAATGTTCCTATAATTTTGAAAATCGGTGCATGGGCGGCGGAGTAATTAGCAAAAAACAAAAAAATTAAATATTGCTGAAACTTCGTTTTTAGGCGTTTTAGGGGTCCCTGATCATTTTCTACTTTTTTTTTGGGTGGGGGTGAAATTGGGGTGGTTGGGGGGTGGGGGGTTGTAAAATTGAAAAATTTTTTGCTTTCATAATAGACTGTCCACTGACCTGTGAAGGAAGACCTGGCGACATAAATAACTCTTTTAGGTCTATCCGAACATTGCCTTGCCTATTACAGAAAGCAAAGGACTTTTCTGATGTAAACATACGAGAGTATTGGGTTAGATCGTTGTAACGAGGAAACTGTTGAATTGATTTTAATGAAATTTTGAAACAGCATTACTACCATGGCGAAAATGGAAAACGGTATGGTTTTGATAAATCGTGCCAGTGGCGGCGCAGAAATAATAAAAAAACTAAAAATATAAAAACAGCTCAAACTTCGTTTTTAAGCGTTTTAGAGGTTCCTGATCATTTTCTGCGTTTTTTTGGGTGGGGGTGAAATTGGGGTGGTTGGGGGTTGAAAAATTAAAAAATTTCTTGTACTCATAATAGGCTGTCCACTAACCTGCGAAGGAAGATCTAGCGACACAAATCACCTTTTTAGGTCCATCCGAACATTGCCTAGCCTATTACGGAAACTAAGGGACTTAGAGTTTTCTGTATACTATACGAGAATTTATTGGTCTAAATCGTTTTGTATTTTGTAACGTGGACACTATTAAATTGATTCTAATGAAATTTTGACACAGTATATTGTTACCGTGATGAGAATGGAAAACGCGTATGTTTGTTAAAAATCTTGTCAGTGGCAGCGTAGCAATAATCAAAGAACGCGACAAGTATGAAAGCAACTCAAATTCGGTTTTTAGATGTTTTAGGGGTTCCTGATCATTTCCTACCAGTTTTTTGGGTGGGGGTGAAAGTGAGGTGGTTGGGGGGTCGGGGGTTGTAAAACTGAGAAGTTTTTAGTATCGATAATAGGCTGTCCATTGATCTGTGAAGGAAAGACCTAGCGGCATAAGACAATTTTAGGGGGGGGGGGATGGCGATTATTTGGTTGCAAGGGATCTTAGACTAAAGCTTCATACTATGGGAAAATAATAATAAACTGGTATCAGCGTAATGTGTGGGAAGTACTGAGTCAATCAACCTGACTTCATTTTTCTTTCATATTCGATTGTAATATGCTTTTCCTTTTTTCCAGTCATGCCAAACGTGGTGGCAGCACGTGTCCACCACCGTGTGCACCGCCTGCATGGCAGCCGGCATGGGCAACGTCTACAGACTGCCCCAATCGGCCCTGATCAGAGGAGGGCTGCCCTTCGTGGTGGCCCACACCGTGCTGACTCTGCTCGTCGGGCTGCCCTTGCTCTTCCTGGAACTGGGCGTGGGTCAGATGGCCCAGGAGGGCGTGGTCAAGGCCTGGAGGGCGGTACCATTCTTCAAAGGCAAGTACTTTTAACTCTCAGTTGGGCGATTCGATTCTCGCGGGTGTAACATTTTTACGGATATCAAGTGCTTTTGCGAATAAAATAAAACGAGGCTTAATGAAATTATTCTCTGAACAACTACATATTAACCTATTCTCTTTCGATTTGGCTAAAAAAGTTGAAATGAGATATGGTAGCATTCACCACGGAGCTTTAAAGTGCTATCGCGGGTGTAACAAAATTGGCCCTACCTTTCCAGATCGGAGTACAAAAACACATAAGTCTGTTAATTGTGAAACATTATATTATGCCTCCAGATTTTTGAAGACACTAAATCAAGTGGCTGAGCTGAACAAAAGACTTATGGAGAACAAAAATAAACTCTTAATTATTCGCTTTTGCAGCAATCGCGGGTGCAACGTCCAATAATCGCGGGTGCAACGCGTCTAATTTAAGTTAATATAAAGATCATTTTAAACATACATATAAACTAAACAAGAGACCAAAATTGTATATGACTAACTATGATACTTATTTTTCACATTACTTGATTATTTCCTTTCAAATACGTCGATATTTGCGGAAAATTCCGTAAAAATATGATTGTCAATAAACTTCTTCTCTGTTGCTTCCAATTTTGCAAGAATGTCTTCAAATGGAACATCTGCTATGTAATAGACAAGGCAATGTTCGGATAGACCTAAAAAAGTTATTTATTTTCAATTTTACAACCCGCCACCCCCAACCACCCCAAATTGTATTCCCACCCAAAAAAAAGTAGAATATGATCAGGAACACCTAATACGCCTAAAAACGAAGTTTGGAGAATATTTGAATTTTTCGGTTTTTGCTAATTGCTGCACTGGCACTGGCATTTACAAAATTATAGCATTACCTACTACGACCTCACAGCATATCGCTGCCCAAATTTCATCACAATCCTTGCAGCGGTTACTGAGATTACGAGGCTAACAAATCGCGACAGACAGACCGACAGATAAACAGATAGACCGACAGGCAGGCAAACCGACGGAAATGAGTGACGTGGATTTTCGTTATATAGACATCATAAAACGTCCAAAAATCGAAAATGTCCGCGATCACAGTACTCCCCTCACCTATCGGTGCGGGAAGTAAAAACAGCGAGATATCAACAAATTCGCCTATTATACGTTGATAATTAACCCAGTCATAGCGCGTATTAAAGCCAAAGTCTTAATTAATAAAAAAACTGATATAAATGACACCATAACTATAGGGATCAAAAATGTTGCACCCGCGATGCTAACTTTGATCGCGGGTGCAACCAATTTGAGTCGACTTTTATTTTAATCCCACTTAGAGCACATATCAATTTTTGAATGACTTAAGTTTCTCTGTAACTTCTTCTTACTTTTATAAAGTCTCAAAGCATTAACACATGACGTCTGTGATAAAACTTAACTTTTATATCTTTTGTATCGCGGGTGCAACAAGCTAGCAGTGGCGCCTGGTAGTCACTAATACTTAAAAAATAATAACAAGTAGTTACATGTTTTTGTATGAGCGAATGAAGGAGTATTTCCACTAGCGGCAAAATATAACGTCAAACCGTCCAACTGTGTGTAACGGCCATTTCGGGCTAGTTATTTCAAGTTGCCCATTTTCAGGCAGCAGCTAATCTATGAATGTTAGCATTTCTGTGCAGGACAGAAGCTTAAATATAGACATTGGTCCACAAAAACTAGTTTTAGTATTAAATATAGGTCTTTTTCTTTGTACTGACATTAATAAAAGCAACAATAACTGCGATTCAGAATTTGATGTTAGGAATCGTCTACAGCGGAATCGCCCAGTTGTTTTATTTCACCATTCTGTAATGGTGGTTCGGTGGTTTAGACCAGTTTATACAAAAATACCGGTGAATCTAAAGAAGAGAGTATATGGGGCTCAATAATGTCAGCCTTTTCTCCAAAGATCTCTCCGAACTGTCCCAACTACGATAGTATAATTTTGTGTTGGTTTTGAGTCTTTAAGCTAGATGAGGAGCAGATTCAAATTGCATTTTGTCAAAAATTTATTACAAAAAATATTTGGGATAATATAATCATATGGGGTGTATTATCTGACTATCAGCTGATTTGAAGCTACAAAAAGAATGCGGACAAAAATGTTCGATGTTGCAAAGTTTATTTATAAAAAAAGCAAAATTAACGGTAACAGCAATTTAAGATATTTTTATAGCTACTTTAATATAGTCGTTAATGTATTTTTATTTAATAACTGATATTTTTATATATTTGTTTATCGTTTTTTATTTAATAACCGATATTTCTTAATCTGCCTGGTATAAAATGTACATATTTTCTGAAGATATCATCAACTTCAGATGAATCGGCAACATCTCACGAATCCTGTCATCCGACGTCTTGTCAGGGAACCTTATTGGTTGAGGATCTGCTACCATGCCGTTGCCATGGAGATTAAATTTTGCTGTTGTCCGCCCTGCCACCAACTTTATGCTCCTGTCTCTCTCTCTGTCTGGAAATATCGAAATACTAGTGGTGTTTTGTATGTCGTGTTTACAATCTTTCTACAGATTGTCCCGAACTATTTGAATATCTGTTTTGTCGAGCTTATTGACTTGTCAGCTTGTTAGGTACAGTTTTTCGTCGTTATTATTGTTATTATCTTATTTAAAAATGAACATTTATACAAAAGGAAAGACGCCTCATAGCCCTGAAGTATTCACGTAAAATCCGCACGCCCATGGCTATTTTATGAATGAAATCGGCCATGTTTTTCTACAACTATACCGCTCTTACGATACCCCGTAGCTCCAGAACCGTTGGCCAGATAATATGGAACTCGTAGAATTTGGTACAGGAAAGTTGAAAAACAACTTGTAAAAATTAAAATAAACTGTTGTACATAATGCAGTTTGTCTCTAAGTGGACATAATGCAGTCAGTTTGTCACTACTGGACAAAATGTAATTTGACTTTCTTTGTTAAGTAGCAAAAACAAAAATTTGAAAAATATTTGGAAAAAAGTTTACGGCGTAGTCTGTTAAAATGAAACAATGAAGTATAATATTAGTATAATAGTAATTGTACACGATTATTAATCTTTTTAAATGAAATAATTCTGATTCCCAGCATCTCAGCGCATTCAAATACATCTAGTTCCATACATCACTAGTTTACAACAGTTTCTTACGTATTGCAGCTATCATTTAATTTGTTTGTCTACGAATGACTCCTTAACGGATAGCACTGAGGCTAAATACATTTTGTCCGTCTTACTGTTCATAAAAAGTAAGGATTTGATCACAGGAGTGCGACGCCATCTCTATTATCTCAAACATGGAAAATTTGGACAAAATGCATTCCTCATATTACTCCATCATTTTTCCAGGTATAGGATATATCAAGTTACTAGCGGGTTGTCTGATAAGTATTTACTATCCGTTATACATGGGCCTGTCGACGTTTTACATCATTTGGCTACTAAAAGGACCTGCCCCTTTTCAAGAATGTTCAGCCAGAGTCAAAATGACTGAGGTAAGGATAATTTTATGTGTAATGTGAAATGATAAGAAAAAGGATGGGGGGAATACAATTTGAATACTGAATACTTTACACAGAATAATGCTAGGCATTAAACCTACCTACTTGAAAAGAAAAGGCGACATGCATCTTAGAAGAATTTTGGGTGATCATAATAATAAAGGCTGGAATACCTAGATAAAGAAAGATATTTAACAATTACGAGGTATTAAACCTACCTACTTGAAAAGAAAAGGCGACGTATATATCTTAGAAGAGTGTTTGGTGATCATAATAATTAAGGCTGGAATACCTAGATAAAGAAAAATATTTAAACAGTACGACGTATAACCATAAGTATTATTTCTTTTTACAGAACGGGTATTCCTCGGTAGGAAAAAAAGGACAAGACTGCATTAAGTAAGTATCTGAACTCTTTTAAACAATACCTACATTTCCAAAAAAAAGGAATCACTTGATTTTTTGTCTAAATTTTATTATACAAGTGTTTCAAATAACTAGGCCAATCTTTGTCATTTATTTCATTTCTTTTTATTATTAAAAAGTTGCTTTCCCGTATTTGTATACTTTATGCCTTCATTGCGTCGGACCTGTAGAAATTGTGGATTTATAGTTTTCTAGATTTTTTATTGATTTCATTTTATTTAGTTTTGGGTTCTCTACAATGTGTTTTTTGATTTTGTTGGCATTTCCTATATATAGATCTACTGGCAATCTATATCTCTTTGAAACTATTTCTCAATTGTCAACATTATATATACAGGGTAGGGTGACTTTTTAGTACCGGCTCGGTCGATAACTCCACTACTGTAGAAGATAGCAAAAAAAGTTGTATATAAAAGTTGTAGCCACGGATATGCTCCTTGCTCCTTCAAATTCTATTAATGATTTCCGTTCTTCCATATAGGGTATTGTTACACTATACAGGGTATTTCAAAAGTTATGACCATTTTTATATCCAAATCGTGGTCAAATGAACGTACTGTATATCAAAAAGTAATGAATCAAAAATTATTTTTTTTACATAAAAGAATTAAAAATATCCTCTAGTTTTAAAATCGGCTATAAAAAAGCCCGTGATGCATATTCGTATACAGGGTGATGTAGAATGCAAAATCTAGATTTTCTCTTTTTTTTTAAATGTAACCCCCAATATTTTATTATGCCAAAAAATTGCCTTTAATATGCTCTTTCATCTTTGTATAGCACTTGTTATGTATGCATTATTAGTTTCTGAGATATTTCGATTTTTCTACAAATTTCAAATATACTATCTATTTGTTTACTGAAATTTATTTATTTTGAGAAAATACTATCAAATTTTATTTCTGCTTAACAAACAACTAAAATATAAGGCAATAATAGTACTTGATCAAGTCAAAACACTGAATTAACGAGATAATATAGGTCAAGTGTGCTGAGGAAACAATTTTATAGACGTCATGCATAATTATCAAGCAAATTTATTAGGTAGGCTATGAAATATTGAACGACACGGTCTAAATAAAATGATTCTTCAATCTTTCAAACGCATTAGTTTTAGAGTGCGTCCGTTCTGGATATTGCTGTTCATAGTTGATATATTCTAGAGGCAAGTAGACAATTTCTCAAAGATTCTCCTAAATACACTCAATGGAAAAATTAATTTTTAAAGCTGGTTTTTCACACAGTACGGAATTATTGAGCTGGTTATGAAAACTGTCAAAAAAGCCTACCTGATAAATCTGCTTGATAATTATGCATCACGCCTACAAAATTGTTTCCTCAGCATACTTGATTTTATTATCTGGATGATTTAGGGTTTTGACTTCATCAAATAGCATCATGACCTTATAACTTAGTTGTTCGTTAAATAAAAAACAAAAATCGAAATATCTCGGAAGCTGTTGGACGTAGGTACAAGTGTTATGCAAATATGGAAGAGCATATTAAAAGCAATTCTTTGGTATAATAAAATATTGGGGGTTACATTTAAAAAAAGAGAAAAAAAAATTAGATTTTGCATTCTACACCACCCTGTAAACAAATATGCGTCATGGGCTTTTTTTTATAGCCGATTTCAAAACTAAAGGATATTTTTAATCTTTTTATGTAAAAAAATAATTTTTGATTCATTACTTTTTGATATACAGTACGTTCATTTGACCGCGATTTGGATATAAAAATGGACATAACTTTTGAAGTGCCCTGTATAATGTAACAAAACCCTATATTGGAAGAACGGAATTTATTAATAGAATTTGAATATGGAATAATATATAGTGTGTCTCATTTAAAAAAATGCATGTTTGCATCACCACGTAGTTATGGATCACCCTGTATAAATCTAAGTATTTTCTGAGCAAGGAGCACATCCGTGGCTACAACTTTTATATAAACCTTTTTTCGCTATCTCCTATAGTAGTGAAGTTATCGACCGAGCCGGTACTAAAAACTCACCCTGTATATATACTACTGAAACTGCGGATTTAGCCTCAGAACTGCACAGAACAAATTTCTTTTGTTATAATAAAGTTACTTAAACTTCCTAACAACTTGAACATACTTCACAAATCTGTCATTTGGTTATGGTAGGGCCCCTTGAGGGCTACAACATTAAAATATTTTCACTTAAATTTTGATGTTGTTGCTGTATTTGCTACTACATTTTATTTCCAACTTGTCTTCAAAACACATAAACTACCAACTTTTTTTTCAGAGAAACATTTATCAAACCTCCTTTAGAAGACCCGTACTGGTTTGGTATTTTTACTGGTTTCCTTCTTGTGATATGGATCATCATAACCGTACTGTAAGTTCAAATTATATCTATAATTATTATCTGATGTGAAAAGATTGTTTCTCTGTTTCTAGATCGATACGAAAAACGAAGAGTTACATCAGATCGCTGATAATTCTATTTTTTCCGATGATTTTTGTAGATATAAACTTATTTATCAAATCCGTCATATTAGAAAAGGAGACTGATAGTTTGGGGACGTTTTTCACGAAAGCTGATTGGTCCAGATTTACCAGTTCAGAGGTAAGAATCTCATATGAAATAGGTAATGAAATTTTATAAACTTATCCTATGGTTTTTAATAAAAAAATATAGTAATTTAAAATTAAGTGGCATTGATTTACATAAGAAAACCTTGTAAAGCATTGATTTCACTTTTGCCTGAAGAACATCCAACCATATTGAGTCATAGTCCAATGGTGAATCAGAAATACCATCCTGACTGAAATATGTCGTCGGTTATCATTAAAACTTAAGGAAAAAACAACTCGTTCCCAGATAAGAGCTTTTATTATGAATAAAATATTGTTATTTTTACAGGTATGGTATTACGCCTGCATCCAAGTATTTTTTTCCACGAATGTTGGATTTGGGCAGTTCGTTACCAACGCAGGCATTATTTACAACAAGGTCAACCCATGCTGGTGAGTATTACATACAGGGTGTCCCAAAAAATAGTGTCAAGCGGAAGTTCAGAGATAGAGCACACTTAGAAGTATCTGAATCACCCCCATATATGTTATGCAATTTTTTGTAATTTCCGAGTTATGAATTTTTTTCTGAATTTTAGAGAATTCTCTACCTCGACAACTTAAAACTGTTCCAAAAGAAACATTAAAAGACTTTTCCAAATTCTCTTTTTTGCTAATTAATCTCTAAGAGTTTACTGTTCATTACATAAAGGAGTCGGCTTAGTACATCTGATGAAAGTCATGAAAATTATAGTGTAAAGTGAAAAATTTACGTTCTGTTAATTATGACTTAGATTTTCAGCTCGCAATTAAAAATCTAAAGAGGTGATTTCATGATTCCTATGTAGGTCTAAAAACTTCTTCAGACCCTCAGCTATCACAATCATTGAAAAAAACTAGTACTTAGTGGGGCTACTTTCGCTTCAGTTGACCTTCAAAGACAAGAGGCAAAGATTTCTTGAAATTAGCGATGTGTTTTTCAATTCATCAATAACTTATGTTAGCGCGTTAATAGCAGATTGATTGTCAGTACCGCAATAATAAACGTTAAAAATGTTGCATAAATTAAACATTTATTAAAAAAGTATCATTTCTTGCTAAAAAATCACTAGGAGCGCATTCTTCAAAACCGGTTTTTACCTGAGCGCCAACAAAAAGGGCTAACGCTAACGCAGTAAACGATGGCGATGTTAGAAAGAGGTAGCTATGATATTGTTGTGACGTCTCTTCAAAATGTGTCATTGTATAAGTTGTTTTCGTTGTCTTTATTCAGTCGTCTGTCTGTCTTTGCGGCTTTAAAGCGATACGCTTTTGTTTGGATTAGTGTTGTTTCTGTTGTCTGACTACTTGGCTATTCCTACGGACCTTGGGTGCACGACAACTGAATTTAACGATGCTGTTTTTTGCAAGAGACTATGCAACAAATGGATAGGTCATGGTGGACCCACTGAATGGCCTCCACGGTCACCTGACTTAAATCCGATAGAGTTTTTTGTTTGGGACTACTACAAAAAACTAGTTTATGCTAAAGAGTGTCGAAACATCAGCGAATTACGCAACAAATTAACACAGGCTGAAGAAACAATAAAAAACAATCAAAGAGCTTTTGTTAATTTGAAAAACAATTTTTTCAGATGATGTAGATTATGCATCGAACAAGAAGGTAGACATTTTGAAAATTTCTTGTGAAATTTAATAAACTTAGTGAAAAAATTTGATAATTTCGTTTCATTTTACAATTTCCAACTTACAAAAAAGAAGTCGTACATGTAAAAAAAAATCTTAGCAAAGTGACACAGGTGGTCATCTATCGATATTCTGTTCGCACTGAATGTGTTTTATTGCGGCACTGACATTCAGCTATTAGCGCCCTAAACTTAGTTATTGTTTCATTTAACATCCCATTGCTAATTTCAAGAAATCTCCACCTCTTGTCGTTGAAGGTCGATTGGAGACAAAGTAGCCCCATTAAGTACTCCTTTTTTTTAATAATTATGATAGCTGAGAGTCTGAAGAAGTTTTTTGACCTGCATAGGAATAATGAAATCGCCACTTTAGATTTTTAATTGCGAGTCGAAAATCTAAGTCATAATTAACAGAACGTACATTTTTCACTTTACACTATAATTTTCATGACTTTCATCAGATGTACTAAGCTGATTCCTTTATGTAATGAACAGTAAACTCTTAGAGATTAATTAGCAAAAAAGAAAATTTAGAAAAGTCTTTTAATGTTTCTTTTGGAACAGTTTTAAGTTGTCGAGGTAGAGAATTCTCTAAAATTCAGAAAAAAATTCATAACTCGGAAACTACAAAAAATTGCATAACATATATGGGGGTGATTCAGATACTTCTAGGTGTGCTCTATCTCTGGGCTTCCGCTTGACACTATTTTTTGGGACACCCTGTATTGTGAAGGTGCTGCGTACTTATTTGATATAAATGTGGGGACGAAGTTTCATTTCAAATGCACAATGCACTATACAGGGTGTTCCTTAATGATATGCGAATATTCAAGGGAGTAAATCTACATGAAAAATTAATGATAGTTTGCTTTATAAAGTATGGTCCAAAAATGTACCGTTACGAAAATACAGGGTGTTAAAGTTCAAGGAAAAAAATGGAAATTAATTAATATTTTTAAAACCGCTGAACATATTTTAATGATATTTGGTACATAGTAATAGTAAACAGAAGTGCACATTTTCCAGTACATAAATAATTTTCAGTTTCAGTAGTGGCGTGCGTACGGGCAACAACTTTGATATTTTTGAGGAAAAAAATGGTTTTTTCCGAAATAAAAATTATCTTCGAATTTCCCATTTAATTCGGAAAATAACAGCTTTCTTGAGTTAATTTCCTACCATGCGCCGTTATTGAGTAAAAAAATAAAAACTTGTACGTTGTCGGAGAAAACTAAGGTAATTATTAAAGAATACAATATTTTTCCATAGATCTAGTTGCCACGAAATATGACAATTGTTTATTACACTTGCCATTTTCCTGTCAGTTTGTAATTGAGGTCTGTTTGTTGCGATTTATCTTTTTCATTTCTTGTTTTTACAGTCTTATTTCATTTCTTATTTTCGTAATCTTGTTAATAATGGTGAATTATTCAAATGCAGAAATGGCGGATATGCATTACGTGTATGGCCTCGCTGACGGTAACGCAGAGGAAGCCAAACGTATTTATCACGAGAGATATCCTAATCGTAATTTGCCAGACAGTCGAACTTTTTCTAATATCCATCGTCGTCTTGTTGAAACTGGTAGTGTCCGAAAAGGCACATCTGAAGGTAGACCAAGAAGTGTGAGAACGTCTAGAGTTTTTTAGAGGTGCCATGTAGGTAAATAGTTTCAATGCAAATACTACTTTTTTACTTCCCACACCGATAGGTGAGGGGAGTATTGTGATCGCGAAAATTTTCGATTTTGAGATAATACGTTTTTTGGGCGTTTTATGATGTGTACATAACGAAAATCCACGTCACTCATTTCCGTCGGTCTGTCTGTCTGTCTGTCTGTCTGTCGGTCTGTCTGTCTGTCTGTCTGTCTGTCTGTCGCGTTTTTCTACCCTCGTAATCTCAGCAACCGCTGCATGGATTGTGATGAAATTTGGACAGCGTTATGCTGTGGGGTCGTAGTAGGTAATGTTCCTATAATTTTGAAAATTGTTATACAGGGGGCGGAGTAATTAGCAAAAAACGAAAAATTTCAAATACGCTTCAAACTTCGTTTTTAGACGTTTTAGGGGTTCCTGATCATTTTCTACTTTTTTTTGGGTGGGGGTGAATTTGGGGTGGTTGGGGGGTGGGGGGTTGTAATACTGAAAAATTTGTTGTATTCATAATGGGCTCTCTAATGACCTGTGAATGAAAGACCTAGCGCCATAATACAATTTTTTAGGTCCATCCGAACATTGCCTTGCTTATAATAGAAACCAACGGACTTTGAATAATTTGTGATGTATACATCCGAGTGTTGTTTTAGTTTTAGATCGTTCTTTATTGCATAACGCCAAAATTATCGAATGGATTTTAATGAAATTTTGACACAGTATTACTGCCACGGCGAGGATGGAAAGCGCGCATGTTTTGGAAAAATCGTGTCAGTGGCGGCGCGGCAATAATAAAAAAAAAACTAAAAATGTAAAAATAGTTCAAACTTTGTTTTTCGGCGTTTTAGGGGTTTCTGATCATTTTCTACTTTTTTTTGGGTGGGGGTGAAATTGGGGTGGTTAGGGGGTGGGGGGTTGTAAAACTCAAAAATTTCTTCCATTTATAATAGTGTCCATTGACCTGTGAAAGAAAGACCTAGCGGCATAATAGACGTTTGTTAGTTCCATCCGAACATTGTCTTGGCTATTACAGAAATCAAGGAATTTGGTATTGGTAGGGGTAGGTATTGATTCAGGTCGTTCTGAATTTAGTAACATGGAAATTATGGAATTAATTTTAATGAAATTTAGACACAGTATTATTACCGCGGCAAGGATGAAAAATGCGTATGGTTTTCAAAAATCGTGTCAGTAGCGGCGCAGCAATAATAAAAATCTAAAAATATAAAAATAGTTCAAACTTCGTTTTTAAGCAATTTGGGGGTTCCTGATTGTTTCGTTTCGTCGAGTTGAAGCTGAATTGTGTCGTTTTAGTTCCTACGGAGAGATTTAGGAAACTATTTACTAGTTTTTGTGTTGGATGTTTTTTGACGACAGGCGGGCGATGATTTGGTGTTATGTGTGGGAAGTACTGAGTCAATCAACTTGACTCCATTTTTTTCTAGGTGTTCGCATTTCACCTGTGAGTAGTATTTGCCTACGCTTTCTGATAAAAATTTCATCTGAGTCCGGAAATATAGTAATTTCCGTCATTGATCGTTTCATTTTGACTTTACTAATCAGACATTTCTAATTTTAGGACTGCAATAGGTTACATCACAATAAACCTGCTGTTTGGATTAGGATCTGTGCTGATCTCCCAGTCTTTGACCGGCTCAATAGGCAATCATACCAGTTTGAACATCACCAGTAATCACGGAGACATCGCAGAACTTTATCTAACCTCACTCATCTATGACATCACAAGCAGTAGCAAGGACAGCGAAATCAAGGCTTGGGCGATTATGTTTTTCCTGTTGATTTTGCTATCTGGGTTCATTAGTATGGTAAGACGATTTATATTACCTATCATATCAGTCGTCTAAATGCAAAACTCGACAAGTCACAAATTTTTCAAAATAGAGTTTCATATACCATTTTGTTCATTATTTGAAGCGCTACCATTGTCTATATTTTGCGCTTACAAAACCCGACATTAGACATGAGATATTTGGCTAAGAAAACTAGACTTAGGTGCAAACACCGACAAGTCCAAGCGGTGTTTTATTTCAAACACCGACATGTCCACAGGAGCCAATACGGAGAACGGGAGCAAGTCACATGTCGATCACACGAGGTATTCTGACCGTTGTGCGTTTTTGTTTTATCCAGTCGCTGAAAATACGTTGTGGTGAATTCATGTGTTCTTCAGTTTACTGAGAGAATGAGATTAATTTATGCTGTATTGATAAATTATTGATGTTTTTTGAAAAATGCTTTGGATGCGGATTTTGGAGAGCCTACTTCAACAGAAGCTAGGTCCACATTAATGCAGAGGATCGAAACTAATTGTGAAAATGCATTTGTTAGTTCTGCAGAATTTTATTTGTCAGAAAATTTATATTTTGACGTAACCTTGAAATGTATCCTTTCTAATATCTAGCTTTATGTTTATAGTTTCTGTCGTTGAGCACAGTGTTTCATTAGATTCCTTTATATTCAGTAAAATAATCCAAATTGATAAGTGTTTCATTTATTGTGATCCGATTCCACAAAAATAGCAGTCAAAACACGACATGTCACAGTTCCTAACAAGCAAAACCAGACGTGTCCAAATTTTAAAGTCAGATTTTAAAAAACCATATGTCCTAGATTTTGGGGTGTTAAGGCTTAACATCCTAAAACATCGTATATTATCATACTCTCGATTTAGTATTATTTTCGCTCATAATAAGACTTTGATCTGTTTTTCTTGATTTCTGTAAAATTTGTTACCGTGGACTTGTCGGGTTTTGCATTTAGACGACTGATATATGGTATCATCGAGAAATAAAATCAGTAGGCCGTTGTGAAGTACTTCAAAGTTTTGTGTGCCTCGGTTCTTTGATCGACAATTCGGGTAACTGTGAAAATGAGATTCGACGGCGCATTCAACAGGCACGTGTGGCCATGACAGAGCTTACTAAAATATGGTGTGACCATAACATCACTAAAGCTACCAAAATGTCACTGGTTCAGTCTCTTGTGTTCTGCATATTTTTGTATGCCTCAGAGACTTGGACTGTTAAAAAGGCAGATCGAGCTCGCATAGATGCTTTTTGAAATGTGGACGTGGAGGAGAATGCTGAGAGTTCCTTATACCGCCCATCGAACTAAGGTTTCCATAGTGGATGAGCTCGGTAATCCAAAGAGACTATCCTCCATTGTGTCAACGAGAATGCTCACATTCTTCGGACATATTCACAGAAGCGATAATATGGAGAAACTTGTAGTTCAGGGTCATGCCCCGACTGGGCAGCGCCGTGGCTGTTCCCCTACACGCTGAGTGGATACGACGAAACACTTGCTGGATATGAGCATCAAGAGCGCCACTGACCTGACAGTAAATCACGAACGATGGCGAGCTACAGGTCTCAAAACTATCGATAATATTCGAGTCGGCGGTACTCTAGCTCCGACATAATACATTTTACGAGCTCACAACATGTCTGTTAAGACATTGTGACTATCATGATGATGATAATAACTGAAAGTAACTAGTACCTGTCAGGTACAATGCCTGATCGGTAAGACAAAAATGCGAGCAAAAATTAAAGCCGTTATTTGAAAATGTTGTTTATTTTAACGACTTCTATACACAGTTTGGAAAAGAGTACTAACTTAGGACTCGTCCTGTATTTGACTTTAAATCTCAGGAATTAAACTGTCTGAATATGTATGTTTCTTTGGGAGGTTACAACCCAGAGACTTGGACAACCCTCCTATATCTATAATGATCTTATCCTTTTGCATAAAGTTTCGTCAGTCGTTAGCAAACATTTGAAAAAGTGTTCGGACATTTAGTTATTTATTATTATTCATCTGACTTTCTAAGTTCCTCTCGCATAATTGCGGTAGCAACAGATGTTGACGGGCTATGCCAAGTCAACACCTGAACTATTACTGATCTGAATTTAGGAAGGATCGTACAATATTGCAGGTCTTCAGGATTACAGACTTTTGAAATATTTTGTGTAACCTTTCGTCCAGGCCCAACTGTTTTAGGTGTGGTGTAAACGTGTTTGGTGTAAACCCTGAGACAGACATAATGAGGGGGACAATTGTGACTTTGTTTTGTTTCCAAAGTCGTTTTATTTCCATGGCAAGGTCCGTGTATTTAGATATCTTCCAAGCGTAGGTGTTTTGGATATTCACATAATTGGGAATGGCAATATCTATCAAAAAGGTAATTTTGTCGGCCTTTGACTGGAAAACTATATCTGGTCTATTGGCTTGGATAGTCTTGTCTGTATGTATTTCAAGGTCCCAGTATAGTTTGTATCGATCGTTTTCGAGTACTGATGTCGGAGTGTAATTGTAATATGGATCCGTGTTTTCTGTTAGTTTGTTTGTTGTGGCTAATGCTTGGTGCATGACCTTGGCCGCAGAGTTATGTCTGGCTGTGTATTCGGTACCGGCAAGAGTTTTGCACCCGCTTGTTATGTGATCTATTGTCTCTTTTTGTTGGTGACATTTTCTGCAATTATCGTCTGTTATGTATGCACTGCAAAAAATGGGGGTAAAATCACATTCTGTATTATGTAAACTTTGCATAATATATCATGTTTTTCATGAAATTACACTATTTATCATGTGCTTTTACATAATACTGTGCTTAATATGTAAACAACTATTTTTACATTAGAAAACATGTAATAAAAATAAAGTTACAATGTATTATTAACTGTCCACTTTAAATTCACACAAACACTGTGAATCGCATAATAGATTATGTGAAATCACATAACATATTAAGGAAGCGCCTTCGTGCCGTCTAAGCGCGCCATCTATTCATAGGTTATGAACACATAACCTAAAACCTCAAGTTTCGCGTACAACAGACGCCACCCACCTTTTGCTGTTATGGTGATTTATAGGAGTGTAATTGTGTATTTAACGTATTTTGTGAAGGACGAAGGTTGTGTTTCTGAAGGTAAGCTTATTAGCATCATGTTTATTTGCTGTACTTGCCAGTTCAAATGCCATGCACTGACGAAATATAACAGCCACCAGTATGTCCATAGGAACTGGCAAGGCGTACAATTTATTTGCCTGCAATGAAATGTAACAGAATGCCGTTTAAATAATTTACTGATGTAAAAATATCACGGAATGGAATGTGCCACTTGATGTAAAACGAACGCAACATAATGTTGCTTGCTATTGGCACTAAGGTTAGGATAAGTTGGGATAAAATGTCCTACGTAAACGTTCAAATCTAGAGAATTTACAGAAATGTTTTGACTGAATTCTAATATATCTACAGTCCAAATCCTTATTTTTAATAACGCGAAAAGTAATCTGTCCCATTTTATAATTATGTTGTATAATAGTGCGATTCTGTTATATCTTATCGCACTTCTTTTACATGTTTATTTACATTACTCTTACAATGTGCTTTATTTTACAGATTTAACAGAAACAAATGGCAAAACAAGATTCTATCTTTTTGTGGAAAAACATTTGATTGACCTCTACGAAACATCTATTGAAGCATTTAAGCTTGCTGACGCTGGCTAAAAAACAAAAAAGTAGCTGCATGAAAAAGGAAAGTGTTGGACACATTAATATGTGGGTACCTAAATTAAGATTTTTTTATAGAAATTATAATTGAACTCAAATTCATACGTAAGTGGCACATCCTGTATAATAAATTCCATAATAAACTATGTACAATAGCAATAAAAATTATGCACGAAACACAACATATTATGTAACAACAACCACATAATATGTTATGGAAAACGACAAAGAATGCATAGTTTTTCCATAACTTGTTATGTATTCCAACACAGAACAAGTACTGGAGAATCACAGAATACATTATGTAAAAAAAAATACATTACAGATTATGTAAAATGTCTTTACATCAGAACGACTGTGAAATTACATAACTTAACGTTGGTTACAAATTACCAACGTTAAGTTATGTAATTATTTTTTCCTGTGTGGATCTTTAATTATATATTTTTTGTAGTTTCGTGTTGCAATCACTTGGTCCTGTATAGCAAGCATGAAACCCTCCGTTTCTGGGAACAGCTTTCCATCCTGCAACCAGGTGTATGACTGATTTTTGTTAATGTGGTCTTGGGTGACACGGTATCTATGTTTGCCGTGCAGTGCTTTCTGCGACCAGGTGTTTATTTTTCCTTGTTGTGATTGGATATGATTGTATGTGTCTGCTACGTGATCTGGACTAGAGAGGTTAAGTAGTGTATAGTTTTTATCTGCTTTTACTATTGCCTTGTGTAAGATAGTTTGTTTGGTGTGGAAGAAATGTCTGAGTGTTTGTATTTGTGTTGTGCGGAGTGACTGTATGTCTATAATTCCTCTGGCCCCTTGTTCTCTGTCTATGGTGAGCCTCTCCTTGCACGAGTTCGGATGTGACATTCTGTGTTTTGTGAGTTCTGTTCGTATTATTATTATTATTTTTATTTTATTGGCAGCCTCGACTACTGTGGTCATTGGCTGTCGTTATCACTATTTACAGTATTGCGAGTTACAATTTCCAATGGAGTCCCAAAATTTTGATGTACAGCAGAATGTTCTTAATCGCGCGATATAGTTTCTCCTACGCATCGCTTCAATCGCAAATTTACGGTGGTGTTTCCGTCAAGGGAAGAGTGGGAGTCTAGGGAAAGACAGCTCATCGAAGGAGGAGGACAAGTCTGGTACACAGACGGTTCACTCGCTAGAGAGGGCTCGGTCCCATACAAGACTTTCATTTCCTCTTGGGGGGCACACCACAGTATTCCAGGCTGAGGTCTATGCGATACTTGCCTGTGTAAATCGTATTCGGGAAATTGACGGGTCTAGGAGGCGGATTACTATCTGCTCTGACAGTCAGGCAGCCATCAAAGCACTGAGTGCTTGGAAAATAACGTCGGGACTGGTCCTGGAGTGCAGGAGGGCTCTTGACGACATCTCAGCTAAACACAAGGTATCACTGATGTGGGTACCTGGGCACGCTGGGGTAAAGGGTAATGAAATGGCGGATCATCTGGCCAGGATGGGATCCGGAAAGTTTTGTGGGCCCGGAACCAGCCTTAGGACTGTCTGCAAACTTGATTAGGCAAACAACTGGAGAGTGGATCCAGAATCAACACTCTCTGAGATGGAACAACATCTCTGGTCATCTCCGTCAGGCTCGGGAGCTATTAGCAGGGCCTGCAGAGAGAATAGGACGACTTTGTCTCTCTCTGGATAGGAGTAACTTGAGATTGCTAGTAGGCTTATTAACGGGTCACAACACCTTCAGGCGTCACTTGTTTGTGATGAGGGTGGTCAACGACCCAACGTGCACGTGGTGTGGTGAAGAGGAAGAATCCTCGGCACACATCTTGTGTCGCTGTGAAACCTTGGGTTATCACAGGAGACTATGCTGGGCTCAAGAACCTTGGAACCAATAGAGATAAAACGGATAGGACCTAAGAATGTACTTTCCTTTGCCAAAAGGGCAGATCTTAGGAACTAACGCAGATAGGGGCGCAAAAGGGCCCATCGTGTGGCCTATGCACCAGCCACATTCCGTGCTGGATAGCCTCTGGTCCTTATTCATTCATTCATGTTCTTAATCTTATCAGGGCTATTAAGACATTACCTCATGAGGTATTTCGTATTATTATTAATGTTTTTTTGTTTAATTCCAGGCAACAATAACGTACGCTCTGTTGAAGACGTTGACAATAGAAAGCAGAAGAAGACTGAAATGGTGGCACACCAGCATAATCCTCAGCTTCGCAGGTTACGTGCTGGGTTCCTGCGTCTTATTCCAGCCCAATTTCGATATAGTCCATCTGTTGGATCATTACATCGTAGGGAATTTGATAGTCATCTGTACAGTCATCGAGGTTTTAGCCCTGATCACCTTTTATGGTAAGTCCAAACACACACACGCACTGTAATTTTGAATATATGGCTTCATTTGCGGTATATAAAATAGTTGAACAGTACATGTATATGAGGAAGAATTATAGAGCAGTACATAATTTTTTTTTAGAATAAACACTGAGGCTTTAGGAAATACGATAAAAGTAATTTACCTTTTTGGATATTTTCAAAATAATATAATCAAAGTAATCTTCAAATTTCAATATGCTAGATATTTGTAACTACCTACTTCAATTTTGTCATTATTATAACCGAAAGAGTGATTGTCTTAACTTTTTAATTCCCACACCGATAGGTGAGGGGAGTATATTGTGATGGTGAAGATTTTCGATTTTGAGATAATACGCTTTTTGGGCGTTTCATGATGTCTACATAACGAAAATCCACGTCACTCATTTCCGTCGGTTTGTTTGTCTGTCTGTCGGTCTGTCCGCGTCTTTCTACCCTCGTAATCTCAGTAACCGCTGCATGGATTGTGATGAAATATGGGCAGCGTTATGTTGTGGGGTCGTAGTAGGTAATGTTCCTATAATTTTGAAAATCGTTATGCGGGGGGCGGAATAATTAGCAAAAAACGAAAAATTTCAAATATGCCTCAAACTTCGTTTTTCTACTTTTTCTTGGGTGAATTTGGGGTGGTTGGGGGGTAGGGATTTCTAATACTGAAAAATTTGTTGTATTCGTAATGGGCTGTCCATTGATATGTGAATGTAAAACCTAACGGCATGATACACTTTTTAGGTCCATCTGAACCGTGCATGCTTATTATAGCAACCACGAGACTTGTGATGTATATATAAGAGTATTGTTTTAGATCGTTCAATACGCCAACGCGAAATTTGTTCAATTGATTTTAATGAAATTTTGACATAGTATTACTCCCGCGGCGAGGATGGAAAACGTGTATGTGTTGGAAAAATCGGGTCGGTGGCGGCGCGGCAAAAATAAAAAAACAAAAAATATAAAACAGCTCAAACTTTGTTTTTAGGCGTTTTAGGGGTTCCTGATCATTTTGCCTTGCTTATTATAAAAACCAATGTACTTAGAATTTGTGATGTATACATACGAGTATTGTTTTAGATCGTTCTATATTGCGTAACGCCAAAATTATTGAATTGATTTTAATGCAATTTTGACACAGTATTACTACCGCAGCGAGGATGGAAAACGCGTATGTTTTGGAAAAATAGTGTCAGTGGCGGCGCAGCAATAATAAAACAACCAAAAAAATATAAAAACAGCTCAAATTTACGGGTTCCTGATCATTTTCATTTTTTTTTTTGGGTGGGGTGAAATCGGGGCGGTTGGGGGTGGTGGGTAGTAAAACTTAAAAATTTGTTGTATTCATAATAGTCAGTCTATTGACCTGTAGAAGAAATACCCAGCGGCATATTACACTTTTTTAGGTCCATCCGAACGTTGGCTTGCCTATTACAGAAACCAATTTTGTGATCTGTACATACGAGTTTGGTATTAGTTCGTTCTATGTATATTGCGTAAAGCGAAAATTATTGAATTGATGTTAATAAAATTTTGACACAGAATTTATTACCGTTGCGAGAATGGAAAACGACTCTGTTTTTGAAAAACCGTGTCAGTGGCGGCGCAGCAATAATAAAAAAACCAGAAACATAAAATTAGCTCAAACTTCGTTTTTAGACGGGTTGGAGGCTTTTCATCGTTTCGCATCGTCCAGTTGAAGCATGCGGAAAAAAAACTGTGGCATCCTAGTTTCTAAGGAGGGAGACGCAAGAAACTATTTACGAGGGTTTCTGTGTTGCATGTTGTTTTTGCTGCCGGATGGGCGATAATTTAGTTGCAAGGAGATTTTAGACTATAGCTTCATGCAATGGGAAATAATAAAATGGTATCGTCATTATGTGTCGGAAGTACTGAGTCAATCAACTTGACTCCATTTTTTTTAGAATAAACACTGAGGCTTTGGGAAATTCTATAAAAGTAATGTATCTTTTTGAATATTTTCGAAATAATATAATCAAAGTAATCTTCAAATTTCAATCTACTACCTACATACTTGTATACCCAGATATTTGTAACTACCTACTTCAATTTTGTCATTATTATAACCATAACCAAAAGAGTTGTTACAAGTCTTCAGTCCGATTGGGCAAAGAAACACTTGGTACGGATTTCACTATTTATTTTCACTAACTATGTACACTACGCCTAGCCTAATACTTAACAGTCTAATTCATCTAAAGTCACTACACTAATTTATATTGATCCGACAGTTCACTAATTTATGTCACAGTTCATTTATTTCGCGCGAGCCACTGGTACGTCGCGGACTACTGCACTGCACTGATTCTTGATTCCAACTCTTTTCATCTCTCGTGCGACGGCGCCATCTCTGGATTGTTCTCGAGAGCTTGCGGTCATAAGACAGGAATCGATTGTACGAGAAGGAATTTTTCTAGACTCACGAGATGGCATTACAGGGCCGGCCTGGCACAGAGTTATTAGGTGCTTCCCTTTTACATCTGCACTTACTCAGATCACTTAAAAATGAGTTGGCTCAGCTCAGTTGGAAACCTCAGATGCTCAGATGCGTTAAAGGAACGTGTTTGTGCAGTTAAATGTCATTCCTCAAAATTTTGTAATATGCTATGGTTCTATTATCTGTCGATCCTTTCGATAACCTAGTTTTTTACGTTTTTCGTCACTCACCTTACACTATCGACTATCCATACACCATAAAACCGGAAAAACCTGCTGAAATACAAACTTACATAGAATCCTAACCTCATTTATTTGACATCTAAATGATCTGAGACAAGTGATCTACCTTTCGAGCTTGTGCAGATGGGCTTAAGTGGGGGTAAAATATCTCACTTTAGTCTCAGTTTCAGAAAACAAAAGGAACGTACATCGAACTGAGTCATGACGTCACAAGTGAGATTTATCAGATAAATCAGGTAAAAGGAAAGCGCCTCTAGTCTTAACTTTTTACATGTGTACTATAACCATACGCCAAATGAATAATCCTGTCTGCTATTTCTCATCATTCAAATTCAATTCCAGGCATAGACCGCATCCGTAGCGACTTCGAATTCATGCTGGGCCACATCCTGTCCAGACTGTGGCTGCTGCTCTGGTGGGTGTTGCCCATCCTTCTGACCTTCATCTTCGCCTGGGGCATGGTCACGCTGCCCATGGAGAGGATCTTCAAGGACGACCAGGCTTGGATGTACGGCATAGGGTGGGGGGTGGTGCTCAGCGCCACCGTCTTCATCTTCGCCGTCGGGGGGTGGATCATGTCGCGGCAGGAGGGGTACACGGTCAGAGACGTAAGTGGACAGATTTAGCATTGTTATTACAGAGATTCTTCATTGAGGATTAGATTAGATTTATTTGTCAAATAGATCAAAAGATATATGACACGTCACAAGAAAATATAAGCACATTAATAGCTGTATAGAGCACAAGCTAACACATAAGTATATGGACAGAATAAAACATCTAGACCTAGAGATGGTAGGCTCTAAACAAACTTCTATACTATAAACATAAATCATTGTAATAAAAAACAAACTAACAAACACGTATAAGGACGTCTAAACTCAGGCAAGGTTGGAATCGAAATACTCTTCAGTATTATAGAAGATATTTTCTGTAAGTATTCTCCTAATAGTGGCTTTAAATTTGTTCATTGACAGACACTTATACTTTGAGGGCAAGTGGTTATATATTTTAATGCACTGGTATGCAGGACTTCTTTGAAATGTTGCTGTGCGATGCCTAGGTATTTTTAGTACAGTAGTATTTCTTGTTGTATGTGAGCTATTGCTGCCTATAGTGTTTCAAATTTGGTCTTGTTTTTATGGGCGTATAGTAAACATTGATAAATGAATATGCTTGGCAAGGGCAGTGCTTTATAAGCATCTTTGAATGATGCTCTTTGAGGAAGTTTTTTGATTATCCTCAGTGCCCTTTTCTGCAATATAAACACTCTTTGGCTGTCACTTGCAATGCCCCAGCATATCAGACCATAAGATATAAGTGAATGTATCTGTGCAAAATAAAAGTTCCTTGATACTGCCTCACACACATACTTACTTAAGTGCCTTAATGCACAGCACAGTTTTGATATTTTATTACGCTTTATGGAATTTATTTTATTGTAACTACAAATTTCAGTAATGTATTGGCGCCCAACGTAACCGTGCTGTGTATGACTGGTTGCCTTAAAGGCGTGTAACTGGTTGCCTATAACATCATCATAGTCACAATGTCTTAACAGACATGTTGTGAACTCGTAAAATGCATTATTTCGGAGCTAGAGTATTGCCGACACGAATATTATCAATACTTTTGAGAACTGTAGCCTGCCATCGTTTGCTATTTACTGTCAGATTAGTGGCGCTCTTGATACTCAAATCCGGCAACTGTTTCGTCGTATCCACCCAGCGTGTAGGGGGACGGCCACGGCGCCGCCCACTCGGGGCATGACCCTGAACTACAAGTTTCTCCATATTATCGCTTCTGTGTATATGTCCGAAGAATGTCCATGACAAAGCTTACTAAAATATGACGTGACCATAACATCACTAAAGCTACCAAAAAGTCGCTGGATCAGTCTCTTGGGTACTCCATATTTTTGTATGCCTCGGAAACTTGGACTGTTAAAAAGGCAGATCGAGCTCGCATAGATACTTTTGAAATGTGGACATGGAAGGGAATCCTGAGAGTCTCTTCTACCGCCCACCGAACTAACGTTTCCATACTGGATCAGCTCTGTAATCCAAAGAGACTATCCTCCATTGTGTCGACGAGAATGCTTACATTCTTCGGACATATACAAAGAAGCGATAATATGGAGAAAGTTGTAGTTCAGGGTCATGTCCCGAGTGGGCGGCGCCGTGGCCGTTCCCCTACACGCTGGGTGGATACGACGAAACAGTTGCTGGATATAAGTATCAAGATCTTTGCGGTTTGCGGCACAAAAACTATTATTTTTCGTATTGAACACTACCGTGTCATGGCAAGGTCTCTTAATCACGATAATGACTCTCTATTCGACTGTCCCCTAATTCTATCTTCTTCTGGCAGAGTCACACGCGTAGCATCGTGAAGACTCAACACAAATTATAGTAATTTTGAAATGAAAAGGACATTCTGAGATAGATTAGCGCTGATTGTATAAAATAAATAAAAGTGAAAGAAATAAAGGACAAATAAATTAACGAATCGCGAACACACATTGCCTAAAGGGCCCCACAGACATCGTTCTTTTTCATCAGGTTTGCACGACGTGCCAACCGATCACACTCATTTCGGTCCGTGTGTGCCGAAAAACTGTCGTGTTGACCGTCGTTCCAAAAAATCTGTCAGAGCTTGATTTTACTCGTCGGTTTCGAACGCCATCGTGCAACTCGGTACATGTGTGGCCGTTCATCCTGCAATCACAACGGGATTTTGTAGTGTCGTTCTGGTTTCAGGTATAATTTGTAAAGCTTGGGGGGATATCGCAACTGAAAATTTCAGATCCTCGTAGCTTCTACCCGTAGCAAGGAATCTCAATGTAGCTGTCAGACGTTCATGAGGGGAAATACTTTGTCTCATCCAAGTATCCTGTTTTTTTATTAGAGGTGATACTGAATTAAGTAATTCTAAGTATGTTTCTTCATCCATCCTCAAATAATTGTACCAATCCCCTCGTTCCAGACGCAATTCTTCTAATAGGCTTATATGGGAGAATTGGCCTCTTTTTAAAAGTCACTGTTTCACCCATTTAGAACGTTTTACTTCCCACACCGATAGGTGAGGGGAGTATTGTGATCGCAAAAATTTTCGATTTTGAGATAATACGCTTTTTGGGCGTTTTATGATGTGTACATAACGAAAATCCACGTCACTCATTTCCGTCGGTCTGTCTGTCTGTCTGTCTGTCGGCCTGTCTGTCGCGTTTTTCTACCCTCGTAATCTCAGTAACCGCTGCATGGATTGTGATGAAATTTGGGTAGCGGTATGCTGTGGGGTCGTAGTAGGTAATGTTCCTATAATTTTGAAAATCGGTGCATAGGCGGCGGAGTAATTAGCAAAAAACAAAAAAATTAAATATTGCTGAAACTTCGTTTTTAGGTATTTTAGGGGTCCCTGATCATTCTCTACTTTTTTTTGGGTGGGGGTGAAATTGGGGTGGTTGGGGGGTGGGGGGTTGTAAAATTGAATAACTTGTTGTATTCATAATAGACTACCCACTGACCTGTGAAGGAAGACCTAGCGACGTAAATATATACTATATTGGCGCCCAACGTAAAGGGCCCCACAGACATCGTTCTTTTTCATCAGGTTTGCACGACGTGCCAACCGATCACACTCATTTCGGTCCGTGTGTGCCGAAAAACCGTCGTGTTGACCGTCGTTCCAAAAAATCTGTCCGAGCTTGATTTTACCCGTCGGTTCCGAACGCCATCGTGCAACTCGGTACATGTGTGGCCGTTCATCGTGCAATTATGACGGGATTTTGCAGTGTCGTTCTGGTTTCAGGTATAATTTGTAAAGCTTGGGGGGATATCGCAAGTGAAAATTTCAAATCCTCGTAGCTTCTACCCGTAGCAAGGAATCTCAATGTAGCTGTCAGACGTTCATGAGGGGAAATACTTTGTATCATCCAAGTATCCTGTTTTTTTATTAGAGGTGATACTGAATTAAGTAATTCTAATTATGTTTCTTCATCCATCCTCAAATAATTGTACCAATCCCCTGGTTCCAGACGCAATTCTTCTAATAGATTTATATTTGAGAATTGGCCTCTTTTTAAAAGCCACTGTTTCACCCATTTAGAACGTTTTTTCTTGCTGTATTTCACTTTAATAGCTAAAGCCGCCGCCAATGCTAAAGTATTATCCATGTTAACGGACCAAAAATTTGCGAGAAACTGAAAGAAAACCGAACAGTATGTGGAGGTATCGTTCCATCGGTTTAACCGACATCGGTTGGAACGTCGTGCAAACCTGATGAAAAAGAACGATGTCTGTGGGGCCCTTAAGACTTCTCTTTTTTTCAGAAATTCTCCGAATCTGTGAAACCGTCCCAGAACTGGGGTCCCACGGACCCCATGTCCCGTCACAACTGGGTGCAGTGGAACACCAAGGCAAAACAAGGCGAAAGGGACTTCACATTGAAGCGTAAGGGCACCAAGGACTACACCAGGTCCATCAAGAAGTCCAAAAAGATGGCTGCCCTCAGCGACCTGTCAAACACGGTAGTCGACGGTGTGTACAAAGAGAACCCCAAGCAGAGCATCAGGACTAATGGTAAGAGAGATACGTTTTTTTTATAATTGACCAGACCGCGTAGGCAGAGCCTGAATACCAGAGTACCGCGGCTGCTGTGAAAGGGTGATGTTAGGGGAAGTTTGGTAACGCGGGATTTGAATGGGTCAACACCCGCAGGCCCAATAAATACATCTCCTGGCAGTCCATTCCAAGCCTTGGTCACCCTGGGAATGAATGTGCGGTTGTACCGCTCGGTTCTTGATGTATGAAGAACGACCGCCTTAGGATGAGATGCAGCAGTTGCGCGGGTGCATCTGATAGGAGCGGTGAGCGGCGGAATTATAGGGGATAGCTCAGAGGAGCAGATTCCGTTTGAATATCGGTAGAAAAGCGAGAGGTCACCAACAACACGCCGGTGAGAAAGTGGCTGGAGGTGGCGCGTTAAGGCCGGGTCGCCAATTAGTCGAATTGCCCTTCTCTGGACAGCATCAAGTATAGACAGGATAGTAGGGGCAGCAGCTCCCCAGACATTAGAGCAATACTCCAGGCCAGGTCTTATCTGGGCTTTATATAGCGTGAAGAGGTTACATGGTGAAAAGCACTTTCTGGCTCTAAATACGTACTCAAGCTTTTTACCAGCAGCTGTTGCAATTGACACAACGTGTTCGTGCCAGATCAGATTTTCTGTAATGTTAACTCCTGACAGCTTGAATGAGTGACTCCTTGGCGGATCCCGGTTGTTCATTAGAACCTGGTGTTGGCTTGGGTACTTCTTGTTTGATAGCGTACAATACTGGGTCTTGGAAGCATTAAATTTTACCATATTCTTGAGCCCCCAAGCGGTAATGGTATCGAGATCCTTTGAAAGTGAAGCTGCCACTGCCAGTCTTCTGCATTCCAGCTCGACCACAGAGATCGGTCTATTGCTATGATGCCTGCATGCAGTGTACTGTCATCCGCAAAACTGGGGATTGGATTTGTAGTGCTAGAGAGTAGATCGTTAATGTGAAGCAGAAACAATGTCGGAGCCAATACCGATCCCTGCGGAACCCCAGCATTGATGCTATGGAAAGGAGAGGAAAAGCCGTCTACCACGACAGATTTTCCGACCTGAGAGGAAGTCTGCGAGTCAACCGCAAAGCTTAACAGGGAGCCCGTAAGACGGGAGCTTGTTTAGGAAAGCTGCATGCTACAGTTGATCGAATGTGTCAGTGTTTTCACCACCACCCTCTCAAGCGGAATCCCCTGAGGTCGCAAACTTTGGTGTAGGTTCAGGGGACCAATGTCTTTTCTCACCTTAAAGTTTAACAAATGACAATTAGAATAGAGAGCTCTAAAGCGGATACATGTTTTTACTTCCCACGCCGACAGGTGAGGGGAGTATTGTGATCGCGAAAATTTTCGATTTTGAGATAATGCGTTTTTTGGACGTTTTTTCGTCTACATAACGAAAATCCATGTCACTCATTTCCGTCGGTCTGTCTGTCTGTCGGTCTGTCTGTCTGTCTGACTGTACGCGTTTTTCTAGCCTCGTAATCTCAGTAACCGCTGCATGGATTGTGATGAAAATTGGGCAGCGTTATACTATGGGATCGTAGTAGGTAATGTTCCTATAATTTTGAAAATCGTTATACGGGGGGCGGAGTAATTATCAAAAAACGAAACATTTCAAATATGCCTCAAACTTCGTTTTTAGACGTTTTATGGGCTCCTGATCATTTTCTACTTTTCCTTGGGTGAGGGTGAATTTGGGGTGGTTGGGGGGTGGGGGGTTGATTGATATGTGAATGAAAAACCTAGCGGCATAATGCACTTTTTTAGGTCCATCCGAACGTTGCATGCTTATTACAGAAACCACGGGACTTAGAATTTGTGATGTATACAAACGAGTATTGTTTTAGATAGTTCAATATCGCGTAATGAGAATATTGTTCAATTGATTTTAATGAAATTTTGACATAGTATTGCTCCCAAGTCGAGGATGAAAAACGCGTATGCTTTGCAAAAATCGGGTCAGTGGCGGCGCGGCAATAATGAAAAAACTAGAAATATAAAAACAGCTCAAACTTTGTTTTTAGGCGTTTTACGGATTCCTGGTCATTTTCAATTTTTTTTGGGTGGGGTGAAATCGGGGCGGTTGGGGGGTGGCGGGTAGTAAAACTGAAAACATTTTTGTATTTATAGTAGTCCGTCTACTGACCTGTAGAAGAAATACCTAGCGGCATATTACACTTTTTTAGGTCCATCCGAACATTGGCTTGCCTATTACAGAAACCAATTTTGTGATCTGTACATACCAGTTTTGCTTTATTTCGTTCTATGTATATCGCGTAAAGCGAAAATTATTGAATTGATTTTAATAAAATTTTGACACAGAATTTATTACCGCTGCGAGGATGGAAAACGACTCTGTTTTTGGAAAACCGTGTCAGTGGCGGCGCAGCAATAATAAAAAAACCAAAAGCAAAATCAGCTCAAACTTCGTTTTTAGACGGGTTCCGCATCGTCCAGTTCAAGCATGTAGAAAAAAACTGTGGCGCCCTAGTTCCTAAGGAGGGAGACGCAAGAAACTATTTACGAGGGGTTTTGTGTTGGATGTTGTTTTTGCGGGCGGATGGGCGATAATTTAGTGGGCAACGGGATTTTAGGCTATAGCTGTATGCAATGGGAAATAATAAATTATGGTATCATCATTATGTGTGGGAAGTACTGAGTCAATCAACTTGACTCCATTTTTTTTCTTTTGCAGGTAGCAACGTGTATAACGAAGTCCTGGACCATCTGAACGGCTCCTTGAGAGTGACGTCCATCATAGATTCCTTCGATCTGAGCCACTACACCACCACAGAGGAAAACAGGGTGAAGAACGTCAATCCTTTGAGCAGGACCAACAGTTACATGAACGGTTCTACGATTGAGGAATACGGAACCTTCAGGAAAGGTCCTTACATCATAAATGACAATGTGGACCACGTGTGTTACAGGCGGTATAGTGATAGCGAGGATGCGACGCAACTGTAATAGTTATTTGTTTTAGAGCCCGTCCAGATAAAGGACGTCAAGTTATATTGCGTCCAGATGTCGCGTTTCACTTGCGTTTCTACGCTCGGAGATATTTCCTTCCAGTTAAAAACATGGAGTTGGATACAGCAGTTGTGTTGTGGCGTGCATACCAGCGATGGAATCTTCGTAAACAAAGAGAAAGGCGACGATTCAACATGCATCCAATTCTACACGACAGAATGACGCACAGTATGTTTATAACATTATACCCAAAGCTGAGAGAACACAGTGAAAAGTGTTTCAACTATATCTTCCCAGTTCCTACGTTTTATGAGTCCATTGGAATAATCGGATGATTCCATATCACATATGGCTACTCTTTTTTCGACTTCGTCAATGAAAAGTTCTGTATCGAAGTTATCACGCTCCATTTTCAAAAACAAATACGACCACACGCCACGACTCGCGCGTTGTACTGGACGCAACAATGTTGCCCAAGTATCTCGACTCGCGCGGCGCTCGCGCGTACAACGGGCGAGTCGAGAGTCCCGCGCGTTACAAGCGTTTTACGCGCGAATAAAACAACGCGCGAGAGCATCTGGACGGGATGTATGTATATGTAGCTGTAGTATCTCGGGAACGCGCGAATGACTACGCGCGAGTCCACTCGCGCGTAAATCGCTTTATCTGGACGGGCTCTAACTAGTGCGGAAAGTGGTGGATTCTTGTAGGACGTTTGTGTCGAAATCTGTCTTTTTGAATTTTTCATTTCTGGTTTTATCGCTATCTTCTGTCGTCTTCAAGAAACTATTGGTTTGTTGGCACCCTAAATAGTAGGTATTTTGATTGAAGGGTCAAATGTAAAAAGTGCGTAGGTCACATTTTTAAGTTTTTTAGAAAAACGCTTTTAAAGTTCTATCTGGAAATAGTACTTTTTTGAATAATCATTTGATTTGTTAAAAGCGAGTTTGGTGGTCTACTTTCCAAGATTTTGTATTTTTCAAAAATGGACTTGGCACTTTTCTTTGGGATTTCAAAGGGTGGTAAAAACCTATAAGAGCTTTAAAGTATTTTTATTTTATATTATATGAGAATACAAAGTACATTACAAAAATACAAAATTTATTCATAAATACTGGCATTGATGCCATTGATTAACATATTTACTCGTAAATATGTTAATCAATGATATTGGTATCAGAGTCTATTATTGCTTCATCAAGAACTTCATTCTCTGAGCCAGGATGTAGGTCAAATATGTGACACCTATAAGAGAGAAATGTGGTAAATTGACAGTTTAGCTTTATATGATAAATTTTTTAGATAACCGCAGCATAAAACAGGTTTTCCTATGCAAACACAACATTATCGACAGTATTATAAAAACCCACTTACCTGATGTATTTCTTGTACTTTTTCTCCACAATTTTCAACTATAAACGATCAGACAAATTGAGTGTAATAATAAATCACTAAGAGCACGCTTCTGTCAGTGAATGGAAAAAAATGGTAAACCACAAACTACGCATAAATATAATGGACTAAGGCAATTTTTGCGTTGAAGTGGACATTCATAGTGACTAACATATGTACTTAGGCTCATCTTTCATTGATGATATTTTGTCTAATATTTGGCTGGACTTAAGCACATCAAGTTGCACTGGATTGAGAACTAGTCTAAAAAACTCATATGCTCATATAATCACTTAGGTACATCTTACAACAATTTTAGATATACTACCGGAAAGTTAACCAAAAATTCGCATAGATGGCACCGATTTCAAGAAAACGTGACTTAGGCGCTTCTTGCATTGAACCCTTCAATTATTATAATTGAGAGAGTGAGTGTACCTCCGCTGTCAAAAAAAAAACGTTAACCTCAAACGTGTAAAAATCACTCAATCTTTGCCGTTTATTAATTAAATATGAAGAAGCTTATAAAATAGCATATGATAAAATTTAAAGATATTAGTAGTGCTATCACAACATTTTGACAAAGTATGAAGTGGCATTATCACAGAATTGGCATGTATTGTCTAGATAGTATAATGGATAAAACTCATTCGTGTTTGTTCTATTTGTCCACTCTTCCTTGGACCCATTGCCTCTATTCACACTTGAATCACTTATTTCAGAAACCCCACATGTCCCAAATCACTATTTTGAGGAAAGTTGAAAAAACGACTTGAAGATCTTTAAAAATAACAACGCCAAAACACAAAGAATGTGTATTTGTCAAGTAAACATAGACCTAGTCTTGATACACAAGCTCAGATTTACTGTTTTGCTTTTGTATTTTTCAGTTTTCGGAAAAAAGTTATTTGAAAAAGTTGATTATTTAAACAATTAAAAAAAGTATCAACTTAGGACTCACCCTGTATAATCGTTAAATAAGTTAAACGTTTAATTTTAGTTAAACTCCCGAACAAACCTTTCATTCAGAATAACTGAAAGAATTTGAAAAAATGAGCGTAGTTTTAATGCAAATGTGTGACATCAGAATGTCGATAACTGAAAAAAGAGAAATGTAATGAACATGTCTGGCAGTTGACTTGAAGACGTTTGAAAATAGTGATTAATATAGGAACCAAACCAGAACTAAAACACTTTTCAGTTGCTTCTATATTGCCATCACCCTTTTATTGTTTAGTAGTTAGTTGACGGTTTTTTTGTTGTTGTAAGCATTGATTAACACATTTATACTTTAATCAATGTTGTAAGTATTCGTCCAGTCATATGTATGTAATCTGCATTATGCAAAATGCAAGTTGTGTATATTACTTCAAAAGCTTTCATGCTATCTAGCGAATATATGTGTGATTATATTTTTGTATAAAATGTATATATTTATTGTTGAAATAAAGAATTTTGTAAGTTAATCTTGACATGCTTTTTTAAACATAGAACCCTTAGGAATAACATTGATGTCATTTTTTTTCTCTTTATTCCTCCTGAGGATTTATCAAAAATGCTGCCAATGGAATGTTTTGAAACATTGAATTAAAAGTGACTTATCTACCAGATATACATTGCGTTAAGGGCCCCCACAGACATCGTTCTTTTTCATCAGGTTTGGACGACGTGCCAACCGATGTCGGTTAAACCGATGGAACGATACCTCCACACACTGTTCGGTTTTCTTTCAGTTTGTCGCAAATTTTTGGTCCGTGGATGATACTTTAGCATTGGCGGCGGCTTAAGCTATTAAAGTGAAATACAGCAAGAAAAAACGTTCTAAATGGGTGAAACAGTGGCTTTTAAGAGGCCAATTCTCAAATATAAATCTATTAGAATAATTGCGTCTGGAACCAGGGGATTGGTACAATTATTTGAGGATGGATGAAGAAACATACTTAGAATTACTTAATTCAGTAGCACCTCTAATAAAAAAGCAGGATACTTGGATGAGACAAAGTATTTCCCCTCATGAAGCTACGAGGATTTGAAGTTTTCAGTTGCGGTATCCCCCCAAGCTTTACAAATTATACCTGAAACCAGAACGACACTGCAAAATCCCGTCGTGATTGCACGATGAACGGCCACACATGTACCGGGTTGCACGATGGCGTTCGAAACCGACGGGTAAAATCAAGCTCGGACAGATTTTTTGGAACGACGGTCAACACGACTGTTTTTCGGCACTGTACACGGACCGAAATGAGTGTGATCGGTTGGCACGTCGTGCAAACCTGATGAAAAAGAACGATGTCTGTGGGGCCCTTTAGAATATTTTAATACCTACCTCTTAAAATGCAATTGAATTTAAAGGGTAACCATCTTTGAAGGAAAGGAAGTATATACGAAAAACTATCCATTTATTAACCTTCTATACTGTAACACTCTTCCCAGGCTCTTGCATTCACTTGTTTCAACATTGCTTTGAGACTTGTTCCTGGACCTACTTCAAACGTCCTAGGAAAATGTTCACTTGGGTCCCTCGAGTAGACATAATGAAGAAACTGCTCCCATTTCACTGAATACATTATCTGCAAAAAAATTAAATTATTGCTAATGGTCAAATGTACAAATATATAAAACAATACTATATTTGACAAAATATTTTCACAAAAGTATCATCATTCGCGATTTCAGTGGCGCTCTTGATACTCGTATCCAGCAACTGTTTCGTCGTATCCACCCAGCGTGTAGGGGAACGGCCACGGCGCCGCCCACTCGGGGCGTCACCCTGAACTACAAGTTTCTCCATATTATCGCTTCTGTGTATATGTCCGAAGAATGTAAGCATTCTCGTCGACACAATGGAGGATAGTCTCTTTGGATTACCGAGCTCATCCATAAACGTTAGTTCGATGGGCGGTATAAGGAACTCTCAGCATTCTCCTCCACGTCCATAATTCAAAAGCATCTATGCAAGCTCAGTCTGCCTTTTTAACAGTCGAAGTTTCTGAGGCATACAAAAATATGGAGAACACAAGAACCTGAACCAGCCACATTTTGGTAGCTTTAGTGATGTTATGGACACGCCATATTTTAGTAAGCTTTATCATCGCCACACGTGCCTGTTGAATGCGCCGTCGAAGCTCATTTTCACAGCTACCCAAATTGTCGATCAAAGAACCGAGGTACACAAAACTTTGAACTAATTCAGAATAGCGACATTTTATTACTAATTCAATAAAAGAAGACATGAAGCTAAGAATGAGAGCCAAGAATTTGTAGAAGCTAGTATGGAAATAGAAATTTCACAAGGTAGTATATTGGTCCAGTTATTTTTCATCTCAAAAGTACTGTTAAAACAAAAGCCACTATCTTGGGCAACTAAACAATCATTAAATGTCAGTATCAAATTGCACCAAAAAAATGTTTTTTCAAATGTCATGCTTTTTGAGAAAAGCTGCAAAGGTGAGATACAAAAGTTATAGCTTACATGCATGAATAAACTGGATCTTAATTTCAACTAAGTACCTGTTTAGGCAGCTGCCTCCTGATATGGTCAGCATTCCTATACCTTTTGCCATCTACATTTGAGTATACTGTAACAGCAGGCTCACTGATTTCTGTCTTCGCTAAAGCCCTTTTGAACGTTTCCATAGCAGGTCGCATTATTTCGGAGTGAAAAGCTCCACTCACAGGTAGTCTCATAACTCGCCTTATGTGAAATTCTTTGTAATTCTTTTCCAGAAAATCCAAAGCCTAAAAATTCACATACTTAACAATGATAACATGAGTTATGAGCAAGGCATTGGAAAGAAGAAAAACATGTTCACAATGTACTTACAGATTCGCTTCCAGCAACAACTTTTGAGTTTGGTGACAGGTAACTGGCAATTTTGCATTCGGGCAATGGATCTCCCTTATCAAGTGCCCATTCTTTGGCTTTAAGACAAGCATATTTTAGTTTACTATCAGGTCCATAGATTACTGTCATCATTCCACCCTTGTAAGTCTCGCTAGCCAACTGCATAGCTTCTGCTCTAATTTGTACTAGCCTCAAGCCTGTAAAAACAAAACAAAACACCTGACCAAAAAAAGTGTGTTATGCTGCTAGATCTTTCTTTCACAGGTCAATGGACAGCCTAATATGAATACAAATCATTTCTGAGTTTCATGTCTGCTGCCCGTGCACCAATTTTCAAGATTATGACAGCATTACCTACTATGACCCCACATCATATTGCTGCCCAAATTTCATGAGAATCCATGCAGCGGTTACTGAGATTACGAGGCTATAAAAACGCGACAGACAGAGCGACAAAAATGAGTAATGTGGATTTTCATTATGTAGACATCATAACATGCCCAAAAGGCGTTTCATCTCAAAATCGAAAATGTTCGTGATCACAATATCGGTGTGGGAAGTAATATACAAGCTAGAAAAAATGGCAAAATTAGGGAGTTTGAAATATAGGTTTTTTGTTATAGCAAATTCTAAACAATTTGTATATTTAACTTTGAGAATTCGTACATGTGTAAAGCATTCATTCATTGAAACGTGGTGCGAGTATACATGGTGTGCTCGCCAGCCGTACGAAATTGCGATCGCTCTGCGCATTGCGTCAGCAATGAGATTTTTCGCGCGGGGAATTATTAGACGTCGTGATACCACGGCCCGTTTAATCGCGTTTTAAATAGAATCGCTAACGTTTTTGTTTAATTTACTTTGTATTCCTTATTTTGACTTATAGAAGACTGACATTTGTATGCATAATGCCAAATTGTGCAGTTGTCGGTTGTAAAAACCATAGTAAGATGAAAGAGCCAAATGTTAAATTCTATAAGTTCCCGAAAAATTAAAATCTCGCAATGCAATGGAGTAATGCTTGCCGCCGAAAGGACGAAATTAATATGAAAAATGGTAATCATTAAACAAATTAGCATTAAACATTTATTAAAACTGAAATTTTTATGGTACATCCTCGGAAAATATTCACCTGCAGTATTTTCGATGAATAAATATGCAGAAGAAAGCACTGAATCGTGCCTACTTGAACCATTACAAGTGAAAAACTTAGTTTCGAGTAATTCTAATATCGAAGCTGATGATGTGTGCTTTACTCAGGAGTTTTCCAAGAACGTTCTTCTTGACAGCGATATTGTTGGGACAGAGAATGATTCAAATGATATTCATTTTTCCAACTTTACCTTTCAGAGTCCAGATTATGACCTAGATAACTTTATTTCTGAAGAACATGACCTTTTGTGTCAATTAGAAAAAAAAATAAAATGCCAGACACAATTTCCAACGAGGGACTGAAATTTATTGACGGATATGTGGCCTACAGATTCAAAAACGAATATCCTAATCTAGCTTTGGGGGCGCAAATCAAATTTCATTCTTCTAATCAGGTCCCAGACTGGATTGAGTTTCAATCTAGAGTCAGTCTTGTATAACCAAGTGAGGAGATGATTAAAGTAGCTTGTTTTGGTTGAGATAGAGTTCGATAAATTCCATGGACATTTGTGTTCTAAACAATCAAACATATTTAAAAAATTATTAGAGATAGACCCCAGTGGAAACCATCAAACAATTTCCTGACAAAATAATATTATAACTAATATGAACGAGAATATACGTCAGACACAGACCTTTAAACAAAAGGATTAGTTTCGAAAATTGTAGGCGTAAACTTAGGGAAAAAATGACCAAATTTACCAATAAATAATACATTTTTGTAGAAAATGTCGTTAAATTACCTATTTTACACTTCTCTATAACATAATTGTCAAATAATTGGCTATTGAACTCCTTTAATCTATCACTTTGAAATTAAAATATAATCCATCATGTGGTATTCCCCCTAGTTCGCCAACAGAAATCTCGTTGCTGACGTCACAGCGTGCCGGCGCTCGGACGGCTGCATGCGCGTGAGCACACCATGTTTATTTACACTATGCATTAAAATAGCATTTACGACTAGACTTGATTAAACAGGGGTAACTAACCTCTTTCAAATTCGATAGCCCCCGAAAAAATCAGTGCAGTCAATTCTCCTAAACTGAACCCTGCTGTTGCAACACAGTTTTCTATCGCATTCGGTCTCTCCTCTTTCAGTCTCTCAATGGCAGCCAGAGATGTTACCAGAACAGCAGGTTGGCAATACTTTGTTTCGTCCAATTTTTTCTTGGGTCCTTCTAAGCAAAGCTTCAGTAGATCGTACTTCAGTATGTAATTGGCCAGTTCAAACAGATCCTTGACTATCGGAAATTTGAGGAGACCCTTAGCCATTCCTACATACTGGGTGCCCTGTCCTGGGAACAGTATTATCGAGGTATCTCTAGGATCCACCTTAGGTTTTCTGTCTATTTCCGGCCTCTCTATTTTTGTACCTTCTGGATAGGGCAAGGTGACCCATTGTTGTTTGCTGACTGGTACATCCTGAAATGACGCCGAATCGTCTAATAGCTTTTTCAGGGGTGATTCCTTTTTATCACAGTCTTTGGTACATAAATGTGCACTTGAAGCAGATATTCTTCTGTTTGTTGAAGTTGACATAGTCCTATAGCTTACAGTTTGTCTTAATATAGTGTTGAAAATATGCTTGAAATCCATGTTAAAATAAATTCTTAGTATTTAAAATAAAATTTCACATTATTCTTAAACTTAATCAAAAACGTTTGCTGAAAAAGTTGGGTTATATTTTGAATTTTTGATCGGTATCCCAGAACACAAAATGAGAAAGGTTAACCTATAACTGGACTGATTGACCAAAATTGTCCTATAGAACTGGACTGACGTAACATCTAATAGAAGGGTTAGCCCATGGCCGACTCTACACTAGGCCGGAGCCTTAAATGTGGCAACGTGGCTTAGCTGTCAAATAGTGGGCATATAGTTTCAGAATAATTATTACATTTTATATGTATTAGAGTTCATCTCGGTTAATAAATTAAGAAAAATACTTTTTTAGAACTACTACTACTAATGCAACTTACATCTGATGTCTGGTTCATCGTAGTCAAACACTACAAAATAAAAATAAACGCAACCTGTTTCCTGCTGCCACTTCCACTTCCACTTAAATGAACACTCAATTTACTTTGTAAATTGTCACTTGAGCTACAAAAATTCACTATTAGGTCACTGTGAAGCCATTCTTGCTGGTCTTGATTCCCTTTCACTATCAAATCTTTTCGTAGGTATGCCCAGATGCATGCCCAGATGAGTTCTATTATCTGTCTTTTTCTGGCAGGTCCAGAAAACATTGTAGGTACCACATTGTCCTTTAAAATAGGTCTTATCCTTTGAAATGTTTGTAAATTATTGTCTTTATTCTTATAAATATAACCAGCCCTTACGAGGAATACCGTTCACCCACTTCTGTTTATGTCCTTTATTGGAAGCACAATTGCTAGTGCAACCTGGTACTACACACTTTGCAGGCATGTTTTATCTTTATAGTTTCGTTTGTGCAGGTAAATAATTAGAAACACATTAAAAATCACCTTCCAATCTTCTTTTTTGCTCTGGAAGATTACACTAATGCCTTAACAACCAATAAAGGCTCGGCTCCCGATTCAGTGTTGCCATATTCCAATGCTCCGGCCTAGTCGGCCATGGTCGATGACAGTATATATCTTTTCCCGTTCCTGCGAACCTGATAGCAAACTCATACTTCTTTCGAGTCTCGCTGAGGTTTGGCGAAATAGTTGTTTCTGAATGCGATTCCAGCGTTGATTCCAGCTCTGAAAATGTCTTGGTATTAGGATTACAGAAAAGGTGTGAGGTCATTGCTCCATAGAAATAAAAATTTGAATTCCTACCATGTTTATAAAATGGAATAGAGTATTTTCGGGCACTCCAATCCATCAAATTCATATTTCTTTCGAGTTTTTCAAAGTTATGTAAAATCAGGTAAAATCGTTAGCAGACAACATTTTTCTTGTTGGATGTGGTTCTATTGTTTGCAATACCCTATGCTCTCCTTTGAGGTATGTTCTGTGGAATTTGCTTGACACTTATGACAGGCAGTTTTGACAGTCAACAGTCAGCAGTCAGCTGTTTGTCACTTGCGACAAATTCCTCAAATATTTGGCCTCGTCTCTACAACGAAAGTTAGTAATCAAGATAATAAATGTTGGAAAGTTTGGCATGAATTACGATGCACAAGTCCCCAACGAGCAGTCGATAGCCTGCCCGTCGCAGGAGCAAAGTCCCGAAAAACCAGTTCTCGAAACTGGCGTAACGTACTTTATTCCTTTGTTACATTATTACAGGGACTGCATATATAAAATTGGTGCTAGATAGGTACCTAAGTTGAAAAAGGATGCCTCAGACGTTCAGCAAATTTATCCCAGTCGCTGCCCCCATACCCACCACTTGCGTAGACTATGTGCACCCTTGGACGGATAGCTGTTTGCAAGCAATATGTGGACTGTACCTGTACTGCATGTTGGAATCTCTCAGAATCTATGGAACTGTTTACATGGTGCGTATAAAAATTAATTCTTTCTAGTATTCATGTTACTGCAGGTAGGTAGCTAGCTGTGTATTTTTTAGTTTCATACAAGCGATAAATTGCTTGCCCCTGTTGTGAATATACAATTTTTACACTGATTTGCAGTTGCACAACAGGTAGCTAGAGATGGCTACATTTACAATTTATTCCATTCTACTTGCTATCAACCTGGCTTTTAGAAGGTGTACCTCTTATGAATCAGTTTTATGATTTCTAGTATATGAAATGAACCTGGTGTTACTTTGTATTTCGTAATGGAAAGAGGGTGGTAGTGTTTAACTGCCTCCTCACTAGGGTAGTTAAGGAGTTCTTTATTAGGTGTGCTGCCAGACGTATCATCCCTCATGGCCTTAAAAACGTTGTAAGTGACAAGTGTACTCTCTCAGCAATGCTATCATAGCTCTGAAGAGTCTGTTAAAATATCACTTTTAGACTGTGAGGTACTAGAATTAAAGGATTATCTAGAACTGCAATGAAATGAATGGGTCTATCCTATACCCAATTTTTTGTTTTTGGGCTTAAACGAAACCTTACAGTAGAAGAATTAAGATCAAATATTTCTGACACGTGATCTTCAGTCTCATCTCAAAAAGTTTAAAATTTTTGTTCAGCTTTCTATCAATATGAAATCCTGTATCTTGGATCATTTGAGGGTGGTGATCCGGCCAATCATAGGCATAGTTAGGACCCTGAATCTGGGGGGGCTTAAGTCCCTGGATCTGGGGGGGGCTCAAGTCCCCGCCCTAGATACAATAAACTTAACTTTGTATTTTGGGGGGGGGCTAATTTCATTCTTGGGGGGGCCAAGCCCCCAGAGCCCCCACCTAACTAAGCCTATGCGGCCAATGTTTTAAGTTTTGAGTCTTGCAGAATGAAGATAAAACATTTCTGTCTCTCTTGATTTTAAGTTTCACTTCAAAAGTCTAAAATCTTTATTTGCCTTTCTATAATTATGAAATATTGTATCCTGAATAATTTGAGGGTGGTGATTACAAATCTGGCCGATGGTTTATGTTTCACAATGAGGATCAAACATTTTCTTCACCCTTGATGTTAAGTTTCACTTCAAAAATCTAAAATCTTCATTCGATTTCCTATAAGTATAAAATGCTGTATCCTGGATAACTTGAGGGCCGTGATTACAAATCTGGCTGGTGTTTTAAGTTTCAATTTCACAGAATGAAGATGAAAAATTTCCGACACCTTTGATTTTAAGTTTCACATCAAAAAGTCTAAAATCTTTATTCTGCTTTCTATTAATATGAAATTCCGTATCCTGGATAATATGACGGTGGTGATTACAAATCTGACCCGTGTTTCAAGTTTCAGCTTCACAGAAAGAAAATGAACAATTTCCAACACCCTTGATTTTAAGCTTCACTTCAAAAAATCTAAAATCTTTATTCAGCTTTCTATCAATATGAAATTCTGTTTCCTGGATAATTTGATGGTGGTGATTACAAATCTGACTGGTGTTCCAAGTTTCAGCTTGACAGAAAGAAAATGAAAAATTTCCAACACCCTTGATTTTAAGCTTCACTTCAAAAAATCTAAAATCTTTATTCGGCTTTCTATCAATATGAAATTCCATATCCTGGATAATTTGGGGGTGGCGATTACAAATCCGGGCGATGTTTTGAGTTTCAGCCTCGCAGAACGAAAATAAAAAATTTTCAACAGCCTTATTCTACAGTTTTACCTCAAAAAGTCTAAAATCCTTATTCGGCTTTCTATAAATATGAAATCCCGTAACCTGAATAATTTGAGGGTGGTGATTACAAATCCGGCCAATGTTTTAAGTTTCAATCTCGCAGAACGAAGATGAAAAATTTCCGTCACCATTGATGTGAAGTTTCACCTCAAAAAGTTTAAAATCTGTATTTGACTTTCTACCGATATAACATCCCATGTCTTTGATAATTTGAGGGTGGTAATTACAAATCCGGTTTATTTTTTAAGTTTCAGTCTTGCAGAACAAAGTTCAAGAATTTCCAACAGCCTTTACCTTTAGCTTCACCTCAAAAAATCTAAAATCTTTATCTGGATTTCTATCAATTTCATAAGGAGATATCAGAGAACTAGGATAAATAATATTTATATATTTTACCATTGGTTAACATATGTAAATTTGTTAATCAATGATTTTATGTACCACAACGAAAAGTCTATAGGCCTTTAGTACCGTTATAGAGCATTAAAGGTTTGAGCGTCATTTTAAACAAATGCAATTATTAGGAAACAGTTTTATGGAGTGAGAACTGAACCAAGTGAAAAAACGTTTAGTAGATTTGAAGTAAATAACTGGAAAATAGATCAGTCTAAAGTTACTTATATGCTTAGTGTGACCATTTCTTCATTCCAGAAATTCTAATGCCTTAACCTAAACATAAAAAATTTGTAGTTCAAATATAGTTGTATACCGGGTGTCCCAGAATTTGCTTGACACGTGGTATTTTCGTAACGAAAAACGGTTCAAGCAAAAACTGAGTGGTACTTTTGAAGGTACTATAGGGTCTATCATACCATGCATTCAAAACATTTTTTTTGTACGTCAACCCCTAAAACTCACCCCCAACTTTTTTTTTTTCAAATACCACCCCATAGGTTTTCCTACATAAATGATATCCCCATTTTATTTAAAATCTTGTGGTACCTTTAATTTTATATGCAAACTTATTTTTTCCGTAAAATCATAAGCATAAGACAAATGAAATGATAATTTGTTTGACCCCTGATATTTTTGTAACAAAAACGAATAAAAAAGAAAAGTAAGTGGGTTTTTCAAGGGTAGTGAATGACCTATCATTCCTTGCTTATGAATCAATTTTTTCTTACTTAAACCCCTGGAATCCACCCCTAGCTAGTTCTTTCAAATTTCAATCCACAATTTTGCCTGGAAAAATGAATTTTTTACTTGAATTTAGTTATCGTAGTGCCTTACTTTTTATGCCCCTACTGCATTTTATCATTAGTTTTGGCGCCCGTGTGCGGGGCACACCCTGCATACGGGGTTGGCGCGGCCCGATGTAACCATAAAACTTTTTCACGTTTTTGCACTTAGTTTTGTTGTCACATTTTTTTTATTAGTTGATTCATGATAATAAAAAATATTTTCCATTCGTGTGTTTTAATTAATTTATGCTTACGATTTCATGGATTAAACGAAAAAAAAAATAACGATGAATTGCAGTAGGGGCATAAAAAGTAACGCACTACGATAATTAAATTCAAGTAAAGAATTCATTTTTCCAGGCAAAATTGTGGATTGAAATTTGAAAGAACAAGCTAGGGGTGGATTCCAGGGGTTTAAGTGAGAAAAAAATGGTCATAAGCAAGGAATTATAGGTCATTCACTACCCTTGAAAAACCCACTTACTTTTCTTTTTTATCCGTTTTTGTTCCAAAAATATCAGAGGTCAAACAAATTATCATTTCATTTGTCTTATGCTTATGATTTTACGGAAAAAATAAGTTTGCATATAAAATTAAAGGTACCACAAGATTTTAAATAAAATGGGGATATCATTTATGTAGGAAAACCTATGGGATGGTATTTGAAAAAAAAGTTGGGGGTGAGGTTTAGGGGTTGACGTACAAAAAAAAATGTTTTGAATGCATGGTATGATGGACCCTATAGTACCTTCAAAAGTACCACTCAGTTCTTGCTTGAACCGTTTTTCGTTACGAAAATATCACGTGTCAAGGAAATTCTGGGACACCCGGTATATAAAGATATATACTTTACTTACCCTACTAAGCACTTGCATAATGTTTTAATGAAAGTAAAAAATCTAATTAGTAAACGGTAAAGACATCAACAGTTGATTCACCTGTGGTGTGCTATAAAAGACTATATGATATACTACAATAATTATATATGGAGTACTATTTGTATTGCTAGTTCTACCTTTCACTGTTACCTACTGCTTCGCAATTCTGCATATCTACACATTAACAGTAACAAATACACCATATCTACTCCAATAATTTTGCATGACAACGTTTCAACACACACCACCAGCAATTAAATATAAAACTAACTGGAAGCAAGGCTAGTTGTACTGGCTTAAGTGAAATCAGCATTTGTAATATGTAGTTTTTTTAAAGTAATTCTATAATTACATCAAATAGGTTTCCGACCACGAGCCTCAATTTTTTTTATCACAGGAGCAAAGTCCAGAGAAAAAAGTTGTTGTTAGTCTTGGCACAATCCGTGTAGTCCTAGTAACTTTTTCACCTGGGCCGTGTTTGCTAGAGTATCTTTAAGTAGAGAAAAATGGCTCAGTCGTACAGCAAAATCGTTCCTGTCACATCAACAATATCTGCTTCTTGTATGGAGTATTTTCATCCTTGGACAGACAGTTGTTTGCAAGCATTGTGGGGAATGGTCAGATGTAATTTGGTTCAGACTCTCAAGATATATGGCACTACTTATATGGTCTGTATATAAATTATTTTTTTTTTTGGTACTACAACTGCCTTTTATAGTTTAGTTTCTAAATATGATATACACTCACTGTCACGAAAAACGGAGCACTTGAAATTTTTGATTAATTTTTTATTTTTGTAATGTTTCACTGTCTTAAATACCTACCCACAAGCAAAACATCAATTTTTAATTAATTTCTAACAACAATCAAACGGATATTTGGAAAGGAAAACTGGATTTAATAAAAAGTGTACTAAAATGAAAATTGTATAATTGTACCCACAGAGTTAACATCTATACAGGGTGTAACTTTTAAGGATGTCCACACCTATATTACCGTGTAGATCTTGCTGAGCTGATCATTTTTCAATAAGCAACATGGGTCCGGAAACGAACCGTTTCGGAGATAGCGCTACCGGAAGTAGTCCTTTCTGACGCCTGAAGTTAGGCAATTAATTCGACGCCTTGCGGCCAGTAGCGTGGCCGGCGCGGTCTCCAGATCTCAGTCCCCTGGATTTTTTCCTCTGAGGTCACCTGGAAGCTTTTGTCTACCAAAGGGGTGCACCGCACACAGCAGAAGAGCTGATTGCACGCATCATTGCAGCAGCTGGAGACGTCAGGGAGCAGCCACAGGTAATCAACGCTGCCACTGCATCGGTCATCCATCGAGCCAGATTGTGCGAGCAAGAAGGCGATGGCCACGTGGAGCCTCTCCTTCCCTGATTTTTGACTGATCTCGGTGTTTTTTGTTGTTGTTTTTTTGCAATGTTTTTTTTTGTTTTGTTTGTTTGGTTTACTTTTGACATTTTGGCCATGACAATTAAATGTTGACAAGCCGAATCTGTCTTAGCAGCTGATCCGTAACCCCCTCTCTCCTCTGCCAATTACGAGGCGTTGAATGAATTGCCTAACTTCAAACGTCAGCAAGGATAACTTTCGGTAGCGTTATCTCCGTCACGGTTCGTTTTTGGACCCATGTTGCTTATCGAAAAATAATCAGCTCAGCGGGATCTACATGGTGGTATAGGTATGGACATCCTTAAAAGTTACACCCTGTAGAGGGAGTGTAAACAACAAAATGCACAGGTCGCTGACCAGCCAACATGTAACTGAAATTTTGACAGCCTGAGGGCATTACCAGTGGTGTGCGACTTTATATAAAAATTGGATGTTCATTAATAGATTCAATTATTACTGTGATGTTACAAACTGATACCAATAAGTTGTATGAGTATTTAGCTATACTTAGAGAGTTACTCATTGTAAGAGTTGATAATTTATTATTACCATGAAGTGTTTTTCAAAACATATCTAACAGTGTTCTGAAAGGTAGCCTGTTGGAATGGCTGCATCGTGTTTTTACTTCAGCAATAAAATATAATAATTGCATTAGGTAATATCCAGTTCTATAAAATTCTCATAGATAGATTTTCTGTAAGTAAATGTGGCATATATTTTTGCATTTCACGTCCTCAAATAGTGTTTGGAAAATTCATGTTGATAGATATGAGTGTAATGCGTGCACAAAACATACATTAAACAACCATTATTATTCCTCAAACTGGAGTGAAGTTACTATTGTTCCCAGTTATCCCCATATATTACGCTACTGAAAACTAAAACAAAACCTATACTCACCTATGATAAGAAGTGTTCACCGATTCGTCGCTATTACAGCAAACTATGCACTTTTTATGTTGTCTCATCATACAATTATGTCAATTATGACAATAATGTTCATAAATAATTTAATTCACACCACAAATAGTCACAAAGTCAGTCAAATATACACTAAAATCACAAAAATCTCGACACACGCAATAACCACAACTACAATGACAGCCACATGACAGCTCAAGGGCACGTCGATTGTAGTTTGCCAGATTTACGACATATTAGAAGTTATTGCGACATTCCCCTATGAAATTTACCATTTTTGAGTTTTCATTAAATCAATACAAATTATCTTCACGTAAATCAGTTACATTGCAAGTATATTGGAATGTATAGTTAAATACCCAGTTAAATACTTTGTGTTCAAACTGCGGAAACTGCCAGATTTTGAAGAAACTGGAAGCGGACGAAGAAGAGTGGCAATAACGCTATAGATGTTGGCTGGCCAATACTCAAATTAGGCTCCCTCTAGAGATGTTAACTCTGTGATTGTACCACTCAAAACTGCATAGTTGGCCATGGGTTTTTTATTGTTTTTAATAAATTTGACAGACGTTTGTCAAAGCTTTGTTGTATTTAGCAAGTCGTTTACAAGTTTTGCTGCGTTTATTTGAGCTAAAAATGCATGCTGTTAGTCCCCAAACCACGGCTGCTATGGTTGGGTTGATTCAAGACGGAAGAAGTGAGCGATATGTTATCCTACGTTATCATCCCGTATCAAATAGCACTGTGCACACGTTTTTTGGAAACTGGATGTTTCACTAGACAACTTGGCACTGGTCCCCAACGAAGGACTAACGCTCATGATGATCGTTTTATCATCCTACAAAGTCTGCGAGATCGTCATGCTACGGCTATAGAAATCAGAAATCGACGTAATCACCTCCGAAAATCAATGTAAGCGAACGGACCGTTAGACGGAGACTTGGTGAAGCCAATCTTGGTAGTCATAGACCCGCTACAGGTCCAGAGCTTCTTAGACATCATCGTGTAGCGCGACTTCAATCTGCGAAAAATCATGAACACTCGGGTGAAAATGAATGGGGGCGTATTTTGTGTACTGATGGGTCCAGATTTAGCCTGAGGTCTCCAGATGGTCGTGAACAGTGGCGCTTCTAGGAAGTTTGTCTGGGGGGGGTAGTTACTCTATGGATAATGTAGAGAGCGCCGCCAAGGAGACGGGGGGGGGGGGGGGGGGGGGGTACAATAAACATATTGTCAAATGAAGATATAATACGGTAAGAGATGAATATTTATCAAATTAAAATTTTTCAGCCGCAAAGATCAAATTAAACATTACACAGGTATTTTCCATTTTGTTATTATAAGGAAAATTAACAAAACAAAACACATATAATAAAACTATTATAAATAATGTAAACAGAAAAATATATTTAAAGCAATAAACATAAACAGTTAAATTTCAATGCATCTTATTGCATCTTATTTTTAATTAGTCAGTTTTGTTCCGTGTTCTGGGGGGGGGGCGGTAATTACCCCCTCTACCCCCCCTTGGAAGCGCCCTTGGTCGTGAAAGGGTATGGCGTTCACAAGAACGTTTTGCAGAATGTACCTTCAGTCCTAGGGTAGGCCACCAAGGGGGTTCACTTATGGTGAGGCTGGAATTTCTCTGGAGGCACGCACAGAGTTGTACATCATTCCAAGAGGGTCTTCAACTGCTATCATTTACATTAATGAAATTCTGCAAGATTTTGTTGTTCCTTATGTTGATTTTATTGGAAATAATTTCATTCGATCAACTGTGGCATGCAGCTCTCCTAAACAAGCTCCCGTCTTATGGGCTCCCTGTTAAGCTCTGCGGTTGGCTCGCAGACTTCCTCTCAGGTCGGAAAATCTCTGTCGTGGTAGACTGCTTTTCCTCTTCTTTCCATGGCATCAATGCCGGGGTTTCGCAGGGATCGGTATTGGCTCCGACATTGTTTTTGCTTCATATTAATGATCTACTCTCTAGCACTACAAACCCAATCCACAGTTTTGCGGATGACAGTACGCTGCATGCAGGCATCATGAGCAATAGACCGATCTCTGTGGTCGAGCTGGAACGCAGAAGACTGGCAGTGGCAGCTTCACTTTCAAAGGATCTCGATACCAATACCGCTTGGGGGCTTAAGAATATGGTTACATTTAATGCCTCCAAAATCCAGTATTGTACGCTATCAAACAACAAGTGCCCAAGCTAACACCAGGTTCTAATGAACAACCAGGCTCTGCCAAGGAGTCACTCATTCAAGCTGTTAGGAGTCAACATTACAGAAAATCTGATCTGGCACGAACACGTCGCCTCAATTGCAACAGCTGCTGGTAAAAAGCTTGGGTACCTATTTAGAGCCAGAAAGTATTTCTCACCATGTAACCTCCTCACGCTATATAAAGCCCAGATAAGACCTTGCCTGAAGTATTGCTCTCATGTCTGGGGAGCTGCTGCCCCTACTACCCTGTCTATACTAGATGCCGTCCAGAGAAGGGCAATTCGACTAATTGGCGATCCGGCCTTAACGCGCCACCTTTAGACACTTTCTCACCGGCGTGTTGTTGGTGACCTCTCACTCTTCTACCGATATTCCAACGGAATCTGCTCCTCTGAGCTATCCTCTATCGTTCCGCCGCTCACTGCTCTTATCAGATGTACCCGTGCGACCGCTGCATCTTATCCTAAGACGGTCGTTCTTCATACATCAAGAATTAAGCGCACATTTATTCCCAGGGTGTCCAAGGCTTGGAATGGACTGCCAGAAGATGTATTTATTGGGCCTGCGGGTATTGGCCCATTCAAATCTCGCGTTAACAAACTTCGCCTAACATAACCCTTTCACAGCAGCCGCGGTACTTTGGTATTTAGGCTCTGCCTGCGCGGTCTGCTCAGTTATAAAAAAAATGATAATGCCAGACCCCACACCGCGAGAATGACTCAACAATACGTAAACGATGCAGGCATTGATGTCTTGGAGTGACCAGCGTTAAGTCCAGATGTGAATCCAATTGAACATGTCTGGGACATGCTTGGGCAAAGACTACGAAGTCGTGTTCCTATTCCTTTAACCTAAAATGAATTGCAGCACGATCTTTTAGAGGAATGGGACCTTATATTCATCGAGAACATATTCGTCATTTGATTTTAGGTATACCAAGAAGAATGCAAGCAATCATTCGGGCACGTGGAGGCAACACTCTTTATTAAAAATGTCCCTAATCAGTTTTTGCTAGCAATGCGTTTCGTTTTTCAATAATTTAAGGTTATTTTAGCAAAATACCTTTTTGTTTTTTTGTAGTATTGTAAGAAGAGTTTATTTTCCAAATAAATGGTTGATTAAAATTAGAAGTTACTTAAAACATGTTGCTTTATTTCTGTACAAGTTATTAAAACAATAAAGCATCACCAAACAATAAAAAAAAGGAGTTATTATACATAAAATTGCAAGTGTTCTGTTTTTCGTGCCTGTGAGTGTATGTAACTTTTTAAAGTGACATGTAATTTCATAATTAGATCGAAGTAGTTATCCAACTACGAGTCTTAATTTTTTCTATCCCAGGAGCAAAGTCCTGAAAAAAAATTGTCAGTCTTGGCACAATCCGTGTATTCCTAGTAAGTTTCTCACATTGAAAGTGTTGGCTAGAATATCGTTAAGTAAAGAAAAATGGCTCAGCCGTACAGCGCAATAATTCCTGTCACAGCAACAATATCTGCTTCTTGTATGGAGTATTTTCATCCTTGGACAGACAGTTGTTTGCAAGCATTACATGGAGTGGTCATATCTAATTTGGTTGAAGGTCTCAGGATATATGGCACTACTTATATGGTCTGTATATAAATTATTTTTTTCATTTTACTAAACTACAACAGTCTTTTATAGCTTTGTTTTTAAATACAGGGTGAGGCATAAAAACCAAGTGTTTTTGGTTCGACTAGTACTCGTATATTTGAAAAGGGAGGAGCGCGCGGTTTATTACAATCCATTCCTTGACTCAAACCATTTCACTTTCTTACTTGCCACTTGCCCTCATAGAGCGGTAGACGCTAGAACCTAGAACAACGTGTGGCATCATTGGGACATATTTTTTTGGAGAAAATGGGGTCACCACTACAGTAACATCTGAACGTCACATTCATATGGTGAATACCTTTTTCATACCTGAATTGCAAAGAAGAGGTGTGGATATCAAAGATTTGTGGTTCCAGCAAGATGGGGCCACGGCACACACCGCCAGAGCATCCATTGCTGTTCTTCGCCACCTGTTTCCAAATCGTTCAATTTCGAGGTTTGGTGGCATTTCATGACCTCCTTGGTCTCCCGACTTATCAATTTGTAATTTTTTTCTATGGGGGTAACTCAAGTCACGTGTTTAAAAGGCCAAGCCCCGTACGATAGACCAGGGAAGAAAGCGATTCTCCATGAAATCTCTCAAAAATCAACAGAGACATGCTGGAAACAGTGGAGTGGAATTTTCGTGAACGGCTGCATCATATGCCAGATGTAATTTTTATACTTAGATATTTCAAAATGGTATATTATCAGCTATGTTCTACTACCAATATTTTTTTTAGCGTAAAAACTAATCATTTTATAATTATTTTAAAAACACTTGATTAATATGCCCCAGCCTGTATAATATATAAACAATTATAGTAATAAAAGTATAGCAATAAAAAAATGCTAGCTTTACTGTGAAAAAGGGGGGGGGGGGGGGTGCTTTGTACCATATTCGGCATATATGGAGCAACTTTCTCTTTTTTTACATTACTAGTATTTTTTCGCTCCATCACCTTTCAGCTTATATTAAGAACTATTTTTCACTTTTTAACCTCGTAATTTCAGTAACCGCTTCATGGATTATGAAATGATGACAAAATTTGGGTAGTGATATGCTGTGAGGTCATGCTGCTATAATTTTGAAAAATTCTTCACACTTTTTGACCCGTTTTAGGGGTTTCTGATCCGTTTTACATTTTTTTTGGGTGGGGGTGAAATTTGAGGTGGTTGGGGGGTAGTGGGTCATAAAACTGAAAAATTTGTTGTATCCAGTGACCTGTGAAAAAAAGACCTAGTGGCATAATAAACTCTTTTAGGTCCATCCGAACTATGGCTTGCCTAATACAGGAATCAAGGGACGAATTTTCTATAAGAGTATCGTTCTATATTGTGTAACGTGAAAGCTATTGAATTTATTTTAATGAAATTTTGACACAGTATTATTGCCGTGGCGAGGATGGAAAACGCGAGTATGGTTTTTAGAAATCGTGTCAGTAGCGGCGCAGTAATAATAAAAAAACTAAAAAGGTAAAAACAGCTCAAACTTCGTTTTTGGGGGTTTTAGGGGTTACTGATCAGTTTGTACTTTTTTGGGTGGGGGTGAAATTGGGGTGGTTGGGGGATGGGGTGTTTTTTTTACTTCTGTGTCATCGGCATCGCCTACTCTGGTAATTAGCCTCATGTTCTGTGTAGGCTTTGTTACTGTCTCCCGGCGCCACTCTAGGAACAGCACTGTTAATTAGAAGCCAACAGTGAAGGCTTTTGTTAAACTAGCACCGTAAATGTGGAAAGTGCGAAGTGAACTGAGTCAATCAACTTGACGACAATATTCGATATAGTACTATTGATGCAATATTTCAACCCAGTGCCCAATTTCATTTTAAAGGGAATGAAATAAAATACAGCCAAAATTAGAAGCTGTTAAGTCAAATAGTAGAAGATCCGAATATAAGACGACATCCACCGAACTGGTTAATGGATGAAAACCATTTTATATTAAATTTAATATGTTAAAAAACATATCGCGAGTGGGTTGGCTGAAAAATTTCAGTCCAGGATACGATTAATTAAATATTGAAAAATTAATTTTTTTAAACATTTCACTGGTTTGGTTAATAGACAAATCACATACCAATCGAAAGTATGAAGGCCATAGAATATGGAAACGTTAAGTTGGCTACGTTTTTCCCTTCCCAACTATACGGTAGGCGGGTATAAACAGGTACATCAATAATAGTAATTTGCACCGGTGTGGTTAACGCATGAATCTTATATCAAAGTAAAGATAATTTTATTGCAAACACGTCGATATAGGGTTGTCTGCAAAAAATCAGTCTGGAATTCCGGTTGTCGAATTTTAAAGATCAAAATATTGCTGCCAGTGAATACGTGCAGCAGAGAGGTCCGAGCGAACTATCCCGTGTATTAACAAAGGACGCAGCATAGCAGCTGCGTGATGTAGCTCGGCCATTGAATGAAAGAGAGTGCGCATGTCATGTGTCCGTGAAATTGAAAAGGATAGCGATACACTCGTAAAAGCTGTGCAATATTATGGAGCACTAATAATTTATTAATATTTTTGAAGGTGAAATTATTAAATTATTATGCATTTACCGTATTCTCACCAAGAAAGTTATTAAACTCTTCATTATATTTTTTTACCCAAAGCAGTCACTTTTTTGTAGCACGTGATTTGATAACCTACAAAATTGAGTGATGCATTGGTTAACTCAACGCTACTGTGTTTAAAATTTCTCTTTTTACGAAAATTTAATTTCAACGAACAGTTTTTATACGTTTCATCACTAAAATCAATAACATCATCGTCCGAATTGCATAGAAAACACTTTTTAGCCATCTTTTATCACAATTTAATGCTTATAAATAACAACAATCAGTATAGTAGTAGTAGCACGCTTTTTCAATTCAGAAGAATGAGGCAAACTGTTCCAATACAATGATGCACACCTTTTACGAGTGTATCGCTATCATTTTCAATTTCACGGACACATGGCATGCACACTCTCTTTCATTCAATGGCCGAGCTACATCATGCAGCTGCTATGCTGCGTCCTTTGTTAATACACGGGATAGTTCGCTCGGACCTCTCTGGCGCACGTATTCACTGGCAGCAATATTTTGATCTTTAAAATTCGACAACCGGAATTCCAGACTGATTTTTTGCAGACAACCCTATATCGACGTGTTTGCAATAAAATTATCTTTATTTTGATATAAGTTTCATGCATTAACCACACCGGTGCAAATTACTATTATTGATATACCTGTTTATACCTGCCTACCCTATAGTTGGGAGGGAAAAAACGTAGCCAACCTAACGTTTGCATATTCTATGGGCTTCATACTTTCGATTGCTATGTGATTTGTCTATTAACCAAACCAGTGAAATGTTTAAAAAAAATAATTTTTCAATATTTAATTAATCATATCCTCGACTGAAATTTTTCAGCCAACCCACTCGCGATATGTTTTTTAACATATTGAATTTAATATAAAATGGTTTTCATCCATTAACCAGTTCGGTGAAGGTCGTCTTATATTCGGATCTTAGACTAAAATGTTCCAAACAGATGTTGACTATAAATAAATCTTTAGTAAAAAAGTTCGTATAAAGTTTTTTCTAATGTCGATAGTTTATCATCCATTCATCTATTGTTTCTAACCTACATGGCATTAGAATTAATGTTCTAAGTCTGCAATTTTTATTATTCTATTAAGGTAAAAATTGAATCAATAATTTCGATAAGTTTTTAATGAAGTACACATACAAATGCCACACTTATCGATATCAAATTGTACTTACAAATACAATTTGTCAATATTAGATTTTGCGTGGTGTTTTGGTAATGTTTACTCAAGACCTAAGATAAAACTCATTCTAATGTCGGGTCATCGGTATTACCAGGGATTATTTACGTCTTACTGTAATCTATGTTGACATCTTTTACAGTAGGTATGTATATACTATGACTGGATCCAGTTTTAAATTTGTACTGATAAGGAAAATAAAAACAACAGTTACACATTTTCTAATATCGGTCGAAATTCGACGAAATTTGTAGAGCGATAAAGATATGGTGTCGAGTAGATGGACTTTCCACACATTTTCAAGACTTCCTTAAAGCAATATTAAGTATATGTATATGGTAGTCTAGTATAAATAGCCAGTATTTAGAACTTTACTTAGTTCAAGGTTGATTTTGTGGTAATGCAAAAACTGTGTTAGAAAAATATTTGCCTAATATGAGTCCAAAAACTGTAGTCAAGTTGATTGACTCAGTACTTCCCACACATTCCGATGATACCAGTTTTATTATTTTCCCACAGCATGAAACTATAGTCTAGTCTAGATGCCCCTGCAACCAAATCATCGCTCGCCCGACCGCAAAAAAAGTGTTTTATTCTACTAGGACAATCTATCATGAATACAACAAATTTTTGAGTTTTACAAACCCCCACCCCCGAACCACCCCAATTTCACCCCCAACAAAAAAAAATTAAAACGATTAGGAACCCCTAAACCGTCTAAAACAAAGTTTGAGGTGTTTTTTATAATTTTAGTTTTTTTATTATTGCCGCGCCGCCACTGAAATGCTTCCTAAAAACCATACGCGCATTCCATACTCGTAGCGGTAATAAATCTGTGTACAATGTCATTAAAGTCAATTCAGAAGTTTCCACGTACACAATACAGAACGATCCAAAGTAATACTCGTATGTATTTTGTATGCATCAGAAAGTTCAAGTCCCTTGGCTTCTGTAATCGGCAAGGCAATGTTCGGATAGACCTAAAAAAGTTTATTTTGCCGCTAGGTCTTTCTCTATCAGGTCAGTAGACAGCCTATTATGAGTACAACAAATTTTTCAGATTTACAACCCCCAGCCCCCAATCACCCTAATTTCACCCCCACCCCAAAAAAGTAGAAAATGATCAGGAACCCCTAAAACGCCTAAAAACGAAGTTTGAGCTGTTTTCATATTTTTAGTTTTTTTAATATTGCTGCGCCGCCACTGAGACGATTTCTAAAAATCAGACGCGTTTTCCATCCTCGCCAAAGTAGTAATACTGTGCTGAAATTTCATAAACGTCAATTCAGTAATTTTAACATTATAAAATACAGAACGATCTAAAGCAATCCTCGTATGTATACATCGGAAAATTTTCTAAGTCCCTTGGTTCCTGTAATACACAAGGCAATGTTCGGATGGACCTAAAAAAGTGTATTATACCGCTAGGTCTTTCTCTCTCAGGTCAGTAGCCTATTATGAGTACAACAAATTTTTCAGCTTTACAACTCCCCACCCCTCAACCACCCCAATTTCACCCCCACCCAAAAAAAGTAGAAAATGATCAGGAAACCCTAATTACTCCGCCGCCCCTGCTTCGATTTTCAAAATTGTAGCAACATTACCTACAACGACCCTACACCATATCACTACCCAAATTTCGTCAAAATCTATGCAGCGGTTACTGAGATTAGGAGGCTAGAAAAACGCCAACAGACAGACAGACCGACAGTCCGACAGACAGACCGACAGACAGACCGACAGACAGACCGACAGACAGACAGACTGACAGACAGACAGACCGACAGACAGACCGACGGATTCTCGTTATGTAGGCATCATGAAACGCCCAAAATGTATATTATCTCAAAATCGAAAATTTTCGCGATCTGTTGTGATCGGTGTGGGAAGTAAAAGGAGGAAACGTGATAATTGAAACCATTGACAGGGTTGTTGTTGAACAAGTTGATAAAAAATGTCTAGAAAAACCATCGCTCCTTTTGATGAACGGTTGAAAAGTTTGTGGTTAGCAACCGCACGCCGGTGAGAAAGTGGCTGGAGGTGGCGCGTTACGGAAATGTCACCGGTTAGTCGAATTGCTCTTCTCTGGACTGCATCAAGTATGGAAAAAATAGAAAGGGCAGCAGCTCTCCAGATATGAAAGCCATGCATCAGGCCAGGACTTCGGTACCTTACCTTGAACATTTGATAATAATAATCGACCGTTTTCAAACTTTTCAAAGACCCTGTATATATCAGTATACCAGTCTGTTTGTTACAGGTAACGTTATTGATGAAAGGCAAGATCCCAGGAAAAGAAGACTTGAGAAAAACAATATGCGGCATAGTTCAGTCCACAGCTTTCCTCAGCGGTACAGGGTTTGGTTATTCTCTCTTCCTGTGTTCTTTAAGGTAACTATTTCAGTAATTACGCCACTCATTTTACATAAAGGTTATTATTTTTTATGGAAAGATAAATGGTATTTCAAAATTCTATGGATCAATTAGGTGATCGGTCACGAGCGCGCGCGGTTTGATTTGTACCTGTTTACAAAAAGGGTGCCTTCATCGGCACCGGTCACTTGCGCGCCGGAAGAAAATTAATTTTGGTTATTCCTAATGACCACATCCCTTTTATTCTTGCGAACTTTCATCTGTCTTTTTACGACTTGTGGTAGCTTACAGTTACTTCTTAGATTATTTAAATGACTATCCGGCTCCTGTAGGTATATTAAACTACCCTTAATGAAAATATTTCAGTAGTTTGCAATCCTTAGTTGCTGTTTGTGGGTATTGTTTGTGTTCTACTTTTTCATCATGGAGACTATGTTAAGTGTGAAAGGGAAGAAATTAATAGCCCTTGAAAAGCAGAAGAGATGAAGAAACCACCCGTGGTGTAGCCTATAGATGCTCTAGAAAAGGATGCATAGCATCTTTCCTGATGGATCAATCGGAAGAGATTGTTCTTAAAAGAAATAATGAGCACAACCATGATGCTCCCACAAAACAAGCTGCGAAGGTAAATTTCTCGGACTTTTTTTTACATCGTCAATAAATCGATCAAATTTGTGACAAATTAAAACACGTTCTGATTAATTAAAATTTTTTGGGGAATTATAAAGGCATTTCGGTCGATCAGATTAACTTATTATGTTCACAACAAAATTTCGCATTTAATAATATAAAAATGTAATTCATTTCTGTCAAGTCAAAAGTAACAATACCTCTGACTGGAGTTCTACAAATTCTTCAGTAACTATTAGCAAGGTCGCAAAAAATGACGAATGAATTAAAATCGGTTAAAATTATAAGACATAAGTTTACCTCGCCGCCCCGCGCGCTGGTGTCCACATACCTGCCTATTATCCAAAATATTTTGGGGGCTTCTGACCGGTGGGATTAGGACAAATCTGACCGCGGCGCGCTAGTGTCCTATGGTCCATCTGGTGATCGAAATATTTTGCGCGCTTCTGACCGGTGGGATTAGGACCAATCTGACCGCGGCGCGCTAGTGTCCTATGGTCATCAATTAAACATGCATTGTCTCATATAGCCATATTCTTATATGTCTGAATGCTTTTTAATTCTCAAAATTATTTAGCTTTTGCCACAAACATATCCTCATGAGTGTGTACCCTGTAATAACGTTTAATACCTATACATTTACTACGACAGTATGGTAGGCTGTATTTTATCTCTAATAGGATAGTCTTTATGTTATCATTAAGTGTTTTGTGGTCATTAAAATTGAGAAATGTTTGCAGTTAAGTAAACAATATTTGAGTACTGAATGCTAAACATCAATTTCCACTAATTGAGCAATATTTCAATAGTATGATCTTACGTACATCGTAAATTCCAAAAAAAATATGTAGTTGGGTTCGTATACAGGGTGAGTCAAGCTCAACGATATTATGTAGGTCAATTTACACTACGTTTTAAAAATGATGTTTTTTTATACCGGTTGCCTAATAAAACCGTGAAATAGGAAAGTAATTTTTTTAAGGGAATACCCTGTATCTTATTATATATAAATCCGGTCGCAGTTTCGAGTTTCAGTCTCATTTGACGAAAACAAAAATTTCAGATCTCTGATTTTTAGGTTTGCCAAAAAAATCGAAAATCTTTATTTGACTTTCTATTAAGTCGAAACCTCGTGTTTTGGATAATTTGAGGGTGCTGAATATAAATCCGGTCGCAGTTTCGAGTTTCAGTCCCATTTGACGAAAATCAAAAATTTCAGATCTCTCGGAGCTTCAGGTTTGCCGAAAAAAATCGAAAATCTTTATTTGGCTTTCTATTAAGTCGAAACCTCGTTTTGGATAACTTGAGGGTACTGATTATAAAACCGGTCTTAGTTTCGAGTTTCAGTCTCATTTGACGAAAATCAAAAATTTCAGATCTTTCGCATTTTCAGGTTTGCCAAAAAAATCGAAAATCTTTATTTAGCTTTCTATTAAGACGAAACCTCGTGTTTTGGATAATTTGAGGGTGTTGATTATAAATCCGGTCGCAGTTTCCAGTTTCAGTCTCATTTGACGAAAATAAAAAATTTCAGAGCTTTTGGATTTTCAGGTTTGCCAAAAAAATCGAAAATCTTTATTTGGCTTTCTATTAAGACGAAACCTCGTATTTTGGATAATTTGAGGGTGCTGATTATAAATCCGGTCGCAGTTTCGAGTTTCAGTCTCATTTGACGAAAATCAAAAATTTCAGAGCTTTCGGATTTTCAGGTTTGCCAAAAAAATTCGATATCTTTATTTGGCTTTCTATTATGACGAAACCTCGTGTTTTAGATAATTTGAGGGTACTGATTATAAAACCGGTCGCAGTTTCGAGTTTCAGTCCCATTTGACGAAAATCAAAAATTTCAGAGCTTTCGGATCTTCAGGTTTGCCAAAAAAATTGAAAATCTTTATTTGGCTTTCTGTTAAGACGAAACCTCGTGTTTTGGATAATTTGAGGGTACTGATTATAAATCCGGTCGCAGTTTCGGGTTTCAGTCTCATCTGACGAAAATCAAAAATTTCAGGTCTCTCGGATCTTCAGGTTTGCCAAAAAATCGAAAATCTTTATTTGGCTTTCTGTTAAGACGAAACCTCGTGTTTTGGATAATTTGAGGGTACTGATTATAAATCCGGTCGCAGTTTTGAGATTCAGTCTCATTTGACGAAAATCAAAAATTTCAGATCTTTCGGATTTTCAGGTTTGCCAAAAAATCGAAAATCTTTATTTGGCTTTCTGTTAAGACGAAACCTCGTGTTTTGGATAATTTGAGGGTACTCATTATAAATCCGGTCGCAGTTTCGAGTTTCAGTCTCATTTGACGAAAATAAAAAATTTCAGAGCTTTTGGATTTTCAGGTTTGCCAAAAAAAATCGAAAATCTTTATTTAGCTTTCTATTAAGACGAAACCTCGTATTTTGGATAATTTGAGGGTGCTGAATATAAATCCGGTCGCAGTTTCGAGTTTCAGTCTCATCTGACGAAAATCAAAAATTTCAGAGCTTTTGGATTTTCAGGTTTGCCAAAAAAATCGAAAATCTTTATTTGGCTTTCTATTAAGACGAAACCTCGTATTTTGGATAATTTGAGGGTGTTGATTATAAATCCGGTCGCAGTTTCCAGTTTCAGTCTCATTTGACGAAAATAAAAAATTTCAGAGCTTTTGGATTTTCAGGTTTGCCAAAAAAAATCGAAAATCTTTATTTGGCTTTCTGTTAAGACGAAACCTCGTGTTTTGGATAATTTGAGGGTGCTGATTATAAATCCGGTCGCAGTTTCCAGTTTCAGTCTCATTTGACGAAAATAAAAAATTTCAGAGCTTTTGGATTTTCAGGTTTGCCAAAAAAATCGAAAATCTTTATTTGGCTTTCTATTAAGACGAAACCTCGTATTTTGGATAATTTGAGGGTGCTGATTATAAATCCGGTCGCAGTTTCGAGTTTCAGTCTCATTTGACGAAAATCAAAAATTTCAGAGCTTTCGGATTTTCAGGTTTGCCAAAAAAATTCGATATCTTTATTTGGCTTTCTATTATGACGAAACCTCGTGTTTTAGATAATTTGAGGGTACTGATTATAAAACCGGTCGCAGTTTCGAGTTTCAGTCCCATTTGACGAAAATCAAAAATTTCAGAGCTTTCGGATCTTCAGGTTTGCCAAAAAAATTGAAAATCTTTATTTGGCTTTCTGTTAAGACGAAACCTCGTGTTTTGGATAATTTGAGGGTACTGATTATAAATCCGGTCGCAGTTTCGGGTTTCAGTCTCATCTGACGAAAATCAAAAATTTCAGGTCTCTCGGATCTTCAGGTTTGCCAAAAAATCGAAAATCTTTATTTGGCTTTCTGTTAAGACGAAACCTCGTGTTTTGGATAATTTGAGGGTACTGATTATAAAACCGGTCGCAGTTTCGAGTTTCAGTCCCATTTGACGAAAATCAAAAATTTCAGATCTTTCGGATTTTCAGGTTTGCCAAAAAATCGAAAATCTTTATTTGGCTTTCTGTTAAGACGAAACCTCGTGTTTTGGATAATTTGAGGGTACTCATTATAAATCCGGTCGCAGTTTCGAGTTTCAGTCTCATTTGACGAAAATAAAAAATTTCAGAGCTTTTGGATTTTCAGGTTTGCCAAAAAAAATCGAAAATCTTTATTTAGCTTTCTATTAAGACGAAACCTCGTATTTTGGATAATTTGAGGGTGCTGAATATAAATCCGGTCGCAGTTTCGAGTTTCAGTCTCATCTGACGAAAATCAAAAATTTCAGAGCTTTTGGATTTTCAGGTTTGCCAAAAAAATCGAAAATCTTTATTTGGCTTTCTATTAAGACGAAACCTCGTATTTTGGATAATTTGAGGGTGTTGATTATAAATCCGGTCGCAGTTTCCAGTTTCAGTCTCATTTGACGAAAATAAAAAATTTCAGAGCTTTTGGATTTTCAGGTTTGCCAAAAAAAATCGAAAATCTTTATTTAGCTTTCTATTAAGACGAAACCTCGTGTTTTGGATAATTTGAGGGTGTTGATTATAAATCCGGTCGCAGTTTCCAGTTTCAGTCTCATTTGACGAAAATAAAAAATTTCAGAGCTTTTGGATTTTCAGGTTTGCCAAAAAAATCGAAAATCTTTATTTGGCTTTCTATTAAGACGAAACCTCGTATTTTGGATAATTTGAGGGTGCTGATTATAAATCCGGTCGCAGTTTCGAGTTTCAGTCTCATTTGACGAAAATCAAAAATTTCAGAGCTTTCGGATTTTCAGGTTTGCCAAAAAAATTCGATATCTTTATTTGGCTTTCTATTATGACGAAACCTCGTGTTTTAGATAATTTGAGGGTACTGATTATAAAACCGGTCGCAGTTTCGAGTTTCAGTCCCATTTGACGAAAATCAAAAATTTCAGAGCTTTCGGATCTTCAGGTTTGCCAAAAAAATTGAAAATCTTTATTTGGCTTTCTGTTAAGACGAAACCTCGTGTTTTGGATAATTTGAGGGTACTGATTATAAATCCGGTCGCAGTTTCGGGTTTCAGTCTCATCTGACGAAAATCAAAAATTTCAGGTCTCTCGGATCTTCAGGTTTGCCAAAAAATCGAAAATCTTTATTTGGCTTTCTGTTAAGACGAAACCTCGTGTTTTGGATAATTTGAGGGTACTGATTATAAATCCGGTCGCAGTTTTGAGATTCAGTCTCATTTGACGAAAATCAAAAATTTCAGATCTTTCGGATTTTCAGGTTTGCCAAAAAATCGAAAATCTTTATTTGGCTTTCTGTTAAGACGAAACCTCGTGTTTTGGATAATTTGAGGGTACTCATTATAAATCCGGTCGCAGTTTCGAGTTTCAGTCTCATTTGACGAAAATAAAAAATTTCAGAGCTTTTGGATTTTCAGGTTTGCCAAAAAAAATCGAAAATCTTTATTTAGCTTTCTATTAAGACGAAACCTCGTATTTTGGATAATTTGAGGGTGCTGAATATAAATCCGGTCGCAGTTTCGAGTTTCAGTCTCATCTGACGAAAATCAAAAATTTCAGAGCTTTTGGATTTTCAGGTTTGCCAAAAAAATCGAAAATCTTTATTTGGCTTTCTATTAAGACGAAACCTCGTATTTTGGATAATTTGAGGGTGTTGATTATAAATCCGGTCGCAGTTTCCAGTTTCAGTCTCATTTGACGAAAATAAAAAATTTCAGAGCTTTTGGATTTTCAGGTTTGCCAAAAAAAATCGAAAATCTTTATTTGGCTTTCTGTTAAGACGAAACCTCGTGTTTTGGATAATTTGAGGGTGCTGATTATAAATCCGGTCGCAGTTTCCAGTTTCAGTCTCATTTGACGAAAATAAAAAATTTCAGAGCTTTTGGATTTTCAGGTTTGCCAAAAAAATCGAAAATCTTTATTTGGCTTTCTATTAAGACGAAACCTCGTATTTTGGATAATTTGAGGGTGCTGATTATAAATCCGGTCGCAGTTTCGAGTTTCAGTCTCATTTGACGAAAATCAAAAATTTCAGAGCTTTCGGATTTTCAGGTTTGCCAAAAAAATTCGATATCTTTATTTGGCTTTCTATTATGACGAAACCTCGTGTTTTAGATAATTTGAGGGTACTGATTATAAAACCGGTCGCAGTTTCGAGTTTCAGTCCCATTTGACGAAAATCAAAAATTTCAGAGCTTTCGGATCTTCAGGTTTGCCAAAAAAATTGAAAATCTTTATTTGGCTTTCTGTTAAGACGAAACCTCGTGTTTTGGATAATTTGAGGGTACTGATTATAAATCCGGTCGCAGTTTCGGGTTTCAGTCTCATCTGACGAAAATCAAAAATTTCAGGTCTCTCGGATCTTCAGGTTTGCCAAAAAATCGAAAATCTTTATTTGGCTTTCTGTTAAGACGAAACCTCGTGTTTTGGATAATTTGAGGGTACTGATTATAAAACCGGTCGCAGTTTCCAGTTTCAGTCTCATTTGACGAAAATAAAAAATTTCAGAGCTTTCGGATCTTCAGGTTTGCCAAAAAAATTCGATATCTTTATTTGGCTTTCTATTATGACGAAACCTCGTGTTTTAGATAATTTGAGGGTACTGATTATAAAACCGGTCGCAGTTTCGAGTTTCAGTCCCATTTGACGAAAATCAAAAATTTCAGAGCTTTCGGATCTTCAGGTTTGCCAAAAAAATTGAAAATCTTTATTTGGCTTTCTGTTAAGACGAAACCTCGTGTTTTGGATAATTTGAGGGTACTGATTATAAATCCGGTCGCAGTTTCGGGTTTCAGTCTCATCTGACGAAAATCAAAAATTTCAGGTCTCTCGGATCTTCAGGTTTGCCAAAAAATCGAAAATCTTTATTTGGCTTTCTGTTAAGACGAAACCTCGTGTTTTGGATAATTTGAGGGTACTGATTATAAATCCGGTCGCAGTTTCGGGTTTCAGTCTCATCTGACGAAAATCAAAAATTTCAGGTCTCTCGGATCTTCAGGTTTGCCAAAAAATCGAAAATCTTTATTTGGCTTTCTGTTAAGACGAAACCTCGTGTTTTGGATAATTTGAGGGTGTTGATTATAAATCCGGTCGCAGTTTCCAGTTTCAGTCTCATTTGACGAAAATAAAAAATTTCAGAGCTTTTGGATTTTCAGGTTTGCCAAAAAAAATCGAAAATCTTTATTTGGCTTTCTGTTAAGACGAAACCTCGTGTTTTGGATAATTTGAGGGTGCTGATTATAAATCCGGTCGCAGTTTCCAGTTTCAGTCTCATTTGACGAAAATAAAAAATTTCAGAGCTTTTGGATTTTCAGGTTTGCCAAAAAAATCGAAAATCTTTATTTGGCTTTCTATTAAGACGAAACCTCGTGTTTTGGATAATTTGAGGGTGCTGATTATAAATCCGGTCGCAGTTTCCAGTTTCAGTCTCATTTGACGAAAATAAAAAATTTCAGAGCTTTTGGATTTTCAGGTTTGCCAAAAAAAATCGAAAATCTTTATTTGGCTTTCTGTTAAGACGAAACCTCGTGTTTTGGATAATTTGAGGGTACTGATTATAAATCCGGTCGCAGTTTCGGGTTTCAGTCTCATCTGACGAAAATCAAAAATTTCAGGTCTCTCGGATCTTCAGGTTTGCCAAAAAATCGAAAATCTTTATTTGGCTTTCTGTTAAGACGAAACCTCGTATTTTGGATAATTTGAGGGTGCTGAATATAAATCCGGTCGCAGTTTCGAGTTTCAGTCTCATCTGACGAAAATCAAAAATTTCAGGTCTCTCGGATCTTCAGGTTTGCCAAAAAATCGAAAATCTTTATTTGGCTTTCTATTAAGACGAAACCTCGTATTTTGGATAATTTGAGGGTGTTGATTATAAATCCGGTCGCAGTTTCCAGTTTCAGTCTCATTTGACGAAAATAAAAAATTTCAGAGCTTTTGGATTTTCAGGTTTGCCAAAAAAAATCGAAAATCTTTATTTGGCTTTCTGTTAAGACGAAACCTCGTGTTTTGGATAATTTGAGGGTGCTGATTATAAATCCGGTCGCAGTTTCCAGTTTCAGTCTCATTTGACGAAAATAAAAAATTTCAGAGCTTTTGGATTTTCAGGTTTGCCAAAAAAATCGAAAATCTTTATTTGGCTTTCTATTAAGACGAAACCTCGTGTTTTGGATAATTTGAGGGTGCTGATTATAAATCCGGTCGCAGTTTCCAGTTTCAGTCTCATTTGACGAAAATAAAAAATTTCAGAGCTTTTGGATTTTCAGGTTTGCCAAAAAAATCGAAAATCTTTATTTGGCTTTCTATTAAGACGAAACCTCGTATTTTGGATAATTTGAGGGTGCTGATTATAAATCCGGTCGCAGTTTCGAGTTTCAGTCTCATTTGACGAAAATCAAAAATTTCAGAGCTTTCGGATTTTCAGGTTTGCCAAAAAAATTCGATATCTTTATTTGGCTTTCTATTATGACGAAACCTCGTGTTTTAGATAATTTGAGGGTACTGATTATAAAACCGGTCGCAGTTTCGAGTTTCAGTCCCATTTGACGAAAATCAAAAATTTCAGAGCTTTCGGATCTTCAGGTTTGCCAAAAAAATTGAAAATCTTTATTTGGCTTTCTGTTAAGACGAAACCTCGTGTTTTGGATAATTTGAGGGTACTGATTATAAATCCGGTCGCAGTTTCGGGTTTCAGTCTCATCTGACGAAAATCAAAAATTTCAGGTCTCTCGGATCTTCAGGTTTGCCAAAAAATCGAAAATCTTTATTTGGCTTTCTGTTAAGACGAAACCTCGTGTTTTGGATAATTTGAGGGTACTGATTATAAATCCGGTCGCAGTTTCCAGTTTCAGTCTCATTTGACGAAAATAAAAAATTTCAGAGCTTTCGGATCTTCAGGTTTGCCAAAAAAATTCGATATCTTTATTTGGCTTTCTATTATGACGAAACCTCGTGTTTTAGATAATTTGAGGGTACTGATTATAAAACCGGTCGCAGTTTCGAGTTTCAGTCCCATTTGACGAAAATCAAAAATTTCAGAGCTTTCGGATCTTCAGGTTTGCCAAAAAAATTGAAAATCTTTATTTGGCTTTCTGTTAAGACGAAACCTCGTGTTTTGGATAATTTGAGGGTACTGATTATAAATCCGGTCGCAGTTTCCAGTTTCAGTCTCATCTGACGAAAATCAAAAATTTCAGAGCTTTCGGATTTTCAGGTTTGCCAAAAAAATTCGATATCTTTATTTGGCTTTCTATTATGACGAAACCTCGTGTTTTAGATAATTTGAGGGTACTGATTATAAAACCGGTCGCAGTTTCGAGTTTCAGTCCCATTTGACGAAAATCAAAAATTTCAGAGCTTTCGGATCTTCAGGTTTGCCAAAAAAATTGAAAATCTTTATTTGGCTTTCTGTTAAGACGAAACCTCGTGTTTTGGATAATTTGAGGGTACTGATTATAAATCCGGTCGCAGTTTCGGGTTTCAGTCTCATCTGACGAAAATCAAAAATTTCAGGTCTCTCGGATCTTCAGGTTTGCCAAAAAATCGAAAATCTTTATTTGGCTTTCTGTTAAGACGAAACCTCGTGTTTTGGATAATTTGAGGGTACTGATTATAAATCCGGTCGCAGTTTCGGGTTTCAGTCTCATCTGACGAAAATCAAAAATTTCAGGTCTCTCGGATCTTCAGGTTTGCCAAAAAATCGAAAATCTTTATTTGGCTTTCTGTTAAGACGAAACCTCGTGTTTTGGATAATTTGAGGGTGCTGATTATAAATCCGGTCGCAGTTTCCAGTTTCAGTCTCATTTGACGAAAATAAAAAATTTCAGAGCTTTTGGATTTTCAGGTTTGCCAAAAAAATCGAAAATCTTTATTTAGCTTTCTATTAAGACGAAACCTCGTGTTTTGGATAATTTGAGGGTGCTGATTATAAATCCGGTCGCAGTTTCCAGTTTCAGTCTCATTTGACGAAAATAAAAAATTTCAGAGCTTTTGGATTTTCAGGTTTGCCAAAAAAATCGAAAATCTTTATTTGGCTTTCTATTAAGACGAAACCTCGTATTTTGGATAATTTGAGGGTGCTGATTATAAATCCGGTCGCAGTTTCGAGTTTCAGTCTCATTTGACGAAAATCAAAAATTTCAGAGCTTTCGGATTTTCAGGTTTGCCAAAAAAATTCGATATCTTTATTTGGCTTTCTATTATGACGAAACCTCGTGTTTTAGATAATTTGAGGGTACTGATTATAAAACCGGTCGCAGTTTCGAGTTTCAGTCCCATTTGACGAAAATCAAAAATTTCAGAGCTTTCGGATCTTCAGGTTTGCCAAAAAAATTGAAAATCTTTATTTGGCTTTCTGTTAAGACGAAACCTCGTGTTTTGGATAATTTGAGGGTACTGATTATAAATCCGGTCGCAGTTTCGGGTTTCAGTCTCATCTGACGAAAATCAAAAATTTCAGGTCTCTCGGATCTTCAGGTTTGCCAAAAAATCGAAAATCTTTATTTGGCTTTCTGTTAAGACGAAACCTCGTGTTTTGGATAATTTGAGGGTACTGATTATAAATCCGGTCGCAGTTTTGAGATTCAGTCTCATTTGACGAAAATCAAAAATTTCAGATCTTTCGGATTTTCAGGTTTGCCAAAAAATCGAAAATCTTTATTTGGCTTTCTGTTAAGACGAAACCTCGTGTTTTGGATAATTTGAGGGTACTCATTATAAATCCGGTCGCAGTTTCGAGTTTCAGTCTCATTTGACGAAAATAAAAAATTTCAGAGCTTTTGGATTTTCAGGTTTGCCAAAAAAAATCGAAAATCTTTATTTAGCTTTCTATTAAGACGAAACCTCGTATTTTGGATAATTTGAGGGTGCTGAATATAAATCCGGTCGCAGTTTCGAGTTTCAGTCTCATCTGACGAAAATCAAAAATTTCAGAGCTTTTGGATTTTCAGGTTTGCCAAAAAAATCGAAAATCTTTATTTGGCTTTCTATTAAGACGAAACCTCGTATTTTGGATAATTTGAGGGTGTTGATTATAAATCCGGTCGCAGTTTCCAGTTTCAGTCTCATTTGACGAAAATAAAAAATTTCAGAGCTTTTGGATTTTCAGGTTTGCCAAAAAAAATCGAAAATCTTTATTTGGCTTTCTGTTAAGACGAAACCTCGTGTTTTGGATAATTTGAGGGTGCTGAATATAAATCCGGTCGCAGTTTCGAGTTTCAGTCTCATCTGACGAAAATCAAAAATTTCAGAGCTTTTGGATTTTCAGGTTTGCCAAAAAAAATCGAAAATCTTTATTTGGCTTTCTGTTAAGACGAAACCTCGTGTTTTGGATAATTTGAGGGTGTTGATTATAAATCCGGTCGCAGTTTCCAGTTTCAGTCTCATTTGACGAAAATAAAAAATTTCAGAGCTTTTGGATTTTCAGGTTTGCCAAAAAAATCGAAAATCTTTATTTGGCTTTCTATTAAGACGAAACCTCGTATTTTGGATAATTTGAGGGTGCTGAATATAAATCCGGTCGCAGTTTCGAGTTTCAGTCTCATCTGACGAAAATCAAAAATTTCAGAGCTTTTGGATTTTCAGGTTTGCCAAAAAAAATCGAAAATCTTTATTTGGCTTTCTGTTAAGACGAAACCTCGTGTTTTGGATAATTTGAGGGTGTTGATTATAAATCCGGTCGCAGTTTCCAGTTTCAGTCTCATTTGACGAAAATAAAAAATTTCAGAGCTTTTGGATTTTCAGGTTTGCCAAAAAAATCGAAAATCTTTATTTGGCTTTCTATTAAGACGAAACCTCGTCTTTTGGATAATTTGAGGGTGCTGAATATAAATCCGGTCGCAGTTTCGAGTTTCAGTCTCATCTGACGAAAATCAAAAATTTCAGAGCTTTTGGATTTTCAGGTTTGCCAAAAAAAATCGAAAATCTTTATTTGGCTTTCTGTTAAGACGAAACCTCGTGTTTTGGATAATTTGAGGGTGTTGATTATAAATCCGGTCGCAGTTTCCAGTTTCAGTCTCATTTGACGAAAATAAAAAATTTCAGAGCTTTTGGATTTTCAGGTTTGCCAAAAAAATCGAAAATCTTTATTTGGCTTTCTATTAAGACGAAACCTCGTATTTTGGATAATTTGAGGGTGCTGAATATAAATCCGGTCGCAGTTTCGAGTTTCAGTCTCATCTGACGAAAATCAAAAATTTCAGAGCTTTTGGATTTTCAGGTTTGCCAAAAAAAATCGAAAATCTTTATTTGGCTTTCTGTTAAGACGAAACCTCGTGTTTTGGATAATTTGAGGGTGCTGAATATAAATCCGGTCGCAGTTTCGAGTTTCAGTCTCATCTGACGAAAATCAAAAATTTCAGAGCTTTCGGATTTTCAGGTTTGCCAAAAAAATCGAAAATCTTTATTTGGCTTTCTATTAAGACGAAACCTCGTATTTTGGATAATTTGAGGGTGCTGAATATAAATCCGGTCGCAGTTTCGGGTTTCAGTCTCATCTGACGAAAATCAAAAATTTCAGGTCTCTCGGATCTTCAGGTTTGCCAAAAAATCGAAAATCTTTATTTGGCTTTCTGTTAAGACGAAACCTCGTGTTTTGGATAATTTGAGGGTACTGATTATAAATCCGGTCGCAGTTTCGAGTTTCAGTCTCATCTGACGAAAATCAAAAATTTCAGAGCTTTCGGATTTTCAGGTTTGCCAAAAAAATCGAAAATCTTTATTTGGCTTTCTATTAAGACGAAACCTGTTGTTTTGGATAATTTGAGGGTACTCATTATAAATCCTGTCGCAGTTTCGAGTTTCAGTCTCATTTGACGAAAATCAAAAATTTCAGATCTTTCGGATTTTCAGGTTCGCCAAAAGAATCGAAAATCTTTATTTGATCGACAGAAATGAGTTGTGTGGATTTTCGTTATCACAATACTCCACTCACCTATCGGTGTGGGAAGTAAAAGGACCAATTTTAGATTGGATGTTGTTGTTATTCTCTGTCCTGCAGTAACTAAAAACTCGGGCGTGTTTCAGACGCGTGCTGGGCAACTTCAACATCCTGACCGTGTCCGCCATCCCGGCGTTCCTGTCCAGCGTCTTCTCCATCCTGATCGAGAGGCCGAGCAGGCGCACCATGCTCTGTCTGTACGTGAGCAACGTGGCCACCGAGACGCTGTGGAACATGGCACGGGCGCGCCATCTGGTGCGCGACATCAGACACGGAGACGCGGCCATATACAGCGCCAGCATCGCCATGTTGCTGTACTACTTCAAGAAGGGCTACCACAAGAGCTCCGAGCATTCGGACGCCATGTATCGGGTGATCAGGTAGGGAACCAGGCTCTAGGCAGTCGCCAGCACAATTTCATATTTTTTTCAATGACTTTATAAGGGTCATTCTCATCCTCAGAGTAACAACTGAACATAGAGGTAGTAAACAAACCACTTCAGCATGGCGTGCTCAAAGCGATCATCTTTTGTCACTTCAGCCTCCAAACATTGCCAACTAACCTGAAAATTCTTCCAATGCCACCCATGTTACGAACACTGCACTTTTTGAGCTCCATCTCGAAAAACTGTTAAACTACACTCGAATATAGCACAGTAAGTCCGTAAAGCTTCAATACAGTTACCGACGAATAGCGAATTCGATTTTACTGACCAAGCATAAAAGACGCACAAACAAAACAAACGTTTGACAGTCGAGGTTCTGCCATAAATAAGTCGCACGAAAATTATGTCGGCGTTGCCAGCTCCTCAAAATTTATGTAAGACTTTTAACGTAGAATGGAATATTTCTGGGTACTATATTACTCTGAGGTACTATACAATTAAGACGATAGTAAACAATTATGATTTCCGTATCTGGTGGTCAATATGACAACGTAAGAAAAGATGTAGGCCTATTAGAATTAGTTGTTTAGTATCTCTATACCTCATTCCACGGAACCAGATAGTAGAAATAAACAAAAAGGCGGATCGCAAAAATCCAGGATCGTAATGTAAAAATATAAATCGCAACAGACGCTGCGATTGTTGTCAGGTTGTCATATGAGTTAATAAATTGCTCGCACTTCGTGTTTGTTTTCAGTATATTATTACAACTTCTCACTTTAGATGAATTTATGTTGCCATAAATTATTTCAAACTGATACTACGTGATTACATTGAGAATCTATCTAATATCCAATATTTTGAAAAATAACCTGAATACCTATGTTCTAAGGAAAATCAGTGAATAAATTTCCAAAGTGGCAATGACGCATTTCTAACATGATGCCATGATGCAGACTTGCAGACATAGCGTGTGTCTGCGGCCGAATGGTTATCAAATACTACGACGTACGTCGTGTTTCCTTTCTCGTCTTGATCAATCGTATCGATTTCCGAATTATATTTACGTATTACGTTTACTTGATCACTTGCTTCAGAACCTGCTCGCGTCACTTCTGTTTATATTGAAGTTTTGGTGCCGCATTTTCTTGTTTTTTTATTATTTATAAAGCGTTCGGTGAATTATTTTGAATAAGTGGGTAATTTACTTTAAAACAATGTCAAGTTCAACAGATTCCGCAGACCGAAAGTTTTCGGTAGACGATTTTGATAAGCATGCCATAAGGCGGAAAGTCACGAGTTTTTCAAATTTCGAAATGTGATAAGTCTCAATGACACCAGCGATAGTGACGTAGACGAATTATCAAGCAATCTTGATTCTGAGTGAGGTTTATCTCGAACAGAAATTAGAATTAAATTTCGTTACTTATATATTCAGATACGGTCCTGCCTGTGAAGGGAGCAATATCCTTTTCTCTCCAATAAAATTCGACTCAATAGTCAAAGTTTATTTACTTTCACTATCAGGTTTCGTGGAATGGACCGTATGTTCAGTTGTTACTCTGAGTTCTCATAAAAAACCAAAAAAATAGGTCACCGCGTGTTATATACAAAAAAAAAAATAAAGGTCAAGTAATATTGAGAGTGAATCGTGAAGTTTTTAGCCTTCTCAATGTTGCCGATATAGCTAAAAGTTACAGTGAGGAAAATGTATTGAAAAAAAAACAATAAAGGTATTCCAACCTATAGACACCTATTGGCTTGGAAAGTAAAAAAGACTATTGTAAAGTAAAAAGGTCTATAACCCGTCTATTTTTGAAAATCTGTCTTAACTATGAATTTCGAACAACTAAACTGCGTTTTACTTCCCACAACGATAGGTGTAAAACTGAAAATTTTGTTGTATTCATAATGGACTGTCCAGTGACCTGTAAATGGAAAACCTAGCGGCATAATACACTTTTTCAGGTCCATCCGAACATTGCCTTGCTTATTATAGAAACCAAGGGAATTTGTGATGTTATACATCATACGAGTTTTGTTTCAGGTTCTGCATTGCGTAATGCGAAAATTATTGAATTGATTTAATGAAATTTTGACACAGTATTACTACCGCGGCGAGGATGGAAAGCGCGTATGTTTTCAAAAAATCGTGTTAGTGGCGGCGCAGCAATAATAAAAAAGCTAAAAATATAAAAGAGCTTTAACTCTAAAATGGTATCATATGTGGGAAATACGGAGTCAATCAACTTGACTCCATTTTTTTGACGTTTGCAGATTCGTGGTGGGTCCCTACGAAGAGTACGGAAGTTCGGACAGGTCCCAAGAAGCCTCCCGAGCGTTCTACAGACAAGTGCAGAACAGTCCGAACGACAGCAGCCAAAGTGGCACTGGAACTAGTACCAGTACTAGTACTACCAGCGGTACCAGCCCTTGGCGAAGCAGGAAACACAAAAACTCGGTGCTACATCTGGTCAATCAGATGCTGAGAGCCTACAAGAGGCTCATCTACAAGATTAAGTGCTGTGATAGACATAGTACCTGTCCGCACCCCTTTAGCTGTCTCTATTACGTTATGCAGGTGATTTCATTTAATCTGTCTTTAGCTTCTTAGGTACCGTAGGTATTGAGATTAAATCATATTTATTTATTATTTATTTATTATTTATTTATTATTTATTTATTATTTATTTATTATTTATTTATTATTTATTTATTATTTATTTATTATTTATTTATTATTTATTTATTATTTATTTATTATTTATTTATTATTTATTTATTATTTATTTAATATTTATTATTTCATCTGACTTTCCAATTCCCTCTCGCATAATTGCGGTAGCAACAAGTGTTGACGGGCTGTGCCAAGTCAACACTCGGACTATAATTGATCGGAATTTAGGAAGGATCGCACAATATTACAGGTCTTCAGGATTACAGACTTTTGGAATACTTTGTGTAACTTTTCGTCCAGGCCCAACTGTTGAAGGTGTTGTGTAAACGTGTTTGGTGTAAGGCCTGAGACAGACATAATGAGGGGGATAATTGTAACTTTGTTTTGTTTCCAAAGTCGTTTTATTTCCATGGCAAGGTCCGTGTATTTTGATATCTTCCCAGTGTTTAATATTAATTTTCTTTAAATCTTCTGCCTTCTTCAGCCATCTATCCCTTGGTCTACCCTTTATTTTTTTCTTATTGGTCTCCGATTGAGAACTAGTTTTGCCATTCTCATCCCATTCAGCCTCTCCACATGTCCTAGCAACCTTATTCTCTGCGCTTTGATGACTGCTATAACATTGGGGTTCTTATACATGCCTTCCAGTTCCTGGTTTGTTCTTCTACTCCATCCCTCGTTTTTCCTTACGCCTCCATAAATAGCTCCCAACACTTTTCTTTCCCATCTTATAATTTTTTTTCCTCCTCTTTGTTCATAGTCCACGTCTCACAAGCATATGTCGCTGTTGGTCTTATAACAGTTGTGTAAATTCTCTTTTTGGTCTTTCTGGATACATATTTGGATTTCATAAGATTTTTCAAATCTCCATACTTCTGATTTCCTTTGATGTTGATTCTACTGTCCTTTTTGCTCTATGATTACCCCTAGGGACACAAATTCCGTAGGCCTTTCAAAAGTTTATTTCATCTTATAGGCCATAAAAGCTAGGTTCAGATGATCATCGGAAGTTTTTCCCATTTGCCCCATGGCCATATATTTTGTTTTACTTTGATTTATCTCCATCTCAAATCTCCTTGCTTCCGCAGTTATCCTTGCCTCAATTTTCTCTAGTTCTTTCTTTGTTTTTGCTACTAGTGTTAAGTCATCTGCATATGCTATACATTAGTGTTCGTTATTAAATATGGTTCCATTTGTCTCGATTTTGGTTTTTCTAATTATTGTTTCAAGCGTCAGATTAAAAACTATCGTTGATAGAGGATTACTTTGCTTGAGTCCTTTTCTCACTTCCTATCCATGTAATTTTGTTCTCGGTTTTTTGTAATGTCATTTTTATTAGTTTAATGAGTTTTCCTGGAATTCCTAGTTTCTCCATTGCTTCGTACTATGATAGGCTTGATTAAGTCTATGAAAAGCACGTGTAGTTCCAGTCTAGTATTATTATGATAAAACTCTTAGGTTTGAGGCGCTGTAAAGCTCATTTTTTCCTCTGAATTTACGTGTTTCATTTACTACTCCATTTTGATATAATTTTTGAAAATAGAATAACCATTACATTCTGTGCAAATTTTTTCATAAATATTGTGGAAGTATTTGAAAATGACTAAAACATATTCACGTTTGTATTTTTCAGGGTGCAGGAAAAATGTTTAGCGTAGGATTAGGATTGCAAGTGTTCCTTAAGTTAATTCTGAATAGCAAGAGAATATTGAGTTCTCCAGCTAATTTGAAGCAAGTATTATTTAAAAAGCAGACTTTAAACCTAGCAGTATTTTTAGGAGCATTTTCTGGGATATTTAGGGTAAGTATTTTGACCTTTCGCCTTATTCAGCTTCTTTTGAAAAGCTTTATATAACACTAGTAAGTCCACCAAGCACTACCAAGTACCTTGCTTACTATAGTTGTAATCAAAGCTAGAAACAAAAAAACCCTTAATTTTTTCCACATATTTATGAAATTTATAGGGAGCTTTTTGTTTTTAATCAACCATGTGAAATTTGAAATAACACGTAATGTTATTGATTTATTTTTGTAGGGCACAATGTGTACTCTAAGAAACTTGACAGGAAAAGATAGAGCCAGCCACGCTATTCCTGCAGGAATTCTAGCTGGTATCGCCTATTTGAGGTATCCTGACACAACTGTAGCTTTGTATGTGATGTGGAAAGCAGCTCAGGTAATCCTTCTCTCTATTTTTTTTAATTTGTTCAATATTTAAGATGTCCATTTAAACTTCATCTGGTACGTTAAAATAACGTAATATCTAAATGTAGCTGTCAAACGATAAACTCCTTAGGAACTCCTAAAACGCCTAAAGATGAAGTTGAAGGAATATTTGAATTTTTTAATTTTTGCTAATTACTTTCTACGGCTATACAGCATATCGCTACCCAAATTTCATCACAATCCATGCAGCGGTTACTGTGATTAGGAGGCTAGAACATGCCAACAGACAGACAGACCGACGGAATGAGTGACGTGTATTTTCGTTAGGTAGATACCATAAAACGCTAAAAATCGTATTATCTCGAAATTACATATCGGTGTGGGAAGTAATAACCTGTAAGTTGGTCGTGAAAGGAGATAATGAAACCTCAGTTTCAACTTGATCTATGACAGTTCTACACCAGGGTATGTTTCAACTAGTGTTTTTATTGGACGACTAGGTATAAATATGTTCAAACTACTATTTCTCCAAACAAAGTAGCCTACAAGACACCATTACTCATCAATGCAAAGAAAATCATTGATTTAAAAAGAGTCATAAAGTACATGGAAGGTGAAATTTTGGATTTTACTGCCATATTACCCCTTGGGAGGCAGTCTTATATAATTTGTAGACATACATTAATAAATGCGTCTCATTTTGGAATATTTACATTTTTTATGTTTATTGAATATTGAGTGGAAAAATTGTATAACTCCAGGTTCTTTTTTTTGCTTTACAGCCCTTCAGAACACACTTACAGGAACCTGTTTAGAAAGTTCTTATAGAGGAAGTCATCTTTTATATTATGTCTATAGACTTCATTGCTGTAAAATGAAAAGTTTACAGTCAAAACATATATTTGTGTTTTTCTCAAAACAAGGATTTTGGAAATGTATTGTTTTCCACTCACTGAATTACAAATCTTACCTCTGCTAGCGAGCTTTGCCTTTCTGGATAGGCAACCAGTAATGCACATGAACGCTTGGAAAATAGCTTGGCTAACAGTTAAATCGTGTGTTTAGCCTTTGAAATGTAACAAAATGCTATTTTTACCCCTTTTTACTATAAAACAAAGATATATTGCATGTATTTATAATTATTATCGATAGTAAATCATTGTTTTATCCAAATAATGCGGTAATTTGAATTTCTTGTCATCCTTATCATTTGATAGACGAAAAAACTAGTGATCAAATGTTCCGTTTCTGTGGAATCTGATTGGTTGAGATCAGCAATCGCTAAACTCTTTGTTGAACAAGAGAATGCAATTTTTCACCCATTTAGGATGGAAAATCAGACTGGAAAAGATACTAGATGGATGGATAGATACTAGCATGTCATTTTTGGCCTTTTTGAGGTAAACTTCAAGAGAAATCAATAGTTTTCTGAGTACTTTGACAGGTGCATGTTCTTGAAAGAGCTACTCTGATTGGTCAAAGTCTTTGTTAAAATGCGCATGTTGATAAAATCGGGCCATAGTGGTTGGTATCTAGATATCTGTATAACCAGACCTGATAGAGTGACCTTAAAGACTCTAAGGTCTCAAAATACTATTACTTTTTGTAGTGTTCATGGACGTAACAAAAGCGGTTACCAAAACTAATATTACAACATAAATATCTTCTTAGAAACAAAAATTGTCTTGTAATATTGTTTAACAAGTTTTTTGGGTGTTAAGGGTATTCCCAAAATTGTGTAATTTGCGCACAAATCTCTATATTTATAAGAAAGTTTTGAACATATAGAAATTAATTTAGAATAGGTAAAGGGATATTACACAATACTTATTATTTATATAGGTATATTCAGAAGTACACCTTTAATCTCCAGGAAAGAGATAAAAATATAAAAAACATACTTTAAAAGCAATGCGAATTGGTTAGGATAGCTTCAAAGCAAGATTTATTTATTATTCAATTAACGGGATATCGAAAAACACTTTTTTAATAATTAAAAATGGTCTCTGAATCACTTTTTTGCTATATAATCACAAACAACTCAAATAAATTGCCTTATAAAAAATGAGATTAAATATGAATTTCTGAAAATTTCCCACTGTTTTACAGATTTCGTATAATCTAGGCATCGAGAAAGGACTGTTACCAAAAGTACCTGGTTTTGTGGAGTTTCTGTATTGCTTCAGCACGGCCATTTTGTTTCACGCCGCCATCTTGGAACCCACCAATCTCAGGCCTAGCTATTGGAAATTCCTACATTCCATTTCTGGCGGAAGGTAATTAATATTACTATTTTTATTACTTATTCATCAATATTTCTCAAACTAAATAGGATAACAAAATATTGAGAAGCCATGAGAGTGTATCCGTACTTGTTACTCTGAGATCCATACAGACATCAAATTACAAATTAAACAAATTGTGAAGGCGCATACACACCTTCATCATTTTTTGAACTACGATTTTTTTGGTAGTATTTTCGAATCATTTAAATATTTAATTTTCTTTTTCAGAATTGCCTGTATGAGCAGGCAACCCTTGGAAGTTTGGGGTTTGAACACGACAGAATCTTTGAAGAAAGTATTGGAACAAACCAAAACCGTTCCTGTAGTGTATTTTTAACGTATTTGTAGTTTAGACAATTTTATATGGAGTTTTATATATTGTTAGAATAATTATGCGTTTGTTGACATTTATCAGAAATTACTATTTTTTCACTTTGTTAAAGTTTGTCTTTTTATAATAAATAAAAAAATATCGATGCATTTTGCGTTTTAGTTCCAAATCTGCAACTAGTGCAACTTCATTTCTACTACTAATAGTGTACTACTCGGAAATGAAATCCGAACCCCTAGAAAAAAAAGGGATATTTGCATTGAAAATTGTATCGGCGTTGCCAGCTCCTCAAAATTTATGTAAGACTTCAGAATTTGCGTTTATGGTGAAGAAATATGCAGTAACGCAGTAGAGGTCAATCTATTGATTTTGCTGTAATCATTCCTGAATCATCAAAATACCGTCTTTTTTAACGTAGAATGGAATATTTCTGGATACTATACAATTAAGACGATAGTAAACAATTGATTGCCGTATCTGGTGGTCAATATATGACAACGTAAGAAAAGATGTCGGTCTATAAGAATTATTTGTTTACTATCTATATGGTCAGTTGTTAACAAGTTTCCGTTTGGAGGTGTGCATTTCAATGAAAATCTCTAAAAATCAATTTATCTCTGAAACAGTTAAAAATCAGAGCCTACTTTATATGACCTTCTTTGTTGGAAATGAGTTGAACAGTCTTCTCCTAAAGTATCTTCCACCCCTTCATAATATAATGTTTGATCCAAAAGGGCAGGCACGTATCCAGGATTTGGTTTTGAGGGGCGGGGGTCCAGGTTAGGGGGTTTGCCACCTTTTCAATTTTCTCTCATCGGCATATTTCATATTTGCGGATTACATTCTTACATACATTCATACATACATTACTGTATTGGCATCTTATGTTACTTCATCTGCTAACTTTGAAGCTGATAGAGAATCGAGATCCCTGTCAATCAATATAGAATATGAGCTGAACAAGATTGCATATAATCGGATCATCCAGAGGTTTGATGTCCCTGAAATAGATTTGTTTGCAACCAGCATGAACAAAAAATGTAATAAATTTGTTTCATGGTTTCCAGACCCTGAATCATGGGCGGTTGATGCGTTTACAATCAGGTGGTCAGTATTCTTTTTTTACGCCTTTCCTCCTTTCTCAATAATTACGAAAGTTTTAGAGAATATTGTTCAGGAGAAATGTAAGGAAATTGTAGTTGTCCCTTATTGGCCAACACAAGTCTGGTTTCCACTATTCAATAAAATATTATTGGAAAAGTAATTAGGGCATCTTTAATGAAAGGCACACTTCGACAATATACAGCTTGTTTTGGAAGATTTTGGCAAAATTGTGCAGACCATAATCGAAATCCTTTTATTTATAATCTAGAGAATTACTTGGATTTTTTATCCGATACTGTAAGTAAAAGACTTTCATTTTCTGTGGTAAACTCTTATAGGTCAGCACTTAACCTGATTTTCAGTCCTATAAACAGTAACGACGAAAAAATTATTAATCGTTTTGTGAAGGGAATTTCTAATATTAGACCACCAGAGCCCAAATATAAAATTACTTGGAATCCTGACCCTCTTTTGAAATACCTAAGTACATTATACCCCCTAGAAGTGTTAGATGTAGAATATGCAACATATAGACTTGTGACCCTCATGGCATTAACTCAGCCAGAAGGGTTTAGACTCTCTCGCTGATTAAAATTCCAAATATAAAAATATCAGCAGATACTATAGAAATTAAAATTCCAGATAGAGTTAAATCTTCTGCTTCGGGCAAAGTCCAACCATTGCTTAATTTTTCTTTTTTCAGAACTAAACAAGGCATTATAATAACGTTTCGGGAAGAGGTAAATTTGCTCTCGTCGGGGCCTGGGGGGGATACCGGACTTTCTGAACCCCTTCTCTAAATGCGTGCTTGCAAAATGGATCCAAAAAGTAAAAAAAAAGTGTCCAAAGAGTGTCCGTGTGCCTTTGCGACGTGGCAACACGTGTCGGCGGCGCGGCGGTGTATCGCGAACGCCGGAGGCGGTCGTCTGGTCTGCCGCCTCCTCGGCGGCGGCGACGGCGGCGGTTCAGTGACGGTCCGACTTCGGCGGTGCGAGGAGGCGGCATGTTGTGGATCCTGAGGAGGAGCCGCATCACTTCGGGGGCCGCCGCGCTACTCAACACCATCAACAACAACGCCAACAACCACAATACTAACGGTGAGTGCCATGTCGTTTTTCATTTTCTCCACCATAATCATCATCATCGTCATCATTTATTCATCAAGAAAAACTATTGTTGCATACGTGATTGTTTCTATTAACTATGGTCATTTTCGGTTGACGAAAACTAAAATTATTTATTTACTCCCATACAGCGATTACCAACTTACTTTTGAACAAGTGATAAAATACCTATTATAAGTTACGATTCCCGAACACGGAAAAGCTTTTTTGAAAAGAGTTTTATTGAAATGTACAGTAGCAACGACAAGACAAGAATGAATAAATTTTACATTAAATGAATATTTATATCCTCGGTAGCGGAGCATCTGGATATTTTCATAATCACCGTGCGTCAGCTAGTCCTTCCTCGTAACTTATACAGGGTTGGGATAAAGTATGGAACCAAGCAAATATCTTTGGAACGGAAAGAGTGATATTGCTGAAAATTTGCAGGCAAGTGTAGTGACGTCTAGTGCATCCGAAGACATTATATTAGCTATTAATGTACTTCCGGTTTAACCGGAAGTACCGTCAACTTTTTAAATTTAAATGGGACACCCTGTATATTTATGCAGATTTTAATACATCCTTTTTTCCCGAATACGTCCATAGTGGGTTTAGCATTAATTACTGTAAAAACGGGAAAAATAAAGCTTCTTTATCATTTCAGGTGTTTAAAATGCCGGTCATTCAAAGTCGGTTTTGGCGATCGCGTGAGAACTCACAAAGAAGTATGTCAACTTTTAATGATTTACGTCCCGACAGGGGTCCTATAACACGTTTGACGGTGACTAAAAAAAAATACAAAAAAAATTATCTCAAACGGGTCGACCGCAGACCGCCACGGACGAATTTGTGAGACAAATTTTTTAAGAAACAAATACTTAACCCACTATGGACGTATTCGAAAAAAAAAAAGAATTTAAATCTGCAAAAATATACAGGGTGTCCCATTTAAATTAAAAAAGTTGACGGTACTTCCGGTTAAACCGGAAGTACATTAGTAGCTAACATAATGTCTTCGGATGCACTAGACGTCACTACACTTACCTGCAAATTTTCAGCAATATCACTCTTTCCGTTCGAAAGCTATTTGCTTGGTTCCATACTTTATACCAACCCTGTATGTATTCACATTTCGGGAATCACTAAACTTGTTTTTCAAACTACAAGCATATCATTTCAGAAGGTGATAAGACCTTAATGAATGACAACTATTTATGATTTTCTCAAAAAAGTTTTTTACTGTGCACAAAAACTCCGCATTGCAAAATCATACATTCTTCAGATGTCTGTAATTTAACAACCAAACACGATATCAAAAAAAGACCAAATAGGTGACAAAGCGCAAGCTTTCTTATTCAATTTGCTTTTTGAATAATTACTGTAAGTTTAAAGGTAACATCAGAAGCTTGGAAATGAGAAATTCATTTTTGTGGTGACCTTTAGACCTTACCTTTGAACCTTTTGACCTTACCTTTGGATTTTTGGACTTATCTCCCCTTATCTTAGACACACATACTGGAGAAAGGAAACAAGCGGTCACGCCCCCTCGCTAACACGGGAATACGTCTTTTCTTGGATTCTCAATTTCGCGCGCTATACCCTAGACCCTTAATTATCCAAAATAATCTCAAGACTATATATGAATGGTGCACTGAGATTGAATTATTTTTGAACATCGCCAAATGTGAAGTATGTTCATTACACGTAAAATAAAACCAGTAGAATTTAACTACACTCTCGGTTTAGTGCGACGCTCTGAGGTGAAAGATTTGGGTGTTTATTTTGATGCAAAATTGGAATTTTCCTATCATATTGACATCATTGTTAGAGCTGCTACTAAAAGTTATCAATAGTTTTGAGAACTGTAGCTCGCCATCGTTCGCGATTTACTGACAGTTCAGTGGCACTCTTGATACTCACATCCAGCAACTGTTTCGTATCCACCCAGCGTGGAGAAGGATAGCCACGGCGCCGCCCACTCGGGGCATGACACTGAACTACAAGCTTGTCCATATTATCGCCTCTGTGTATATGTCCGAAGAATGTAAGCATTCCTGTCGACACAATGAAGAATAGTCCCTTTGGATTACCGAGCTCATCCAATATGGAAACGTTAGTTCGATCAATGGTTCGATGGGCGGTATAAGGAACTCTCAGCATTCTCCTCCACGTCCACATTTCAAAAGCATCTATGGGAGCTCGATCTGCTTTTTTAACAGTCCAAGTTTCCGAGGCATACCAAAATATGGAGAACACAAGAGACTGAACCAGCGACATTTTTGTAGCTTTAGTGATGTTATGGTCACGCCATATTTTAGTAAGCTTTGTCATGGCCAGACGTGCCTGTTGAATGCGCCGTCGAATCTTATTTTCACAGCTACCCGAATTGTCAAAGAACCGAGGTATACAAAACTTTGAACTACTTCACAGCGGCCTATACTATTTTCGGATGAATCTAAACAATTGTATTAGGCTACTAGGCCTTCCTTTCACGGGTTAATGGATAAACGGACAGCCAATTATGAGTACAACAAATTTTTGAGTTTTACAACCCCCCACCCCCAACCATCCCAATTTCGTCCCTAACAAAAAAAAAGAAGAAATGATCAGGAACCCGTAAAAACGAAGTTTGAGGAATATTTGAACGTTTTTGTTATTTGGTAATTAAAATTACAGCAGCACCTTCTAGTACAAACCCACATTTATATCGCCACCTAAATTTCTTCACAATCCATACAGCGGTTACTGAGATTACGAGGCTAGAAAAAACGTTTCTACATTACACAATACAGAACGATCTAAAGCAATACTCGTATGCTTACATCAGAAAAAATTCTAACTCCATTCAGAAATAGGCAAGGCAATGTTCGAATGGACCTATTTGTGTCGCTAGGTCTTCTTTCACAGGTTGGTGGACAGTCTATTATGAATACAACAAATTTTTCAATTTTACAGCCCCCACCCCCCAACCACCCCAAATTCACCCGCACCGAAAAAAAGTAGAAAATGATCAGGAACACCCAAAACGCCTAAAAACGAAGTTCGGGGAATATTTGAATTTTTTCGATTTTTGCTAATTACTCCGCCGCCCGTGCATCGATTTTCAAAATTATAGCAGCATTACCTACTACGACCCCACAGCATAACGCTGCCCAAATTTCACCAAAATCCATGCAGCGGTTGCTGAGATTTCGAGGCTAGACTGACAGACAGACAGGCCGATGGAAATGAGTGACGTGGATTTTCGTTATGTAGACTTCATAAAACGCCCAAAAAGCGTATTATCTCAAAATCAAAACTTTTCACCTCACCTATTGGTGTGGGAAGTAAAATGAATTGCAACCACAACCTGACCCAAAACATGCCCTTCACTTTGGAGAACAAGCAGAGGCAGAAACTGAGAAAGAGAGAGACAGAGAATGAGTAGCAGACAAGCGGTTTCCGTCGTGAAGCGTACCCCCATAAATCCTGATTTGGTTAGCAGGGATGCAACCCCCAACATTCCGCCCTTCCATTGAACCCCTGTAAATCACATACCACCTACACCGACTGCTCTGCAGAATACAGACAGTAAATCAAATAAGTTTGTATTTGCCCGAAACAAGGTTTATTACAGAGGCGGATTTTGCTTCCAAATCAATTTGGATTCATTGGAATGACGTTAATTCAGGTTAAGGGTAAATCCCGATCTGTGTTATTGGAAACAAAACCTCTAGTTTTCCGTCATGTTAAGGTGGGTATTCACTTGCAACAAAACACTCTGAGCGAACCAAACACGCCGCGCGCGCTGTATCAAATTCGTCTAGTCCAAGTCTAGTCCAACGAATTCGAATACGAACGGAAAACGTCGGATGTAGAGCTTAACAGCGCTGTTATGGATATTCAAAACTTTCAAACTGTCCAAAATTATGAAAACGTCCAATTATCCAAACGTCAAATTTTGTAAAAAATTGCTGAATAACTCCGGAATTAGGCTGAACTCAGAAACGTAATAATATACAGAGTGTTCCATTTAAAATAAGGAAGTTGATGCCTACTTCCGGTATATTCGGAAGTCCGCCATCTTTGAAATTATTTTCCAGATGTAGAGCATTTGAAAAGACACGTTTTTTATTTAAAACATTTTCGTCTAATTTAAACGGTATGGCCGCTAGAGAGCACCGAGTTTTCTAAGCCCCTTGGTTTCTGTAATAGGCAAGGAAATGTTCACATGGACTTAAAAAAAATACGCCGGTACGTATTTCTTCCGTAGGTCAATGGACAAACTATTACGAATACAACAAATCTTTCAGTTTTACAACCCCCAACCACCCCAATTTCACCCCCACCCAAGAAAACGTAGAAAATGATCAGGAACCCCTAAAACGCCTAAAAACATGGTTTGAGCTGTTTTTATGTTTTTACTTTTTTAATTATTGCTGCGCCGCCACTGACACGATTTTTTCAAAAAATACACGTTTTCCATCCTCGCCGCGGTAGTGATACTGTGTCAAAATTTCGTTGAAATCAAATCAATAATTTTGGCATTACGCAATATAGAACGATTTAAAACACCGACCGACGGAAATGTGTTTACTTTGATAGTTTATATACTAGCTGGATAGGATACAAACTATCCAAATGTCTCGTTATTTTGATGGAAACTCATATTTCAATTAAAATAGCTAAGAATATTGGTTGGTTTGTATATTATCCAGCTAGTTTATAAACTATACAAGATATGCCGCTAAAGTATTATACCACAAAGATATCACACATATTAACCAGTGTTTCTGGTTAGTTTACAAACTATCCACATCATTTGGATAAGGTATGCACCTAATATCTCTAGTAATAACTAATTTTCTTTGGCCAGTTTAACAGAAAAGTGAGGTTATGTTTATGGCAAGTGCAAGTGTGACGTGTTGGTATTGTTTACTGTCGTGCCTTGAAAAATTTGTTTAAGAACAGGTATCTAGTTACCAAAAATGGATCAGCAACAGCAATTTGAAAAGTTACTATTAGAATATTATAAGAAAAAGTACCAAAATTTAAAATAAAAGAACGTTATAATGTACTTCTGCAACATATAAAGAGAATACGCGAACAAGGACACTAATAACAAGATTGATTATCATGAAATGAATACTTATGATTTTTAGAGAATCGAATCATCTTGTGTAATGTAAATAATGTAATCTAATATAAAAGATCTGGAAAGATTATTTTACATTTGAGTGAAACCTATGATGCCATTAAAGCTGCCCAGGGTCTAGAAATTTATTTTATATGAATATTATGTTACACAAATAGTATTTTCGTTCGTTTTACTTATTTTTAAGTATATATAGCAATTGTATGTTGTATCTATGAATAAACTTTACTCTTGATTAAAATTTGTTTTTCTAAACTAAAGTAACCAAAGAGGATTGTTTAGTTTACATACTAACCAACGAGTTGGATATTATGTATTACTAGAGATATTAGGTGCATACTTTATCCAAATGATGTGGATAGTTTGTAAACTAATATGTGTGATATCTTTGTGGTATAATACTTTAGCGGCATATCTTGTATAGTTTATAAACTAGCTGGATAGTATGCAAACCAACCAATATTCTTCCAAATGCCAAGCGTCATTTGTGAACGCTCGGGGCTTGTGGATGCTTGTCAAGCCTTGGCAAGCGTGGAAACGTACCTTTTGGAGTGCGCGGCGCGTTTGGTTCGTTCGGACTGATTTGTTGCAAGTGTATACCCACCTTTACCCGAGAATAACAAAACCGATGAGCAGCGACGGAATAATTATTTCAATATTGTATGCGCAATGGCAAAACATTTCTGTTTACAATCGGTTGTTTGTATTGTATAATTATTACTGTGAATCGAATCAAATTTAATGCAAGCTGTTATACCAGGCCGGTGAATTAACTGTATGCGAAATCACGTAATAAATAAACGCAAAACATGCTCGAAAATCATATGAAGGCCCCCGATACTCAAATATAAAAATTACGAACTTGACTGAGATGACTCAATATATATCAGAAGCAATTGATGCTAGGTCGCAGGTGCATGTAGTTTTTACTGATTTTTCTAAAGCCTTCGATCGACTAAATCATAATATATTGATCAATAATCTAGAGTCTTTCGGCCTTAGTAATCCTTTGATTTCTCTGTTGCGATCCTATCTACATAATAGGCGCCAGTTTGTATCCTATAACGGTCATTCGTCAGATGAATATATAGCTTCTTCAGGCGTCCCCCAAGGTTCAAACCTGGGTCCTTTACTCTTCCTGTTATTCATTAATGATCTTACCAAGTCTTTAAACTGCAAAACTCTCCTTTTTGCTGATGATCTCAAGATTTATTCGACAGTTCACAGTATTCAAGACTGCATTTCTTTGCAGCAGGATCTAGATAACATTAACCTGTGGTGCGAAAAGTATTCACTCTACCTCAACATTTCAAAATGCAAAGTTTGTTCTTTTACTCGCAAAACATCACCTCTTCTTTATAACTACGTAATTGATAACTCAGTACTTACAAGGTGTACTGAAGTAAAGGACCTGGGTGTTTACTTGGAATTCAAATTGGACATTGTATCTCATATTTCTAGAATCTCCTCCGATGCTACTAAAATGTTAGGTTTTATTATTCGTAATTGTAAGTCATTTTCAAATGTAGCGGCGCTTAAAGCATTATATTTCGCGTTAGTTCGTTCAAAACTAGAATATGCTAGCATTGTTTGGGATCCACAGTATATGTGTCACATAACGTTGTTGGAGAATGTATAACGCCGATTTCTAAAATTTTTATGCTTTAGAATTGATGGAGTTTATCCTCAGCGGGGTATGGATCAGATTTTGTTGCAAGAGCGTTTCAACATTGAATCTTTACGATCTCGTCGAGCTGGTTCAGGAATGGTATTTCTATATAAATTAATCCATAACTCAATTGATGCACCAAGTCTTTTGGATAGAATTCACCTTTCTGTACCTAAACGTACCTTACGCCAAGCCTCATGTTTTTATTGTAAATTTTCGCGCACCAATACTCTATAAAATTCTCCCGTCAACGTTATGTGCTCAAATTTTAATTCTATTGCCAGCAACTGTGATATAAACAATGATAGTCTCACTAGAATTTTGTGTTTATTTAAGGAACATATGAATCAATGCAAGTAGTACTTTTTAGTTTACGTACCTGCGTGCACTATGAATATATTACATTTTTTTCATTCAATATTACTCTGTAATTGGATCTACTGTTGGATAATATAGAGCTATTATTATTAAAGAAAACACTGCTTGACGGCGATACGCTGCGTCATGACGTCATGAGCAAGCATAGAGAGAAGCGATAATATTTAGCAGATCCACTACGCACGGCGTCGATAGAAGACTCTTTTTTGTTGCAGTTATTATTAGGCGGTGCAGACACTACCTACTTATTAGTGACAGATGTAGGGGATGAAATACAGAATTTTTTATCGACAAATCACCCCTCAAAAGTATTTTTTCTCCCACCATAATGAAATGGCAGCCATTTTGTTTTTTGTTTAATTGATGCACAAGTGTTGTTGTGTTGTATCAATTTAGGCCAGTAGGATAACCTATGGACTTCCTCCAGGGCATGCCTTGGATTTATTTTCCATTAAAATTGTTGAGCCTTGCTTCCTGCTAAATGATGATCGACGCAAGGAGAGTTCCTTGCGAAGTTTTCAGTTTCAGCAACGGAAGTTAGGCAAGGACTCTGTAATACAGGGATAGGTCAGCCACCCTCCCTCGATGTTCCAGGCTGTGGAGGTCCTTTGTGGGGTTAGGCGTATCGATTAATCTAATTGCTCTTTTCTGGATAGTGTCCAGAAGCTTTAGAGAGTGTTTTGGAGCGCATCCCCACACATGGGAGCAATACTCCAGCGATGGTCGGATCTGTGCCTTGTAGAGCAGCAGTAGTTGCTCTGGTGTATACAACTTCCTACAGCGGAACAAAACTCCAAGCTTCTGGGAGCCCGTTTTAGCAATACTGACGACGTGGTCATGCCAGGACATGTTATTGTTGATGTTGATTCCCAAAAGCTTGACGGAAGGTGATTCGACTATGGGGTGGCCCTCCATTTCCACGGTTGGTAAGCCATCGTGAGACTTCTTTGTAAGTGTTGTTGCCTGAGTTTTTTGTACGTTGAACTGTACCTTATTTGCTAATCCCCACTCGACAATTGTTTTGATATCTGCGTTCATATGAGAGGCATGCTGCTGTCGCCGACGTACCGTCTTCTGGGATGACAGTGGCTTACCTGGTTCCATGCACGACACTAATGTACAGTCATCTGCGAAGCTGTAGATTGGATTGGATGTTATTTCCAGCAGCTCGTTTATTGAAAATACGTCTGATGAACAGCCCTCGACTACAACAAACAGAGATCGTCGTTCAAAAAGCTATTCAGCCACTGGCGCAGGCCAGATGGTAGTCCATAAGCATCAGCAAGATTGACCAGAAGTCTCTCATGCCACACTCTGTCGAAAGCTTTCGATATGTCAAGTGCAACAACAACAAGTTTGTATCAAAACATAATTAAGCTGGTGCTATAATATAATAATGAAGTATGTTTTATTTTAAAATCTTCAACCGCTAATCCTTCAAAATTCTGTCCACTTCGTCTTAAAGTACGTAAAATAAAGTCAATAAGCCGTTGTGAAGTAGTCCAAAGATTTGTGTGCCTCGGTTCTTTGATCGACAATTCGGGTAGCTGTGAAAATGAGATTCGACGGCGCATTCAACAGGCACGTGTGGCCATGACAAAGTTTACTAAAATATGGCGTGACCATAACATCACTAAAGCTAACAAAATGTCGCTGGTTCAGTCTCTTGTGTTTTGTGGTCTCCATATTTTTGTATGCCTCGGAAACTTGGACGGTTAAAAAGGCAGATCGAGCTGGCATAGATACTTTTGAAATGTGGACGTGGAGGAGAATGCTGAGAGTTCCTTATACCGCCCATCGAACTAACGTTTCCGTACTGGATGAGCTCGGTAGTCCAAAGAGACTATCCTGCATTGTGTCGACAAGAATGCTTACTTTCTTTGGACATATACACAGAAGCGATAATATGGAGAAACTTGTAGTTCAGGGTCATGCCGTCATATGACGAAACAGTTGCTGGATATGAGTATCAAGAGAGCCACAGAACTGACAGTAAATCGCGAACGATGGCGAGCTACAGTTCTTAAAACTATTGATAATGTTCGTGTCGGCAATACTCTAGCTCCGACTTAATGCATTTTACGAAATCACAACATGTCTGTTAAGACATTGTGACTATGATGATGATAAAGCTGAGATAAGGTTGAGTGTTTTTGTATTGAATTGTGGAGTAAAACAGTGAAAAGTTCGTCCTGTTTTATTCCTGGTGTGAAGAAAAAGAGGCCGTATTGGCCAAAGTTCAGCTTTAAACACGTGATTTATCGCTGTTCTTCCACTTAACGTGCTGAATTGGATTCCACATTGCAGCGAGGCACTGAGTCGATCTACTCTACTCCATTCTCCCCATAATGGCATCGTCGATTCGAACATCAAGTGATATCCAGCCCATTTCCACTCCAACAGAGCAAGAAGTGATTGAAATACGAAAGTGTTGCGAATATCTGGAATCTGGATCCCATCTGATGGACAATAATGCATCAGTGCAGCTTCAATCATCCAGCAAATGGAATTCCTGCAAGAATGTTTCCAGGAAATGTGGTGTGTGAATCGCTTCCAGAGAACGCCATTGCAACCATTGGTATAGATAGATATTTCTCCTAGGGGGATATCTGTCAGAGTACACACATAAAAAGAAATTCTCAAGTCAAGAATTGTGATATTCTTGTAAATACATACTCACAACAAGAATATCGGTTCTCACTCTAAGAAAGAATATTTGAAGAGAAAATTATAGAAAATTTGTATCAACAAATATGCTCCGAAAGAAAATATAATTTTCTTTGCAATCAAGGCTATAATAATTTAATAACAAATATTTCATAATTTTATATCAAGATTATCATTTTTTCCAGCGGTGTCCAGTTTACTTCTATCAAGAATATAGACAGCTTGCAAATGCGAACCTTCATTTACAATATGATAATCTTGGTTTGAAAATGAACGCTGTTTTACAAGCACACCCTATATTTGTATCAAGTAAATCATTTATTTGACGTCTACCAACGTCGGAGTGCGCAGGCGCGCAGCGTGTCGCGGGTCAACTCTAACCTCTCCACCCTCTCTACTCAACAGCCTGTTGCCCGTCCACGTCCGCGCCGCCATTATCGGTTTTCGGATTGTCGCATTCGCCCCCGTCTTTAGCACCGTAGCGTAATACCTGCATCCTGGATCCTGCATAATAGTATCTAGTCAAATTGTTAAATAAATTGCCATTGCCACGTGATACCCGTGATACCACCGTCAACCATCAGTCATCGAATCTGCCGGCAGTGCTGGTCCACCGCCATTTGAGTCGCGTCCCAGTTCCCATCAGCTTCCTTATCACTGGATCTATCAAACCATGAATGAGCTATTAAAAAAATTGGGATGCGAAGACCTGACTCGGGTGTTCCTAGATAAGTACTAAGTATATTAAATGTGATTTAGGAAATTTGGCAGAACTATTTCTCTAGAAAAATTTCTGCATGCTCATAGAAGGGTTTGAATGCTCAAATTAATACTACTAGATTCTTCATCCAAGAATATCACAATTTTAGAATAAAGTTGAGCTACTTGCGTCAAGTTTATGAAATGCTCCCAGCTGAGATTATGAAATGCTTCAGTCAAGATTATGAAATACTTCGGTCAAGATTACCATATGCTTGATTTAAGATTTTGGTATTCTTACTATCAGGAATTTCCCAGTTTTGCATTGAAGATATTTTCTCAATCTAACCCTTATATGGTCAAAGATATCGTATTCTCACTTTAAGATTAGAATAACTTTGCGCGTATAGGAAGTTATATACTTGAATTAAAGCATCTGTGCTCCATCTAAGAAATTATTTTTATGTGTGTAGTCGAGTAATCTAACCTGCTCTCGTGTGGGGGCGGATTAGAATATCTCCGATCGTATATCCTGCGTGTCGTAAAAGGCGACTAAAAGGAACCGAACTACTGTCGGTATAAACAGTAACCTCTTCTCAACCAACAGCTTCGGGTGGACGAGTTGAAAAGAGTCAGGACACCTTCTCGTCCTTGGGGTGAGAAATTGCCCCTAAAGGCGGATGAACCAATAAATACCATCTGGTCAATGGCACGAGAGGATGTAGAAAGCAAATGGGAAACTACTGCATTAAAGATATGAAAGATATCTCAAGAGAAACTCGTCAAATCAGTAACGTGAGAATCAGCGAGGCCTCGGATTGGCGAGCTGCAGTTCTCAAAACTATTGATAATATTCGCGTCGGCAATACTCTAGCTCCGACTTAATGCATTTTGTGAGTCCAGAACATGTCTGTTAAGTCATTGTGACTATGATGATGATGAGTCAAGAAAACTGAGCAAAACTCTAAAGGCTGGTCAAAGAAATTAGATTTTTCTAATATCTAGATCTAATATGCCTGCTTCTTTTCGTCTTTTTCACTATATTTCTTGGATTTGATACGCCAGATTCATTGGAAACTTTCATCCATGCCTAAACTCCCGGGAAATTGATGAAGCTGTGTCGTTCTCGTTATGTTCTCAAAATGCGCAGTTTTCCTATCCACACGCTACATTTTGTTTTCAAAGACTTGTTGAACTGTGCAAAAAAAACATCTGCTTATGCACTACCACCTGGTCTGCGCCAGTGGCTGAATAGCTTTTTGAACGACCGATCTCTGTTTGTTGTAGTCGAGGGCTGTTCATCAGACGTATTTTCAATAAACGCCGGTATTCCCCAGGGATCTGTCCTGTCCCCTACACTGTTTCTGCTGTACATCAACGAGCTGCTGGAAATAACATCCAATTCAATCTGCAGCTTCGCAGACGACAGTACATTAATATCGTACTTGGAACCAGGCAAGCCACTGTCATCCCAGGAGACAGTACGTCGGCGACAGCAACATGTTTCACAGATCAACGCAGATATCAAAACAATATTGTCGAGTGGGGATTAGTAAATAAAGTACAGTTCAACGTACATAAAAATTCGGGCAACAACACTTACAAAGAAGTCTCACGATGGCTTACCAACCGTGGAAATGGAGGGTCACCCAATAATCGAGTCACCGTCCGTCAAGCTTATGAGAATCAACATCAGCAATAACATGTCCTGGCACGACCACGTCGTCAGTAGTGCTATCCCAGAAGCTTGGAGTGTTGTCCCGCTGTAAGAAGCTGTATGCACCAGAGCAACTATTGTTGCTCTACAAGGCACAGATCCAAACATCGTTGGAGTATTCCTCCCATGTGTGGGGATGCGCTCCCAAGCACTCTCTAAAGTTTCTGGACACTATCCAGAAGAGAGAAATGGACTAGTATCATGATTTTTTTTGATTGCATATGATAGAGTACGTCATAAAAAGCATCTCATTTTTTCTCCGATTTTTTTGGGCACAGGAAAGCCGTGAAAATAAGGAAAATATTTGAATTCTCCTAGGGCAGTGACGTAAAGGCGATCAGCCAATCAAAAGACAGTTATGTGTGTTGTGTTGCCCCATTCTGATGGCGCGCGAAATGCCGGAGCTGTACGCGGTCTGGCTCGTCTATCTTGTCTTCTGTTCCCGTCTGCGAGTCGGAGCTGTTCTCGGCAACAATGCACTACTGATGATTCGTGCGGTTGGCACTGATTAACTGAATTTGAATTTCTTGAAAACTTTGGAATGGAATTACTAAAAAACAAAATGATATAGAAAGTAACGAAATGCAGCAATACGTTTATTTTTGTATGCACTAAGCGGTTATAACAATTAAATTATTGTTCTTAAACTCGTGATACTAGTCCATTAGACTAATCGATACGCCTAACCTCACAAAGTACCTCCTCAGCCTGCAACATCGAAGAAGGGTAGCTGAACTGTCCCTGTTTTACAGATTCTATCACGGAAGATGTTCGAGTGGGCTCTCCCAGATAATAACACCAAAGGCCGTCCGAATGAGGAACACTAGCGAGGCTCTGCGAGCTCATCCTTACCAAGTCGAAGTCCCTACTCCCTAAACCAGTCTCCTCCAGCATTCCTTCTTTTGGAGAACTTGGACGCTGCGGAATGAGCTACCGAGAAATTTTTTTCCCGACGGCTACAACCTGCAGTGTTTCAAATCTTATATGAACCGACACTTATCCTCTCGCAGTGCTTCTACAGCGCCATAGGCTTTCAAGCCTTTGCGGGATGCTGACGATAAAAAACACTGCAACGTGTTGAACTCTTCCAAGCTGCCTGTTCAAGTTTCTCCATTACAAACATCAATACTACTAGGCTTCCCATGGCTAGACCTTCGACTTTTTCGTACATGTTGTTCTAGACGAAACAGGTTGTTGTTGTACCTGAAAAGGTTTATTATGTCATCTAGAAGTATGGAATTATTAGAGCTATGACAGAACGGGATAGAAAGGTGTGCGACCTCGGCACCAAACTGAAACATCTAAAGATCGCTCTTAAGGCAAACGGTTATACAGAAAAGGAAATAACAGGAACAATGAGAAGAAATAGGGCAAACAAACAACCTGAACCAATAGCGAAAGCTTTTTTATGCTAAGTGCCTGGAATCACAGCAGAATAGGAAAAATGCTACAAAAGAACGTCAAGACCATCTACAAACCCACAAGAAAGATGCAGATACAAATTTTTGGTCCTCAAACTTCATTTTCTGAATTTGAAAATAATGAATATTCATTCCTTGAGACAAAAGAGACAAAACTCCGAAGTTCAGAATTTCTTGTGTAAAACTCAAAAGCGTAGAAAAAGGAGGGCCTAATAGGGGCCGTTGTCTCCCCCTGATCCCCACGTAGTTACGCACATGCTCATGGCTGGCCGTCTATCAGAACAGTAACTTCCCGAATATCCAAGTTTTACAACTGTTCCAACGGCATAGCACCTTGGTATTTATGATACTACTCCTAGCATTTCCAGGCTGTTTCCAGGGAATAATACCTCCTCATCTCCTTTTACCGTCTACTGTGTTGCCGATTTATGTTTGACTGGAATGGGGGAGGGGGAAGTTAAAGAGAGAGGATTTATGTAAGGATGGGGTACAAGGAATAGCGTGGAGTAGAATAACCCAATTCAAATAGCCAATACTATTTCTTGATGTCGGGTAGATAGGGCAAAAAGGAACTAGGGCTGGACCTCAGAGTAACAACTGAACATAGAGGTAGTAAACAACTAATTCTAATAGGCCGACATCTTTTCGTACGTTGTCACATCGACCATCAGATACGGCAATCATAATGTTTACTATCGTCTTAATTGTATAGTATCCAGAAGTACTCCATTCTACGTTAAAAAAGACGATATTTTGATGGTTCAAAAATGATTACAGCAAAATCAGTAGATATGTTGACCTCTACTGCATTACTACATGTTTCTTCATCATTAACGCAAATTCTGTCTTATATAAATTTTGAGAAGTTGGCAACGCCTATGTAATTTTCCTGCGATTTGTTTACGGTAACCTCCGACTGTCAAACGTTTGTTTTGTTTGTGCGTCTTTTATGCTTGGTCAGTAAAATCGAATTCGCTATTTGTTGGAACTGTAGTGAAGCTTTACGGACTTGCTGTGCTATATTCGAGTGTAGTTTAACAGTTTTTCGAGATGGGACAGTGCAGAGCAGTGTTTGTAACATGGGTTGCATTGGAAGAATTTTCAGGTTAGTTGGCATTGTTTGGAGGCTGAAGTGTCAAAAGATGATGCCTTTGAGCACGCCATGCTGAAGTGGTTTGTTTACTACCTCTATGTTCAGTTGTTACTCTGAGGGCTGGACACAGGGTGTGTATGACTGACATATAAACCATTATACGGTGTGTTCTAAAAGTTGGAACAGGGAATATTTACAAAAATGGTGAAAGTCTGACGACAATACCTATTTAGTGGCACATTCACCAAATAGGAACATTTTGTGATGCTTCTTCCCAGGCACCGACGACGGCGACGATTTATACAGAGTGTTCTAAAAGTTTGGACTTTCCTATTTAGAAGCAACGGCCCTTGAAACGGCTAAGCTAATGCACGGTGAACCAGCAGCAAAACAGTCAAAAAAAAATTCAAGCAAGTACTCACTATTTGGTTGCTACGAAGTTGTAAGTGCGGTCCTGTCGCAGGCGTATTACAGGTAAAAGTACGATTTACGATGTCTTCTTCAATTTGGACCATACGAGGTTGTCTAGGTCTTCCAGCGTGTCCACCACGATGTGGATTCAGACATCCTATGTCTCTAGCTCTTTGCACGAGCGAGACAAATCGACGAGGTGCAGGGTGAGTACGGTTAGGGAAACGATCGGCATACACTCGCGAAGCCGCAGCGGTATTTAGACTACACTCACCGTACATTAAAATCATGTCCGCCAGTTCATTATCGTTGTAAGCGTGCGCCATTGTTGTTGTTTTTAAAGTCCGATCGTCAGATGTAGCAAGTCAAGCACTCTCGTACACTATGCCACAGCAACGCGACGTATGACGAACTGCCTGTTTTAGTGTTTTCTCACCGACATCGGCACCTCTAGCGCTGCCTTGTTTGTTGTGATATTATGACATGGTGAGGCATTGCCCAGGGACGGACTTAGAATTGAGGACTTCTTTAATGGTCAGTATCTTGTTTTCTCTAAATATTTCGTCTATATGTTACTGGGGAAAGAACACTCATTTTGGCGAGTACTATCCGCAGTATGAAAAAAAGTCCCAACTTATGAAACACCCTGTATACTCAAAAGATCGCACGTTATTAGCGCTTCTATTGGTCTATCACACATCAATCGACTTTGAAAATGACCAATGAAAACCAAAACTAGCTGCTATTTAAAATGGATAATCGGATGAACGCGTTGCTCACGATGAACTTTGGCCGACTTTCGTTAGAGCACAAAATAAAAAATGGAGTCAAGTTGATTGACTCAGTACTTCCCACACATTACTGTGATATCAGTTTATTATTTTCCCATAGCATGAAGCTTTAGTCTGAGATCTCCTTGCAACCAAATCATCGGCAACCTTCCCTCCCCTAAAATTGTCTTATGCCGCTAAGTATTTCCTTCAGAGGTCAATGGACAGCCTAAAACATCTAAAAACGAAGTTTGAGTTGTTTTCATACTTTTAGTTTTTTGATTATTGCTATATACGCTGCCACTGACACGATATTTAACAAACACACGCGTTTTCCATCCTCACCACGGTAATAATACTGTGTCAAAATTTAATTAGAATCAATGTAATAGTGTCCACGTTCTAAAATACAAAAAGATCTAAAGCAATAAATACTCGTATGTATGTATACAGAAAATTCTAAGTCCCTTAGTTTCCGTAATACGCTAGGCAATGTTCGGATGGACCTAAAAAGTTGATTTATGTCGCTAGGTCTTCCTTCAGAGCCCCTACCCTACACCCTATTATGAATACAAGAAATTTCTCAGTTTTTCAACCCCCCACCCCCTAACCACCCCAATTTCACCCCACCCAAAAAAAACGCAGAAAATGATCAGGAACCTCTAAAACGCTTAAAAACGAAGTTTGAGCTGTTTTTATATTTTTACTTTTTTTTATTATTTGTGCGCCGCCACTGGCACGATTTATAAAAACCATACGCGTTTTCCATCCTCGCCACGGTAGTAATACTGTGTCAAAATTTCATTAACATCAATTCAACAGTTTCCTTGTAACACAATATAGAAGGATCTAAAGCAATACTCTCGTATGTTTACACCAGAAAAAATTCTAAGTCCTTTGGTTTCTGTAATAGGCAAGGCAATGTTCGGATGGACCTAAAAAAGTTATTTATGTTGCTAGGTCTTCCTTCATGGGTCAGTGGGCAGTCTATTATGAAAGCAACAAATTTTTCAATTTTACAACCCCCCACCCCCCAACCACCCCAATTTCACCCCCACCCAAAAAAAAGTAAAAAATGATCAGGAACCTCTAAAACGCCTAAAAACGAAGTTTGAGGAATATTTAATTTTTTTTGTTTTTTGCTAATTACTCCGCCGCCCCTGCACCGATTTTCAAAATTATAAGAACATTACCTACTACGACCCCCCAGCATATCGCTGCCCAAATTTCATCACAATCCATGCAGCGGTTACTGAGATTACGAGGACACAAAAACGCGTACAGACAGACCGACAGACCGACAGACCGACAGACAGACAGACCGACGGAAATGAGTGACATGGATTTTCGTTATGTAGACATCATGAAACGCCCAAAAAGTGTATTATCTCAAAATCGAAAATTTTCGCGATCACAATACTCCCCTCACCTATCGGTGTGGGAAGTAAAATTAAGGAAATTATAAACAACATTACAAAGATGAAAATTGGTAAGTAGATACTAATACAATGTTTTGACACAATGAAGCAGACGGCTACGTGGTTCAGTAGGTAGCGCTGACGTGTCTGAATGAGGCGTTGGGAGTTCGAATCCCAAGCTATATAGACCACTTTTTTTTTGTTAAGCAGGTTGATAAGTAAAAAACTCTTAAGAAATAACAAGTGGAAGTTAATGGTTAAGTGTTAGATAAATTGTTTAAACAATTGAGGGTTAAACTTACGAATTCACGTAAATCCTATCCGTAGAAACGCTATCTGGCAGCTACCTATCTGACACCTTTAACGGGGCATTGAGAAACCAGCTGTAAATCTGGTGATAATTCTTTTTAACTGAGCAGACCGCGCAGGTTGAGCCTAAATACCAGAGTATCGCGGCTGCTGTGAAAGGGTTATGTTAGGGGAAGTTTGTTAACGCAGGATTTGAATGGGCCAATACCCGCAGGCCCAATAAATACAACTTCTGGCAGTCCATTCCAAGCCTTGGACACCCTGGGGTTGTACCGCTCGGTTCTTGATGTATGAAGAACACCCGCCATAGGATTAGATGCAGCGGTCGCGCGGGTGCATCTGATAGGAGCGGTGAGCGGCGGAACACTAGAGGATAGCTCAGCTGAGCAGATTCCGTTTGAATATCGGTGGAAGAGTGAAAGGTCACCAACAACACGCCGGTAAGAAAGTGGCTGGATGTGGCGCGTTAAGGCCGGGTCGCCAGTTAGTCGAATTGCCCTTCTCTGGACGGCATCTAGTATAGATAGGGTAGTAGGGGCAGCAGCTCCCCAGACATGAGAGCAATACTCCAGGCAAGGTCTTATCTGGGCTTTATATAGCGTGAGGAGGTTACATGGTGAAAAGTACTTTCTGGCTCTAAATAGGTATCCAAGTTTTTTACCAGCAGCTGTTGCAATTGACGCAACGTGTTCGTGCCAGATTAGATTTTCTGTAATGTTGACTCCTAACAGCTTGAATGAGTGACTCCTTGGCAGAGCCCGGTTGTTCATTAGAACCTGGTGTTGGCTTGGGCACTTTTTGTTAGATAGCATACAATACTGGGTCTTGGAAGCATTGAATTTTACCATATTCTTGAGCCCCCAAGCGGTAATGGTATCGAGATCCTTTGAAAGTGAAGCTGCCACTGCCAGTCTTCTGCGTTCCGAGATCTTTTGAAAGTGAAGCTGGCACTGCCAGTCTTCTACGTTCCAGCTCGACCACAGAGATCGGTCTATTGCTCATGATGCCCGCATGCAGCGTACTGTCATCCGCAAACTGTCGATTGGGTTTGTAGTGCTAGAGAGTAGATCATTGATGTAAAGCAGAAACAATGTAGGAGCCAATACCGATCCCTGCGGAACCCCAGCATTGATGCTATGGAAAGAAGAGGAAAACCCGTCTACCACGACACAGACTTTCCTGAACAGCATTGACATATTTCACTATTTGATATGAGAACTGGATGATAACTGCTAATAGCTTCTTTGGCTTTATAGTTGTTATGTTTTTCCAACTGCTTTGTTGGAGGGTATATACGTATATATGTTTCGTTTACAATGAAACACAAACAAAGCATAGCTTGGTAATTTGTCATACAGATACATTTTAATGTCGGCCAAATCTGCCGACACACACAGCCGCATTATGTGAATCCAGCCGAGTATGTCCGTTAGGAAGCAATTACACGAGAATTTGCACAGTGGATCGCAGATCGGATTGTGTGCAGAGAGCTTTGAGCTACTGAGCGGAACAATTGCTGTTAGTACAGGCAAACTTTGACACGGATTTGCTTTCCCAACTTACACAGGCATTTTGTGATTAAGATAGCAAGACGACACATGATCCTTTACTTCAGCACTGTAGACTATTTCCACATTGGCAATGCAGCAATATAAAACAGCAAATAAAATAACGAAAACACAAATAGGGAAAACTCGCCTATTGGTACCGGTACCGTACCTATCGTTGGCACTCTGTTCTATTTTCATAAAAAAAGGTAACACATAACTGACTCTACTCACTAGGCCGGAGCATTGAAATATGGCAACACTGAATAGCGGGCCGAGCTGGGCCGAGCTTTCATTTGTTTTTACGTAAATCTCCCAGAGTAAAAAAGAAGATTGGAAGGTAATTTTTTATATGTTTTTAATTATTTACCTGCACAAACGAAACTATAAAGATAAAAAGATGCCTGCAAAGTATGTAGTACCAGGTTGCACTAGCAATTGTGCTTCCAATAAAGGACATATTAAGGTGTTCCTCAAGACGAGCATTTCAAACAGAAGTGGGTGAAAGGTATTCCTCGTAAGGGCTGGTTATATTTATAAGAATAAAGACAATAATTTACAAACATTTCCAAGGATAAGACCTATTTTAAAGCACAATGTGGTACCTACAATGTTTTCTGGACCTCCGAAATATCACAGAAAAATACAGTTCTAATAGAACACATCTGGGCACACCTACAAAAAGATTTGATAGTGAAGGGAAATCAAGACCAGCAAGAATGGCTTCAAAGTGACCTAATAGTGAATTTTTCTAGCTGTAGTGAAAATTTACAAAGTGAATTGAGTGTTAATTAAGTGGAAGTGGATGTGGCAGCAGGAAACAGATTGCGTTTATTTTTATTTTGAAGTGTTTGACTACGATGAACCAGACATCATATGTAGGTGGTATTAATATCAATGAATATAGACATTCCTTTAAATCAATAAATCATAATTTGTTGGTGATTTGAGTTAAATTCTACCACTGTCAGTAAGAATATCCTGTTGGTCTCAAATAGAAAATATTTTGGCACACTATTTTCAAATAGGTTTTCTGTTGATTTAATGTTAAAACATTTTCTATGTACAGCCAAAGAAAGTTTACAATTGTGTGAGAGAGAATAAGTTGCCAATTTTACCACCATCCTAAATATTCCACAAAACTTTGCAGTTCTTTAAAACTTGCACCTGAGAGAAAATGAGAAAATATGCCTTACATTAAAAGTGTTGCAGAGGGTTTATTATTCTCTGAGAAGTACATTGTTTTACAAATTGATGAAATATCAGCCTGTGTAAATGTTCTCGTCTTTACAAAAGTGATATATGTAGAACATGGAGGACAAAATTATTTGATGGGTATATTAAATACATACAGCTTATAGCTGGTAGGTGTAACACTTCCATCAGAGTATACAGCTCAAATTACAGTCCTTATTCACAATAGGTATTGTTAAAATTTTGATTTCAGGCCAATAGGTATAAAAGTAAGTTTTTGGGCAATTGCACAAAGCAGTTTTAATGAAAATTGCAAAAGAATACATCAATATATAACAAAACTCAAGCTAGATGGCTGGGTAGCGGCAAATAAGCCCTGAAGAAGGGATCAAATGATCCCGAAAGCTTGGAAATAGAGTTTTAAGAGTACACTTCGCTGTTTATTTGCCGCTACCCAGCCATCTAGCTTGAGTTTTGTTTCCTAACAAATCGGCAACGATTACCCGCTTCCTAAAATAACATCAATATATATATATAGATGAGTTTGTTTTAGACACATTTGTTCATGTAATCAACCCCAAACTGATGAAATTCTGCTTGAATTAATGTTGTTAATGTAGCAAATATTTTTATCAATAATTACACTGAAACAGTTCAAGACAAAATACAGACTGACAAAACTAAGAAGAGAAAATCTAATGGAAATAAGAAATGTCTGACAGAAGGGAAAATCTCTAAATATAAATATTTTTGTACTGATACTTCTGGCATTTTTCACCATTCTTATTTTTTCAAAAAGTATTTTTCATAATTTATCAACCGAGATGTACTCTAATACATATAAAATGTAATAATTTTTCTGAATCTATAAAACAATTTGAATTTTCCGCGGAACGCCCGCCGTTCGGCCCACGGTAACCGGCCCACTATTTGAAAGCTAAGCGACGTTGCCACATCTAAGGCTCCGGCCTAGTGTAGAGTCGGCCATAGGTAACAGTAATGTGCAGTACCTTAATCGTCCATTCCTCAACATCGTACAGTAAGTACAGTGGATAAAACATAGCATTTCAGTATTCGAGCTCTTAATGGGCTATTTGGTTGGCGACTGCATAATACCTTTTCCATTTTATAAAATACGTTACGTGATTTTTTTTGGCGTGTTCTTATCTCTAGTGAATGGTCCCAAAGCTTCATCAATATTACTTCCAAGGTGATTTATTCTTCTTACTCTTTCCAGATCTGTTCCGTTGACGTTAATTTTGACTTCCTTGTTCTGATGTTTGCTGACACCATAGCCGACTTTACTCACTAGGCCGGAGCATTGAAATATGGCAACACTGGATATCGGACCGAGCTTTTGTTTGTTGTTAAGTCATTAGTGTAATCTTCCAGAGTGAAAAATAAGATTGGAAGGTGATTTTTAATGTGTTTCTAATTATTTACCTGCACAAACGAAACTATAAAGATAAAACATGCCTGCAAAGTGTGTAGTACCAGGTTGCACTAGCAATTAGTGCTTCCAATGAAGGACATAAACAGAAGTGGGTGAAAGGTATTCCTCATAAGGGCTGGTTATATTTATAAGAATTCTTCGCGTGCCATGCTCGTGTATCAAGCGTTGGCGGTCACCATGTCAATCATTTGTCGGTATGCATCACGGTCTGTAGCAATTCGAAAAAGTTGTTCTACTTGAAGTCCGGTCCACTGGCGGATATTGCGCAACCATGAAAGCTTTTTACGGCCAATCCAGCGTTTCCCGTCTACTTTGCCCTGGATCAGCAGTTTAAGCATGTCGTATTTGGGACCTCTTACCACATGACCAAAGTATGATAGTTTTCGTCTCTTGATTGTAACTAATAATGTACGATCCGTGTTCATCCTTCGCAACACTTCTTCGTTGGTGGTATGGGACGTCCAGCTGATTCGTAACATTCTACGGTAGCACCATAGTTCAAACGCCTCTAGCTTATTCATTGTGTTAATTTTTAAGGTCCACGTTTCGCTAGCATACAGCAAGACCGACCACACATAGCATTTTAACACTCTAAGACGCGTATTCAGCGTTAGGTGTCTATTAGTTAAGACAGCTTTCCAAGTATTAAACGAGTTTCTTGCCGTTTCGATTTTAACTCTCACCTCCATGTCTGAGTCGTTGCTGGAATTTATCCAACAGCCGAGATATTTGAAACGGTCGACTCTCTCGATACTGCTGTTTTCTAGTATCAGTGTGGTATTTGGATCTATATTGATTTTACCGGCGGACATCCATTTCGTCTTGAGGGCATTTATGCTGAGTCCTTTATCTTTACATGCTCGGTTGACCCTGTTAAGAAGAGTTTGCAGATCCTCAATACTCTCCGCAACAAGAGCCGTATCGTCCGCGTATTTGATGTTATTGATAACTTCTCCACCAATCTTGACACCGATATTGCAACTTGTTAAGGCTTCTTTGAAAACCTGTTCATATTTATAAGAATAAAGACAATAATTTACAAACATTTCAAAGGATAAGACCTATTTTAAACCACAATGTGGTACTTATAATGTTTTCTGGACCTCCCAAATATCACAGAAAAAGACAGTTAATAGAACTCATCTGGGCATACCTACGAAAAGATTTGAAAGTGAAAGGGAATCAAGACCAGCAAGAATGGCTTCACAGTGACCTAATAGTGAATTTTTCTAGCTCAAGTGACAATTTACAAAGTAAATTGAGTGTTCATTTAAGTGGAAGTGGAAGTGGAAGTGGCAGCAGGAAACAGGTTGCGTTTATTTTTATTTTGTAGTGTCTGACTATGATGAACCAGACATCAGATCTAAGTGGTATTAGTAGTAGTAGTTCTAAAAAGTATTTTTCTTAGTTTATTAACCGAGATGAACTCTAATACATATAAAATGTAATAATTATTCTGAAACTATAGACCCACTATTTGACAGCTAAGCCACGTTGCCACATCTAAGGCTCTGGCCTAGTGTAGAGTCGGCCATGCTGCCAACCATCGGGGACCAGACAAAACTGCAATATTCCGGTAAAGAACAGACTACTGAACAAAAAAAGTGTTTAAAGAAATAAAGTTGGTCAACATAAGTTTGACTGTACTGTCTGTATGTGTGTGGAAATCCTAGAATCGAGATTCGTTGTAGGCGGGCAAGCAAGCGGCCCCTGTGGGGCTATATCGGGGGCCCTTAATTGAGGCCGATTACCATGCGACCGCAGGCTAGCAGGATATATTTGGCGAGAGGCAGAGAAAACAAATAGGTGGTCCTGGAGCGAGACCTGAACGTAATGAATACGGCGGTGTCCAGCAGTCCATTCATTCGGAAACGAAGGACATTAGGCGGTTGTCGAGAGCCTGTAGGTGGATAAAAGCCATCCATTTCTAAAGAAAGGAACTTCAAAACCGCCTTTGTACCGATTGCATTTATACATTCCGTACATAATATACAGCACCTAGCATAATCCCATTGGTCAGATTTGAATTTTGAACCAATCAATCTCTGAGTGCCATACGCGAGTACGGAATGTGAATAAGTGCTATATGCACTTACGGAATGTAGTACTTAATGCAGCTGAAAATTTAAAAAAGAGAAAAGCGATTTAAGCGAAAACCATTTTTCAACTATGTATTAAACTGCAGTAAACTTTATTACAAAATACAAATTAAGTTATAGTAGGGTGTATAATTATTGTCCTTCTTTACGAAATATTAAATGTAATAATTGCAAACATCTGGTGTATTAAGTTAACTAAGTACTAATCTTCAGTGGGCAAAGAAAACATACATTACTCACAGGATTAAAGACATTAAAGAATATAGCAGAACAAAAAAGTACGTTGTATAAAATCAGTGGGATGAACCATGTATTGGGTCTATTTGTTTTAATATTTTGGGATAGATTAGGTACGTTTTTTCTTTGGCCTCAGTCAATAGTCAATAGGTCTATATTGTCCAGGACTCAATTCAAAATATTTACAATTAGGAGGTAATTTTGCCCCAGCATGCATGGCGATTTCAAACATATACTGGTATAAAATATATAACCCCCTCTCTTGCTGCAATCGCAAAAGTTAAAACAAGAGTCCAGCCATAGCCATACGTTTGACTTACATATAACTATATTACATTCCGTAAGTGCATATGGCACTGATTTACATTTCGTACACGCGTATGGCACTCGAAGTTTAGCGCTCAACGATATTCAATTCCGTAAGTGCATATGGAACTGATTTACATTTCGTACACACGTACGGCACTCGAAATTCGATTGGTTCAAAATTCAAATCTGACCAATGGGATTGTGCTAGGTGCTATATACATTTACGGAATGTATAAATGCGTACCGATTCACGTTTCTGATTCAAGTATGTATCGCAGAAAAACCCTACGATATACAAATCGCATTTAAAACTGTTGTTACCTCCCACACCGATTGGTGAGGGGAGTACCTATTGTGATAATACGCGTTTTATGATGTCTAAATAACGAAAATCCACGTCACTCATTTCCGTCGGTCTGTCTGTCTGATGTCTGTCTGTCTGTCTGTCTGTCTGTCGGTCTGTCGCTCTGTCTGTCTGTCGCGTTCTTCTACCCTCGTAATCTCAGTAACCGCTGCATGGATTGTGATGAAATTTGGGCAGCGGTATGCTGTGGGGTCGTAGTAGGTAATGTTCCTATAATTTTGAAAATCGCTTTACGGGGGACGAAGTAATTAGCAAAAAACGAAAAGTTTCAAATATGCCTCAAACTTCGTTTTTAGGCGTTTTAGGGGTTCCTGATCATTTTCTACATTTCCTTGGGTGGGGGTGAATTTAGGGTAGTTGGGGGGTGTTGTATTACTGAAAAATTTGTTGTATTCGTAATGGGCTGTCCATTGATATGAGAATGAAAAACCTAGCGGCATGATACAATTTTTTAGGTCCATCCGAACGTTGCATGCTTATTATAGAAACCACGGGTCTTAGAATTTGTGATGTATACTTACGAGTATATTGTTTTAGATCGTTCGATATTGCGTAACGCGAAAATTGTTCAATTAATTGTAATGAAATTTTGACATAGTATTACTCCCAAGGCGAGGATGGAAAACGCGCATGTTTTGGAAAAATCGGGTCAGTGGCGGCGCGGCAATAATAAAAAAACTAAAAATATGAAAACAGCTCAAACTTTGTTTTTAGGCGTTTTACGGGTTCCTGATCATTTTCAATTTTTTTTTGGGTGGGATGAATTCGGGGCGGTTGGGGGGTGGGGGGTGATAAAACGGAAAAATTTGTTGTATTCATAATAGACTGTCTATTGACTTGTAGAAGAAATACCTAGCGGCATATTACACTTTTTTAGGTCCATCCGAACATTGGCTTGCCTATTAAAGTTAAACCAATTTTGTGATCTGTACAGGGTGACCTAATAAGAATGGACGCCGGCAATATCTCGGTAACCCTTAATCGTATAACTTCGAGCAAAAAACATTATTGGGTAAATCGGCTCAGAGAAATCGCTGGAAATTATTTTCAAGTTCCGCAAGTAGCCGCTAGGGGGCGTAACTGTTACGGTCAATCAGAAAAACGGCTTTTTCTCAAAAAATATGCATATAAAGGTATATTATAAATTCTGCCGCCATATAGACTGAACAATTCTCGATTTTTTTTGTTAATCGTTTTTTGCTCTATCTTGTAAGATGTAGTGTAGTGCAAAATAAAGCAAAATAAGATGGTATAATAACAATTTTAATAGATAAAATACATCAAATCACATGCGTATACCATACCCATTTTCAGTGTTGCTCTAGATGCTCAAACTGGCAGGTTTATCTACGCTAGAAAGGATGCGTAAGTGCTCTAAAACGATAGACGTCATCGAACACTGACAACACTGACAGTAGGTATGGTATGCGCATGCGAATTACATTTGTGTATCATTTATTTGTCATCCTTGTTATTATGCTACCTCATTTTGCTTTATTTTGCTGTTCATTGGTATTAATTTTTAAGATCTATTCACATTGATTTTTTCTTAGTATCTGTGCTTGTTGAGTTCATATAACACTTTGGGATCAGCTCAAATTGACTTTTAATAGTGATTAAAATAATAATCAATTTTATACTGTAATTTATTTTTGTTTGTTCCTTTTAGTAGTTCCATTATCATAAAAATTGAATGCGCACTTATTGGTGCCTACTACGCCACCTGGTGGTTGTTTCAGAAAGTCAAAGTATGATTTGTGGTGTTTTTACTTCTTCTTCTTCTTACTTCTTTACTACTATCTATATAATGATTACTAAAACCATTAGACGGAGGCCCGCCCTAAAGTTTCTGAAACTCACAGCACGCTTGTCAGAATACTTGTTTTATTGATATCTCCGGTTTTAAAATCGCTAGGAAGTTGATTCTTTCGCTGATTTTTTAGGAATTTTGTCCTTTATATATCTATGTTAAAAGAGATATAGCATACCATTTAAAATTTTCGTAATAATGCGTAATAATTGTTATTATGTCAAATACCGCCCTGTAGCTACTAAGTCAAGATATACTTGGACAATTTTTATATAACAGATTACTCGGCAAGAAATGCTCTTTCAAACGAGACCTAGCTTGTTTAATTCCGTTAACTTATACCAAAGTTATGGTCATTTAAATAAAAAGCTTTATGGCATCCCCCCACCACTACATCTTACAAGATAGAGCAAAAAACGATTAACAAAAAAAATCGAGAACTGTTCAGTCTACATGATGGTAGAATTTATAATATACCTTTATTTGCATATTTTTTGAGAAAAAGCCATTTTTCTGATCGACCGTAACAGTTACGCCCCCTAGCGGCTACTTGCGGAACTTGAAAATAATTTCCAGCGATTTCTCTTGGCCGATTTACCTAATAGTATTTTTTGCTCGAAGTTATACGATTAACGGTTACCGAGATATTGCCGGCGTCCATTCTTATTAGGTCACCCTGTACATACGAGTTTTGCTTTATTTCGTTCTATGTACATTGCGTAAAGCGAAAGTTATTGAACTGATGTTAATATAATTTTGACACAGAATTTATTACCGCTGCGAGAATGGAAATCGACTCTGTTTTTGAAAAACCGTGTCAGTGGCGGCGCAGCAATAATAAAAAACTAAAAACATAAAATCAGCTCAAACTTCGTTTTTAGACGGGTTGGAGGCTCTTGATCGTTTCGTATCGTCCAGTTCAAGCATGCAAATAAAAACTGTGGCGCCCTAGTTCCTAAGGTGGGAGACGCAAGAAACTATTTACGAGGGTTTTTGTGTTGGATGTTGTTTTTGCGGGCGGATGGACGAGAACTTAGTTGCAAGGGGATTTTAGACTATAGCTTCATGCAATGGGAAAATAATAAACTGGTATCAGCGTAATGTGTGGGAAGTACTGAGTCAATCAACTTGACTCCATTTTTTTCTTTTAATCAGCGATTTTCGATGAATCCGTGGTGGGAAGTTTAAGTTTCCAAATGAACACCCTGCATGTGAGAAGTTCTGATTTGAACAACTGACGCCATTTTCATCTTTCCGAACTCCTGTTTGAACAGAGGACGCGATAATACAAACTTGATGGGAATCCCGCGTTGAAACTTTCCAATTTAAATTACCGTACATCCGAGATGCTAAGATAACTAAAACTACACTGCGATTATGAATTGTCGAACCAAATATTTGCAGAGCCAGCGACGTGATTCTCATCACGGCCCAACCGAATGCAGTGGAAGAGCGATGGCTTATAGAGCCTTCTCTAGTTACAGTCAAATTATTCCTGGGCTCTTGCGCCTCATAAATATTCAAGAAGATGCCGCTCGCTTTACCCCCCCCCCCGATCTCCTACCCCCCCAAACCCCCCAACCGGCCCAGTTTACCCGCATCTTTCTGGAATTTGAATAACGTGATGGTATCCATCGTTTGTATTTAGTGTCTCTCGCATGCCTGAATAAAACAACAGCTGTTTTAAATGCGCTTTGTATATCACGGGGTTTTTTCGCAACACAAACGAAAAGTATGTAAAATTCAATTTGCATATAGAACGTATCAACAGCAGAGCGTTCAAGATACTAGGTTTTGTATGTCGCAATACTATTGAATTGTCACTTTATGCCTTTAAAATTTTGTATTATTCATTAGTCCGTTTTTACTGGAGTACTGCAGTTCCATTTGGTCTCCAAGTTGCAATACACGCAGGCGCGTATCCAGACCACAGTTTTTTTGGGGGGGGGGGGGTTACGGGGCATGATTGTGTGTGCTTTCACCATTTTTTGTAATACCTTGAAAGATGTTGATGCAAGAGAAAAGGAAAATGTTAATAGTGTTCAAATAAAAAAGAAGATATTATCAGCAAGTGAAACAGTGGAGTATCAGGTATTTTATGGAGATGAAATAAAAAAGTCTATTGATGCATTAATCAATTTTAATTTTAGGGAATACAAATAATATGTAATACGTATATCATCCAGTCATTTGGCGAGGCTCACGTCTTTGCCCTCGATATTTCAAAGGTATTTCAAAGGCATTCGATCAACTGTGGCATGCAACTCTCCTAAACAAGCTCCCGTCTTATGGGCTCCCTGTTAAGCTCTGCGGTTGGCTCGCAGACTTCCTCTCAGGTCAGAAAATCTCTGTCGTGGTAGACGACTTTTCCTCTTCTTTCCATAGCATCAATGCCGGGGTTCCGTAGGGATCGGTATTGGCTCCGACATTGTTTCTGCTTCATATTAATGATCTACTCTCTAGCACTACTATGCAGGCATCATGAGCAATAGACCGATCTCTGTGGTCGAGCTGGAACGCAGAAGACTGGCAGTGACAGCTTCACTTTCAAAGGACCTCGATACCATTAACGCTTGGGGGCTTAAGAATATGGTTAAATTAATGCCTCCAAGGCTCAGTATTGTACGCTATCAAACAAGAAGTGCCCAAGTCAACACCAGGTTCTAATGAAAAACCGGGCTCTGCCAAGCAGTCACTCATTCAAGCTGTTGGGAGTCAACATTACAGAAAATCTGATCTGGCACGAACACGTTGCGTCAATTGCAACAGCTGCTGGTAAAAAGCTTGGGTACCTATTTAGAGCCAGAAAGTATATCTCACCATATAACCTCCTCACGCTATATAAAGCCCAGATAAGACCTTGCCTGGAGTATTGCTCTCATGTGTGGGGAGCTGCTGCCCCTACTACCCTGTCTATTCTAGATGCCGTCCAGAGAAGGGCAATTTGACTAAATGGCGATACGGCCTTAACACGCCACCTTCAGTCACTATCTCATCGGCGTGTTGATGGTGACCTCTCACTCTTCTACCGATATTCCAACGGAATCTGCTCCTCTGAGCTATCCTCTATAATTCCGCCGCTAACTGCTTCTTTCAGATGCACCCGCGCGACCGCTGCATCTCATCCTAAGACGCTCGTTCTTCATACATCAAGAACCGAGCGGAACAACCGCACATTCGTTCCCAGGGTATCGAAAGCTTGAAATGGACTGCCAGAAGATATATTTATTGGGCCTGCGGGTATTGGCCCATTCAAATCTCGCGTTAACAAACTTCCCCTAACATAACCCTTTCACAGCCGCGCTACTCTGGTATTTAGGCTCTGCCTGCGCGGTCTGCTCAGGTATAAAAAAAATTGACATTTTTACACTGTATTATTGCCGTGCCGAGGATGGAAAACTCGTAGGGTTTTCTAAATCACGCCAGTGGCGATGTAGCTAAGCTTTTTTTAATAAAAAAACTAAAAATGTTAAAACAGCTTCGTTTTTAGACGATTTGGAAGTTCCTGATCGTTTTCCATATTTTTTAGCGGGGGATAAGCTCCTGTGCGCTGTAAGTTGAAAGTTAAGAATATAGGTGGTATATGAGTCAGAGCTGTCACAAGTACTAGTAAATAGTATTTCAAATACCAATTACCAATTACCAGAGTCGCATGCGTCAAAGTACAAATACCAAGTAATTTTATTTTTGAAAATACTTCAAGTATCAAATACTTTAATTTGGTACTTGATTTTTCAAATAAAGTAATTCAAATACGATACTAATATTTCAAGTACTTAAAAAAGTAATTCAAATACCATACTAATACTTGAATTACTTGATATAGTATTTCAAATAGGGCGATGGATATTTCAAGTATTTCATAATTATTGTTGAGTAATAAAAAGTACCTTATGAATGGAAAAACGGTATACATTTCAATAAAAATTGAAACTGATTTTTGTTTGAATGACACTACAAAGACATGGGTACGTTCCCAATTTTTGAATATACGCTTTTTCAAAAATGCTAATAAATAAGTAGAAGAGATAAGTAATAAAAGGTACAGTCGGCGCGGCGTCGTCGCGAGTCGTCGCGTATGCCATGCAAATGAAGGTGTTTAACATTAACAGATCCATCAAATAATTTGAATTGTCAGCATACAAAGCGCCGCTTTTCTAGCATTTTTCTGGCATACATAATGAACAAAAAGCATATCCACTTGTTTGATTCTTGCATACATTCATTCACAGAACTCGTGAAAAGTATAACAGAAATACCAAGCAATGACAACAATTCAAATTCATTCATCAAGGGAATCCAAATGTCAATCCGAATGTGTGAAAAAATATATAGGGTGCCATTGAAAATTCAGAGCCTAACCTCACTTCCGGCTAAACCAAAATAAGCATACATTTGTTTTCTCATGGCTATTGTGCACCTCCGTTAACCATATAATTCTCCAAAATTTCAAACCTCCATCTAGGATTGTAAAAGAAGGGAGCTCTTTATAACGATTCCATTGCCACCCGGTATATGAATTTTTTCATAAAGAGATGCTTGAGAAAAATTACCTTTTTACATCTGCAATTCGTAACCACCACGACAAAGTACAGAGTTTTGGAGATTGTTATTATAATGGCAGTAAATTCACAGCTCACATTCACAGATTATTTTAACCTCAATCAACATCAACAACGCATTTTGTTGAACGCAACAAGACGAACTGATATTTTGTGATTGTGTCGATTGTGATGAGACTGCCCTGTAGAGTCAGTGTCGCGTAGACTATCCTATGTGTACGACAGAGACAGAGCGCAAGGCGACGCGATCCGTAATGTTGATTTGTCCATACTTGTCTAGACTTGAGCATTTAATGCTTGAAATGTGTATTTCAAGTATTTTTATATTTTCATCGAGCTATACTAATATGTATTTCTTACTCACTTTAGTATTTCGAGTATAAATGTATAATTTTGAATTATATTTTTTGTGTGGAAGTACCAAATATAAATACTTCTTATAGCATTTGGGAAATAAAATTAATTTGAAATACAGTACTTCAAATACCAGAAAGTAATTGAAATAAATTTTTCAAGTACTTTACTTCTTTAGTATTTCAAATAAAAATGCCAGGTATTTGAAATATATTTTTTGTGCTACAAGTACCAAATAAAAATACTTCTTAGAGAGTATTTCGGGAATCAAGTACAAATATCACAAAAACAATGTATTTGAAGTACAGTACTTCATATACCAGAAAGTAATTGAAATACATTTTTCAAGTACTTTACTTGAAGTAATGACGCTCTGATATGAGTACAGTGGTACAGCTCTGACAGAGAAGCAACCCTACCATCGTTAACATGAGAACTGTTAGCGCGAACTGTTAACAACAAGAACAATTAGGAACATATTCGATTCCAGTGACGCAATTTGTAGGAAGTTGCCATCGGCCTGAAGGGGCGACGTAGTTGGAAGAAACTCGACGTAATGGAGCAGGTGATTAGAAATTACCACCGGCGACGCGGCGACGACGCGGCGTCAGCGTCAGCGTTAGCGGCGGAAAATGTCGTTAGATTTGATGACGACTCCGGATTCCCATTTTCCCGGTTTCCTCCGGGCTTTCCTCTGCCCCGGCTCCGGCAATCGCGATTTCCCTCTTCATTATACAATTATATTTTATTCCAAATGCTTGCAGAGCCGTACGGTCATGGCCGACTCTACACTAGGCCGGAGCCTTAGATGTGGCAACGTGGCTTAGCTGTCAAATAGTGACCCTATAGTTTCAGAATAATTATTACATTTCATATGTATTAGAGTTCATCTCGGTTCATAAATTCAGAAAAATACTTTTTAGAACTACTACTACTAATACCACTTACATCTGATGTCTGGTTCATCGTAGTCAAACACTACAAAATAAAAATAAACGCAACCTGTTTCCTGCTTCCACTTCCATTTCCAGTTAAATGAACACTCAATTTGCTTTGTAAATTTTCACTTGAGCTATAAAAATTCACTATTAGGTCACTTTGAAGCCATTCTTGTTATACTTGATTCCCTTTCACTATCAAATCTTTTCGTAGGTATGCCCAGATGCATGCCCAAATGAGTTCTATTAACTGTATTTTTCTGTGATATTTGGGAGGTCCAGACAACATTGTAGGTACCATATTGTGCTTTAAAATAGGTCTTATCATTTAAAATGTTTGTAAATTATTGTCTTTATTCTTATAAATATAACCAGCCCTTACGAGGAATACATTTCACCCACTTCTATTTATGTCCTTTATTGGAAGCACAATTGCTAGTGCAACCTGGTACTACACACTTTGCAGGCACCTTTTTATCTTTATAGTTTCGTTTGTGCATGTAAATAATTAAAAACACATTAAAAATCACCTTCCAATCTTATTTTTCACTCTGGAAGGTTACACTAATGACTTAACAACAAATAAAAGCTCGGCCCCCGATTCAGTGTTGCCATATTTCAATGCTCCGGCCTAGTGAGTAAAGTCGGCCATGGTACGGTCCAATCTCCAATCCGAGCTAGAACATAACAGTAACATCACGTACTTGATGACGTAGTGCCGTAGACAATATGGCAGATGACATTGCTAACAGTTAGTGACATAACAAATTATTTTCTCAATTCGAATTTGAATACGTCACAACATATCATGTGACTTTGGACTTAGGTTAATCGTAATACCATACAACCATGTTCCGCAAATCAACCTAATAAAACATTTTCAGCTCACCTAAAAGTCGAAAATCGTTATCTTGCTTTCTGTCAGGACCAAAACTCGTATGATGTATTGTTTGAGGTTGCCAACTTCAAATCAGACCCTCAAATTTTCAACTTCACCCTAAAAATCTAAAATCGTTATATGGAATCCTATCAGGACAAAAACTTGTGTCGTGTATACATTGAGGGTTTCAATTTCAAATCCGGCCGTTGTTTTGAGTTTCAGCCGGAGGTAAAGAAAATCGAAAATTTTCAGGCCCTCAAATTTTCAAATTTACCCTTACAATCTAAAATCCTTATCTGGAATCCTATCAGGACAAAAACTTGTGTCGTGTATACATTGAGGGTTTCAATTTCAAATCCGGCCGTTGTTTTGAGTTTCAGCCGGAGGTAAAGAAAATCGAAAATTTTCAGGCCCTCAAATTTTCAAATTTACCCTTACAATCTAAAATCCTTATCTGGAATCCTATCAGGACAAAAACTTGTGTCGTGTATACATTGAGGGTTTCAATTTCAAATCCGGCCGTTGTTTTGAGTTTCAGCCGGAGGTAAAGAAAATCGAAAATTTTCAGGCCCTCAAATTTTCAAATTTACCCTTACAATCTAAAATCCTTATCTGGAATCCTATCAGGACAAAAACTTGTGTCGTGTATACATTGAGGGTTTCAATTTCAAATCCGGCCGTTGTTTTGAGTTTCAGCCGGAGGTAAAGAAAATCGAAAATTTTCAGGCCCTCAAATTTTCAAATTTACCCTTAAAATCTAAAATCCTTATCTGGAATCCTATCAGAACAAAAACTTGTGTCGTGCATACTTTGAGGGTTTCAATTTTAAATCCGGCCGTTGTTTTGAGTTTCAGCCGGAGGTAAAGAAAATCGAAAATTTTCAGACTCCCAGATCTTCAACTTCACTCTAAAAATCTAAAATCGTTATCTGGCTTCCTAACAGGACAAAAACTTGTATCGTGTATACCTCGGTAGACGTGATAAAACGCCCAAAAAGCGTATTATCTCAAAATCGAAAATTTTCGCAATCACAATAATACTCCCCTCATCTATCGGTGTGGGAAGTAAAAGTAACATCAAAGTACCGACGTAACTGTGCTTCGCGCCAGTGGCGACGCCAGCTTTTTTCGTTAGGGGTGGCCAAGGGGAGGCCGGATTTTTTTAGGGGGGGTGGGCAAATAAGTTGGTACATAAATCGAAAAAATAGCTATTTAGGAACGTACAAACACTTTTTAATGAGTAGTTTATAATCATACTTGTGAGTTTCAGGATACAAAAATATTTATAATACACATATAAACATGGTGGACATGGAACTGAATATAAACATATTCCACATATGAGTTGAAAAATGATTTAATCGGCTGTATCCGTTGGCCACATAGAACCACATCTACTTCTAAAGCAACGACATAAAATACCGTCCATTTTTTTTATTACACGGTTATCTAATACACTTCTCTATAGCCTAGATTTCATAAGCGCTGATGCGATTGTTGCTTATTCCAAAACTGCTGCCCTAGACATAGATATATCAATCTCATTCTTAACCATAACATTTTTTGTAATCGTACCAAAGAGCTAGATAGGTGAAAGAAACGTCAGTAAATCAAATTATATCAACCAAGTAAATTTTATCTTGTTTGGCCAAAAGATGAATTCAAATTATGGAACAGACAGCACAGACAAGCCCAGGAAGTTTCAGAGATCAGATAAAAAATATTTATGCAAAGTTCTCATTTCTTATTTCAGGGGGGGCACAGGGGGGGGCCAGGAATATTTAGGGGTGGCCGGGGCCACCCCTGTCCCCCCCCTAGCGTCGCTACTGCTTCGCGCAGGCTAAAAATAGTAAAGACGTAAGGAAGACATGGAGAGAAGGGCCTGTAATATTTAGCACTTCACTTCCTTGAAGGGAATATTTCCGCACCGTTGAGCAGCTCGTAAACCCCATGCGTCAGCTGCAGCCTCATCCGGACACTCTCACTAATAACGGAGGTTGAGGAGGTAGTCGCTGACTCGGCTATCCGCCCGATGTTTACATCCTTCGCGATTTAAATTTATGCGCAACGCAAGGTAAGACCAGGGCAATGGGATTATAATAAGGGATGCTGGATACAAAGGCGATGTTCGCTGTAGGGAGACTAGCCCTTTGATGTCGCTCGTTTACCAGATACGGGTCTTGGAGTTTCGTAAAAGGGGCTCTTAATTTATGCTAAACTGTTGTTTGTGTATCTCGTCGTTAGATATAATTTTTGCACATTTTGCTCTGCAACGTAGGCCGTTGAGAGAAACATCCTTGCTTCTACTTTGCTTAGATTTTTCAAGGCTCAGGGTTGTGGAGAAAAATCAAATTTACTCCCCATACCTTTATCTACATAACGAAAATCCACGTCACTCATTTCCGTCGGTCTGTCTGTCAATTATTGACGTTCTTCTAGCCTCGTAGCCTTAGTAACCACTGTTCGCTTTCAAAGGATCTCGATACCATTACCACTATTCGTCATTTTTAGTCAGAGCGGTCCGGAGGACCTTTGCTCTTAGTTGCAGTCGTGTCGGTCGATCGGTCTGTCAGCCATTACCGCTTGGGGGTTCAAGAATATGGCAAAATTTAATGCTTCCAAGACCCAGTATTGCACGCTCTCTAAGGCCCAGTTTCACAATCAGTGGTCAATCTGACGGTTTACTAACCTCGACCTGCGAGTTAACTCGACCAATGGAACCCCTCTTGTTTCACAATCATAAAATGACGTAGGGTTAACTGACCGCGAGTTGTATTTGATTTTTACCGGTTGATGGTACTGTGTCCGCAATATTTAAAATTCTTCTTCTTATTTCCTTCGTTAGGTGTTTCGTGCTGGTGTTTTGTGTTTTTCTGACAAGACTGTCAAAGAATGAGTTCGTTAAGTTGTCAGTTCCATGCGATTTCCAACCTCATTTTGGTTTTTCCCACTGACGTTTTTTCATTTCATTCGCAGTTATTTGGTGTTTGGGATATATATAAAAGATTTTTAGGTTGGGTTGGTGTTTGGACTGATTGGCGTTGTAGTTGTTTCTGGGGCCTTTTTCAAATAATAGCCGTGCATGTGCCCGTGTGTCAGCATGGAAAAACCAAAAAGAGCGAACAACTTTTCAAAAGATAAAGAATATCTGTTAATTTCGATAGTAGAAAAGTACAGGCATGTAATAGAAGGCAAAACAAAAGGTGCAACAACATGACGCTAAAAAGACAACGCCTGGGAAAAGATAGGAGAAGAATTTAATTGCAAATGTGCAAATAATAGCTGCAGATCTGAAAAATTGCTGAAAGAAAAATACAAAAATTTAAAAAAGACCAAGGAGTCATGGTCATCATACTCCTCAAAATAATTGACTCCAGCTCGAAATACTCTTGGTCTCATTGCTTCTTCATCACTGCTATACGCATTTACATCATAACCATCCATTTCAAATAAAAAGAATGATGGAAAGGGTTAGTAGTAGTAGTGATGGGGAGGCGAAGCCAGGCAAGTAGGCCACCTTTGGCCCTTTTTGCCAACCCCACTGAACCAATCACTGAAAACACTAAAATTCTACACCCTAGAAAGCTCCTTGTCGAACCTACCAGACCTCCTGACGAAGGTCAGTATGTCCGACCATTTCGCTGAATATAGTGGCTCCTCCCCAAACTCCGTCGTGCCGAATATCTGCACCCTAAGGTTGCGATAAACTGCACATCTGCCCAGGAAATGGAACGCTGTCTCGTCCTCCTCCCAGCATCTGGAGCAAATGGGGTCCCCTACCACTCTCATAAGTGACAGATGTCTATTCAGCCGGCAATGGCCAGTGAGAACCCCCACCAGAAGGTTGAGCGTCTCATGGAAAGGGTTAAGGTAAACGATAAAATATGGAACTTCAAACACCTAGCAAGTAGCAAAACCAAAGTGACATAACCTAATGCGCATGCGTCATCGCAAACCTGGGGTTAACTCAAGAATTTCTTGGGGTCAAGTTAACTCAGAGTTAACCTCAAGTAAAATCGAAAACTACCATTTGTGAAACATGACATCTAGGGTTATCCTCCGGTCAACACACAACCTTGAGTTAACCCATCATTGTGAAACCGGCCCTAACAAGAAGTGCCCAAGCCAACACCAGGTTCTAATGAACAACCGGGCCCTGCCAAGGAGTCACTCATTCAAGCTGTTAGGAGTCAACATTACAGAAAATCTGATCTGGCACGAACACGTTACGTCAATTGCAACAGCTTGGCTACCTATTTAAAGCCAGAAAGTACTTTTCACCATGTAACCTCCTATTGCTATATAAAGCCCAGATAAGACCTGGCCTGGAGTATTGCTTTCATGTCTGGGGAGCTGCTGTCCCTACTACCCTGTCTATACTAGATGCCGTCCAGAGAAGGGCAATTCGACTAACTGGCGACCCGGCTCCAGCAACTTTCTCACCGGCGTGTTGTTGGTGACCTCTCGCTCTTCTACCGATATTCAAACGGAATCTGCTCCTTTGAGCTATCCTCTATCGTTCCGCCGTTCACTGCTCCTATCAGATGCACCCGCGTGACCACTGTATCTCATCCTAAGACGGTCGTTCTTCATACATCAAGAACTGAGCGGTACAACCGCACATTTATCCCCAGGGTGTCCAAGGCTTGGAATGGACTGCCAGAAGATGTATTTATTGGGCCTGCGGGTATTGGCCCATTCAAATCTCGCGTTAACAAACTTCCCCTAACATAACCCTTTCACAGCAGCCGCGATACTCTGGTATTTAGGCTCTGCCTGCGCGGTCTGCTCAGTTATAAAAAAAAGAACGAATAATAAGTATTTTCTTGTCATTTTTTTCTTCTTCTTCTGTTGCTGATCCACCGCACATTAGAGTTGTCATTTCAAATGCAGTTGTTTCTGAAAAGAAAGGGTCCCAACTTGAAAGACAACCCTGCATACCGAAATATCCTAATATTTATTTATATTATAGAATTTAACGCGAATATTCTCGCAGTTAGATTTCCTCGCCTGACGTGGGTGAGCTGAAGCGAAAGCATCTTGAATTGAGGTTTTGAATTAAGAAAAAAATTACTTTTTTTGTGATAAATGGAAAGATCATATATAAGTTTTATAACAAAACTGTTTTTGTTTTCCTTTTTTTCGCAATAATTCAAAAGTTATATCAAAATAAAAATGGGTTTTTGAATCGAGTACCGAAAACACGTCGACGGCTCCCGAACCCGTGTGACGTCACGATGGCGGTAAGGATGCTCCTTTGACCAACGACATCCTACTCCGATACTAGATTCTAGATTCCCAGCCAATCGCGAAAATACGTACTGCTAAGCTGGTAACTAGTATATATTTGTTGCAACACAGTTAATGAATGAAGTTTGCAGCTCGAGACGAAGTCTACGATCAAAATAAATATGTTTTTGAATGTTTGAAGTTGATACCAGTAGGTAAGTACCTATAATCAAATATGTTTCGTTGAAAAGACCTCCTCAATCGGAGGATAGCCCAGTGGTTAGAGAGTCCGATAGTGGATCTCAGGGTCTTTGGGGTCTTTGGATCGAACCCCAGGCCTTCCAATTTTTTTTATTTTTTTTATCAAAAATGTTATTGATGTGCTTTTTGCACTTGCTACGCACATTTTTTTTACGATCAACATAAACATGTATTTGAATCAAACTTTGTTAGAAATATTACTTGCACTGCACAGTGCAAAAGCTAAGTACAGGAGGCGGTGGACAATTCAAAAGATCAGTGGAAATGAGGTTTGTCCGTCAATATCAATCGCCATTATTTTTTGTTAAATGTAATAGTTGGTTAATGAAACAAAATCCCTTCATCCATTCAATTCATTCATTTTTAAGTTTTTTAATGTAAAAAAGTAACTCAAACTCGTAATCACATTCTGTTTATCACTTGGTATTATTACTTATTTAACTTTGGGCAATGAAGCTTAACAATATTAAATTTTCATAAAAATTTAACAAGCACTGTGCAGTGCAAGTAATATGTCTAACAAAATTTAATTCAAACACATATTTATGTTGATCGTAAAATGTGTGAGTAACAAGTGCAAAAAGCACATCAATAAATTTTTTGAAAAAAAAAAAATAAAAAAAAAGTTGGAAGGCCTGGGTTTCGATCCAAAGACCCCAAAGACCCTGAGATCCACTATCGGACTCTCTAACCACTGGGCCAACCTTCGATTGAGGAGATCTTTTCAACGAAACATATTTGATTAGGTACTTACTTACTGGAATCTGTAATCTGACTTCAACTTCAAACATTCAAAAACATATTTATTTCGATCGTAGACTTCGTATCGAGCTGCAAACTTCATTCATCAACAGTGTTGCAACAAATATACACTAGTTACCAGTTTAGCAGTACGTATTTTCGCGATTGGCTGGGAATCTAGAATCTAGTATTGGAGTTGGAGGTCGTTGGTCAAAGGAGCATCGTTACCGCCATCGTGACGTCACACGGGTTCGAGAGCCGTCGGCGTGTTTTCGGTACTCGATTCAAAAACCCATTTTTATTTTGATATAACTTTTGAATTATTGCGAAAAAAAAAGAAAATAAAAACAGTTTTGTTATAAAACTTATATATGATCTTTCCATTTATGACAAAAAAAAATTTATTCAAAACCTCAATTACGTAACTTCCAAGAGTTTCCTTCACGTAAACGACATAATATGCATTCCAATATAACTTTGCTCCGTGGGTCTCGATAAAGATCAGAGGGGGCGTCCAACGTGGCTCCCCTCAGAGTGTTTCTCTGTAGGAGGCTACGTCAGCAGTTTAAATTCATGAATTTTCCAAGTGGAAACGCTCGCGTTCTTGGAAATTGCTTTATAACAAAGTGCTCGGCACCGGAACACTCTCTGCGTTTGGCAGCTGCCCAAAATATGCCACGCACGGCAAAACTTGGGGGCGGAATGACACGGTGGCAAGCAGGTGGAACGGAGTTACTCTGCGTTATCAAAGATTATGGGATGAACATATTCCCTCTTTATAAAGCGTGTTTCCATAACAGCGTAAAATTGTAAGATTCAATCTCAGAGTAACAACTGAGCATAGAGGTAGTAAACAACTAAAGGAGAAGTTTCCAGAAAAATAAAATTTGGAAAATTCATTATTATCTGATAGTCTATTTCTTCACTTGAAGTACGTCGAAAAAATCATCTGAATATTCCAAAAAACGGCGGAATTATTCAATCTTATATCTGCGTAAAGCGACCGCGGAGGTGAAAATCTGTATGACGTCACAAGTCACATGTTATTAACTGTTCGCGGCAGCCACAGTTTGGACTTGAGTGGAACGGCGAAGGTGTTTGTTGTAACGGGCAGACGCCAGTATATTTTTGAAGTATGGAGGAAGGTTACGTTCGTGGCGATTCTAGTAATCTTCCTAAAGTGGATGACATGATTATGGACCACACCGATAGGTGAGGGGAGTATTATGATCGTGAAAATGTTCGATTTTGAGACAATACGCTTTTTGGGTGTTTTTTGATGTCTACTTAACGAAAATCCACACAACTCATTTCCGTCGGTCTGTCTGTACGCGTTTTTCTAGCCACGTAATCTCAGTAACCGCTGCATGGATTGTTATGAAATTTGGCAGCGATATGCGGTGGAGTAGTAGTAGGTAATGTTCTTATAAGTTTGAAAATCGGTGCATGGGCGGTGGAGTAATTAGCAAAAAACCAAAAATTTTAAATACTCCTCAAAATTATTTAGGCGTTTTAGACGTTCCTGATCATTTTCTACTTTTTTGGATGGGGGGTAATATTGGGGTGGTTGGGGGGTGGGGGGTTGTAAAGCTGAAAAATTATTGTATTCATAACAGGCCGTCCACTAACCTGTGAAAGAAAGGCCTAGCGTCATAATACACTTTTTTAGGTGCATCCGAACATTACCTTGGCTATTACGGATCGTCGACTTTTCTATCTCTTGTTTACAATAGCCTGCATCGATTCAATAATTTGCATTTTTCTCGAAAACAGTTAACCCTATCGAGATGTACCAAGACAAGAGACCATTTTTACGTAGAAATCTCTGGAATACCATATTCTAAAATCAAAATGTCAAAAAAATCACCATTTAGAAAATGTGGTTATTTTTCCCCTTAACTCCTCCCGTATGATATGCCTCTGATTAAAATTATGAATTTCTGAATTCAGAATCAGATTCAGCGTCAAAAGTTTACCTATTGTACCTAATTTCGTAATTTTGTTATGAATGGTTTCGAGAATATCGAGGGAAAACCGTCTTTAGGGTGCCCCATGCAAAGGAGCGTAGCTCCCTTAGGAAGCATTTCCGGACCCATGTTCATATGACATTTTCTTTCTATTTTTCGGAGTACTATTCGTGGTTAAAGTTTGTTAACATACTTAATTAACACCCAGGTTATGGATAAAAACAAGGCAATGATATATGACGACATTTTTAACTTTCATCCAATAATTGAGTCCAACTACACTAGAACAGCTAGAACTATCGTAGGATGGTGACCAAATGATTGAACTATATCCAAGAAGCGACTGGATCAATGAACAATAGAGTATCTTAAAACACGGATTCCTATTTTGAACGGAATTCACTTGTTTTTCAAACTACACACGCAGTATTTCAGAGTGTGATAGTTAAGATCTTAATAAATGACAACTATTTGCGATTTTTTCAAAAAAGTTTTTTAGTGTGCAAAAAAACTCGCAATGCAAAATCATACATTCTACAAATGTCTGTAATTTAACAACCAAACACGATATCAGAAAAAGGCCAAATAGGTGACAAAGCACAAGCTTTCTTTACCAATTTGCTTTTTGAATCATTACTGTAGGAAGGTAACGTCAGGAGCTTGGAAATGCGAAATCCATTTTTATGGTGGTGGACCTTTTGACCTAACCTTTGGATTTTTGGCCCTCATCTTAAGGGCCTCACAGATATCGTTCTTTTTCATCAGGTTTGCACGACGGCGACGTGCCAACCGATCACACTCATTTCGGTCCGTGTGTGCCGAAAAACCGTCGTGCTGACCGTCGTTCCAAAAAATCTGTCCGAGCTTGATTTTACCCGTCGGTTTCGAACGCCGTCTTGCAACTCGGTACATGTGTGGCCGTTCATCGTGCAATCACGACGGGATTTTGCAGTGTTGTTCTGGTTTCAGGTATAATTTGTAATGCTTGAGGGGATATCGCAACTGAAAATTTCAAATCCTCGTAGTTTCTACCCGTAGCAAGGAATCTCAATGTAGCTGTCAGACGTTCATGAGGGGAAATACTTTGTCTCATCCAAGTATCCTGTTTTTTTATTAGAGGTGCTACTGAATTAAGTAATTCTAAGTATGTTTCTTCATCCATCCTTAAATAATTGCACCAATCCCCTGGTTCCAGACGCAATTCTTCTAATAGATTTGTATGGGAGAATTGGCCTCTTTTTGAAAGCCACTGTTTCATCCATTTAGAACGTTTTTTCTTGCTGTATTTCACTTTAATAGCTAAGGCCGCCGCCAATGCTAAAGTATTATCCATGTTAACGGACCAAAAATTTGCGAGAAACTGATAGAAAACCGAACAGTGTGTGCAGGTATCGTTGCATCGGTTTAACCGACATCGGTTGGCACGTCGTGCAAACCTGATGAAAAAGAACGATGTCTGTGGGGCCCTTTAGACACACACAAAAACTGGAGAAAGGGAACAGGCGGCCACGCCTCCTCGCTAACACGGGAATACGTTTTTTCTTGGACTCTCAATTTCGCGCGCTATACTCTAAACCACAGAGTTAACATCTATAGAGGGAGTGTAAACAACAAAATGCACAGGTCGCTGACCAGCCAACATGTAACGGAAATTTTGACAGCTTGAGAGCATTACAAGTGGCGTGCGACTTTATATTAAAATTGGATGTTCATTAATAGATTCAATTATTACTGTGACGTTACAAACTGATACCAATAAGTTGTATTAGTATTTAGCTATACTTAGAAAGTTACACTTATTATAATTTCATTGTAACAGTTGATGATTTATTATTACCATGAAGTGTTTTTCAAAACATATCTAACAGTGTTCTGAAAGGTAGCCTGTTGGAATGGCTGCATCGTGTTTTTACTTCAGCAATAAAATATAATAATTGCATTAGGTTCCAGTTCTATAAAATTCTCATAGATAGATTTTCTGTAAGTAAATGCGGCACACATTTTTGCATTTCACGTCCTCAAATAGTTTAAAAAATGGAATTTGGAAAATTGATATTGATTGACATGAATGCAATGCGTGCACAAAACATACATTAAACAACCATTATTATTCCTCAAACTGGAGTGAAGTTACTTTTGTTCCCACTTATCCCCATATATTACGCTACTGAAAACTAGAACAAAACCTATACTCACCTATGATAAGAAGTGTTCACAGATTTGTCGCTATTACAGTAAACTATGCACTTTTTATGTTGTCTCATCATGCAATTATGACAATATTGTTCATAAATAATTTAATTCACACCACAAATAGTCACAAAGTCAGTCAAGTATACACTAAAATCACTAAAATCTCGACACATGCAATAACCACAACTACAATGACAGCCACATGACAGCTTTAGGGGACGCCGATTGTAGGTTGCGAGATTTACGGCATATTAGAAGTTATTGCGACATTCCGCTATGAAATTTACCATTTTTGAGATTTGATTAAATCAATACAAATTATCTTCACGTAAATCAGTTACATTGCAAGTATATTGGAATGTATAGTTAAATACCCAGTTAAATACTTTGTGTTCAAACTGCGGAAACTGACAGATTTTGAGAAACTGGAAGGTCCTTAAGCGGACGAAGAAGAGTGGCAATAGCGCTATAGATGTTGGCTGGTCAATATTCAAATTAGGCTCCCTCTAGAGATGTTAACTCTGTGCTCTAAACCCTTAAATGATGTATTGGAAACATTTTGCCAGTACCTTTTCTACATCAACCACCTTATAACAAACTTTGGAAATGTAATAGTGAAAGTTGGAAACGGCGGATCAACGAGGCCCTAAAAGCGTTCTCTTGTAGCTGCTTTGAAACGTCGTCGGCTAAATTTAACCGATACAAAGGGTGTAATGCACCACCACTACCACCGACATTGCTTTGCTTTGCTTTGCTTGTATAGCTTGTAGTGATTTTCACGTCTGGCGCCTTTGCTTTTGGTCTCCGCGTCCGCGGTGTAAAGCGGGACCGCAAAATCGATACACGCTGCCACTGTCGACACCCCGGTGGTGATCAATCACCATATTGCATACCTAAAGCTGAAGCAAAACAGACGAATTTAATATCGCGTTGATTATTGTGTATGCGCCAAACTGCTATCGAAAACAAACGGGTGTTATAGCTTGGCTTGGAAACAGGGGAGCACCCTGAGGTCGGCTTCCTGCAGGAACCTCATAGATACCCTTGCAATATTATCTTGCTGGAAGAATGAATGAATGAATAAGGACTAGAGGCTATCCGGCACGGAATGTGGCTGGTGCATAGGCCAGACGATGGGCCCTTTTGCGCCTCTATCCGCGCTAGTTCCTAAGACCTGCCCTTTTGGCAAAGGCAAGTACATTCTTAGGTCCTATCCGTTTTATCTCTGATGGTTCCAAGGTTCTTGAGCCCAGCATAGTCTGCCTGTGATAACCCAGGGTTTCACAGCGACACAAGATGTGTGCCGAGGATTCTTCCTCTTCACCACACCACGTGCACGTTGGGTCGTTGACCACCCTCATCACGAACAAGTGACGCCTAAAGGTGTTGTGACCCGTTAATAGGCCTACTAGCAATCTCAAGTCACTCCTATCCAGAGAGAGACAAAATTGTCGTATTCTCTCTGCAGGCCCTGCTAATAGTTCCCGAGCCTGACGGAGATGACCAGAGATGTGGTTCCATCTCAGAGAGTGTTGATTCTGGATCCACTCTCCAGTTGTTTTCCTAATCAAGTTTGCAGATAGTCCTAAGGCTGGTTCCGGGCCCACAAAACTGTTGCCGGATCCCATCCTGGCCAGATGATCCGCCATTTCGTTACCCTTTACCCCAGCGTGCCCAGGTAGCCACATCAGTGATACCTTGTGTTTAGCTGAGATGTCGTCAAGAGCCCTCCTACACTCCAGGACCAGTCCCGATGTTATTTTCCAAGCACTCAGTGCTTTGATGGCTGCCTGACTGTCAGACTGTCGGTCTGTCTGTCTGTCTGTCTGTCTGTTGGCGTCTTTCTAGCCTCCTAATCTCAGTAACCGCTGCATAGATTTTGATGAAATTAGGGTAGTGATATGGTGTAGGGTCGTAGTAGGTAATATTGCTGCAATTTTGAAAATCGGTGCATGGGCGGCGGAGTAATTAGCAAAAAACGAAAAATTTCAAATATGCCTCAAACTTCGTTTTTAGGTGTTTTAGGGGTTCCTGATCATTTTCTACTTTTTCTTTGGGTGGGGGTGTAATTGGGGTAGTTGGGGGGTGGGAGGTTGTAAAGCTGAAAAATTTGTTGTACTCATAATAGGCTGTTTACTGACCTGAGAGAGAAAGACCTAGCGGTATAATACACTTTTTTAGGTCCATCCGAACATTGCCTTGTCTATTACAGGAACCAAGGGACTTAGAGAATTTTCCGATGTATACATACGAGTATTGCTTTAGATCGTTTGGTATTTTATAATGTTGAAATTACTGAATTGATGTTAATGAAATTTCGGCACAGTATTACTACTTTGGCGAGGATGGAAAACTCGTCTGATTTTTAGAAATCGTCTCAGTGGCGGCGCAGCAATATTAAAAAAACTAAAAATATGAAAACAGCTCAAACTTCGTTTTTAGACGTTTTAGGGGTTCCTGATCATTTTATACCTTTTTTGGGGTGGGGGTGAAATTAGGGTGGTTTGGGAGGTGGGGGTTGTAAATCTGAAAAATTTGTTTTTTTGTCATTATGGGCTGTCTACTGACCTGTGAAGGAAGACCTGACGACATAAATAAGTTTTTTAGGTCCGTCCGATCATTGCCTTGCCGATTACAGAAACCAAGGGACTTGAACTTTCTGATGCATACAAAATACATACGAGTATTACTTTGGATCGTTTTGTATTGTGTTACGTGGAAACTTCTGATTTGACTTTAACGACATTTTGACACAGATTTATTACCGCGACGAGTATGGAAAGCGCGTATGGTTTTTAGAAATCATATCAGTGGCGGCGCGGCAATAATAAGAAAACTAAAAACATAAAAAATACCTCAAACTTCGGTTTAGACGTTTTAGGGGTTCGTGATCATTTTAAAATTTTTTTGGTTGGGGGTGAAATTGAGGTAGTTCGGGGGTGGGGGTTTGTAAAACTCAAAAATTTGTTGTATTCATGATATATTTTCCATTGACCTGTGAAAGAAGCACCTAGTAGAATAAAACACTTTTTTTGCGGTCGGGCGAGCGTTGATTTGATTGCAGGGGCATCTAGACTATAGTTTCATGCTGTGGGAAAATAATAAAACTGGTATCAGCGTAATGTGTGCGAAGTACTGAGTCAATCAACTTGACTACATTTTTTTCTAGGTGGTCAGATTTCACTTGTGACTAGTATATATAGGGAGCCCCAATAAGAACGATAGGAAAGAAAAATTCATTAAAACAACAACGGTTTGAGCTATCAAATTGGTTTTGGCTTTATTTTGAAGCTACATCCATGACATTATGTATCGAATAGAACATCATTCAAATGTCTGCCCTGGCAGTGCTTCAAGCGATCGATCCCATTTCGGTTCACATTTTGGAGTATTTGCGGCGTTATGGCGTTGATGGCTACTCGAATGTTGTTTTCGAGGGCATCCAAAGAGGCTGGTTTGTTGGAGTAGACCAATAATTCAACGTACCTCCAAAGAAAATAATCGAGAGGTGTCAAATCACACGATCGATGTGGCCAATCAATGAACGGTCGTTTGGTGATGATCCAGTCGCCAAACTTCGAGCGTTGCGTCGCTTGTGTGGCTCGTGGCTCCATCCTGTTGGAACCACATGTCCGTAATATCGATGTTGTCAAGATCTGGCTACAAAAATTCTTCCATCGCTCGGTAGCGTGGCTCATTGGTTGTAACGGTGTCTCCTTCCTCATTTCGAAAGAAATGAGGAGCAATGATGCCGCCATGCCACAATCCGCACCACGCATTCAATTTTTTCGGGTACTGGACCACTTCTTCGGTCATTTGTGGATTGTTCATAGCCAGTAACGGCAATTCTGCTTGCTGACACAGCCACTGAGGTAAAAATTGGCTTCGTCTGAAAAGTTGATTTTTTGGCCAACATGAGGATCTTCGTTCATCATTTGTAGTGCCCAATTTGCGAACTCACGGCGACGGCCTATGGTCGTCCGGCTTCAAATCTTGCGTCCGCACGTTCTTATACAGGTGAAGTCCCAAATCCAAACGCAAAATTCGTCGAGTTGTCTCTTGGAGAGGCCCAATTCCGCGGCTCGGTGTCGATACGACAAATTTGGGTCGTCGTGAACACTGGCCGCTACGGTGGCGATATTTTCTTCACGTCGGTCGACCAGTTCGCATTCGGGTTGGTTTCTTTAGGTCCAATAGATGGTACTCACACTCAAAATTTTCCACGTTGCGACGAATTGCCTGCTCACTGAAGCCATGATGAGGCCGAGTTCACGACGAAATGCGCGTTGCGTATTTACAATTGAGCGGGTACTTCCGTAGTACTTTTTAATAATTTCCAAATGATTGGCAAGCGTGAAACAATCCATGATAAATTGTCAAACCTTACTGAATATTTTGACAGCTGGATGACGTTTGTACATTTAACAGCTGTCTAGATATCCCTATTAGAAAACTTGTCACTTCTATTGGGGCACCCTATAGTTATTGCAACCACACAACTCCCTGTATAACAGCAATTTTCTCTCCGAAAGAACAAAGTAAAAACGTATATAGCTAGACTTCTTCTTGGTAACGTTGTTGTGGGGCATCGACGCTATGGAACTTCGACCTGCTGTGTTCGCGACGAAACTGAAGTGTTAACTGAATTTCTCTCTCAGAAACTTTTCCGAGCGTGTCGCAATTGCTTCGATTGATTGTTCGATTGAAAAAGGCGGCATTTGTGCGACGAGATTGAGTTCGAACTTTTCGCTGAAATATTATGTTCTTGTTAAACGGGCAAAAGCTCCGTTCCCGTCGTGTTCTGAACTATACAATAGATTGCGTCAAAGGAACACAAGTTGAGCAAAAGGAATGTTGTCACGAGCCATTCTAACAAATCTACTACTACGCATATAGACAGCTCTCACGCGAGATTCAGAGACTATGCCGAAGAGATAAGAACTCTTATACAGGGTTACTGGTAACTCGACCACTTTCCTGCAAGAGGTAATAGATTTAACCCTCCATACGTAATTCCGAAAACCGATACTTTTCGAGATAATTAACATTTAATGTTTTTCAACCAAATGTCCAAATTTCCACACTAGATCCTAAACTAAGAAAAAAACCTGTTGTTAATCCTGATAATTTTTATTTTAGTATTTAACTAACCCATACACGAAGCTAATTTAGTATTAAAATGTTTCAAAATACTAAACAGTTCCAAACTAAATACAAATATAAAAATAATCAACAAAATTTTTAGATTCACCGTAAAAGAAAATTATCTAGCTCAAAAAAAAATTATACAAACGGTTGAACAAATCGCTAAAAAAACTTTCGTACCTAATAACCTTTTCAGAAAGATTATAAACAGCAATGAATAAAAATCACCTATTCAAAAAGAACGAATGACAGTACAATCATTATTGATAACTCAGTTACATACTAGAATGTTTGCAAATGCGGTCGATGATTTTATCAAAGTAAAACAAATTAAATCCAATCAAAGTTTCTAGAGATCTTCCTCAATATGTTGCCCTTGATTTCGGATACAAGTACGGATCCGCTTCCTCACTTCGGTTTTTGTAACTCATGTTGAAAAAGTTCGTTTCATCTCCTCCGCCGCATTGATAATTTTTTGCCTTAGTTCGTCAGCAGTATTAACTGGAGTCTCGTAAACCAATACCTTCATGTGATCCCAGACGTAAAAATCAAGAGGTGTCAGATCTGGGCTCCGCGCAGGCCATGGGGTGGGTTCACCCCTCCCTATCCATTTGTTCGGGTATGTGTTGTCCAACAACTGCCAAATTGTGATACGGTAATGTGCTGGACAACCATCATGCATGTTGATGATTCTGTATTATGTTTATAAATTTTGTTAAATAGTTACTTGTGGTTATACTGCCATTCTTGTCCCTGGAATAGGCCATCAGATAAGGAAGTTTTTAAAATAATTTGTTTGACTGTTGTGTATCTTTTTTTGAGCTAGACAATTTTATTTCTCGGTGAATGTAAAAGTTTTGTTCTTCATTTTTTAAATAATTGTATGCAGTTTGAAACTGTTTAGTATTTTTACACATTTAAATACTAAATTAGATTTGCGTATGTGTCAGCAAAGAACTAAATTGGAAATTACTGAAATAGACAGCAGGGTTTTTTCTAAATTTGGGATGTAGTGTGGAAATTTGGATATATCGTTGGAAAACATTAAATGTTAATTATCTCGAAAACTATCGGTTTTCGGAATTACGTATGGGGGGTTAAATCTATTGCATTTGAGTCCCTCTATCAATTCCTGCAGGAAAGTGGTCAAGTTACCAGTAACCCTGTATACAGCAATTGTGCCAGGAAATAGAGATGCATGCCAATACTAATCATCCGAAAGAGATGTTTTTTGAGGTCAAATGCCTCAGTCGGGATTTTAAACCCAAATCTTGGGCTGTTAAAAATCCCGAGGGACAGCTAATTACCAACTTGCATGAGGTTATTGAGGTATGGCGAAATTACTGCGAAAACCTGTACCATGAGGATGGCCCTCAGGTCCTCTCATTGTATTTTGAATATGAAGCTGATATTCTTTTGTCTGAAGTGGAACATGCCCTCAACAAGTTAAAAACTAATAGAGCTACAGGCATTGATGCTATTTCTGCAGAAACATTAAAATGCTTGGGTGAAGACGGCATCTCTCTTTTATATAATATTTGTAAGAGGGTCTGGTCCTCCGGTGTTTGGCCAGATGAATGGTACACATCCATTTTTGTTCCACTTCATAAAAAGGGATCTCCAACAAATACAGACAATTATCGCCTACTTTCGTTAATCTCTCATGCAAGCAAGGTTCTACTATATATTTTACAGTCTCGTTTGGAGGGTTTTATTGGCTGGCAAATTTCTCAGGCGCAGGCAGGTTTCGTAAAAGGACGCGGTACTCGTGAACAGATCTTAAACCTAAGACAGATTATTGAAAATGCCAGAGAGCATTATTTTCTCGTTTTTATCTGCTTTGTGGACTACTCTAAGGCGTTTGATAATGTAAAGTGGCCTAAACTGTGGGAAATCCTTATCTCCATGGGAGTCCCTTACCACTTAGTATTTCTCATACAGCAACTCTATGAGTCTAGCTCAGCTCGTGTAAGAATTGATGGTAACCTGTCTGGTGAAACAGCAACCAGAAAAGGAGTTTGTCAGGGATGCGTATTATCTCCGATGTTATTTAACATTTACTCTGAATTTGTGATGAGACAGGTCGATGAGAATGCTTACCTTCTTCGGACATATTCTCAGAAGCGATAATATGAAGAAACTTGTAGTTCAGGGTCACGCCCCTAGTGGGCGGCGCCGTGGCCGTTCCCCTACACGCTGGGTGGATACGACGAAACAGTTGCTAGATATGAGTATCAAGAGCGCCTCTGAACTGACAGTAAATCACGAACGATGGCGAGCTACAGTTCTCAAAACTATTGATAATATTCGTGTCGGCAATACTCTAGGTCCGACTTAATGCATTTTAAGAGTTCACAACATGTCTGTTAAGACATTGTGTTTAACATCAATACTGACGAATGGGTTTCAACTTCGTTTACCCTTTATACATTATCCGCATCACAGCCCAGACTAAGGACTCGGGACTCATACCAAAACTGGAGGGTATCCTTATAAATCACGCCAGACTTATAAACGTCTCCGCTCTCAACAAAAAGGAAGAATGAATTATGAAAGTTCCTTCATTCCTTCCTTCCCGAGGCAAACATCCTACCTTCCGAGCTATTTATTTCCCAACTTTCTTTCTGATTAATCGTCCTCGTAATATTGCTCTGGATAAATGGATGGTCACAGCCCGCACGTCTGACGGGTTATCGTGTTATCATTACGATATACCTTATAAGGAAAGAAGTTACCTTATTCATAATAATTGAAGAGTCGTGTGATAAAGGAGGCAGTAGCTTTTTGAATGATCGTTCTCTGTTTGTTGTAGTCGAAGGTTGTTCATTAGACGTATTTTCAATAAACACCGGTGTTCCGCGGGGATCTGTCCTATCCCCTACACTGTTTCTGCTGTACATCAACGAGCTGCTGGAAATAACATCCAATCCGATCTACAGCTTCGCAGATGACAGTACATGGAACCAGGCAAGCCACTATCATCCCAAGAGACTTTTACGTTAGACTTCATAAATAGGGCATTCCATTCAAAATTATGACATAAAATTGGTAAATCTGACAACACTCATGTAAGCGTTTTTGAATTCTGTATGTTCAAAAACGCCCAAGTATTGAATTTCACCTCTCCAGCTGTGGCAGTTTTGGAAATATTTAAGCGTTCCGGTACCGTTTACTGAAAAAGCGGTGTTGCCGTATCTCATTAATTAATAGAAACAAAATTTTGAAATTGTGAGATCTTACGAAATTCGGCATGCACAATTCATTGCAATTAAAATAAGTAGAGGATTCTATTTAAAATAAATTAAAATCGGGGATATTTGTTTGAAAATTTGGAAAAATAATTTATAACTTGGCAACGTCGCAAACACGAAAAAAAATATTACAAGGCGAGATAGGGTATTAGTAGATATTTCGATTTAAAATAAAAAATACAGGGTGTTACGTCTAAAAAAACAAAGTAAAATGACCTTCAAGTTGCCGTAATTTAAAATTCTGCCAAAAAGATACAAATTGCAGGTAACATCCAAAATAATATCCACTTAATATTTAAGTAACTCACTGTATAATATTATTGAGTAAAGTTGAAGGAGTATATCAATTTGGACGTATTACTTGCGACCTTGCAAATCCGGAAATTAATAGAAAATAAATTATAACTTGGCAACGTCGCAATCGATCCCAAAAATATTTTAGGGTTGAATAGAGATTAATGATGGACACTAGAAGAATTTAAGAAAAGTTATAGTTCCATATAAAAAAATCAAGTTGATCACTATCTTACTTTCCCGCAATACCCTGTATATTGTAAAATACTTTTAGAATATGCATCTGAAGTAACCAAATAACTTTTGTATTTGACATTTTCTTCTATCAGGTTTACCTTGCGAGATATCGAAGAATTACGCACTAACTGGACACCCTGTATAGACGTTAGACAATGGAAGTCCGAAACATACCTTTTGAAACATCTACCTTGTCTACAAATTTCAAACAACACCTGAATTATGTCCCTTTTTATTTAGATAATCTGCCTAAGGTTGACGTGGATATGATATGATGAACGACTGCCTATATGTATGCATATTCAGTTTTTCAATACAGAGATGAAAAACGTGAACACTAAGAATATCTCTGCAACAGTAATATGCATGTCCTTTAGCTCGTGCATAATATCTATGTAGTACGGACTATTTTGAATTCGACAACATTAAAGTTGATGATTAAACTCAGGATTAAGTACTTTTTTTAACAACGAAAGATCCCTTTACTTTCCCATCCTCCTTATAATTCAATTTAACTACCGTACAATGATACTTTAATTAACAACAAAATATGTCCAGCCATTATGGATAAATGTAAACATATATGAAGTACTGAGTCAATCTACGTGACCCCTATTTTTATTTTCGACTGTCGTGGAACAGGAAATATTACAAAAATGGTGAAAGCTCACGACAATGCCTATTTAGTAGCACATTCACCAAATATGAATATTTTGTGATGCTTCTTCAGAGGAACCGACGACGGCGACGATTTATACAGGGTGTTCTAAAATTTGGGACTTTTCTCTTTAGCAGCAACGGCCCTTGAAACGGCAAAGCAAAGAAATTTCAAGCAAGTACTCAGTATTTGGTTGCTACGAAGTTATTAGTACGGTCCTGTCGCATAGGCGTCTTACAGGTAACAGTACGATTTACGATGTCTTCTTCAATTTGGACATGGCCGACTCTACACTAGGCCGGAGCCTTAGATGTGGCAACGTGGATTAGCTGTCAAATAGTGGGCATATAGTTTCAGAATAATTATTACATTTTATATGTATTAGAGTTCATCTCGGTTAATAAATTAAAAAAAATACTTTTTAGAACTACTACTACTAATACCACTTACATCTGATGTCTAGTTCATCGTAGTCAAACACTACAAAATAAAAATAAACGCAACCTGTTTCCTTCTGCCACTTCCACTTCCACTTAAATGAACATTCAATTTACTTTGTAAATTGTCACTTGAGCTAGAAAAATTCACTATTAGGTCACTGTGAAGCCATTCTTGCTGGTCTTGATTCCCTTTCACTATCAAATCTTCTCGTAGGTATGCCCAGATGCATGCCCAGATGAGTTTTAATAACTGTATTTTTCTGTGATATTTGGGAGGTCCAGAAAACATTGTAGGTACCACATTGTGCTTTAAAATAGGTCTTATCCTTTGAAATATTTGTAAATTATTGTCTTTATTCTTATAAATATAACCAGCCCTTACGAGGAATACATTTCACCCACTTCTATTTATGTCGTTTATTGGAAGCACAATTGCTAGTGCAACCTGGCACTACACACTTTGCAGGCATCTTTCTATCTTTATAGTTTCGTTTGTGCAGGTAAATAATTAGAAACACATTAAAAATCACCTTCCAATCTTCTTTTTCACTCTGGAAGATTACACTAATGACTTAACAACAAATAAAAGCTCGGCCCGATATTCAGTGTTGCCATATTTCATTGCTCCGGCCTAGTGAGTAGAGTCGGCCATGATTTGGACCATACGAGGCTGTCTAGGTCTTCCACCTCGATGTGGATTCAGACATCCCGTTTCTCTAGCTCTTTGCACGGGCGAGACAAATCGACGAGGTGCAGGGTGAGTACGGTTAGGAAAACGATCGGCATACACTCGCGAAGCCGCAGCGGTATTTTGACCACACTTACCGTACATTAAAATCATGTCCACCAGTTTATTATTGTTATAAGCGTGCGCCATTGTCCGGTCGTCAGATGTAGCAAGTCAAGCACTACTACGCCACAGCAACGCGACGTATGACGAACTGCCTGTTTTAGTGTTTTCTCACCGGCATCGGCACCGCTGGCGCTGCCTTGTTTGTTGTGATATTATGACATGGTGAGCCATTGCCCAGGGACGGACATAGAATCGAGGATTTCTTTAATGGTCAGTATCTTGTTTTCTGTAAGTATTTCGTTTATATGTTACTGGGAAAAAACACTCATTTTGTGCTGTATGAAAAAAAGTCCCAACTTATGAAACACCCTTTAGACTGATATAAAATTCTTTTGGAGGGGATGGCATCCTCAGAAGCTATTACCCGTTCTGCGGGACTCGAGAGGAACTGAGCAGTTTATGACTGCGAAAGCCTTAAAGGGGCGATACATGTACGAGCAAGTACGCGCACTTATGGCTCGATGAACTTTTTCGCCTGTGTGTCACCGTAAGTACGCGTACTTTAAAACCGTCGCGCAAACTGCCGGCGATCCAACTGGTTTGAAATCTTGCTCGTAGCTTGTCTCGGCTCGTACCGCGAGCCGCGAGCCACCACTTTGTTTCGGCAGGCCATCGATGCGCAACGCTTGTTGTGTTTGGCGTTTGTTAAAAGTTTTGTTTATTTAGGAAAATTATCAAAATGAGTGATTCCAGCTTCGTGTGTCACCGACGTCGAGCCGAGTAAGTTCACGAACTTAAACACCGCGTACTTAAAGGTCGTACGTGTGTCACTACACAATATGTGTATGGCACATCCTGCATAAACAGATACATACAGGGTGTCCCACGACGATTAAGACGAGCAATATATCTGAACTGGACAGTAGTAGCGAATTGTAATTTTGGGGGTGTAAATTAGAGCAAATATAGTATCTTTTCTTATTATTGTGTCACCCAATGAGGTACTTATTTTTGGTCAAGTGACGTCCGATTCAAAAATTTTAATAGGACGCCCTGTATATTTGTGACTTTTTGTTTTCCTCTCGATAAAACAATTCCAACAAACTAGCACACTTGGGGTCTGAAGTAATTAATTCAAGAGCTACAGGTACTTAAAGGATGGTACCACTACCATTGATTATAACATGTACCCCTACAGTTAAATTACTTTGGTAGTGTTTCATAATGGTAGTGGTACAGTCCTTTAAGCCCCTGTAGCTCTGGAACTAATCACTTTAGACCCCAAGTGTGCTATAGTTTGTTAGAATTGTTTCATCGGGAGGAACACAAAAAGTCACAAATATACAGTAAGGTGTTCCATTAAAGAATTTGAATCGGACGTCACGTGTGTCAAGGAAAGACACAACATTTGCTCTAATTTACACCCCCAAAATTATAATTCGCTACTACTGCCCAGTTCCGATATATTGCTTATATTAATAGTCGTGGGACATCCTGTATAAAATACAGACGTAATATTTTGCAGATAAATTAGACATATTTGTAACGGTAGGATATCACGGTAGATGACTTGGTGGAAGGAGATCTTCTTTCATATCGGAATAGAGCAAGACACCGCGTCCACATTTGCATTCAAAGCGCTTTTTAGCGTCGTTCCCGTTCTCGACGTCGCCGTCGTTGCGGTTACGTTTTTTTAGCGAATTAAGAATGGAGTGCACTTTTTGTACCGCAAGCGGCAGACTTTAACTGGTTTCTCGGTTATTAAAAATTGTACTTCGTAAATGGAAGCGACTTTCAGTCTAACCTACCGTAATGACTGAAAGACATTTGAACTGTTCAAGTGGAGACGCTTCAGAGGTGGATCGGGAATTCGTCCTTGTAAAGGAGGATTTGCACAGCAAGATTAGATTAGATCTTTATTTGCCACAAAAGACAAAGAAAGTATATGGCAAGTCAAATTAAATTGTACAAGAAATTATAAGATACAATCACAATACAATTAATATAGATGCAAGCAAGTGTTACCTAGGCATCCTTAAAAACATATAAATATAAATAAAATACTAACGATAAAATTAGACCAAAACAGCACTATGGCACTTACAGAATCAAGAATCCTTAGAATATAAATAAAATACTAACAATAAAATTGGACAAAACCACCATAGCAGTTACAGTTCTCCAAAATTGTGATCCATATATTCGTTTATAGAGTAAAAACAGATAAGATTGGACTCTGGTCATGCGGTACGCGGTACGCGTCAACAGATCTTAAAGATAAGACAATTTATTGAAAAAGCCAGAGAGCATTTTCCAGTTTTTATCTGATCTGTGGACTATTATAAGGCGTTTGATAACGTAAAGTGGCCTAAACTGTGAGAAATCCTCATCTCTATGGGAGTTCTTTATCACCTAGTGTTTCTCATGCAGCAACTCTACGAGTCTAATTCGGCTCGTGTAAGAATTGATGGTAACCTGTCTGGTCAAACCGCAACCAGAAAGGGAGTTCGTCAGGGATGTGTATTATCGCCGATGTTGTTTAACATTTACTCTGAATTTGTGATGAGACAGGTATTAGACAACTGGAATGGCGATACAACCATTGGCGGAAGCAAAATATCCAACTTAAGATTTGCTGACGATACAACCCTTATTGCTGCTTCTCAGGAAGAACTAGTAGCTCTATTAAACATCTTAGAACAACATAATGCAGCGTATGGTCTTGGCATTAACTACATACAATAAGATCGTAGATAGAGAGCATGATAATCATCAAGAAGTAAAGTCAATAGGCCGTTGTGGAGTAGTTCAAAGTTCTGTGTACCTCGGTTTTTTGACCGACAATTCGGGTAGCTGTGAAAATGAGATTCGACGGCGCATTCAACAGGCACGTGTAGCCATGACAAAGCTTACTAAAATATGACGTGACCATAATATCACTAAAGCTACAAAAATGTCGCTGGTTCGGTCTGTTGTGTTCTCTATATTTTTGTATGCTCGGAAACTTGGACTGTTAAAAAGGCAAATCGAGCTCGCATAGATGTTTTTGAAATGTGGACGTAGAGGAAAATGCTGAGAGTTCCTTTTACCGCCCATCGAACTAATGTTTCCATATGGATGGGCTCGGTAATCTAAAGAGACTATCCTCCATTGTGTCGACGAGAATGCTTACATTCTTCAGACATATACACAGAAGCGATAATATGGAGAAACTTGTAGTTCAGGGTCATGCCCCGAGTGAGCGGCGCCGTGGCCGTCCCCCTACACGCTGGGTGGATACGACGAAACAGATGCTGGACATGAGTATCAAGAGCTCCACTGAACTGACAGTAAATCGCGAACAATGGCGAGCTACAGTTCACAAAACTATTGATAATATTCGTGTAGGCAATACTCTAGCTACGACTTAATGCATCTTACGAGTTCACAACGTGTCTGTTAAGACATTGTGACTATGATGATGCTGGTAATGTCACAAGTCAATCGAAAGCATATTTTGTGTACCCTATAATTATCGGGTAAGAAAATTCTTCTACCCTTGAAAAGCTCCAAGAGCTTTTTCCTCATACAATAGTCAGTTTTGTTTTCTGGCAGCTTCACAACCAAGAACATTTAAGGCGTTGAGAGCTAGATGACCTATCCTGAAAAAAACGAGAATTGTGCAAAATGTACTGTGTAAGGCGTCCGCGGCCATCGTCCAATGAATTTGCGGTTCTTGGGTTTGTAGGCCGGCGTCGCTTCATTTAGCGTTAAGACTTGACGTTTCGCCACCACGAGTGGATGGCATCTTCAGAAGGTATTTCACTTCGGCGACTTCCAAAATAGAACTGATTCCATGTCCAAGTCCTGCGAAAATAAAATGCATTACTGAAACATCTTATCACACAGAAGAATCTATCGTTCTGTCAAAGACTCAGCATTCCTCAAATATATATTGGAAATCATACTTATGAGTTCTGAAAAAATGAGATGAAATTTTACCGACTTTTCTTAAAAATGGTGAAAGTGCATACCCACCTTTATATGAAGCTCAAATGTGATATTGTTATCTAGACTTTTATGAGTTCTGGCGAAATGAGATGCAATTTTACAGCCTATCCTCAATAAGGATGAGAACAAACTTTATGGTAAACATATCCGGGAATATATTGGAAATCATACTTTATGGGTTCTGGAAAAATGAGTTGAAATTTTACCGACTTTTCCCAAAAATGGTGAAAGTGCATACCCACTTTTATATGAAGCCCAAATGTGATATTGTTATCTAGACTTTTATGAGTTCTGGCGAAATGAGATGCAATTTTACAGCCTATCCTCAATAAGGATGAGAACAAACTCTATGGTAAACATATCCGGGAGTATATTGGAAATCATACTTTATGCGTTCTGGAAAAATGAGTTGAAATTTTACCGACTTTTCTCAAAAATGGTGAAAGTGCATACCCACTTTTATATGAAGCTCAAATGTGATATTGTTATCTAGACTTTTATGAGTTCTGGCGAAATGAGATGCAATTTTACAGCCTATCCTCAATAAGGATGAGAACAAACTTTATGGTAAACATATCCGGGAATATATTGGAAATCATACTTTATGGGTTCTGGAAAAATGAGTTGAAATTTTACCGACTTTTCCCAAAAATGGTGAAAGTGCATACCCACTTTTATATGAAGCTCAAATGTGATATTGTTATCTAGACTTTTATGAGTTCTGGCGAAATGAGATGCAATTTTACAGCCTATCCTCAATAAGGATGAGAACAAACTCTATGGTAAACATATCCGGGAGTATATTGGAAATCATACTTTATGCGTTCTGGAAAAATGAGTTGAAATTTTACCGACTTTTCTCAAAAATGGTGAAAGTGCATACCCACTTTTATATGAAGCTCAAATGTGATATTGTTATCTAGACTTTTATGAGTTCTGGCGAAATGAGATGCAATTTTACAGCCTATCCTCAATAAGGATGAGAACAAACTTTATGGTAAACATATCCGGGAATATATTGGAAATCATACTTTATGGGTTCTGGAAAAATGAGTTGAAATTTTACCGACTTTTCTCAAAAATGGTGAAAGTGCATACCCACTTTTATATGAAGCTCAAATGTGATATTGTTATCTAGACTTTTATGAGTTCTGGCGAAATGAGATGCAATTTTACAGCCTATCCTCAATAAGGATGAGAACAAACTCTATGGTAAACATATCCGGGAATATATTGGAAATCATACTTTATGTGTTCTGGAAAAATGAGTTGAAATTTTACCTACTTTTCTCAAAAATGGTGAAAGTGCATACCCACTTTTATATGAAGCTCAAATGTGATATTGTTATCTAGACTTTTATGAGTTCTGGCGAAATGAGATGCAATTTTACAGCCTATCCTCAATAAGGATGAGAACAAACTTTATGGTAAACATATCCGGGAATATATTGGAAATCATACTTTATGGGTTCTGGAAAAATGAGTTGAAATTTTACCGACTTTTCCCAAAAATGGTGAAAGTGCATACCCACTTTTATATGAAGCTCAAATGTGATATTGTTATCTAGACTTCTATGAGTTCTGGCGAAATGAGATGCAATTTTACAGCCTATCCTCAATAAGGATGAGAACAAACTCTATGGTAAACATATCCGGGAATATATTGGAAATCATACTTTATGGGTTCTGGAAAAATGAGTTGAAATTTTACCGACTTTTCTCAAAAATGGTGAAAGTGCATACCCACTTTTATATGAAGCTCAAATGTGATATTGTTATCTAGACTTTTATGAGTTCTGGCGAAATGAGATGCAATTTTACAGCCTATCCTCAATAAGGATGAGAACAAACTTTATGGTAAACATATCCGGGAATATACTGGAAATCATACTTTATGGGTTCTGGAAAAATGAGTTGAAATTTTACCGACTTTTCTCAAAAATGGTGAAAGTGCAGACCCACTTTTATATGAAGCTCAAATGTGATATTGTTATCTAGACTTTTATGAGTTCTGGCGAAATGAGATGCAATTTTGCAGCCTATCCTCAATAAGGATGAGAACAAACTTTATGGTAAACATAATACAGCGAAGTGTATAATTGGTAACGAAGTATATCGTACTGTCGATTCAACTACAAGATGTCATTGGATTCTAATGTATAATTCAATCGCAGTCTGTTGTTGAATCGAATCTGCGTTTGGTAATTGATTCTATACTACTTTCTTTTCCTTGGACCAACAGATTTTATTGCGAGGACAGCTGATTGATTCGTTTGGATGTTTAATTGTGTGATTTTGTATGAAGTTATAAGGAGCATGATATAAGAATTATACATAAGCCTGCACCAGTTGTTGCATTATTACCTGAAATATAACTGTCTGACTAATCTAAATACCTACATTCAAATGTGGGTATTAGCTCTTCTAAGTCCCAATTTTTCAGTAGGTCCTTCATTTGATATATAACTGGACACATTTAAATCACACAATTGCTGATGCAATACGCAAAACCACGAGATGACACAACACGGCTAACACCGAAACAACACAACGGAACAACCACGGGTTCGCGGCGATAGTAACACTGAGATAATCCCCCTGTTCTTTATTCTTACCTTCATTGAATCGGGATATCAGTCCCGCCGAATACTGATTATAGTTCAGCGAACGACAAGGGCCATCGAAACAAAATTCATTTTTATCGGATGAATTATCACGAACTGCTGTTGCAGTAATAATTTTTGTACATTGAATAGATTGTATGCTTTGCTTAAATGAAACATAGGGTAAATTTCGAAAAGAAAAGGATGTTTTGATTGCATTATATGTCAATACTGGTATTAGAAGGATGATACATATAGTTGGAACGAATATAGAATTATTTTGAATTTATTGGCGTACCTGCGATTACTTCGAATATAAGGATTGAATTCTTTAAATGACATGCATTTGAAACAACTGTAAATATATTTAAAGCGATGGAAAAACATCCAAATACTAACAATTAATCGGAAACGCAACAGTATTTTTTTCTGTGTATGGATGCCGTATGTCAGTTGTGTGTAACAAACCGAAACTTTGCATGAGAGGTCTCGGACTTAGCGATGTGGCTACTGGACATGTTGCGGAGATGACGTCTAACTTTGTTGGAGAGAGCTCTCTATAAAGCATGAGTTGATGTAAAGGAAATTTCTGGGAAATATGTTTGCATCAGCAAGTTGGGTATTTTCGATGGACTTAACGAATGCTGAGAGAAGGCTTTAGATCTCGTTACGATTAAAAGTTATCTGATGTATAAAGCTTTAAGTTTTGATAACTGAAATAAGATAATTGTTAATTATGTAGTAACATGGAATGAACTATTAGCGTTCTGTATTCTGTGCCGTTCTGTGTTCTGTGTCAAACGTCAGCTGTCAATGACGTAGTTGACAGCCGGATGTTAAGTTCATGTCATTACTCATTAGTCACTTCACTTATGTTTTACGTTATGGTTATGTATTACCTCTATCCTCCATTGTGTCGACGAGAATGCTTACATTCTGCGGACATATACACAGAAGCGATAATATGGAGAAACTTGTAGTTCAGGGTCATGCCCCGAGTGGGCGGCGCCGTGGCCGTCCCCCTACACGCTGGGTGGATACGACGAAACAGTTGCTGGATATGAGTGTCAAGAGCGCCACTAAACTGACAACAAATCGCGAACGATGGCGAGCTACAGTGCTGAAAACTATTGACAATATTCGTGTTGGCAATACTCTAGCTCCGACTTAATGCATTTTACGAGTTCTTAACATGTCTGTTAAGACATTGTGACTATGATGATGATGATATGTATTACCGTATTACGGGTTTATGTGAAGAGGAAGTTACAAAAATCGAAAGCCATCCTTTTAATGAAGAAGATTTTACTACAATAAATATTTGGATCTACCAGTCGAATAAGTTTTTTTATAAAAACAAGAAAGTATCTTACCAGATCATAAAATTACAACCATTTTGGGTGAGTATATTTGGACGACACATGGTCGAATTTTCTTAAACTGTAAATGAAGCGGATGTGAATGATCAGAACACGGAAAATATACAGTGTGTTCTAAAAGTTGGGGCTTTCCCCTTTAGAAGCAACGGCCCTTGAAACGGCAAAGCTAATGCACGGTGAACCAGCAGCAAAACAGTAAAAAAAAATTTCAAGAAAGTACTCACTATTTGGTTGCTACGAAGTTGTAAGTGCGGTCCTGTCGCAGGTGTCTTACAGGTAAAAGTACGATTTACATTGTCTTATTCAATTTGGACCATACGAGGTTGTTTAGGTCTTCCAGCGTGTCCACCACGATGTGGATTCAGACATCCTGTGCCTCTAGCTCTTTGCACGAGTGAGACAAATCGACGAGGTGCAGGATGAGTACGGTTAGGGAAACGATCGGCATACACTCGCGAAGCCGCAGCGGTATTTTGACCACACTCACCGTACATTAAAATCATGTCCACCAGTTCATTATTGTTATAAGCGTACGCCATTGTTGTTGTTTTTAAAGTCCAATCGTCGGATGTAGCAAGTCAAGCACTCTCGTACATTATGCCACAGCAACGCGACGTATGACGAACTGCCTGTTTTAGTGCTTTCTCACCGGCATAGGCACCGCTAGCGCTATCTTGTTTGTTGTGATATTATGACATGGTGAGCCATTGGCCAGGGACGGACTTATAATTGAGGATTTCTTTAATGGTCAGTATCTTGTTTTCTCTAAATATTTCGTTTATATGTTACTGGGAAAAAACACTCATTTTGGCGAGTACTATCCACTGTATGAAAAAAGTCCCAATTTATGAAATACCCTCTACACACATAAAAATAATTTCTTAGATGGAGCACAGATGCTTTAATTCAAGTATACCATAACTTCCTATACGCGCAAAGTTATGCTTTATGCTAATCTTAAAGTGAGAATTACGATATCTTTGACCATATAAGGGTTACATTGAGAAAATATCTTCAATGCAAAACTGGGAAATTCTTGATAGTAAGAATACCAAAATCTTAAATCAAGCATATGATGATCTTGACCGAAGTATTTCATAATCTTGACTGAAGCATTTCATAATCTTAACTGGAAGCATTTTGTAAACCTGACGCAAGTAGCTCAACTTTATTCTAAAATTGTGATATTCTTGGATGAGGAATCTAGTAGCATTAATTTGAGCATTCAAACTCTTCTATTAGCATCTAGAAATTTTTCTGGAGGAATAGTTCTGCAAAATTTATTAAATCACTTTTAATATACTTAGTACTTGTGTAGGAACACCTGAGTCAGGTCTTCGCATCCCAATTTTTTTAATAGCTCATTTATGGTTGGATAGATCCAATGATAAGGAAGCTGATGGGAACTGGGACGCGACTCAAATGGCGGTGGACCAGCACTACCGGCATATTCGATGACTGATGGTTGACGGTGGTATCACGGGTATCACGTGGCAATGGCAATTCATTTAACAGTTTGACTAGATACTATTATGTGCTATTATGCAGGATCCAGGATGAAGGTATTACGCTACGGTGCTAAAGACGGCGGCGAATGCGACAATCCGAAAACCGAGAATGGCGGCGCGGATGCGGACGGGCAACAGGCTGTTGAGTAGAGAGGGTGGAGAGGTTAGAGTTGACCCGTGACACGCTGCACGCCTGCGCATTCCGACGTTGGTAGACGTCAAATAAATGATTTACTTGATACAAATATAGGGCGTGCTTGTGAAACAGCGTTCATTTTCAAACCAAGATTATCATATTGTAAATGAAGGCTCGCATTTGCAAGCTGTCTATATTCTTGATAGAAGTAAACTGGGCACCGCTGGAAAAAATGATAAATTTGATATAAAATTCATATAAATATTTGTTATTAAATTATTATAGCCTTGGTTGCAAAGAAAATTATGTTTTCTTTTGGAGCATATTTCTTTAAAGTAAGTATATAAATTAAAAATATATTATTCTTGATACAAATTTTCTATAATTTTCTCATCAAATACTTTTTTCTTAAAGTGAGAACCGATATTCTTGTTGTGAGTATGTATTTACAAGAATATGACAATTCTTGACTTGAGAATTTCTTTTTATGTGTAATATCACAATAGCTCAGAATTGAAAGAACAATACTTTCTTATGCTCTCCTTCATCATCATACTCTATGAGTTGTTCCCACAGAGTTAACATCTATAGAGGGAGTGTAAACAACAAAATGCACAGGTCGCTGACCAGCCAACATGTAACGGAAATTTTGACAACTTAAGGGCATTACCAGCAGCGTGCGGCATTATATTAAAATTGGATGTTCATTAATAGATTCAATTATTGCTGTGATGTTACAAACTGATACCAATAAGTTGTATTAGTATTTAGCTATACTTAGAGAGTTACCCTTATTATAATTGTAACAGTTGATAATTTATTATTACCATGAAGTGTTTTTCAAAACATATCTAGCAGTGTTCTGAAAGGTAGCCTGTTGGAATGGCTGCATCGTATTTTTACTTCAGCAATAAAATATAATAATTGCATTAGGTTCTATAAAATTATCATAGATAGATTTTCTGTAAGTAAATGTGGCATACTTTTTTGCATTTCACGTCCTCAAATCGTGTAAAATAATGGAATTTGGAAAATTCATGTTGATTGACATGAATGTAATGCGTGCACAAAACATACATTAAACAACCATTATTATTCCTCAAACTGGAGTGAAGTTACTTTTGTTCCCACTTATCCCCATATATTACGCTACTGAAAACTAATACAAAACCTATACTCACCTATGATAAGAAGTGTTCACCGATTCGTCGCTATTACAGCAAACTATGCACACCACAAATAGTCACAAAGTCAGTCAAATATACACTAAAATCACAAAAATCTCGACACACGCAATAACCGCAACTACAATGACAGCCACATGACAGCTTTAGGGGACGCCGATTGTAGGTTGCTAGATTTATGACATATTAGAAGTTATTGCGACATTCCGCTATGAAATTTACCATTTTTGAGATTTGATTAAATCAATACAAATTATCTTCACGTAAATCAGTTACATAGCAAGTATGTTGGAATGTATAGTTAAATATCCAGTTAAATACTTTGTGTTCAAGCTGCGGAAACTGCCAGATTTTGAAGAAACTGTAAGGTCCTTAAGCGGACGAAGAAGAGTGGCAATAGCGCTATAGATGTTGGCTGGCCAATATTCAAATTAGGCTCCCTCTAGAGATGTTAACTCTGTGGTTGTTCCACAAAACTATATCCTTGATTCCGCCCCTAACCCCATCAGACGCGTCGCTACTGGTAAATGTACACCTATAGGTCATTCGGCAGAGCCTAATGCATTTGCCATTTACGATTTCAACTGTGCATGAATAAAATATGCGTAATATGGGGCCCGTTTGAATAAATGAAAACGGATATGTACGTAGGTATATTTCACAAAGCCATTAAGGGAATATGAACGGTAGAGAGGGCCTCTTGTCTCTCGTGAGGCAGATCCTCTTTTATGTTTGAAGGCGTATACGCCATCATCCCCGTTATGAAGCCATTTCGCCAACTGGCGACGGAGAGGCTGTAATTGACGATGTTGAACAGTTCCATTCGATGAAGGTCACGTGCGTTTTCAGAAAAATGATAAAAATGGGGAGCCTTTGGGTGAGTGGCTCATTCTAGCAGAAGGTCATGGTCTCTGACGATACGCAATGTCCAATGCTTAACGATTGTCACAGTATATCCAATTATACAGTAGCGCAACTCCCTAGAAATCATGCAGACATTTGTCTCCAAAAAACTGGCGTCTCATAACCCCACGTCGGCTCCTCAGCACGAGCCGCGAGTATTGCCGTTTACGTTTTGAGCACAGGGTCGGCTTAGCAATAATCGAGTGAAGAAGCGTAATTATTGTGTTGCAATAAGTTTAATGGACGCGATATGTCTCGTAAATAGAGTAAATTTTGAGAGCAGTGTGGTAATGTGACATTCTTCATCGAGATTAGGCAGTTGTCTTTGGAATTCTGAATTACAATTTGTAAGTTATATCCATGCATTCGCATTTATTGTACGTGAAAATGTTTTGTACTGATTCTTCTAATTCATGGATTCTTTGCATATAAATGGGGTGTAAACATTTTTTTTTAGAAGCAAAACAAGAAATAGTCGGTGTATGAAAGAAAATTGAATTGAAAACTCCGAGAACATAGGTGGCTTTATTGTTTGTAAGTAAATTTCAAAAATGCGAAATTTATTCAACTTTATTTTATCTTATCTTACTTAACCTTAAACATTTAAATAAATATAAAAACTTTATAATATCTTATATGATTCAAATTATGGGTATATGTAACGATGTAGCATCCAAAATAACATTTATGTCTAGTTATCCCACAACCTTTAAATTTATCTTCATCAATCATCATATAAAAACGATTGAGGTACGAAAACGTGATAAACAGCAAAACCGGTTAAAACTTGTTAGGTGTACATAAAAAATAATGATCAATATGTATAGAACAAGAATAAAATATACTAAACTGGTCGTTATACATAAAAAAATTGCAAAACTGTTTTTTATCTAGTTTACCGGGACTACCTATCCTTCTGTATTTGTATATTACATATGAATAGGCATACTGAAGAAAAGAATCCATGTTTATAGAGGAAAATGATATATTTTTGAAACTAGCATGGTGATTCTTTTTATTGTGAACTTTCTATTTGAGCATCCATTAAAATGAACTTGACTTCCTGCTTAAAATTTCGTAATGTTGGAATGCATAATCACATTCATTTTGTTATATGCCGTGAAAGATCTTTTGAACGTTGTGGTGCTGTGAGGAAACAGTGAGAAATTATCATTCTGACTTTAGGCTCATAATTAAAGAACGACTTTCCTTAACGTCTAACTCTTCTAAAAAACTGAAAAAAAACACACAGCTACCCTAATACCCGCCAGACTTTGTTAGAGACAAATGGAGCTATGCTATCACACTTTAATATTATTAGGTAATAAAGGGGCATATTAAACATTGGATGAATCGTATACCTGGCAGCATATTGAGGAAGCTTGAGAAACTATAGTTTTATAGTTTTTGGAATTGTTAATACAGCCTACAGCGGCGCAACATTTGACTTCACGCGTCCCGATATCCATATCAGCGTATCACCAAATTCCTTAATCCGGTTCTGTCAAAGACTGAACACGACTCAGGCGATCGCCATGCTAAACATCCTGCGAACGATGCGCGGGATGCTATGCGCGAACCACCAAAATTCTGAAGAGTTGCGCTACTGTATAATTGGATATACTGTGCTATTGTGATGCATTATTCTATCCCTGTCAGAAATCGCATCCGAATTGTTCAAAACCTGGTTCAAAATAATTGTTTTAAGTTAATTCCGAGGTTAATTCCTTGTTTAAAGCGTTGCGATCATATTTCAGAAAAGTATCCTGCTATTAAATGGCTGAAAAATGTCCCAGTTATTCTAATTTCATTATATCGTATTTGTTCATAAGATTATTACGACTTCAAAACCACACTATCCGAGGGAACTATGACCAGAACTACTACGGGTCAGATGCACACAACCTAAACATAAGACATGGTTACGTCTAACAATATCCTACCATCTTAGCACACTTTTTCAACGTAGCTTTTCGCACAAAGCTGCTACTGTTTACAACTCAGTCAGTGCCCAGTAGCCCAGTAGAAAGAAATGTTGAATATTTTTCGAAAAAAAGTCGAGACCTTAATGTTTCATCTTTAATAGCCCAATAGCTCTTTGTAACAGCTAGGAAACTATGCCATACTGATATACCTATCGCAAATATAGATAATAAAGCATTGTTTTTGTTGCCCTGTAATGAAACAGGTTATTTGATTTTACTCGTATGTTACAATTGATATTTATTCATTTGGACACTAAACTTCGCCACTGATGCCCTAACTTGATGTAAGCCCTTTTCTTGCACAATGTTTTTTTAATGAAGACGAGTTATTATTATCAGAAAACCAAAAAGTGCAGCCCAGACTCCGACACACCGAGCTGCTGTTCCATTACGCAGTGACTACTCCTCACACCGTGAGGCGAGCAATCACTGGGTCCGCGAATCGTGCGCCCTAAGCAGACGAATGGACCCAAGGATGACTGCTTTCTGCATTCTGGTGGCTAAGATGTGCGCCGCCGCACGGCACACCGGTATTTTGCGCAGTGCAAAGAGCAGCGTATTCCTCATTCCACCTAGGGATCCAAAGACCATAACCAGCAGACTTACAGTGTAGTCTGGCCAGAGCCTGCGAAGTTGTCCGAGCGAGCAACTCCTGATATTTGGTCCGTTTTCCTCCTCCTTAGAGACGATGTTCACCTCGGCAGCTGCCGAAAACTCTATAACGAACATCGTCTTCTGTTGTTGGTCGAGAAGGACTATGTAGGGCTTGTTTGCCTGTACAAGCTCGAGCGTGGGGAACGAGTAGTTCCAGTAAGTCCGGCATCTCTCGTTCTCCACAACGGACTCTATATCCCCTGGAGCGTATGGCAGTACCGGTGTCTCATCGATAACGTATGAGTGCCTTAAATGATAGTAGAGCACTCATAGAGCCGCGTTGTGCCGATGGACAAGAGATGCATAAGCGTCTCTGGCGCCTGTTGGCAAGCTCTACAACGGATGTTGGGTACATCTACTCCCATAACTCTATTACGGTATACCAAGGTGTTAAAGACACCGTTTTGGCAAGCCATTATAAAGCCCTCAGTCTTCGAGTTCAACCCACTACACTTTAGGGAAGAGAAGGTCAACTACTCAGACAAGCCATGCTCTTCTAGGTGTTTGTAGAAGATTCCATGCATTGGCTTATCTTTATGAAGTCTTAAGAGGAAGTCGACTTGGCAGTTTTAATGTGGGATTTTAATTCTGCGGGAGCAAGTTCCGTATTGGACTGCTGACACCTCCGCTTGAAGTCGAGTGTGAGGCTGAGCTCCTCGACTGCTCGTTTCGCTGCGCTAAAAACAAAGGCTCCTTTACCCGCATTCTCGTGCTCTCGCACAAAGCGGATCAGGGGATCGGTGCTGTTCGTTACATAGCAGGCAGTGGCCAATAGTATCCTGTTGTGCAGACGCTCCAAACTCAATAGTCCACGCCCTCCCAGGTGTCGCGGGAGGTATATTCTAGGGACAGAGGAATTAGGATGCAGACTTCTCTCCATATTCATCCTTTCGCGGGTCTTCGTGTCAATTTTCTTCAGCTCGTTCACTTTCCAGTGTATAGCACCAAAGGTGTATAATGACAATGGGACCGCAGGCATATTTGTGGCAGCGACTTTGTTCTTGCCGGACAGTTCTGATGACCAGATCTGCCGGAGTCGGTGCAAATACTTGCGGCGGAGACACTTTTTGACCAATTCTGCCTCTTGGACATGACGCTGCGCCACTCCAAGGTAGGTATAAGTATCTCCGGCATGCAGTTGTAGCAAGATGCTCCCATCAACGAGCTGTTCCTCATCTCCACTATCTCCGCTTCGTCCTTTCTTGAGACGAACCAATGCACATTTGTCTGTCCCGAACTCCATTCCGATAGCATGACTGTACTCCTGCACCACCCTCAGCGATTGTTGTAGTTCGCGTTGGCCGGAGGCATGAAGTTTTAGGTCATCCATATAAAATAGATGGGTGACCTTGTGCCTTGTGCATTTTTATTATCATTATTATTACCCTTTGTTTATACGGATAAGATATAAACAGGCCTGCCAGATAACTGAAACACGTGATTACCATGACCTTTATCAACCCGTTTCCTCCAGAGTTGGTGCGTATAATAATACAATAGACAAAAGCCTCACGTGTTTCATTTATAGCTTGGAATTCAATTTGTTACAGCCTGTAGCACATTTAGCCTTGTCGCTAATGCAGTTCGCCGTATAGCGCTGTGGAGCACTTATCAGGTTCACATGTCCTCAGAACGGAGAATAATTCAATTTGCCGTAACCCAAAAACAAAGAGCAGGTTACAAAGGTAATTGAAAGTGCCGAAGTGTGTCTATTTCGGATTTTGACGCTTATGGTGACATGCCGCGGAAACTTTACCTACCGAACAACTTTTAATGGGTCTGAGCTCCGGTGCAGTACAATGTTGACATAGCACAAAGCAGAGCATGTACGGTGCAACTTTATTACAGGGTAGCCCAAAGCGTGTGTTATGATTGGCGAAACTCGGACGTTATTCATTCATTTATTCATTTATTTGTAATACTTATTACAAACTTGCCACCCTCGAAGGTAACACCTTGTATGAGCGTATTGACTTAATAATTATGACATAATACATCACATTAATTTCATATATTCGACTGTTCTTCATTCCTAGTATCGGCTGCACTGCCTCCACTCCCATTAGTACATCCTATCACTCCCATCATTAGATATTAACCAGAAGCTTGCCACAACCAATTTCTTTTCGCAAACTCCTAAATTTTTACCGCATACTTATCAGACTGAGATTTTGACGTGATACATTTTGACAACTTATTCAATTTCTTGCACAAGATTTGGTTCAATTTCTTGCACAAATTTCGTGAAAAAAATAATTTTGTATAGTGTAGTCATTTTTTGAATTACATTTTTCTTGGTTAATTTGTTTTTCAATTTCCTGTTCAATCTTTTGTTCAATTTCTTGTACAATTTGTTACTCAATCTATTGTCCAATTTCTTGTGCAAGTTTTGTTTAATTTCTTGTTCAAGATTTGTTTAATTTCTTGTGCAAGGTTTGTTTAGTTTCCTGTACAAGACTTGTTAAATTTCTTGAACAAATCGAAGACATTGAACCAATTACTGTTGAACAAAATATGGTGGTCAAAAGTAGTTTTTCACAATTTCTTATGCAAGATTTGGTCAATTTCTTGCATAAGATTTGGTTTAATTTCTTGCACAAATTTCTTGAAGAAAATAATCTTGCATAGTGTAGTCATAAACGGTTTTTAAATTACATTTTTCTTGGATAATTTTTTTCAAATTTCCTGTCCAAGTTTTTGTTCAATCTATTGTCCAATTTTTTGTTCAATTTCTTGTGCAATTACTTGTGCAAGTTTTGTTTAATTTCTTGTGTAAGGTTTGTCTAATTTCTTGTACAAGATTTGTTTAATTTCTTGAACAAATCGAAGACGAACCAATTCTTGCTGAAAAAAAATAGTGGTCAAAAGTAGCTTCTCACAATTTCTTATGCAAGATTTGTTCAATAACTTGCACAAGATTTGGTTCAATTTCTTGCACAAATTTCTTGAAGAAAATAACCTTGCATAGTGTAGTCATACACAGTTTTTAAATTACATTTTCCTTGGATAATCTTTTTTCAAATTTCCTGTCCAAGTTTTTGTTCAATTTCTTGTCCAATTTTTTCTTCAATTTCTGGCGCAAGTTTGGTTAAATTTCTTGTTTAAGATTTGTTGAATTTCTTGTGCAAGATTTATTTAATTTCTTGTACAACATTTGTTAAATTTCTCGAACAAATCGGAGACACTGGACCAATTCTTGTTGAAAAAAATAGTGGCCAAAAGCAGTTTTTCACAATTTATTGTGCAATATTTGTTCAATTTCTTATGCAAGATTTGTTCAATTTCTTGTACAAGATTGGTTTCTTGAAGACATTGAACCAATTCTTGTTCAAAAACTAATAGTCTAAAGCAGTTTTTACACAGTTTCTTATTCAATTTCGTGTTCAACTCCTTGTTCAATTTTTGCATCAGTTACATCAATTTTTTTTCAATTTTGTTTAATTTCTTGTCTAAGATTTGTTAAATTTCTTGGAGACATTGGACTAATTCAGGTTCAAAGAATAGTAACCTAAAGCAGTTTTTGTACAATTTTCTTGTTTAATTTCGTGTTCAATGTTGTGTTTAATTTCTTGTCCAAGATTTGTTAAATTTCATGCAGTCTTCGACCAATTCTTGTTAAAAAAATAGTAGTCTCAAGCAGTTTCTATACAATTAATTTTACAAGATTTGATTCAATTTCTTCTACCGAACAACTTTTAATGGGTCTAAGCTCCGGTGCAGTACAATGTTGACCTAGCATACAGCAGAGCATGTACGGTGCAACTTTATTACAGGGTAGCCCAAAGCGTGTGTTATGGCCGGCGAAACTCGGATGTTATTTGTTATTCAATTTCTCGCACAAGATTTGGTTCAATTTCTTGCACACATTTCTTGAAGAAAATAATCTTGTATAGTGTAGTCAAAAATAGTCTTTGAATTAAATTTTTCTTGGTTAATTTCTTATTAAATTTCCTGTCCAATTTTTTGTGCAATCTATTGTCCAATTTGTTATTCAATTTATTGTCCAATTTTTTGTTCAATTTCTTGTGCAATTACTTGTGCAAGTTATGTTTAATGTCTTGTTCAAGATTTGTTTAATTCCTTGTGCAAGGTTTCTTGAACAAATCGAAGACATTAAACCAATTCTTGTTAAAAAAAATAGTGGTCAAAAGTAGCTGCTCACAATTTCTTATGCAAGATTTGTTCAATTTCTTGCACAACATTTGGTTCAATTTCTTGCACAAATTTCTTAAAGAAAATAATCTTGCGTAGTGTAGTCATAAACAGTTTTTAAATTACATTTTTCTTGGATAATTTATATCAAATTTCTTGCCCAAGCTTTTGTTCAATGTCTTGTCCAATTTTTTGTTCAATTTCTTGTGCAAGTTTGGTAAAATTTCTTGTTTAAGATTTGTTGAATTTGTTGTGCAAGATTTATTTAACTTCTTGTACAACATTTGTTAAATTTCTTGAACAAATCGGAGACACTGAACCAATTCTTGTTGAAAAAAATAGTGGCCAAAAGCAGTTTTTCACAATTCCTTGTGCAATATTTGTTCAATTTCTTATGGAAGATTTGTTCAATTTCTTGTACAAGATTGGTTAGATTTATTGAAGACATTGAACCAATTCTTGATCAAAAAGTAATAGTCTAAAGAAGTTTTTACACAGTTTCATGTTCAATTTCGTGTTCAACTCCTTGTTCAATTTTTGCATCAATTACTTCAATTTTCTTCAATTTCATGTTTAATTTCTTGTCTAAGATTTGTTAAATTTCTTGGAGACATTGGACTAATTCAGGTTCAAAAAGTAATAGTATAAAGCAGTTTTTGCACAGTTTCTTGTTCAACTTCGTGTTTAACTCCTTGATCAATTTTTGCATCAATTAATTCAATTTTTTTTCAATTTTGTTTAATTTCTTGTCTAAGTTTTGTTAAATTTCTTGGAGACATTGGACTAATTCAGGTTCAAAAAATAGTAGCCTAAAGCAGTTTTTGTACAATTTTCTTGTTTAATTTCGTGTTCAATGTCGTGTTTAATTTCTTGTCCAAGATTTGTTGAACTTCATGGAGACTTGACCAATTCTTGTTCAAAAAATAGTAGTCTCAAGCAGTTTCCATACAGTTAATTTTACAAGATTTGATTCAGTTTCTTGCACAAATTTCTTGCAGAAAGTAATCTTGTATGGTGTAGTCTAAACCAGTTTTTTCACAGTGTCTTGTTCATTTTCTTGTCCACTTGTTTGTTCAATTTGTTGTACAAGATTTGTTAAAGTACTTGGGCAAATTTCTTCAAGACATTGAACCAATTGTTGTTCAAAAAATAGCAGTATCATGCAGTTTTTCACAACTTTTTGTACTAGTTTGTAACTCGGTTTGTAATAACTGGTGATAACAGCTAGGTGTGGCAGTTGTTTCTTGCATGGCCTATTTTACGCTTATAAGCACAGAAAAAAATTGTCGTGTTTTCAATGAATAGTGTTTGTATGCTTTTCCATTACTTCAAATATATGTACAGTTGTTTCAAATCCACAATTCACTTCTTAGCTTCTAAGCAATTGCAGTAAGCTGATAAATTCAAAATAGGTTCTAATGATAATCATGTACCAACAATACTAATATTCTTATATATTATTGTTTCAAGTATACACCTTAGGCTTTGTACGATATACAAAATCTCATATTGAATGCAATGGATCCGTGTCGTTGGCTCAACTACTCTGTACTCGGCATCAGTCAATCCCTATTTTGTGGCTTATATCAGGGGTTCCCAATCTTTTTCAACTCGCGGCGCACTTTCAAGTTTGGCATTTTGTCACGGCGCCCTACCTTAGACAGCTATTTTAAATAGATACTGTCGAAACAAATAGGTATCTACAATAATAGTAGATACAAAAATAAAAACTTCCTCAATAGGAAATGACGTTTATTTTATTATATTTATAAGAATTCAGAATTGAAACAGAAAACAAAAAGAAAGACTCAAGAAAAACAAAAATAAAATATGACAGTCAAATGTATGTGACGATTGAGCTTGGTGATCTCCGCATAGTTTTTCAAAACTGGGAATAAAATTCGACACTGCGACTCTAATTTCTTGCTCCTCATTGATCCTTGAGCGATATTTGTTCTTGATTACAGCTATGGCTGAAAATCTAGCTTTATAAATATGACGCTGCGAACGGAATAAAAATTCTTGAAGCTCTTTAAGTTGGGTTTGGATATTCATTTTGAATCGATAACCAAAACTCCACCAAATCGAATTTGGAGAATTCTGGCGGAGCTTGCGTATGAAAGGGGTCTTGGATCCACGCAAATTTTTCGACATCATTATCTGCAAAGTATTTCGAAAACCATTCAGTGAGCTTCCATAAGTGTTCCGTGAAAAGGGCCATCAGGTCTTGTGAGACAACCAGTTCATTGGATCCCGCATATTTATACAATTATGGAAAGCAATCTTGACCGCCGCCTTCATTCGTCTTTTTTATCCAAACTTGTAGTTTCTTCCTGAAAGTTGTAATCTTCTCTAGTAGTTTCAAAGTGTGGCGAGCGTCAGAATAGGTATTGTTGCTTTTTAGGCACCTACAAATATTTGTGCTTTAGACTTAGAGGATCGACTCACGGCGCCCCTCTTTACTTTCTACGGCGCACAGGTTGGAACCCCTGGCTTATACAATATACAATATGTTTTCAGAACGGAGAATAATTCAATTTGCCGTAACCCAAAAACAAAGAGCAGGTTACAAAGGCAATTGCAAGTGCCAAAGTGTGTCCGTTTTGGCATTTGACGCTGCTGGTGACATCCCGCAGAAACTTTACCTACCGAAGAACTTTTAATGGGTCTGAGCTCCGGTGCAGTACAATGTCGACCTAGCAAACAGCAGAGGTATGGTGCAACTTTATTACAGGGTAAACCGCAAAGCAGCGTTTGTGCCCACTGAAACTGGGAATGTCATTTGGCTGATGGTATAATAACGAACAGGTGTGGCAGTTGTTGTGCTTGCTTGGCCGACTTGGATTTCACGCTTATAAGGGTGTCTCATTAGGAGCGCGGGAATTTGAATTGACCTCCGTGTTTGACTGTTATAATGATACGTGATTCTGATTCCAGGTCCACAACTATGAAAAGAGCATCAAAATGCGTGCTAAAAGTTAAATACATAGAATTTTTTTTATAACTGAGCAGACCGCGTAGGCAGGGCCTAAATACCAGAGTACCGCGGCTGCTGTGAATGGGTTATGTTAGGGGAAGTTTGTTAACGCGGGATTTGAATGAGCCAATACCCGCAGGCCCAATACATACATCTTCTGGCAGTCCATACCAAGACTTGGATACCCTGGGAATAAATGTGCGGTTGTTCCGCTCGGTCCTTGATGTATGAAGAACGACCGCCTTAGGATGAGATGCAGCGGTCGCGTGGGTGCATCTGATAGGAGCAGTGAGCGGCGGAACGATAGAGGATAGCTCAGAGGAGCAGATTCCGCTGGAATATCGGTAGAAGAGAGAGGTCACCAACAGCACATCGGTGATAAAGTGGCTGAAGGTGGCGCGTTAAGGCCGAGTCGCCAATTAGTCGAATTGTCCTTCTCTGGACGGCATCAAGTATAGACAGAGTAGTAGGGGCATAACAGCTCTCCAGGCATGAGAGCAATACTCCAGGCAAGGTCTGATCTGGGCTTTATATAGCGTGAGGAGGTTACACGGTGAGAAGTACTTTCTGGCTCTACATAGGTACCCAAGCTTTTTATCAGCAGCTGTTGCAATTGACGCAACGTGTTCGTGCCAGATCAGATTTTCTGTAATGTTAACTCCTAACAGCTTGCAGGAGTGACTCCTTGGCAGGGCCCGGTTGTTCATTAGAACCTGGTGTTGGCTTGGGTACTTCTTGTTTGATAGCGTACAATACTGGGTCTTGGAAGCATTGAATTTTACCATGTTCTTGAGCCCCCAAGCGGTAATGGTATCGAGATCCTTTCAAAGTGAAGCTGCCACTGCCAGTCTTCTGCATTCCAGCTCGACCACAGAGATTGGTCTATTGCTCATGATGCCTGCATGCAGCGTACTGTTATCCGCAAAACTGTGGATTGGATTCGTAATGCTAGAGAGTAGATCATTAATGTGAAGCAGAAATAATGTCGGAGCCAATACCGATCCCTGGGGAACCCCAGCATTGATGCCATGGAAAGAAGAGGAAAAGCCGTCTACCACGACAGAAATTTGACAGTGGAAGTCCTAAACAGACCTATTGCACCAAGAAATTTGTCCGTTCTTCTTAAAACTCTCCACCTTTTTTACATAAAAAAAAACTAAATCGGATTTGCTCTTCGAAAGACAAACCGTTCTCTATACGAGGAAGTGCAATGCAAATTTTAATAGCTGTGGGCGCAGAGGAAACGACAAACATGCCGTTACATTAAAAACTTTTAATACCCTCTCTACAGAGTATTCGCAGTTGTGTGTAGCAAACCTGAAAGTTTTCAGGAAAGGTCTCGGACTTCACTGGTGCGGCTACTTAGCATGCTGGGGAGAAGAATTATAACTTTGTTGGGGAGCCTTAGAAAGCATGAGTTGGTGTAAAGGAAACTTCTCGAAAATATAATTACACCACTATATTGGCTGGGCGAGTTTGAATTGGGTATTTTCAAGCTGTTTTCTATGTGTTTGAGGAATGCTCAGAAGAGGCTGCAGATCTCATGATATTAAAGGGGATCCTGTTATTAAAACTTGGTTTTAGTAACTCAAATTAGCTAATTATAAATTAAATACGTTATCTCAAAATAGACTTATGTCCCTTAGATCACCTAGCCTAGTTCTGTAATTGTGTTGTGTTTAAACCAGGCAAAGCCAGTATCATCTCAGGAGATGGTACGTCGGCGACAGCAACACGCCTCACAGATCAACGTAGATGTCAAAACAATTGTCGAGTGGGGATTAGTAAATAAAGTACAGTTTAACGTACCTAAAACTCAGGTAACAATAATGACATAGAAGTATCACGTTGACTTACCCAATGGAGAGTCACCCAATAGTCGAGTCACCTTCCGTCAAGCTTTTGGGGATCAACATCAACAATAACATGTCCTGGCACGACCACGTCGTCAGTATTGCTAAAACGGCATCCCAGAAGCTTGGAGTTTTGTTCCGCTATAGGAAGCTGTATGCACCAGAGCAACTACTGCTGCTCTACAAGGCTCAGATCCGATTATCGTTGGGGTATTGCTTCCATATGTAGGGATGCGCTCCAAAGCACTCTCTAAAGCTTCTGGATACTATCCAGAGGAGAGCAATGAGACTGATCGATACGCCTAATCTCACAAAGGACCTCCACAGCCTGGAAAATCGAAGAAGGCTCGCTGACCTGTCCCTGTTTTACAGATTCAAACGGAAGATGTTCGAGTGAACTCTCCCAGATAACAACACCAAAGGCCGTCCGAACGAGGGACACTAGAGAAGCTCTGCGAGTTCATCCTTACCAGGTTGCGGTCCCCGAACCAGTCTGCTACAGGATTCCTTCTTTTGGAGAACTTCGACGCTGTGGAATGAGCTGCCGGGAATTTGTTTCCCGACGGCTACAACATGCAACGTTTCAAGTTTAACATGCCCAGCCACTTATCCTCTTGCAGCGCTTCTACAGCGCCATTGCGGGAGTCTGACCATAAAAAAGTTGGTTTTTGCTTGGCAAAGAGCCTTTTCAAAAAAAATCGCAGGCTGTTCGAGATCTCCCCCCCATCCCCTTCAGTCGGAACCTCTTCTTCTTCAGCTGTCTATCCACTCTTACTGGATGTTGGCGATCACATTTTCAAACGCTTCCCTGTTTGTTGCCGTGTGTACAAGGTCCCCAATATTGTTCTTAGGCCTGTCCAATCCCTCAGGTTTCTGAGCCAGGACATCTGTTTTCTTCCGACACCACGTCTACCTTCTATTTTTCCTTCGACGATCAACTGTAAAAGTCGGTATTTTGGGTTTCTCATTATGTGGCCAAAATAAGCCACCTTTATTTTTTTCATATTTTGGAGGATTTCTCTCTCCTTTCCTATTCTTCTCAAGATATCCTCATTCGTGGCCCTATCAGTCACGGAACTCTCAACATGCGACGGTACGTCCACATTTCAAACGCCTCTAATCTGTTTATAGATGTAACCTTAAGCGTCCATGTTTCCATGCCATAAAATAGAACCGACCATACGTAGCATTTGGCGTATCTCATTCTTAGTCTTAGTCGGAACCTAAAGCTACCAAAATGTCGCTGGTTCAGTCTCTTATGTTCTCCATATTTTTGTATACCTCGGAAACCTGGACTGTTAAAAAGGCACATCGAGCTAAAGTTTCTATACTGGATGAGCTCGGTAAATAAGAGATTAAGAGAATTTACAAATAAATTGTCAGAGCAGCGCAAACACTCGCATGCCCTGTCCGCCATCTTGACTCTGATCACTGGTTCAGTCTCTCGCGTTCTCCATATTTTTGTATGCGTCGGAAACTTGGACTGTTAAAAAGGCAGATCGAGCTCGCATAGATGCTTTTGAAATGTGGACGTGGAGGAAAATGCTGAGAGTTCCTTATACCGCCCATTGAACTAACGTTTCCATACTGGATAAGCTCGGTAATCCAAAGAGACTATCCTCCATTGTGTCGAAGATAATGCTTACATTCTTCGGACATATTCACAGAAGCGATGATATGGAGAAACTTGTAGTTCAGGGTCACGCCCTGAGTGGGCGACGCTGTGGCCGTTCCCCTACTCGCTGGGTGGATACGACGAAACAGCTGCTGGATATGAGCATCAAGAGCGCCACTGAACTGACAGTAAATCGCAAACGATAGCAAGCTACAGTTCTCAAAACTATCGATAATATTCCTATCGGCAATACTCTAGCTCGGACTTAATGCATTTTACGAGCTCACAGCATGTCTGTTAAGACATTGTGATCAATACCTCTCAAGTATTTCAACTAAGACGATATATCCGACACAACACTGGCATCGAGGATTCCCAACACGTGCTGCCATTCACAAGCAAGCTTAATTCCTTCTCATATCGCGGAAAGTTTTTTCTTTATTGAATCTGACATTGAACGGCGTACAAGGTGACTGTCTAGGCAAAACTAATTAACATCGTTCTCTAATGAAGGCACGCTTCTTAATTAAAATTCATCTTCACCCCTGCTGAGGATCGTTTAACTTGAACCGAACAAGGTTATATAAGATTTACGACAGAGAGGTTATTTAGCGAATTATTACCGGCTTTATTAAGGTATGCGCTCTAGGACGCGTTTAATTGCGAACTGACCGTTTCTAGTTTTTCTGGAAGCTCTTCGAACTGCATTCCAGTTATATTTGAGTTTTATTAATTGAAATCTTTATATCTAGTGCTTAAAGCAGTTTGTGTAATTGAAATACTCGGTATAATTATGGGGTTGAACCTGAATAATTCTTGGATAGCGTTTGAGCTGCCGGGTTTCACTCTCAGGTGAAGAAGGTCAAAAATTTTCAGACCCTCAGATCTTCAAGTTCACCCTCAAAATCTAAAATCGTTATCTGACGTCCTATCAGGACGAAAACTCGTATCGTGTATATTTTGAGAGTATCAATTTAAAATCCGTCCTTTGTCTTGAGTTTTAGCCTGAGGTCCAAAAAATTTTCAGATGCTCAAATCTTCAAGTTCACCTTCAAAATCTAAAATCGTTATCTGGTTTTCTATTAGGACGAAAACTTGTATGGTCTATATTTTGAAGGTGCTAATTACAAATCTGGCCATGGTTTTAAGTTTCAGCATCAGGTAATGAAGATCAAAGATGTTCAGTTCCTCAGATCTTCAAGTTCACCCTCAAAATCTAAAATCTTTATCTGGCTTTCTATCAGGACTTAAACTCGTATCGTGTATAGCTAAGGGTGCCAATTTCAAATCCGTTCGTTGTTTTGAGTTTCAGCCTCGGGTAAAGAAGATCAAAATTTTTCAGACCCTCAGATCTTCAAGTTCACCTTCAAAATCTAAAATCGCTATCTGGTTTTCTATCAGGACCAAAACTTGTATGGTGTGTATTTTGAAGGTGCTAATTACAAATCCGGTCGTGGTTTTAAGTTCCAGCATCGGGTAATCAAGATCAAAAATGCTCAGACCCTCAGATCTTCGAGTTCACCCTCAAAATCTAAAATCGTTATCTGGCTTCCTATCAGGACTAAACTCGTATCGTGTATAGTTTGAGGGTGACAGTTTCAAATCCGTTCGTTGTTTTGAGTTTCAGCCTCAGGTAATGAAGATCTGGCTTCCTATCCGGATGAAAACTCGTATCGTGTCTAGTTTGAGGGTGCCAGTTTCAAATCCGTTCGTTGTTTTGAGTTTCAGCCTCAGGTAAAGAAGATCAAAATTTTTCAGACCCTCAGATCTTCAAGTTCACCTTCAAAATCTAAAATCATTATCTGGCTTCCTATCAGGACGAAAACTTGTGTGGAGTATATTTTGAAGGTGCTAATTACAAATCCGGCCGTGGTTTTAAGTTTCAGCCTAAGGTAATGAAGATCAAAAATGCTCAGACCTTCAGATCTTCAAGTTCACCCTCAAAATCTAAAATCATTATCTGGCTTCCTATCCGGATGAAAACTCGTATCTTGTCTAGTTTGAGGGTGCCAGTTTCAAATCCGTTCGTTGTTTTGAGTTTCAGCCTCGGGTAAAGAAGATCAAAATTTTTCAGACCCTCAGATTTACAAGTTCACCCTCAAAATCTAAAATCGTTATCTGGCTTCCTATCAGGACTAAAACTCGTATGGTGTATAGTTTAAGGGTGCCAATTTCAAATCCGTTCGTTGTTTTGAGTTTCAGCCTCAGGTAAAGAAGATCAAAAATCTTCAGACCCTCAGATCTTCAAGGTCACAAAGTACTGAGTCAATCAACTTGACTTCATTTTTTAAAGTAAAGAATGCTGTAGCTTACTAAACTAACTGATTGATCGGTAGCTATGAAATTTATGTACACTGTACAGGAACATTAGAACCAACTAAAAAATCATATATGGATTTCATTCTAGTAGTGCCATCTATGTGTCAGCGTATGAACTTTTCAGCCCTACCGTTAAACATTGACCACAGGGCATGCGATTCAATTAACAAGCCAGTGTGCAGTGACCCATGTTTTTCTTTCTTTCTTCGGGTTTGAAACAGCCATTCTCTGATCGTCTAGTTCGGTGGAGTTCAATATTTCATGTTTCAGACATAAAAAGTCCCCTTTCGATATAAAAAAGGATCCTTTTAACTAGGGGCGTCCTCAAAGACCGATTTTCACGAATCATCGCATCGCATCGGGGTGGGGGATACTCATGTATTTAGCCTGACGGGTCTTACCATAAACGTCCTGTTTAAAGGGTGAAGGACTTTTCTACTCCCACAACGGTTCTTCTTCTTAAGCTGCCTTATCCTTGAGGACGTTGGCTATTGCATTTGCCCATTTAATCTTATTTGTGGCGGCTCTAAATATTCTATGCTCTATATCTCCGTCAATAAGTACAGGATTTTATTTAAAATAAATTAAAATCGGGGATATTTGTTTAAAAATTTGGAAAAATAATTTATAACTTGGCAACGCCGCAAACGCGAAAAAAAATTACAAGGCAAGATAGGGTATTAGTAGAAAATTCGAGTTAAAATAAAACATACAGGGTGTTACGTTTAAAAAAACAAAGTAAAATGACCTTCAAATTGCCGTAATTTAAAATTCTGCCAAAAACACCCTGTAGATTCAAATTGCTGGTAACATCCAAAATGATATCCACTTAATATTCAAGTAATTCGCTGTACAATATTATTGAAAAAAATTAAAGGAATATATCAATTTGGACGTATTACTTGCGACCTTGCAAATCCGGAAATTAATAGAAAATAAATCATAACTTGGCAACGTCGCAACCGATCCCAAAAATATTTTAGGGTTGAATAGAGATCAATAGTGGAAACTAGAAGAATTTAAGAAAAAAGTTATAGTTCCATATAAAAAAATCAAGTTGATTACTATCCTACTTTCCCGCAACACTCTATATATTTTAAAATATTTTTAGAATATGCGTCTTAAGTAACCAAATAACTTTTGTATTTGACATTTTCTTCTATCAGGTATGCCTTGCGAGATATCGAAGAATTACACACTAACTGGACACCCTGTACCTAGATAGTTGTTTTTTTCCTTACTCACTGTTATTGTTGTTTATTTATTGTTATCGGTTTTAGATGTTGGCTTGCGTTTACATGTAGTTACCAGTAAGGCGTTTGTAAGGTGTACCATTAAAATAAAAATAAATGCTGTTGCTCGCAGTTATACCTGAGACACCACTGGCAGGGGTCGAATCTCAGGACGTCGTATTAAAACGTCGTGGGTATATTGATTATAGCGATTTAGGGGGCACCTTATCTCTTTTATGTTAAAAGCGTTCCGATTCCTTCAGCTCAATGCCGTGAAGTAGGCGATAAAAAAGAAAGAGTGGAAGATGCTTTCGAATATGTGTGGTCAATAGAATCATCTATTCACTTCAGAGACTTTGTTGAAAGAGAGGAGATAGTGAAAAATGGGACGAACTCGCAGAAGCGATACTTTGTTTTCTACTAAGGCCAAATATGTGAAAGGAAAGTAGATAAAAATAATAAGGAAACTGTCTAAAATTGGGGTTTAAAGTAGGCGCTCTAAAATCAAGAAAAATTCTTCAAAAAAAAAAAGTGAATCGAACTAAAAGTTTTGAAAACAGAACAGGGGCCTAGGTGGCATTTGATCTTCCATCCTGATTTGAAGGTTCACCCCAAATATATTAGGACAGAGCCAATTTGACCACATGGTTTTCTGTGTTTAGGTCCACTTGTCAAGTTTACCTTTATACCTATACCTATAAGGTATATTATTAGGTGCGCTATGATACAGAGGATATTTACTTACACCACTAAAGAAGAAGAAGATATAAATTCAATTGTTATGCAGTATTATTTAACGTTTTCTCTCAATTTGTGATAAGACAGGTATTGGACAACTGGAATGGCGGTATAACTATTGGCGGAAGCAAAATGTCCAACTTGAGATTTCCTAACGTTACAACCCTTATTGCTGCATCCCAGAAAGAACTATTAACAGTAGCTCTATTCTAGCTCATCGAAGGAGGAGGACAGGTCTGGTACACAGACGGTTCACTCGCTAGAGAGGGCTCGGGCTCGGGAGTCTATACGGACCCCATACAAGACTTTCCTTCCCTTTTTTGGGGGGCACACCACAGTATTCCAGGCTGAGATCTATGCGATACTTGCTTGTGTAAATCGTATTCGGGAAATTGACGGGTCTAGGAGGCGGATTACTATCTGCTCTGACAGTCAGGCAGCCATCAAAGCACTGAGTGCTTGGAAAATAACGTCGGGACTGGTCCTGGAGTGCAGGAGGGCTCTTGACGACATCTCAGCTAAACACAAGGTATCACTGATGTGGGTACCTGGGCTCGCTGGGGTAAAGGGTAACGAAATGGCAGATCATCTGGCCAGAATGGGATCCGGCAACAGTTTTGTGGGCCCGGAACCAGCCTTAGGACTATCTGCAAACTTGATTAGGAAAACAACTGGAGAGTGGATACAGAATCAACACTCTCTGAGATGGAACAACATCTCTGGTCATCTCCGTCAAGCTCGGAAACTATTAGCAGGGCCTGCAGAGAGAATAGGACGATTTTGTCTCTCTCTGGATAGGAGTAACTTGAGATTGCTAGTAGGCCTACTAACGGGTCACGACACCTTCAGGCGTCACTTGTTCGTGATGAGGGTGGTCAACGACCCAACGTGCACGTGGTGTGGTGAAGAGGAAGACTCCTCGGCACACATCTTGTGTCGCTGTGAAACCCTGGGTTATCACAGGCAGACTATGCTGGGCTCAAGAACCTTGGAACCAATAGAGATAAAACGGATAGGACCTAAGAATATACTGGCCTTTGCCAAAAGGGCAGGTCTTAGGAACTAGCGCGGATAGAGGCGCAAAAGGGCCCATCGTGTGGCCTATGCACCAGCCACATTCCGTGCTGGATAGCCTCTGGTCCTTATTCATTCATTCAGCTCTATTCTAAATATAAACTTTAAAAGCGTTTTTCTCAAAGACTGAAAAATGTGACTTAGCACCTTTTACATTGGGTCCTTCTACTATTTCTTAGACCGACTGCTCTAATCTCTAGGGTAGACAATTTTTTCGAGTGTAAATAATGTTAAGTTGGATGCAACGTGCAAGTAAAGTGGATTTCGGTGCAGCTAACCTCCAATAAACCGTTAACCCCTGCCTGACGAATTTAGCCTCCAAGACGTCGTCCTAACCAGCGCTGTCTCCCCCCTTAGGGAAAGCAATTACTTAATTTACCCTCCATCATGTCAAAGGATTCGCATCTGAATTAGTATAATTAGGGAAAGCCCGGACCCTTTGTATCTATACTAAGTACTTGAGATTAAATACAGATAACTTTGGGTTAATTTAAATCGAGTGATTTAAATCACCGTCAAACTAATGATTTTAAGCTTAACCTAACCTGTTCTAATTCGTTGAGTTCCTATAACGATGCACTGATACCATATCCCCCATAATACGGTGTAACAATTTCATCACAATCAGTTCGTAGTTTCCAAGAGACACGTTCTAGGATTGTAATATGTATGTATCAAATTATTCCATAGCATATAAAATTGAAAAGCAATACTCGGACAGGTCTAAAAGGGTAGTAGTAGTATAGTAGTAGTATAGCGTTTATTGTAAATATAAAATAAATAAAATACAATAAACAACAAGCGCCCCAAAAAAGTAAAAACTTGTGCTTGGGTACAATAAGGTAATATTATAAAATAGGAACAACAAATAAGGGTTAATTCAGAAATATTTATATTTAAATATTATGTATTCTATATATATTAGTAATAATAGGTATTACATATGTCTACAAGTTGGTGAATTTTAATGCGATTTTTATTTACTATCCATTGTCTTAAACCATACTTGAATGAATTTAAAGGCACTAGACATTTTATGCTTTCTGGTATCTCATTGTATTGTCTTGAAGCAAGAAATGTATGACATCGTAATAAAGTATTTTTTCTTGCTTTTGGTACAACATTACATCCATACCTTATGTCATATTTATGTTCGTGTTTTGTCAAGTTTGATTTATTTTTATATTGGTAAATACCTAATGACATGAAAAATGTTTGGTGGATATTTAGAATTTTTGTTTTAGAAAATAACAAGTCACTAGGATATGTAGATTTCGCTTTATATACAATTTTTATTAAACGTTTTTATATAATTTCTATTGCGTTTATATTATTTTTACATGCTGCGCCCCACACCACAATACAAAATCGTATATGACTATGAACAAGTGATTCGTATACATACAATGATCATCTGTTCATAGGTAAGTATAGTGGAAAGGAGTTTAAATTTGCTTATAACGTAACGTATCTTTTTGACAACATATTCTGTATGCTCCTTCCATTTGATATGGCAATCTAGATATATTCCTAAGTACTTGATACTGGTGACCGTTGATATAGGAGCTACCTGTCTACAACTGATTTCTAAGTTGGTGCATTTCGGTAAGCCGTTTGCGTACGACGCGAATGGAACAAAGTGAGTCTTGTTGAAATTGACTGTTAAAAGTCGACTACTGAACCAGTTAAATATTTTTTTAAAACCGTTTTCAGTCTTGGACTTTAATATTTCCCAAGTTTCAGCAGAAATTATATCAGCTGTATCGTTTGCAAAACTCACTACATCTCCGCTCACATCAACCGCAAATAGGTCATTTATATATATGTTGAAGAATAATGGTCCCAGTACCGTTCCTTGAGGAACACCGCATGTTATAGGTAATGGAAAACTAGAACATTTATTTATCACAACAGTTTGTGTCCTATCACTTACTTTTGTAAAGTTTTCATCAGAACATCGCGTTGCCTATTAAAGAAACTAAGGGACAGAATTTTCATAAAATACTCTACATTACGTTGATAAAACTTGAGTTTGGTGCAATCGTGAGCTTTTTAGACCTATCCGAATGTTGCCTTTGAATTTTATACAGGATTTTATATCTATGAAATAATTTGATGCATACACCAATGGTAAACCACAAACTAAGCATAAATAATATGCTAGTAGACTAATGCAATTTTTCCGTTGAAGTGAACATTCATAATGACTAACAAACCGTGTACTTAGGCTCATCTTTCATTGAAGATATTTCGAGAGATATTTTATCTAATATTTGGCTTAGGCACATGTATTGAACTGAGAGAGACGGAGAACTATTTTATACATCTTACAACGATTTCAGATATACTATCAGAAAGCTAACAATACGTTCGCATAGATGACACTGACAGTCTATAATTGATGAAAATGTGACTATCTGGTCCCGAAGGTAACGGCAACCAAAGAGAAACGCTGCTAATAGCAGTAAACTCCTTGGTGGGACGACAAGGCTCGTCCGCTTTTAGCCACCAGAGAGCGCGGGTTCTGTACGCAGCAGCGTATGAAAGCCGATATACGAGGGTTGCTCTATACCTTCGTCAATCCACCAGAACGCTGACAACTGTTTCACGCTTATTAGCGATCATCAGTGCGCCATAGGTCGATTGACGGAAATAGAGAGCATCAGGTCTTTCATGTTAACAAAACATGTGAAACATGTGTTAGTAAATGACAGAAAGTTCTGCCGGTGCGCCATCTGGTACCCGAAGGTAACGGCAACCAAAGAGAAACGCTGCTAACAGCAGTAAACTCCTTGGTGGGACGACAAGGCTCGTCCGCTTTTAGCCACCAGAGGAGCGCGGTTCTGTACGCAGCAGCGTATGAAAGCCGATATACGAGGATTGCTCTATACGCTGCTGCATACAGAACCGCGCTCCTCTGGTGGCTAAAAGCGGACGAGCCTTGTCGTCCCACCAAGGAGTTTACTGCTGTTAGCAGCGTTTCTCTTTGGTTGCCGTTACCTTCGGGTACCAGATGGCGCACCGGCAGAACTTTCTGTCATTTACTGAAAATGTGACTTATGGTACGCGCACATAAATCGGCATCGGACGGACGGTACGGATCGGAGAGAAATACTTTCTATGAAATTTAATGGACCGAAGTATGTGCGATGCTGATCGGAGATTGCCGAGGCACCGTCGGCATTTTGCAAGTATCTATTTACCTTAAAGCATAATCATCAACCTTCCTTTTGCTCTAATATGCGGGCGAGATGGACATTTTCCTTCAGTAACGGCTTCTCTAATGGCCTCCAGTAGAGGATGAAATTTAAAAGGCGTCATTCTGAAGTAAATGAAGAATCTTTTATCGTCATTCATTAAATTAATGTACATATTCGCCACAAACTGCACTTCTCTGACATAGTGCATGAACCCACACCCGTCTACGCTTTCTACATTTTTGAAAATTTTCTTTTTCCAGAACAATCGCCAACTCGTCAGGTGCAAAAAAAGTGTTTTATTCTACTAGGTGTAGGTGTGAATATATCATGAATACAACAAATTTTTTAGTTTTACAAACCCCCACCCCCGAACCCCCCAATTTCACCCCAACCAAAAAATTTTTTAAAATGATCTGGAACCCCTAAAACGTCTAAAACGAAGTTTGAGATGTTTTTTATATTTTTAGTTTTTTTATTATTGCCGCGCCGCCACTGAAATGATTTCTAAAAACCATAGGCGCTTTCCATACTCGTCGCGGTAATAAATCTGTGTCATTAAAGTCAATTCAGAAGTTTCCACGTAACACAATACAAAACAATCCAAAGTAATACTCGTATGTATTTCGTATGCATCAGAAAGTTCAAGTCTCTTGGTTTCTGTAATCGGCAAGGCAATGTTCGGATGGAACTAAAAAAGTGTATTATGCTGCTAGGTCTTTCTCTCTCAGGTCAGTAGACAGCCTATTATGAGTACAACAAATTTTTCAGCTGTACAACCCCCCACCCCCCAACCACCCTAATTTCACCCCCACCCCAAAAAAAAGTAGAAAATGATCAGGAACCCCTAAAACGCCTAAAAACGAAGTTTGAGCTCTTTTCATATTTTTAGTTTTTTTAATATTGTTGCGCCGGCACTGAGATGATTTCTAAAAATCAGACGCGTTTTCCATCCTCGCCAAAGTAGTAATACTGTGCCGAAATTTCATTAACATCAATTCACTAGTTCCAACATTATAAAATACAGAACGATCTAAAGCAACACTCGTATGTATACATCGAAAAATTCAAGTCCCTTGGTTCCTGTAATACACAAGGCAATGTTCGCATGGACCTAAAAAAGTGTATTATACCGCTAGGTCTTTCTCTTTCAGGTCAGTAGACAGCCTATTATGAGTACAACAAATTTTTCAGCTTTTCAACCCCCCACCCCTCAACCACCCCAATTTCACCCCACCCAAAAAAAAAGTAAAAAATGATCAGGAACTCCTAAAACACCTAAAAACGAAGTTTGAGGCATGTTTGAAATTTTTCGTTTTTTACTAATTACTCCGCCGCCCATGCACCGATTTTCAAGTTTGTAGTAACATTACCTACTACGACCTTACAACATATCACTACCCAAATTTCATCAAAATCTATGCAGCGGTTACTGAGATTAGTAGGCTAAGAAAACGCCAACAGACAGACAGACCGATAGACCGTTAGACCGATAGACAGACCGACAGACCGACAGACAGACCGACGGAAATGAGTGACGTGGATTTTCGTGATGTAGACATCATGAAACGCCCAAAAAGTGTATTATCTAAAAATCGAAAATTTTCGCGATCACAATTCTCCCCTCACCTATCGGTGTGGGAAGTAAAATAGCTTTGGTTAAAATTCGTCAGTCCGTCAGTGAAAGCTGTAGGGCCCCGGACTACAAAAACTGATTAAAAGGTGTCCGCAGCATGGGGGCGTCATAAATCGACGTATGACCCGACAGATGCGGACACCGAAAAAGTGAAAAAAATTGAAAAAATTTCCTGGAAATGGTGGCAGACCGGCAAAAAAGGTTGGATATATCCGCGTCGTGCCTCTCTGCCGCGATATGAGCCGGATATTTGATTAATGGCCCTTCATTTACGTAGGTTGTAGGTACATGGCGACTGATAGCTGCCTGTCGATGGCGTCGCGAAAAGGCAAAAAAATGCCAACGTTGTCGTTGGATCAAAGAGGTGGAAAATAACGGTCTCTCATCAGGTTTAACACTGAAAAAAACGCGGGTATTTTTAGAAAACAATTACAAGCATTATTGGAGCGATTTTACTATGTTGTAAAACCACAGTAAAGTTTAACAAAAATACAATAGTTTTGTAGATTTACTAAATTTTGTAAAAATGGTTGAGCATTTTACAGAAAAAATACAAATAATTCATTTTTTCACAAAATATTTGTAAAATTACAAAACTGTGTTGCATTTTTGTAAGACAAAATTGCAAGATAATTGCCATTATACAAAATGTTTCTTTTTTACTTCCCACACCGATAGGTGAGGGGAGTATTGTGATCGCGAAAATTTTCCATTTTGAGATAATACGCTTTTTGGGCGTTTTATGATACCTATTTAACGAAATATCCACGTCACTCATTTCCGTCGGTCTGTCTGTCTGTCTGTCTGTCGGTCTGTCTGTCTGTCGGTCTGTCTGTCTGTCGGTTTGTCTGTCGGTCTGTCTGTCTGTCTGTCTGTCGCGTTTTTCTACCCACGTAATCTCAGTAACCGCTACATGGATTGTGATGAAATTTGGGCAGCGTTATGCTGTGGGGTCGTAGTAGGTAATGTTCCAATAATTTTGAAAATCGTTATACGGGGGGCGGAGTAATTAGCAAAAAACGAAAAATTTCAAATACGTCTCAAACTTCGTTTTTAGGCGTTTTAGGGGTTCCTGATCATTTTCTACTTTTTTTTTTTGGGTGGTGGTGAATTTGGGGTGGTTGGGGGGTGGGGGGTTGTAATACTGAAAAATTTGTTGTATTCATAATGGGCTCTCTAATGACCTGTGAATGAAAAACCTAGCGCCATAATACAATTTTTTAGGTCCATCCGAACATTTTCTTGCTTATAATAGAAACCAAGGGACTTAGAATAATTTGTGATGTATATGTTAAGAGCAAACACCGATTTCGGCCAATGGACGGAAAATATGGCCAAAACGCGTTTTGGCTGCTACCATTTTACCAATGTCCGAATTATCGCTTTCCGACTGTTTAATGTAGCCCAGAACGTGTTTTGGCTCAACTGCGATTGCCAAAACGCGTGGATTTTGTGTGTGTCAGCTTGTAAACGATACCTCTGGAGCTAGTGTATTCATTAATTAGTATTTGATCTTTGTACGGGTTAGACAGTAGCTAGAGAGTGCCATGGAAGACCTAAGGTTATGTTTTAATGACGAACTGCAAAAAGTCATAAGTGGTAGCAATGATCGTAGTAATATTTGTACAAGAGAAAGATACGACCAAACACTCACAGAGGTAGAGGCGGCAAAAGCTTGTAAAAGTAACGGTGATACAATATCTTCGAAACAAAGACAACGATTGAAAAGGTATGATATTTTAAAAATTGGCTATATCGAAAAGCTAATTGAAAGAAGGACAGACGAAATAGCCGAACTGCGTTATTTTTGCATGACCCACGAGTTATTTGACATTATTCATTCCGCTCATGTGGGAGCTGGACATATGAGATTGTGAGGTATGTTTCTTTCAGTTTTTTTCACGGACCTAAGATCTACAAGTGCTTTTTATTCATTTTTATTCATTTTAGTTATGGAATCTAAGCTCAGAGGAAATATTGTAACACAACACGGCAAATAATTGAAATTTATTTATTCGTAGTAGAATATAGAACGTGTTCTGGCAATCGTAGTTGAGCCAAAACGCGTTCTGGGCTACACTGAACAGCCGGAACGCGATAATTCGGACATTGGCAAAACGGTAGCAGCCAAAACGCGTTTTGACCATATTTTCCGTCCATTGGCCGAAATCGGTGTTTGCTCCTAACATATAGGTACATCCGAGTGTTGTTTTAGTTTTAGATCGTTCTTTATTGCGTAACGCCAAAATTATCGAATGGATTTTAATGAAATTTTGACACAGTATTACTGCCACGGCGAGGATGGAAAGCGCGCATGTTTTGGAAAAATCGTGTCAGTGGCGGCGCGGCAATAATAAAAAAACTAAAAATGTAAAAATAGCTCAAACTTTGTTTTTCGGCGTTTTAGGGGTTTCTGATCATTTTCTACTTTTCTTTGGGTGGGGGTGAAATTGGGGTGGTTAGGGGGTGGGGGGTTGTAAAACTCAAAAATTTATTCCATTTATAATAGTGTCCATTGACCTGTGAAAGAAAGACCTAGCGGCATAATAGACGTTGGTTAGGTCCATCCGAACATTACCTTGGCTATTACAGAAATCAAGGGATTTGGTATTGGTAGGGGTAGGTATTGATTCAGGTCGTTCTAAATTTACCAACATGGAAATTATGGAATTAATTTTAATGAAATTTAGACACAGTATTATTACCGCGGCAAGGATGAAAAATGCGTATGGTTTCAAAAATCGTGTCAGTGGCGGCGCAGCAATAATAAAAAACTAAAAATATAAAAACAGCTCAAAGTTCGTTTTTAAGCAATTTGGGGGTTCCTGATTGTTTCGTTTCGTCCAGTTGAAGCTGAATTGTGTCGTTTTAGTTCCTACGGAGAGATTTAGGAAACTATTTACTAGTTTTTGTGTTGGATGTTTTTTGACGACAGGCGGGCGATGATTAGGTTGGAACTGTTATGTGTGGGAAGTACTGAGTCAATCAACTTGACTCCATTTTTTACAATCTTCTTTTGTAAATTTATAATTATTTTAGAAAAATACTTCAATAATTTTAGTAAATAATTGATTTCTTAGGTTGGTATCAATGGTAATTTGACTGAAACGCTTTATATGGCCACTTGCCCTCAGTACAGATTACGCGTTGCCGATGAAAGGTAGCACTGGCGGGCGAAAAGAATCAGCTTGTGTGAATAGAGAAACAGCGGACGGGTCGTTATTTTATGGGTTTTGTTTTGGAAGTGCCGGTATATAACGCGTAGTGGTGCTATTTGTGTTTGTAGTTTGAAGATTCATTGGATAAAATGGATACAAAGTGCATTTAAACAAGGTAAGCCGCCATCTTGGAAATATGGCCATCCTGTACACTAAATTTATTTAGGGATGCATTCATTTTTATATTTCTTCGATATGATATGGTTAATTAATGAAAAAGTTTTCGAATCCTAATATTTACTTCGCTTTAAGAACAATATTTTCTTTAATTTCAGATGAAGAAGGGAAAAAGAAAATTTCCATTTACAATGAAAAGATCCAGCTTATCAATGCAAGTTTCTTTGAAGAAGCAATACAATTACTATTTGTCATATATTTAAATTCTAACCGGATTAATCCAAAAAATGTTTCGGTAACTTTGGAAGTGACTCAAACATATTTTATTAAAGTGCATCTTGACTTTGACTTTGGGTCACACACTCACAGTAGGAAAACAGTAATTTCTTTTATTAATAAACTGGCACGTTAACTAGCTGTTTGCCTGGACAACAAGCTGATATAATATGCCTTTTTGTCTACCGATAAGACTGAAACAGTTGGTTTTCTATTTTGTGTTAATATAGAATTTTAATGTTGTGTTACCTTATTTTCATACATAAAATAAAAATATGTTTATAATGACAGCCCTTTCTTAAAACCTATTATAATAGGTTTTTTGTAAGACTACAAAGTCATTTTATAAAATGAGGTAAAATTACAAAATAACTCATTAAAAGGTTTGTAATAAAACGTATAATGGTTTTACAATATAATCTAGTGATAACATGCTTCACATGTCTGGGTGACATGAAAGAAATGATGCTCTCTATTTCCGTCAATCGACCTATGGCGCACTGATGATCGCTAATAAGCGTGAAACACCTACGATTTTGTTAGTAATTTTACAAAACAATTTTTAGAGTGAATACTTGAAATGTGTAAAGCGACCCACAGACACTCCGGAAATCCTCCATAGCATCAATGCCGGGGTTCCGCAGGGATCGGTATTGGCTCCGACATTGTTTCTGCTTCACGTTAATGATCTACTCTCTGGCACTACAAAACCCAATCCACAGTTTTGCGGATGACAGTACGCTGCATGCAGGCATCATGAGCAATAGATTGATCTCTGTGGTCCAGCTGGAACGCAGAAGACTGGCAGTGGCAGCTTCACTTTCAAAGGATCTCGATACTATTACCGCTTGGGGGCTTAAGAATATGGTTAAATTGAATGCCTCCAAGACCCAGTATTGGACGCTATCAAACAAGAAGTTCCCAAGCCAACACCAGGTTCTAATGAACAACCAGGCTCTGCCAAGGAGTCACTCATTCAAGCTGTTAGGAGCCAACATTACGGAAAATCTGATCTAGTGGGAACACGTCGTGTCAATCGCAATAGCTGCTGACACAGTCATACTTGCCAGCGACATTAATGAACTGCAACATCTCGTAGAGAGAATACAAGTCGTCAGTGAACAATATGGTTTAAAGCTCAATACCTCAAAAACCAAGTGGATGATTATCAGTAAACAACAACAAGCAGCGCAACACTTAATTGGTACCGAACCGGTAGAACGCGTGGAGAAATATTGCTACCTTGGATCGATGGTTGATTCACAATGGAATCAGTCCATAGAAATAAAATCGAGAATTGAGAAATCGAGAACAGCGTTTAACAACATGAAACCTCTTCTTAATGGTAGAGATATATCTTTAAAAATAAAAATTAGACTAGCGAAATGCTATGTGTTCTCAGTTCTTCTATATGGAGTGGAGGCATGGACTCTGACTGACTCATTGATGAAAAAACTAGAGGCATTCGAAATGTGGGTTTACCGCCGTATTTTGCGTGTATCGTGGACAGATCGCATTACTAACGAAGAGGTTCTCCGTAGACTTGGTAAACAGAGAGAGATTTCCTTTACGATCAAAAAACGGAAAATGGAATACTTTGGGCATATAATGCATCACGAAAAATACCGAATTCTTCAACTTACACTACAGGGTAAAACGGACAGCAAAAGGGGGCCCGGGAGACGTAGACACTCATGGCTACATAATCTACGTCAATGGTATGGGCTCACTTCAGTACAGCTATTCAGGAGTGCAGTGAACAAAGTACACATAGCCATGCTAATCGTCAACGTCCGCAACGGATAAGGCACTATAAGAAGAAGTAAGAAGCTGGCAAAAAGCTTGGGTACCTATTTAGAGCCATAAAGTATTTCTCACCATGTAACCTCCTCACGCTATATATAAAGCCCAGACAAGACCTTGTCTGGAGTATTGCTCTCATGTCTGGGGAGCTGCTACCCCTACTACCCCATCTCATCTTAAGACGGTTGCTCTTCATACATCAAGAACTGAGCGGTACAACCGCACATTTATTTCCTGCCTGCTCTGTCTGCTCAGTTATTTAGAAAAAAGAGGAAAAACTGCACAGTCCTGGCCTGGCCTGAATACAACCTCCTTCACAGACGCTCAGGAAACCTTTCAGTTCAGTTCAGTTCTAGCAAGGATGGCATCAAAAGACGGCCTGCGCAGGAGATCGAATGGTTTTTAAATTCCACATCCGGCGGCCTGTACAGTCCGGCGAACCTCCACAGACGCTCCGATAATCCTTGAGGCCAGGACTGTGCAGATTTTCCTCTGAGGACTTCCGGAACGTCTGTGGGCCGCTTAAAGCATAAGTGAGTGGTAACATATTAAGTAGCTCAAATTCTATTAAGACATTTTACTAACGCTACATAGTGCAAAAACTAAGTACCGGGGGTGATGGAGAATTCAAAAAATTCAGTGGAAATGAAGTTTGTCCGTCAATATCAACTTAATTCAAAAAAATTAAAATTATTAGTAATTTTTGTTGTACTTGTAAAATCTGTAATAAAATTGATTCAAAAACATATTTATTTCGATCGTAGAACTTTTTTTCAGTCTGGTGTATCAATGTGAATATTAAAAAAAACGTTTCCTCAATATGTTTCACGTAAAACGACTTTATTTAAGTCGCTAGAGGTCACCGTGATGGGATGTAAAGTATTGTTAGTCGATATCGATAGTCAATGCTAGCCTAATATTTTGACATTGATCATTATAACCACAAAACACGGTCATAAGTTATAAGATTATAACCATGATACATGACAGAAGTACAAAAGTCAAAAGGATAAAAGTTAGGTTAGATTACTAATTCACTTTGTAGGGATGGGCTTGAATTAGATTCTATCTTTAGATCCATTCATAATGGGATGCGCCGAAATAAAATGATGGCTTCGATTAGTTGCGAATCGGTCACAAACAGGATGAACTGTGATACCTATCAGATATATTGCAACGAAAATGCTAGTAGGTTAATTGCATGTTTCAAATATGTTTGAGTATCAATAAATTGAGTCGCATTGTTAAAGAATTCAAATTATCTCTAGTCGAATGCGCAGTTGGCAACATCAGAAATAGTTTGCAGTTGAATCTCACTGACCTGCGCTGTAGCAGTATCGATTGTCGATATCGATAAGATACTTGTGACGTCAGCCCTTGTTTTAAGTCACGTGGAAAAATTTGAATATATCCTTATTTTATTTTGCAAATATCTTTTTTTGGTCGTCAGTAAAATCATGTTTTTTGTTTCCCACTGCTTCTTGATATGGTTTTCTTTACGCTATGTATACTCCCGAGGCGATTTCACGACCTCTGCAAGTACCCTATTGGTTGTAAAATGTGATCGAAAGAATATCGCTATTCTTGAAAGTATAATATTACACCAAAAAACATATATTTCAAACATATCTAGTTTTAAAATAGGTGGTGTTGAAGTTTAACAATACTTCAGTCGCACTGACAATTACAATGAAGGTTATCTCGAAAACGGTTACCTCCAGCTACTTAAACAAAGTATACCAATTCACGTAAAACATATTTGGAAAGGTTTTTATATTTACATTGATGCACCAAACTGGAAAAAAAGTTTTGATAATTTAAATGTGTTCAGTGTGCCATAGGTGGCGCCCTCTATATATTCATGAAAAACCGTTGTTGAATTTGGATTTCTCGCCTTAAAAACCCCCCGATACGTAATGTTACATCGTTGTGCCATTTTATTGCGGAATAATTGAGATAAAACGAAAACAAAAGTAAAACTTTGATAACATGTATCTTAAAAATTAAGCATTTTAAGACTTTATGTTCCTATGTCAATGTTCAGTATCCGGACACCCTGTATTATATAATCTTTCCATTTATCACAAAAAAATACTAATTTATTTGTTAATTCTGAACCCCAATCTGCTGCTCTGGACTGCCTACAGACCCCGTTTTGGCTGGTCCAATAACCATATTCGAATTTTATATTTACCAATCCGACGTTGTTGTCTTCCAATTTTCGTCTTTCGGCATAAACTCAATAACCATCAAACCATCCCCTTTTTTAATTAAAACTTCTGGAGGTTTCCATAAACGGGTTTTCTGTATTTACACGTCGAGCGTCTGCGTCGATGTTCAAACGATTTTAATTAATGCAGATGAAAAAGAGGGAAGTGGAGAGCTATCCGTGATCTGCAGCTGATTATCACCGACGAATCTCCACACCGTGTTGAGATAGGATGAATTCATCCTGAAGAGATTCCGAAAGTCGAAGCTATACCATACTACAGTATATTCAATCCCAAGATAGACTGAACATAAACAGTTGCATGTTGCATGCAGCATTAGCGTGGTTACTGTCCGCTGCCATCTGCGAACGAGCCAGCTATAGTCCAATGCAATTATGGAATTGTATATTACTATTTAAAAGAGTTGCCCTTTTAACGCATTGCAACTTAAAAGTAGCCAGTTGCCAGTTTGAAATGATCATTTAGGTAATGAACACTCGACATTGCATATTTGGATCTGATTTCCAGTTAGTCTTGGGGGCTTTTACTTGCCGGATTATAACATACAATTCACACATAGTATACTGGACTATTAGGGACCCTAACGACATGAGCCGATCACGCACGCGGGCTTGTTTTCATTTGGTCTAGCTTGGCTGTGAATACAGTATAAAGGCTGCAATACACTAATTTACTAAACGACTCCGGTATATAAGTTTTTAAAAAGGTTTATTTGTCAAATACAACGGTGATACCTGTGTGTGAGGATATGCTATGAAAGTTAATAACAGACTGAAAAATCATCATCATAGTCACAATGTCTTAACAGACATGTTGTGAACTCGTAAAATGCATTAAGTCAGAGCTAGAGTATATTGCCGACACGAATATTATCAATAGTTTTGACAACTGTAGCTCGGCATCGTTCGCGATATACTGTCAGTTCAGTGGCGCTCTTGATACTCATATCCAGCAACTGTTTCGTCGTATCCACCCAGCGTGACACGGGAACGGCCACGGCGCCGCCCACTCGGGGCGTGACTCTGAACTACAAGTTTCTCCATATTATCGCTTCTGTGTATATGTCCGAAGAATGTAAGCATTCTCGTCGGCACAATTGGATTATCGAGCTCATCCAGTTCGATGGGCGGTATAAGGAGCTCTCTTTTTAACGGTCCACGTTTCCGAGGCATACAGAAACATGGAGAACACAAGAGACTAAACCAGCGACATTTTGGTAGCTTTAGTGATTTTATGGTCACGTCATATTTTAGTAAGCTTTGTCATGGCCACACGTGCCTGTTGAATGCGCCGTCGGATCTCATTTTCACAGCTACCCGAATCGTCGATCAAAGAACTGAGGTACACAAAACTTTGAACTACTTCACAATGGCCTATTGACTTTATTTCTCGATGATTATCATGTTCTCTATCTACGATCATAACCTTGGTCTTATTGTAGTTAATGCCAAGATCATACGCTGCACGGTGTTGTTCTAAGACGTTTAATTGAGCTACTAGTTCTTCCTGAGAAGCAGCAATAATGGTTGTGTCGTCAGCAAATCTTAGGTTGGATATTTTGCTTCCGCCAAATAGTTATACCGCCATTCCAGTTGTCTAATACCTGATGTCTCATTACAAATTCAGAGTAAACGTTAAATAATATCAGAGATAATACACATCCCTGACGAAAGCCTTTTCTGGTTGCAGTTTGAACAGACAGGTTACCATCAATTCTTACACGAGCCAAATTAGACTTAAAGAGTTGCTGTATGAGAAACACGAGGTGATAAGGAGATGAGGATTTCCCACAGTTTAGACCACTTTACGCTATCAAACGCCTTAGAATAGTCCACAAAGCAGATAAAAACTGGAAAATAATGCTCTCTGCCTTTTTCAATAATATGTCTTAAGTTTAAGATCTGTTCACGCGTACCGCGTCCTTTCACGAAACCTGAGAAATTTGCCAGCCAATAAAAATTTCTAAAACGAGATTGCAAAATATACAGTAGAACCTTACTTGCATGAGAGATTAACGAAGGTAGGCGATAATTGTCTGGATTTGTTGTATATTTACTAATGAATCCCATATTATTTAAATTGAAAATTCTCCTACACTGCTATGGGGAAACAACCTCTAGAATTCAAGAACTTCTACGACATCAATGTCTTGCCAGCTTTGGCTGCGGGCGTTAAAAGTAAAACTTTTCAACCCTCGCCTGTTCCTAACAAGCTTTCTCCCCGGTTCTATGAGATAGCTCTTATCAGATACCAGAGATAATTCTGAGGCGTAGGCAAGAAATGAGGAGGGGAAAGTCCTCGGTGGTGGTGGTGGAAATTCAATATTCTTAATGAAAGGATTCTCGCTCGGCAGACTAGACAGGGTCACAATACAGTCCCAGTTAATTTATCAGTACATTCCGATCTCTATCCAGACTCGTAAAGCCGGGCATCTGGATCGTGTCCCTGGATTCAATTTGATTCAAAGGGTCCTGCACAATAATCTGGGTTGAAAAACACGTTTTCATTAGTTCTGTCTGTACCATAACATCACCAAAGCTCCCAGTCCCTTGTGTTCTCCATATTTTTGTATGCCTCGGAAACTTGGACTGTTAAAAAGGCAGATCGAGCTCGCATAGATGCTTTTGAAATGTGGACGTGGAGGAGAATGCTGAGAGTTCCTTATTCCGCCCATGGAACTAACGTTTCGATACTGGATGAGCTCAGCAACCCAATGAGACCATCCTCCATTGTGTCGACGAGAATGCTTACATTCTTCGGACATATTCACAGAAGCGATAATATGGAGAAACTAGTAGTTCAGGGTCACACCCCGAGTGGGCGGCGCCGTGGCCGTTCCCTACACGCTGGGTGGATACGACGAAACAGCTGCTGGATATGAGTATCAAGAGCGCCACTGAACTGACAGTAAATGGCGAACGATGGCGAGCTACAGTTTTCAAAATTATTGATAATATTTGTCTCGGCAATAGTCTAGCTCCGAGTTAATGCATTTCACGAGTTTTCATCATCATCATAGTCACAATGTCTTAACAGAGACGTTGTGAACTCGTAAAATGCATTAAGTCGGAGCTAGAGTATTGCCGACACGAATATTAATAGTTTTGAGAACTGTAGCTCGCCATCGTTCGCGATTTACTGTCAGCTCAGTGGCGCTCTTGATACTCATATCCAGCAACTGTTTCGTCGTATCCACCCAGCGTGTAGGGGAACGGCCACGGCGCCGCCCACTCGGGGCATGACCCTGAACTACAAGTTTCTCCATATTATCGCTTCTGTGAATATGCCCGAAGAACGTAAGTATTCTCGTCGACACAATGGAAGATAATCTCTTCGGAGTATCAAGCTCATTCAGTACGGAAACGTTAGTTCGATGGGCGGTATAAGTAACTCTTAGCATTCTCCTCCACGTCCACATTTCAAAAGCATCTATGCGAACTCGATCTGCCTTTTTAACAGTCCAGGTTTCCGAGGCATACAAAAATATGGAGAATGCAAGAGACCGAACTAGTGACATTTTGGTAGCTTTAGTGATGTTATGGTCACGCCAGATTTTAGTAAGCTTTGTCATGGCCACACGTGCCTGTTCACATAGTTAACATTTTAAAGGAACATTTTATTTTATTTTTTTAGAACAGATCAACTGGAGATCTCCTGGCTTACATCACACATGTGTGGAGCAAACTCATCCAGTCATTTGGCGAGGCTCACGTCGTTGCTCTCGATATTTCAAAGGCATTTGATCAACTGTGGCATGCAGCTCTTCTAAACAAGCTCCCGTCTTATGGGCTCCCTGTTAAGCTCTGCGGTTGGCTCGCAGACTTCCTCTCAGGTCAGAAAATCTCTGTCGTGGTAGACGGCTTTTCCTCTTCTTTCCATAGCATCAGTGCCGGGGTTCCGCAGGGATCGGTATTGGCTCCGACATTGTTTCTGCTTCATGTTAATGATTTACTCTCTAGCACTACAAACCCAATCCACAGTTTTGCGGATGACAGTACGCTGCATGCAGGCATCATAAGCAATAGTCCGATCTCTGTGGTCGAGCTGGAACGCAGAAGACTGGCAGTGGCAGCTTCACTTTAAAAGGATCTCGATACCATTACCGCTTGGGGGCTTAAGAATATGGTTAAATTTAATGCCTCCATAGTACGCTATCAAACAAGAAGTGCCCAAGCCAACACCAGGTTCTAATGAACAACCAGGCTCTTTGACAAGGAGTCACTCATTCAAGAAACATTACAGAAAATCTGATCTGGCACGAACACGTCGCGTCAATTGCAACAGCTGCTGGTAAAAAGCTTGGGTACTTATTTAGATCCAGAAAGTATTTCTCACCATGTAACCTCCTCACGCTATATAAAGCCCAGATAAGATCTTGCCTGGAGTATTGCTCTCATGTCTGGGTACCCAGAAAGTATTTCTCACCATGTAACCTCCTCACGCTATATAAAGCCCAGATAAGATCTTGCCTGGAGTATTGCTCTCATATCTGGGGAGCTGCTGCCCCTACTACCCTGTCTATACTAGATGCCGTCCAGAGAAGGGCAATTCGACTAATTGGCGATCCGGCCTTAACGCGCCACCTTCAGTCACTTTCTCACCGGCGTGTTGTTGGTGACCTCTCACTCTTCTACCGATATTCCAACGGAATCAGCTCCTCTGAGCTATCCTCTATCGTTCCGCCGCTCACTGCTCCTATCAGATGTACCCGTGTGACCGCTGCATCTCATCCCAAGACGGTCGTTCTTCATACATCAAGAACTGAGCGGTACAACCGCACATTTATTCCCAGGGTGTCCAAGGCTTGGAATGGACTGCGGGTATTGGCCCATTCAAATCTCGCGTTAACAAACTTCCCCTAACATAACCCTTTCACAGCAGCCGTGGTACTCTGGTATTTAGGCTCTGCCTGCGCGATCTGCTCAGTTATAAAAAAAACAGTTAAATAAAAGCTTTTTTTAAAATGTTTTTTGTTTTAATTTATTAAAAGTATAGTTGGGGCAAACCTACGCCCATCCCTAGTCGCAATCACAACCAGCTCGTTTGTTGGCTTCGATCGAAACCCGGGTTTCATAAATATCAAAATGAAACATTCTATTAATGTGTCTGTCTATTGGAAATTGGAAATATTAGGGAACCGCGCTGATTGAAAATCCGTTAATGACATCCCACGTTAAAAAACCGCATTAATTTCTGCGCGCAAATAAATAGATTTTGCTGATAAATATATATGCGTATATGCACCATGCGTCGCATATATGCAGTTTGTGCATACACAGAACTGATTGCGAAAGGACACATTTCAATATTTGTGTTCGGGCTTTGGCAGGACTGAGTAAATATTTTTCCAAAACTCGCTATAGCATAACAACTGAAACTTTAATCATGGGCAGTGGTGTGACTAGTGAAATAGAACTTCTAGGAATATAATTATGGTTTATGTTATGGTAAAAAACGATAAGTTTTTCAACCATACAGACAGAGAGGTTTCTGTTCGTCTGTTCTCACAAAAAAATAAGTACGCGACAATTGTGTGTTGTAGCTACAATTTGCATTTAATTATCGTAAAGTCATTGTGAGGAGCTGCTTTAATCCGTAATCGGGCCAGGAGTGAGAAGACGTCCAGATGCCGAGAACCACCGTAGTTTTATCGACGACAGAAATCACTGAAAACGCGTGATTGACAGCAACAAGGAGGAACACAACCAAAAAATTATGAACAAACTCCTAGCTCTCATGTCCTAGTTCATCCAGAACGTTTTGGTCTGTGGCTTTTCCTATTCGTCAATATCACCCTTGGCCACAGAGGACAAGTCCATCGCTTCTATACCCCTAAAGAAAAAAGCAGACATCTTAGGAAAGCTTTTCGCAGCCAATTCTACTGTGAAAATCATCCTCCAAAAACTAAACACGAAGTAAGCTACTGGTGCTGGTCAAATTCCAGCCATTGTCCTCAAACGCTGTGGCGCTGAGCTTGCACCTATTCCAAGCGAGCTCCTCAAACTATCGTATCAGCGTGTTTCCCGTTTCCTAAAAGGCAAAAAACGACCCTATCAATTATAGACCTGTGGCTCTTCTCAGCATAGTGTCTAAGCTTATGGAGGCTGTCATTAACACACAGCTCCTGAAGTACCTGGACACTTGTAGAACAGAACAATTGAAAATCATGGCAAATCCCGTGTTGTTCCACTTAACATATCGCAAGCCTTCGATAGAGTGTAGCATGACGGACTTCTGGCTTATGGACTACCATCTGGCCTGCGCCAGTGGCTGAATAGCCTTTTGAACGACCGATCTCTGTTTGTTGTAGTCGAGGGCTGTTCATCAGACATCGTTTCAATAAACGCAGGTGTTTTTTTCCAGGAGCTGTCCAACCTTACTGTCCCCGTCAATACTTAAGCCTTAAGGCCTATTGTATTATTGCTCCTCTCATTTACAGTATCCACTCCAGCAATCTGGATCCCTTGATGCAGTTTTCCTACTGGTCCTGGTGCTGAGCTGTACTCCATTGGTTCTAGCTTAGTCTTCCCAAAGAGCTGTTGTCTCTTGTGATCTAGCGCTTCGCACTCACAGAGCACATGTAGGGCTGACTCAGTTCCTCTTCCACATAATCTGCAGTTGAGGTCTCCATTGTAGAGTCCCACTTTAAGCAGGTGTTCCTTCAGGCCACAATATCCCGTGAGGAGACCCGTCGTTATTCGGAGCTGATTCCTACTCAAGGAGAGCAGTGTTTCAGCTGTTTTCCTGCATGGAGCTTTAATGAATGTTTTTCCATGAACACATCCTAGCAACAAGTTCCACTGCTCCTTGTGCTGACGTTTCATCCATTCTCCGACCTGGTGTCCGATTGTGCATTTAGGCACCCCCAGGGCGGGTTCTGCTCAAATGTATAGAGCAGACGAGCCTAGTCTTACTAGCTCGTCCGCCTTTTCATTACCTCTTATACCTGAGTGTCCTGGCACCCACTCCAAAGTTACTTTGTTGTGTTCAGCCAGTCTTCCCATTTCTTGTAAACATTCCCAGACTATAGCAGACGTAACTTTGGGCGCTTCTAGTAAACGCCGGTGTTCCTCAGGGATCTGCCCTATCCCCTACACTATTTCTTCTGTACGTCAACGAGCTGCTGGAAATAACATCAAATCTAATCTACAGCTTCGCAGACGACAGTGCATTAGTATCGTGCATGGAACCAGGCAAGCAACTATCATCCCAGGAGACGGTACGTCGGCGACAGCAGCATGCCCCACAGATCAACGTAGATATCAAAACAATTGTCGAGTGGGGATTAGTAAATAAAGTACAGTTTAACGTACAAAAAATTCAGGCAACAACACTGACAAAGAAGTGTCACGGTGGCTTACCAACTGTGGAAGTGGAGGGTCACCCCATAGTCGAGTCATCTTCGGTCAAGCGTCAACCTTTTGGGGATCAACATCAACAATAACATGTCCTGGCACGACCACGTCGTCAGTATTGCTGAAACGGCATCCCAGAAGCTTGGAGTTTTGTTCCGCTGTAGGAAGCTGTATACATCAGAGCAACTACTGCTGCTCTACAAGGCACAGATTGGACCATCGTTGGAGTATTGCTCCCATGTGTGGGGGTGCGCTCAAAACACTCTAAAGCTTTCTGGACGCTATCCAGAAGAGGACAATTAGACCAATCGATATGCCTAACCTCATAAAGGACCTCCACAGCCTTGAACATGGAAGAAGGGTGGCTCACCTGTTTCTGTTTTATATAGATTCTATCACAGAAGATGTTCGAGTGAGCTCTTCCGGATAATAAATCTGAAGGCGGTCTGAACGTGGAACATTAGAGAGACCCTGCGAACTCATCCTAACCAGGTGGAGGTCCATACTCCCCGAACCAGCATATTCCAGTATTCCTTCTTTTGGAGAACTTCGAGCTGTGGAATGAGCTGCCGCGGAATTTGTTTCCCATCGGCTTCAACCTGCAGCGTTTCAAATCTAACATGCACAGACACTTATCCTCTTGCCGCGATTCTACAGTGCCTTTCAGGCTTTGCGTGAGGCTGACCATAAAGAAAATAATATAGGTGTTTCAGTTCGTTGTCGGGTTCCTCTGGTTCGCATACTTTTCTAGCTCGTTCTATCGAAATTCTAATAACTCCCTACTTTTGAGCTGGATGGTGGTTTGCTTCTTTATGCAAGTACCGGTCAGTATGCGTTGATCTTCTATATACCTTGTGTTTTAGTGCGGCTTCTTTTCTTATTAGAAGGAAGGGTAAGAGCTAGTTTATGTTTTTCTTCTACCTCAATGCGACACTGTACGTCTGTGAGCACTCTAGCGACGCTAAACTTTCCTGTAGCGCGTGTATATTATTAAAAAGGTGCTCGCAGCAGTAACAGCGGCAGGAAAAGCGACGCAGTGGTGGTAGCGGGGGCAAGAACACACAGAAAGCAGTTTGAAAGTTTCTCAATTAAAATGGCGGCGGTCGGTCGGTAGGGTTCAGCGGCGCGGTGGCGAACAAATATTTAACACGGTTTTCATTAAGCCGTCGATACCTGCAACCTGCGACTGCCAGCGACACAATTATTGGAAATTTCATTGGAAATACTGTCCATGTTGCAGCTGTCGATGTCGGGCGGAGAAAATTAGAATTGCTGTCCGCGGCGATCGGGTCATTTGCACACTCCGGTGCTCAGAATATTGCATTTGAAATAGTAGGGTCAGTGTCCAACGGGTTCGCTTCTATCTTGTCTTAGTCCAGATGCTACGAATAATAATAATAATAATAAAAAAAGAAAACAAATAAAATCACTCAGACAATTTTTCCACAGTAAACAAACAAAATTACATAAAGCAATAGTAAAAGCAGAGAAAAACTACACACCACTCGCCCTTTCTTGTCCAGACCACGCAGCAGACGCACACAACCACATACAAGCACAACAAGAAAAAATAAACGCCTGGTCCCAGAAGGCACTCCACGGCAAATATAGATACCGTGTTACACAAGACCACATTAATGAAAAGCAGTCATACACCTGGCTGCAGGATGGCCAGCTGTTTCCGGAAACGGAAGGTTTTATGCTTGCTATCCAGGACCAAGTGATTGCGACACGAAATTGCAAGAAGTACATAATTAAAGATCCATCCATCTCTGATGATAATTGCAGAAAATGCCACCAACTGGAGGAAACAATAGAACACATAACAAGTGGATGCAAAACTCTCGCTGGAACTGAGTATACAGCCAGACATAATTCTGCAGCCAAAGTCATACACCAACCACTAGCCACAACAAACAAGCTAATTGAAAACATATTTCCATATTATAACTACACACCGACCTCAGTAATCAAGAACAATCAATTCAAACTATATACTGGGACATTGAAATACATACAGACAAAACCATCCCAGCAAATAGGCCAGATACAATTTTCTAGTCAAAGACAGACAAAGTGACCTACTTAATAGATATTGCGATTCCCAATGATATGAACATTCAAAACACGCTGGGAAGATATCTAAGTATACCGATCTCGCCATAGAAATGAAACGACTATGGAAACAAAACAAAGTTGTCATTGTCTCCCTCATTATGTCGGTCCCAGGCCTTACTCCAAATACACTTACGTCATACCTGCAATAATTAGGCCTGGATGGAATATTACATAAAACCTTCCAAAAGCCTGTCCTTCCTGAATTCAGAATAATAATAGGTCAGGTGTTGAATTGGCACAGCCCGTCAATACCGCAAGCATGCGAGAAAAAATAAGACATGCAAAATAATAATAATACTAGACAAACTAATAGAAAACACAGATCCATACTACAATTAGACTCCGACATCAGTACTCGAGAACGATCAATACAAACTATACTGGGATGTTGAAATACATACAGACAAGTCTATCCCAGCCAATAGACCAGATATAGTTTTCCAGTCAAAGGCCACCAAAATTACCTGTTTGATAGATATTGCCATTCCCAATGATGTGAATATCCAAAACACCTACGCTGGGAAGATATCTAAATACACGGACCTTGCCATGGAAATAAAACGACTTTGGAAACAAAACAAAGTCACAATAAAATTGCCCCCCTCATTATGTCGGTGTCAGGCCTTACACTAAACACGTTTACGCAACACCTTCAACAGTTGGGCCTGGACGAAAAGTTACACAAAGTATTCAAAAAATCTGTCATCCTGAAGACCTGTAGTATTGTGAGATCCTTCCTAAATTCCGATCAATTATAATCCGGGTATTGATTTGGCACAGCCCGGAGCCCGTCAACACTTGTTGCTACCGCAATTATGCGAGAGGAACTTAGAAAGTTAGATAATAAGGCTTACCATAGATAGAAAATAAGGGGGCAGAGGAATTATAGACATACACTCACTTCACGCAAGGCAAATAAAAACGTTCAGAGATTTTTTCCAAAGCAACCCGACAAATTTACATAGGTCAATATAGTATAAGCGGCAAAAACTATACTTCACTCACCCTATCCCGCCCAGATCACGCAGCAGACGCACACAATCACATTGAATTACAACAAGAGAAGATAAACACCTGGTCACAAAAAGCACTCCATGGTAAACACAGATACCGTGTTACACAAGAGCACATTAATAAAGAACAGTCACATATTGGCTGCAGCACGGCCAGCTCTTTTCAGAGACCGGAGGTCGTGCTATCCAGGACCAAGTGATTGCGACAAGGAGCTACATTAAATACATAATTAAAGATATATTCATAACCGACGACAATTGCAGAAAGTGCCAAGAAACAATAAACCAGATAACAAGCGCATGCAAAACTCTCGCTGGAGTATACAGCTAGACATAACTCTGCAGCCGAAGTCATACACCAAGCACTAGCCACAACAAGCAATCTAATAGAAAACACAGATACGTATTACAACTTCACACCGACATTAGTACTCGAAAACAGTGAATACAAACTATACTGGGACACTTACAAAGAAGTCTCACGTCGACTTACCAACTGTGGAAATGGAAGGTCATCCCATAGTCGAATCACCTTCCGTCAAACTTTTGGGGATCAACATCAACAAAAACATATCTTGGCACGACCACGTCGTCAGTATTGCTAAAACGGCATGCCAGAAGCTTGGAGTTTAGTTCCGCTGTAGAAGCTGTATACACCAGAGCAACTACTGCTGCTCTACGAGGCACAGATCCGACCATCGCTGGAGTGTTGCTCCAATGTGTGGGGATGCACTCAAAAGCACTCTCCAAAGCTTCTGAACACTATCCAGAATAGAACATTTAGATTTTAGATTAATAGATACGCCTAACCTCACAAAGGACCTCCACAGCCTGAAACATCGAAGAAGGCTGGCCGACCTATCCCTGTTTTACATATTCTATCACGGAAAATATTCCAGTGAGCTCTCCCAGATAATAAAACCAAAGGTTGCCCGAACCAGGAACACCAGAGAGGACCTGCGAGGTTCCTACTCCCCGAACTAGTCTCCTTCAGGTTTTTTTTTTTGAGAACTTCGGCGCTGTGGAATCAGCTGTCGGGGAATTTGTTTCTCGACGGCTACAATCTGCAGCGTTTCAAATCTAAATCTGTGACCTGTGACTCTTGTCACACCTGCGTCTCCGTAGTCACGACTATCTTAGGTGTATTTTGAATTTCGTGTTTGTTCAATTTAACAAAGTTTGATTTTGGTCTGTACGAAACATTTGTTTTGTGTTTAAATTAAAAACGTCTCGATATCTAAAACTAAGAACGTGTGGCTAGAGTTCGTTTTAGCGAAACCCGAAACGGGCGTTGAGATTGGTGTCAATCGACGCGGATTGACGCCCTGAGTCGAACGACATCACTCCTAGACTGAGGAAACGCCCCGGTAAAATTTTATAACACTTTAAAGTTTCAGTACCTAACCTCACTTCTGCAAAACAGTCAACTTATCGAGGTCAAATTCGGTTTAATCGGTCGTCAAGTAAATGTTAATCGATTCTGCTTGATGTCCTGAGTCGAATTAGGCCTCTCCAAGGCTGAGGAAACGCTCCGATGAAAATCTGCGCACCTTTAAAATTTCAAACCTAACCTCAAAATTACTTCGATATTTCGATGATTTTTCATGAAATATGTGGTCAAACTATATATCATGTGAAAGCACTAGATGAGTACAACACAACGCCACCAGTCGCAACATCCTAAAATGGAAAATAAAAAAGTTATGATACTTTAAATGTTTAATGTGAAAGCTATTGAGGAAATATGAATAACCGAAAACCAGGTTAGTTTATGTTGAATTAGGTTTGTGGAAACGTATAACGGGGGGCCTGGGGGGGCTGGCCCCCCCAGACGTCACTGTCTTTGCATATTTTGAATAGTCTAAGCAACACAGGTTTCCCAAGTTCGGTCTCACCTGTTCGGTTTTTTCCATAGCATGCGGGGGAGGACCCAGAGGAACCTATTTTGATTAATTTTCAATTGAGAATCAAAATAAACGGTTGTACAGTCTAGATTTGGTACAATTTAAGTCAAGATATCAGGTTGAGTCGCTAAACACACCTTTTTACCTCAACCGATTTGCTTACTTTATATTAGGTAAGCTATTGGAATTTGTGAATTTCAAAGTACCGTAGACTTTCACCAAAACGTTCTCTTGCGCTGTTTATGGTCTAGTTCGTCTCAGGACTTCAATCCGAGTCGATTAGAACCCATTTCAGCTTCAATAATTGAACCAGTTTGGTTAAGTTAGGTTAGGTTTGGAATCTTTAAAGTGCCGTGGTTTTTCACCGGAGCGTTTCCTCAGTCTGGGAGTGGTCTCGTTCGACTCAGGGCGTCAATCCGCGTCGATTGACACCAATCTCAACGCCCGTTTCGGATTTCGCTAAAACGAACCCTTACCACGTGTCCAATATGGGACTTTTTTACGCCCCTATATGCTGAAGTTAGTTTTTTTATGTATTTTTAATTTGTTTGGAATACCTAGCTATTGTCAGTCGTTACGCAAAAATGTTTTTTTTTAGAATAAATCTTTGAAACAGCTATTTTGCTCTAAATATATTGTAACATACTGTATACTGTATATTATGGTATTAGTGTATTGTGTTAGTTGTCATGTGTAATGTAAAGTCAAGGTGTTAGGTTAGGTCTTTGACATGTCATCGACGTCATCAAATCATCTGGAATTTTCGGGACTGACGGATGGACGTTCTAGAATGTCATCTGAATGTCTCGAATTCTCTAGATGGTTCGATGAAGTGTATACGAGTAGCGTGGCGGGAGTATAATAGTTGAATAGTCGTCTTGAGTTGTAGTTGAGAGAGGTTAAGTTGAGATAAGTGTTTCTGTATTGGGTAGTGAAGTAAAAACGTGAAAAGTTCGTCCTGTTTGACTCCTGGTGTGAAGAGAAAGAGGTCGTCGTTACCTGGCACCTGGGTAAATAACTAACACGTAAATGTATAGAGATATGGTTCGAAGTACATTGAAGATAAGCATATCGTATTTGGTGTGCGTATAAAATTGGCGCCGCCGACGCCACTGGTTTTAACTCCGTTAATTGGTTGTCGTTAGCTGGGCCCGTTGCACTCCGGCGGCGCTAGACTCTCCGGAGTCCCGGAGTCCCCGGCGACGCTCCGGTAAAAAGCTTTTTGCTGTTACGTCTACGATACTTCTATTAACGAAGTTGCTCTCGAAGCGGGCAACCATTTTTGCAGGTAGCTCGACGCTATTTTCTGTAACCGCAACGTTTTGTACGATGCCTCCTACGCGGTTACTCTAATGGCGCGTTGGAAAGTTTTTTTTTTAATTTAATGTATGGCATTTTGTAAAAGGGATTTTCAACAAATCCAGACAATAATCGCGTACTTTCGTTAATCTCTCATGCAAGAAAGGTTCTACTATATATTTTACAATCTCGTTTGGAGGGTTTTATTGGCTGGCAATTTTCTCAGGCGCAGGCAGGTTTCGTAAAGGGACGCGGTACGCGTGAACAGATCTTAAACTCAAGACAAATGATCGAAAAAGCCAGAGAGCATTCTTTTCCAGTTTTTATCTGCTTTGTGGACCATTCTAAGGCGTTTGATCACGTAAAATGGCCTAAACTGTGGGAAATTCTCATCTCTATGGGAGTTCCTTATCACCTAGTGTTTCTCATACAGCAACTCTATGAGTCTAATTCAGCTTGTGTAAGGACTGATGTTAACCTGTCTGGTCAGACTGCAACCAGAAAAGGAATTCGTCAGGGATGTGTGTGTGGAGAATTTGTGATAATACAGGTATTGGATAACTGGAATGGCGGTATAACTATTGGCGGAAGCAAAATATCCAACTTGGCTAACGATACAACCCTTATTGCTGCTTCTCAGGAAGAACTAGTAGTTCTATTAAACATCCTAGAACAACATAGTCCAGCGTATGGTCTTGATATTAACTACAACAAGACCAAGGTTATGATTGTAGATAGAGAGCAGGATAATCATCGAACAATAAAATCAGTAGGCTGTTGTGAAGTAGTTCAAAGTTTTATGTACCTCGCTTCTTTGATCGATAACTCGGGTAGCTGTGAAAATGAGATTCGACGGCGCATTCAACAGGCACGTGTGGCCATGACAAAGCTTACTAAAATATGGCGTGACCAAACATCACTAAAGCTACAAAAATGTCGCTGGTTTAGTCTCTTGAGTTCTCCATATTCTTGTATGCCTCGGAAAATTGGACTGTTAAAAAGGCAGATCGAGCTCGCACGGATGCTTTTGAAATGTGGACGTGGAGGAGAATGCTGAAAGTGTCTTATACCGCCCATCGAACTAACGTTTCCATACTGGATGAGGTCGGTAATCCAAAGAGACTATCGTCCATTGTGTCGACGTGAATGCTTACATTCTCCGGACATATACACAGAAGCGATAATATGAAGAAACTTGTAGTTCAGGGTCATGCACCGAGTGGGCGGCGTCGTGGCCGTTCCCCTACACGCTGGGTGGATACGACGAAACAGTTGCTGGATATGAGTATCAAGAGCGCCACTAAACTGAGAGTAAATCGCGAACGATGGCGAGCCTCAGTTCTTAAAACTATTGATAATAATCGTGTCGGCAATACTTTAGCTCCGACTTAATACATTTTTCGAGCTCACAACATGTTTGTTAAGACACTGTGATTATGATGATGATGGTATTTTTCATAACATAGTCCAGAAATGTACCGTAACCGCAAAAGAAACAACTAAATATAGAGGGAGTAAACAACCTCCGTCATAGCGAAGGCCAACACTTGAAAAAGTCATGGCCAATCTTTACATGGAATGGTTCGAATCAACTGCCATTGAAAGCTCAAACGTCAAACCAAAGTTATGGCCACAGATCACAGAAACAAAGTCAAGGATTTTTGTGATCTGTGGTTATGGTTTTGCTATGTGGCTGACTCGTTTATAATCTGGAACTGTGGAGACGAATCAGTGGAAACGTTTTTTTCGCATCTCAACAACATGAAACGATCCATAATATTCACAAAAGAAGAAAAGACCAACAACAACCTTCCTTTTCTAGATGTCTTGGTGATGAGAAGAAATATTCAAATAGAAACCAAAGTGTATATGAAAAAAACGCCACATAGGACAGTACCTGTATTATGCCTCAAACTATCCAACATCAGAGAAGAAAGGAGTTATTTGAACATTGGTCGATCTAGCCAAGAATGTTTGTAGTATACAATAGGAACAGGAAGAAGAACTACAGCATCCCAGAAGCTTGGAGTTTTGTTCGGCTGTAGGAAACTGTATATACCAGAGCAACTACTACCTCTCTATAAGACACAGATCCAACCATGTGAGGGGATACGCTCCGACGCCCTCTCTAAAGCTTCTGGATACTATCCAGAGGAGAGCAATTAGATTAATCGATTCGTCTAACCTCACAAAGGACCTCCACAGCCTGGAGCATTGAATAATGGTGGCTAACCTATCTCTGTTTTACAGATTCTATCATGAAGGATGAGCTCTCCCAAATAATAACACCGAATGCCGTCCGAATGAGGAACGCTAGAGAGGCTCTACCAGCTCATCCTTACCAGGTCTCCTCTAGCATTCCTTCTTTTGGAGAACTTCGACGCTGTGGAATGAGCTGCCAGGGAATTTGTTTCCCGACGGCTATAACATGCAGCGTTCCAAATCTAACGCGCTCTCTACAGCGCGATAAACTTTCAGCCTTTGCGGGCGGCTGACCATAAAAAAGGACCTTTTGAAGCGTCTACCTTATCTACAAACTTCAAACCACAATGTTTCATATTTTTTTCCTATTGTAAATAAGGCATCGACTACGAAAAATAATTCATTTCATCAAACCAACAAAATAACAACAAAACAGCAACTCAATTTTCCCAACCTTTTGGCAACAAAACCAAAACATTCAGGCAAATATTTTGCTTTCTTTCAGCAATTTTTCATTTTCACGTGGCCGGTCGGCCATGTCTTAACAGACATGTTGTGAACTCGTAAAATGCATTAAGTATGAGCTAGAGTATTGCCGACGCGAATATTATCAATAGTTTTGAGAACTGTAGCTCGCCATCGTTCGCGATTTACAGTCAGTTTAGTGGCGCTCTTGATACTCATATGCAGCAACTGTTTCGTCGTATCCACCCAGCGTGCAGGGGGACGGCCACGGCGCCGCCCACTCGGGGCATGACGCTGAACTACAAGTTTCTCCATATTATCGCTTCTCTGTGTATGTGTCCGAAGAATGTAAGCATTCTCGTCGACACAATGGAGGATAGTCTCTTTGGATTACCGAGCTCATCCAGTATGGAAACGTTAGTTCGATAGGCGGTATAAGGAACTCTCAGCATTCTCTTCCACGTCCACATTTCAAAAGCATCTATGCGAGCTCGATCTGCCTCTTTAACAGTCCAAGTTTCCGAGGCACCCAAAAATATGGAGAACACAAGGACTGCACCAGCGACATTTTTGTAGCTTTAGTGATGTTATGGTTACGCCATATTTTAGTAAGCTTTGTCATGGCCACACGTGCCTGTTGAATGCGCCGTCGTATCTCATTTTCACAGCTACCCGAATTGTCGATCAAAGAACCGAGGTATACAAAACTTTGAACTACTTCACAACGGCCTATTGACTTTATTTCTCGACGATTATCATGCTCTCTATCTACGATCAGAACCTTGGTCTTGTTGTAGTTAATACCAAGACCATACGCTGCACTATGTTGTTCTAGCATGTTTAATAGAGCTACTAGTTCTTCCTGAGAAGCTGCAATAAGGGTTGTATCGTCAGCAAATCTTAAGTTGGATATTTTGCTTCCACCAATAGTTACACCGCCGTTCCAGTTATCTAATACCCATTCAGAGTAAATATTAAACAACATCGGAGTTAATACACATCCCTGACGAACTCCTTTTCTGGTTGCAGTTTGACTAGACAGGTTACTATCAATTCTTACACGAGCTGAATTAGACTGGACACTCTATTGGTCTGATAATGTGTACGGGCTCAACTAGAGCAAGATAAAATAGATCCCTGGTTCTGTTTGGCTGGTTGATGTGGGCTACGGACTATGTTGTGTGAAAAAATAAAATAGAGTGTTGAAAATACGTGCAAATTAATTGAACTTTATACAGAAGTTAGGTTCTTATGTAATCTGATTATAAAATCGCTATAAAAGGGCAGACGTCGTAAAGCAATTAAGAATATTTTGTGATGCTTGTTCCGAGGGTCAGATGATTTGTATTATAACCAATGTTTTGATCTTCGTTATTCTTCAGCCACATGATATTTTACTTCCTACACCGATAGGTGAGGGGAGTATTGTGATCGCGAAAATTTTCAATTTTGAGATAATACGCTTTTCGAGCGTTTTATCATGTCTACATAACGAAAATCAACGTCACTCATTTCCGTCGGTCTGTCTGTCTGTCTGTCTGTCTGTCGGTCTGTCTATCTGTCGCTTTTTTCTAGCCTCGTAATCTCAGCAACCGCTGCATGGATTGTGATGAAATTTGGGCAGCGATATGCTGTGGGGTTGTAGTAGGTAATGTTCCTACAATTTTGAAAATCGGTGCATGAGCGGCGGAGTAATTAGCAAAAAACAAATAAAATTATATATTGCTCAAACTTCGCTTTTAGGCATCATTTTTTACTTTTTTTGGGTGGGGTGAAATTTGGGTGGTTGGGGGGTGGGGGGTTATAAAATTGAAAAATTTGTTGCTTTTATAATAGTCTGTCCACTGACCTATGAAGGAAGACCTGGCGACATAAATAACTTGTTTAGGTCCATCCGAACATTGCCTTGCCTATTATAGAGACCAAAGGAAATAGAATTTTTTCTGGTGTACACATACGAAAGTATGTGCTTTAGATCGTTCTATATTGTGTAACGAGGAAACTGCTGAATTGATTGTAATGAAATTTTGACACAGTATTACTACCGCGGCGAGGATGGAAAACGCGTATGTTTGTTAAAAATCGTGTCAGTGGCAGCGTAGCAATAATCAAAAAACTAAAATTATGAAAACAACTCAAACTTCGTTTTTAGATGTCTTAGGGGTTCCTGATCATTTCCCACCTTTAGGGGGGGCTGGCAATTATTTGGTTGTAAGAGATCTCAGACTAAAGCTTCATGCTATGGGAAAATAAAAACTGGTATCACCGTAGTGTGTGAGAAGTTAACCAACTTGACTTCATTTTTGTGATGGACTTGAACACACGAGTGTGGCAGGCACGTGAACGAGTAGAAAAGTGTATGATGATGGATAGATGAAATATATTGTGAAGGCCGCTTGCGTTCTGTCAGATCGAAGACAATTATCCAAACCGCTGGAGCCTGAAGGGGGACTTCATTAACTCGCTCTCGCTAGCTACCACCACTCGCTCCAACGTTTATGGCTTGCCTATCAAGGGACGACGCCATTACGAAAAACGTGGTACAGCGTCACAACAGAGCATCATGTTGGAGGTCGAGCATTTTAATGGAAATTGGTAATTCAACAATCAATGGTGTTATGGCTAATGACCGAAAGATTTTTCGTCATCAAAAAGGAGCATCTCAGGTAAATCATGATTAATGTGCTTTTCATGGATCCCGCCAGTGACGTATATTTTATGCGAAACTGAATCAAAACGTCTCTTGGAAAGTTGGAAAGAGGAAATTTCCCTGGAGAGTTCCGGTGAACAGAGAGAAGGCGCGGCCACCAAGCGTGGCTGAGTGCGAATAAACTTTTTTCGTTGCCTCTGCCTTCACGGTTTCGGTACATAACCCAAAAAATATTCGTATTATGCTTAAAGGGGCCTGGGTACATATATTTATACGTTTTTTTTAATGTATTTGTCATGTAAAAACACGGATTCCCACTTCCAACAGAACTCACTTGTTTTTCTAACTACATACACAGTATTCCAGAAGGTGATAGCTAAGACCTTAACGAATGACATGTCAGAGCAGTTTTTTCAAAAAAGTTTTTTAGTGCGCAATGCAAAATCATACATTCTTCAAATGTCTGTAACGATATCAAAACAAGGCCAATTAAGGGAAAAATGGATTCAAGTTGATTGACTCAGTACTTCCCACTTATAATGATTTCATTTTATTGTTTTCCCATTACATGAAGCTATAGTCTGAGATCCCCTTATAACCAAATCAAAAAAACGTATTGTACAACACAAAACTTTCGTAAATAGTTTCTTGCGTCTTCCTCTTTAGAAACTAGGATGCCACAGTTTTCATTCTGCATGCTTCAACTGAACGATGCAAAACAATCAGGAGCCTCTAAACCATCTAAAAGAGAAGTATGAGCTGTTTTCATATTTTTAGTTTTTTAATTATTGTTGCACCGCCACTGACACGATTTTTCAAACACTGGCGCGTTTTCCACTCTCGCCGCGATAGTCAATCCTTTGTCGATATTTCATAAAAATCAATTTAATAATTTTTGCTTTACGCAATATACATGGAACGAAATTAAGCAATACTCGTATATGTATACATCACAAAACTGTAAGCCCCTTGGTTTCTGGAATAGGCAAGGAAATGTTCGGATGGGCCTAAAAAAGGGTATTATGCCGCTAGGTTTTTCATTCACAGGTCAATGGACAGGCCATTATGAATACAACAAATTTTTCAGTTTTCCAACCCCTCATCCTCCAACCAGCCCAAATTCACCCCTACCCAAAAAAGTAGAAAATGATGAGGAACCCCTAAAACGCCTAAAAACAAAGTTTGAGGCTTTTTTATTTTTTTTATTTTTTTATTATTGCTGCGCCGCCACTGACACGATTTTTCCAATACTTACGCGTTTTCCATCCTCGCCGCGATAGTAATACTGTGAGAAAGTTTCATTAAAATCCATTCCATAACTTTTACGTTACTCAATACAGAACGATCTAAAGCAATATTCCTATGTATTTGTCAGAAAGTTCTAAGTCCCTTGGTTTCTGGAATAGGCAAGGCAATGTTCGGATGGGTCTAAGACAGGGTATTATGCCGCTAGGTCTTTCTTTTACAGGTCAGTGAATAGCCTGTTATGAGATTTACATCGATGAGAATACTTTTCCTTTCTCGTTTCCCAAATACGAAGATAAGCTTCTTTCATAGCTTATAAAACGTGGTCCGCTTAAAATTGGGCAAGTGATTATCATCATTCACCTCTTTCAGGACTTTGTCAATAGTCGGAAGTTAATTTCGGAAAAAGAACTGATGCACCTTTCTCCTAATCGCACTTTTATCGTCATGGTCAATAAGGTCAATGCAACGTTTGCGATTCTGATTAGTTAAAGGTGCAGCAAAAGAGTGTCTGGTTCTGTATTCTCGCACCACCTTATAGACACTCCGTTTGCAGATACCTATTTTGAGTGCAACCTCTTCCACAATGTCGTCAGCAGCAGTCGTTAATGATTTTTTCTGGGTTTCGTATTTATATACGTTTAATATTACCTCCTTAAGCCTCACGTCAAAATGGCTCTTTTTTGACCTCTTCCTTGGTCGACTCAAATCCTGACTTGTAGCCACATCCATGCAGTATCTGTGCTACTAAGCCTCTTCCTTGGTAGACTTAAATCCTGTCTTGTAGCCACATTCATCTGTAGTGTCTGTACTATTAGACATCCTTCAATATCTCCTTCAAGTTATCGGGGTATAACACAAACACCACTAATAGCTGTTAAAGCAACAATACAACACAGATAACACTAAAATTCGCACAACAACACGGCAGGTATGCGATGATAAAAGCACGATGTACGCTATCATTAACACGACGCGTCGTATGCAATGATAAACATACGGAGCAACTGAATAAAATACAACCCTGTACTCTGTTGAACGACCCAGACGGGCGGCAGAGCGGCAAGCCTCCAAGGTGTTTATTGCCTTTCGGCCAATCGCAATGAATGCCGCCTTACTGTGGCGGCGTGCGTGGTATCCTGTTTGTTTACAATCTTCTGCACCTTGGATTTGAATACGGTATACCACAGCTCCAAACACAAAGGAGCCCTGAAGAAGAAAATAAATGTCTTGAAACGTTGCCAAATTTGACCTGAGGTTGTGTTTCATTTTGACCCTAGCACCTAAAAATAACAAAATTACAACATTAACTACTTTTAAAAAAAATAATTAAAAGTATATAAAACAAACCAATTAACTCAAGTGTAGCTCAGACTTGATTAAATAAACTACCTTTAAAAGAAGATTTGTGAAATCGTTAACTTTCTGTATCACTAAATGCTACCGTTACATTCATACTCCACTTTATCTGATGCCTCTATTAGCTTTACAATGATTGTCTTGACCATGGCCAACTCTACTCACTAGGCCGGAGCATTGAAATATGGCAACACTGAATTGGGGGCCGAGCTTTTGTCATTAGTGTAATTCTTCCAGAGTAAAAAATAAGATTGGAAGGTGATTTTTAATGTGTTTCTAATTATTTACCTGCACAAACGAAATTATAAAGATAACAAGATGCCTGTAAAGTGTGTAGTACCAGGTTGCACTAGCAATTGTGCTTCCAATAAAGGACATAAACAGAAGTGGGTGAAAGGTATTCCTCGCAAGGGCTGGTTATATTTATAAGAATAAAGACAATAATTTACAAACATTTCCAAGGATAAGACCAATTTGACAGTTCTAATAGAACACATCTGGGCACACCTATGAAAGGATTTGATAGTGAGCAGAATCAAGACTAGCAAGAATAGCTTCAAAGTGACCTAATAGAGAAATTTTCTAGCTCAAGTGAAAATTTACAAAGTAAATTGAGTGTTCATTTAAGTGGAAGTGGAAGTGACAGCAGGAAACAGGTTGCGTTTATTTTTATTTTGTAGTGTTTGACTAGGATGAACCAGACATCAAACTATAAAACAATTTACGGTAACCGGACCACTATTTGACAGCTAAGCCATGTTGCCACATCTAAGGCTCCGGCCTAGTGTAGAGTCGGCCATGTCTTGACTGATGTACCCTCGGATGTACCTATAACCGATTTGCCCTTTTTGAACCCATCCCATCCTTCAAAATGCTTCCCAGACCGTCGCCGTCGTTCCTAAAATAATGTTGATGCGATTTTGTTCCTCTTCGAAAATGTAGCAGCACGAATCGCGAAATTGCAAGCGCCGCAAACCGCAAACATTTTCATACAGCCACCGCATCCCTTATATTCTCCGTTTACAAAAATAAAGCACAACACATCCTCCTCTGAAGAGCACACGAGCTTCTTGAACAGAGCGCCGTAATAATTCAACTAGCCATCTCCTTTTATGTATAGCCTCTTCGGTCTTGTCAGCGGGTCTTTTGCTGCTTGTCTTTCCAGAGGCGTATCCAGACTACAGGGTTTAGCCCATGGTTCTGTTCACCAGAAAAAAGAATATCAGAGGCCTAAGCCCCCATGAGGTTCTCAATGTCAAGCTAAATTTTCCTGAAGAGGTGAAATATCTTGGTATTACCATCGACACACAGTAAAGGTAACCGCCCCACTGGGATCGTCTGACCACAACACCGTCTCGACGCTATGCAGAATGCATTCTCCAGATCTCTACCATGCAAAGCCTCGTCGGGTCTGGCATTACGGATCAGCCAAGTGGGACGACCTAAGGGAATACTACCAGTCCTTTCCCTGGAACGACGTCTGCTTCAAGTCACGAGACCCATCAGCTTGCGCCCAAGAAATAACAGAGGTATTAATATCCGGCATGGAAGCCTATATTTCTCATGTCGTCAAGCATCCCTCCAAAAACAAGCCATGGTTCAATCAGCGTTGCAGAGATGCAGTTACCTCTAAAAACCAACATTACAGAGAATGGAGGAAGAATCCAAATGCTGAGAGCCGCCGCAGTTTTATCGACGCCAGAAATCACTGTAAACGCGTGATTGACAGCAGCAAGGAGGGACACAACCAAAAAATTAAGTACAAGCTCCTCTCATGTCCTAGTTCTTCCAGAACATTCTGGTCTGTAGCTAAGGCTGTTAGTCGGAACTTTTTCTATTCCTCAATACCACCCTTGACCAGAGAGGACAAATCCATCGCTTCTGCTCCTAAAGAAAAAGCAGACATCTTGGGGAAGCTCTTCGCAGCCAATTCTACTGTAGACTTTCAAGGAAGTACTCCGACTACCACCATAAGCGTGAACTCGAGAATGGCAGAGGTCAAATTTCAACATCGAGATGTAAAAAGCATGCTCCAAAAACTGAACACCAATAATGCTACTGGTCCTGACCAAATTCCAGCCATTGTTCTTAAACGCTGTGCCGCTGAGCTTGCACCTATTTTTTGCAAGCTCTTCAAACTTTCGTATCAACGAGGCGTGTTTTCCGCTTCGTGGAAGATTGGCTGCGTACAAACCATCCCTAAGAAAGGCAAAAAAAACTGATCCCACCAATTATAGACCTGTGGCTCTTCTCAGCATCATGTCTAAGGTTATGGAGACTGTCATTAACACACAGCTCCTGAAATACCTGGACAACAATAACATCATAAATGATCGCCAGTATGAGCACAGGTCTACAGGTGACCTCCTTGCCTACGTCACTCACTTGTGGAACAGAGCAATTGACAATCATGGCGAAGCCCGTGTTGTTGCACTTGATATATCGAAAGCTTTCGACAGAGTATGGCATGACGGACTTCTGGTCAAGCTTGCTGCTTATGGACTACCACCTGGCCTGCGCCAGTGGCTGAATAGCTTTTTGAACGACCGATCTCTGTTTGTTGTAGTCGAGGGTTGTTCATCAGACGTATTTTCAATAAACGCCAGTGTTCCTCAGGGATCTGTCCTATCCCCATACGCATGTACAAGGTGCTTCCTGGCGAGCCAACTGGATTTTCGCTTCCATTTGGCGCACCCGTCTCTGTGCTCTCTCAACAGGAGAGTCTCTCACTCTTCCCTGTCTAGCTAGCCTCAGAGCCGCAGCGTAAATTTCGCAATTGATGCTCCAAATGTCAGAGGCCTCCGATAGGCGTTCACCCACAGCCTCATCCTCTCTCTTCAAATCTGCCAGCTTCAAGGACCTTCCGTTGTTATGTAAGGCCCTTCGGTCTCTGAAATCCCCAGGTGAGACGACTTGGTCGATTTCCCTCTCAGCGGGCCTTACCGGCGAACTTTCAGCCTGGTTAACAGGCCTTCCGTCCGCCGAAGAGGCAGGCTGAGCTGGAGCACGAACATATCCCTGCCTCCGGAGGTACGATACATAATCTCGCAAATTCTGAGAGGTAAGAGTGCTATGCTCAGCGTGCATTTCACATCATATATTGTACGTACTATTATTATTACTGCTAATATTATATCACTTCAAAAAACCGACATCAAGTGACCTTTCTTGCTGTGTTAATGTCCGGTGATAGAGTAATAAAGAACAAAGGCGAAAAAACATTTAACGAAGACAAGGGTGCAATTACCCCCTTTTAATACGTCTTTGGCTGCTTCCAGCCTGTTATTTCTGCTGTTTCTACTGCGGCGTGTCTAACGTTATTTCGGCGGCGCTTCTCTTTCCCGACTTCAACTTCACGTTATTCCGCGGTGTTTACGCTCGGAAAACTTCAAATACGAACGATATGATACCGAACACTTCTTCTCAGTCCTTTTACCCTCGAGAGGGTGTAGTGATACTATTTAGGTATGTGTCTGCACTTCTTGCTTCCATGCGTTTCTATCTTGTGCCAGATGTATTGCCTCGTGCATTGAGTGTCCGGTCATTTCTTTAACTCTATCGGTCCATCTCATTGGAGACCTTCCTCGAGGTCTTTTTCCCTCAACTTTTCCCTCTATCACGAGGTTTTCCATTTCACCTGTTCTTCTAGCTATATGTCCGAAGTAACTGAGGTATGCTTTATTGATCTGATTCAGTAGGCGCTTTCTGATTTGTAGCTCCTGCAGAATGGAAGCGTTTGTTCTATGCTCTACCCATGACACTCTCAGGATTCGCCTATACACCCATAATTCGAAGGACTCAATTCTTTTCCGGTCTGTCTTTTTTAATGTCCATGTTTCAGAGGAGTAAGCGGCAATTGGGAAGATTAAAGAGTTTACCAACATTATTTTCACTGCTTTTGTAATGGTCTGATCTCTCCATATTTTTGTAAGTTTGGTTGTAGCTGTCTTGGCCATTGCCAGTCTTCTCTTCACTTCCTCTGAACAGCCTCCATCTCTGGTTAACAAAGATCCCAGGTACACAAACTTATCCACCACTTCGTATTTCGATACATTTCTTATATTGGCTGTGTCGTTGAAACGATCGATGATCATCACTTTGGTTTTTGTTTCATTGATTTTTAGACCGTATTCTCTACTACAGTTATCTAGTTTATTCATTATGCTTATAAGTTGTTCTTCGTCTGCAGCAATGATCAAGGTATCATCGGCATATCTCAAGTTGCTTATTTTTCTTCGAACACACACAGCTCAAATTTTAGAGGAATCTTCCATGCTGAGCAAATAGGGTGATGTCGTTCTGTAGGGGGTAGAATAAGATATCGAAGATGGGGTCTTATCTCTATTGTGTGGAAATTGAAAATGCATTCAAGCATGCTTTGGATAAATAGGTTAGGTTAGGTTGAAAGTGAACGGGGTCTCAACCACGACTCAACTCAACCACTATTGCCACGCTACTCGTGGCGCCTTATACATGGTGAGTTTTTAGTACCGGCTCGGACGATAACTCCACTAATGTAGAAGATATCAAAAAAAGTTGTATGGATAAGTTGTAGTCACGGATATGCTCCTTGCTGAGAAAATATTTTGATTTATATAGGGTGATCTCGGGGTGATCCATAACTACGTGGTGATGCAAACATGCATTTTTTTAAATGAGACACCCTATATATTATTCGATATTCAAATTCTACTAATGATTTCCGTTCTTCCAATATAGGGTAGTGTTACATTATACAGGGCATTTCAAAAGTTATGACCATTTTCATATCCAAATCGCCGTCAAATAAACGTACTGTATATCAAAAAGTGATGAATCAAAAATCATTTTTTTAACACGGATGAAAAAGAAATATCCTCTAGTTTCAAAATCGGCTATAAAAAAAGTCCACGACTCGTATTAGTATACAGGGTTATGTAGAATGCAAAATATAGATTTTCTCTTTTTTTTTCAAATATAACCCCCAATATTTTATTATAGTAAAGAATTGCTTTAATATGCTTTTTCATCTTTGTATAACACTTGTTATGGCTGCATTCATTAGTTTCTGAGATATTTCGATTTTGCTAAAAATTTTAAACATACCTTCTATTTGTTTACTAAAATTTATTTATTTTGAGAAAATACTGTCACATTTTATTTCTGCTTAACAAACAACTAAAGTTTAAGGCCATAATAGTACTTGATCAAGTCAAAACTCTGAATTAACCAGATAGTATAGGTCAAGTGTGCTGAGGAAACAATTTTATAGACGTCATGCATAATTATCAAGGAGATCTATCAGGTATGCTATGAAATATTAAACGACGCAGTCCAAATAAAACAATTCTTCAATGTTTCAAACGTATTGGTTTTAGAGTGCCTCCGTTCTGGATATTGCTGTTCATAGTTGATATATTCTAGAGGCAAGTAAGCAATTTCTCAAAGATTCTCCTAAATATTCTCAATGGAAAAATTAATTTTAAAAATTTTAAAGCTGGTTTTTCACACAGTATGGAATTATTGAGCAATTTGTGAAAACTGTCTATTTTTCAAAGCCTACCTGATAAATCTGCTTGATAATTATGCATCACGTCTACAAAATTGTTTCCTCAGCATACTTGACTTTATTATCTTGATGATTTAGGGTTTTGACTTCATCAAATAGTATCATGACATTATAATTTAGTTGTTCGTTAAATAAAAAACAAATTCGATAGTACTTTCTCAAAATAAATAAATTTCAGTACACAAATAGAAGCTATATTTTAAATTTACCGAAGAATCGAAATATCTCTGAAACTGATGGACGTAGGTACAACAAGTTTTATACAAAGATGAAAGAGCATATTAAAAGCAATTCTTTGGTATAATAAAATATTGGGGGTTTACATTTGCATCACCCTGTATACGAATATGCGTCAAGGGCTTTGCTAATAGCTGATTTTAAAACTAGAGGATATTTTTAATCTTTCTATGTAAAAAAAATAATTTTTTATTCATTACTTTTTGATATGCAGTACGTTCGTTTGACAGCGATTTGGATATAAAAATGGTCATAACTTTTGAAATACCCTGTATAATGGAACAATACCCTATATTGGAAGACCGATAATCATTAGTAGAATTTCAATAAGGAATAATGTATAGGGTGTCTCATTTAAAAAAATGCATGTTTGCATCACCACGTAGTTATGGATCACCCTGTATAAATCTAAATATTTTCTGAGCAAGGAGCATATCAGTGGCAACAACTTTTATATACAACTTTTTTCGCTATATTCTACATTAGTGGAGTTATCGACCGAGCCGGTACTAAAAACTCACCCTACGATTCTGACGATTCTGTTGCTGTCATGTTGCTATTGCCCGGCATCTGCTCAGCGATCGCTGTTGCGAATGTTTACTTAATAAGAGCCCGTCCAGATAAAGTGATTTACGCGCGAGTGGACTCGCGCGTAGTCAATTTATATTGCGTCCAGATGTCGCGTTTCACTTGCGTTTCTACGCTGGGGGGGATTTCCTGCCAGTTAAAAACATGGAGTGGGATACAGAATATTATTAAATAAACTATTCTTTACCCACCTTTTTTTCCTTTCTTCGGAATCACCAGCTTCACAAAATATTTCAACTATTTCGTATATACGTTTTATGAGTCTATCTCATATCCCATATGGTTCTGTATCGAAGTTATCACGCTCCATTTTCAAAAACAAATACGTCCACACGCTACGGACTCGCGCGTTGTACTGGACGCAACAATGTCGCCCAAGTATCTCGACTCGCGCGTACAACGGGCGAGTCGAGAGTCCCGCGCGTTATACGCGTTTTACGCGCGAGTAAAACAACGCGCCAGAGCATCTGGACGGGATGTATGTAACTCTAGTATCCCGGGAACGCGCGAATGACTACGCGCGAGTCCACTCGCGCGTAAATCGTTTTATCTGGACGGGCTCTAAGGCTGCCGTTGTGTCAGCAGCGTAGCTCATGTCTTTCTTCTCGTTCTTCAGAAAACCGTCCGGCCCGCAAGGACTACAACAAACTGTCAGGCAGCGAAGAGCAACCAAAGAGCGGCAAAAACCACCACGCAACCACAACTTCCGAAGATGGAGAACAGTTGGACAACCAGGAGTCATATGAAGAGTGCAGCAATCACACACCAGGCGATTCTGATACCGACTCCAGTTTCACCGACATAGAAATGGACAACAGGGATGACTTCTCCGACGATTCGGACTACGGTAAGCTTTTAATATAACGTAAGCACTTGACATATCAAAAGCCTTCGGTAAAGTGTGGAATGAGGGACTTCTGGTCAAGCTTGCTGCTTACGGACTACCACCAGGCCTGCGCCAGTGGCTGAATAGCTTTTTGAACGACCGATCTCCATTTGTTGTAGCCTCTGACAAACAGATCTATAAAAATCTTTTCAGACAGGCAGACTGCATTGAAAGCACTGTGCTCCAGTCGGGTTGATTCAAGACTGGTATGGAACTGCATGCACCTCCTCAACAAACTCGGAACGGGAAACAGGGTAACCTTGATTTGGGTTCCGGGTCACTGCGGAGTGGAAGGCAATGTATTGGCCGACGCGCTAGCAAAAGGAGGAACTGAATCTGTGTTCATAGGACCAGAACCATTCGCGGGCATTGCTAAAAACACCACTAAAAAGACCATCTCGGACTGGGGAGTGAGAAAAGCACTCCTGAACTGGCGAGATACACCAGGGCTACTGCACTCGAAGGCGTTTATAAAATACCCCTCGAGTCAGACCCCCCGAAGATCATGGAATGTAACAGGAATGATCTCCGCATTCTGGTCGGTCTGCTGACGGGACATGGTCGTCTAAGGTACTATATGCGGAAGTTGGGTCTTGAACAAACTTCAGACTGTCGCTTCTGCTACGTGGAGGACGAAACAGCGGAGCATATTCTTTGCTCCTGTCCAGAACTGGATACTGCTAGGTTCCAGACATTCGGATTTGCCCAACTGGAACCTCATGACTTCAAGGAAGTTTGACCCTTCACGTTGATCGCCTTCGTAAAGAGATGCGGACTGTACGGTGAACTCTAAAAAGGTGTGAGCCACAATAGACACAATTGAGTCGCAGTGGAAGGAGGCATTGTTGTCCCACTCACTTTCAACCTAACCTAACCTTGTAGCCGAAGGCTGTTCATAAGACGTATTTTCAATAAATGCCGGTGTTCTGCAAGGATCTGTACGTCCTATCCCCTACACTGTTTTTTCTGTACTGCAGGAAATAACATTCAATCCAATCTACAGCTTCGCAGACTACAGTACATTAGTGTCGTGCATGGAACCAGCAAGCCACTATCATCCCAGGAGACGGTACGTCGGCGACAGCAGCATGCCTCACAGATCAACGTAGATGTCAAAACAATAGGGTACTTACAGAGGTCGTGAAATCGTCTCGGGAGTATACATAGCGTAAAGAAAACCATATCAATAAGCAGTAGGAAACAAAAAACATGATTTTGCTGACGGCCAGAAAAAGATATTTACAAAATAAAATAAGTAAATATTCAAATTTTGCCTCGTGACTTAAAACAAGGGCTGACGTCACAGGTATCTTATCGATATCGACAATCGATACTGCTACAGCGCAGGCCAGTGAGATTCAACTGCAAACTAGAGATGATCTGAATTCTTTAACTATACTACTCAATTTATTGATACTTAAACATATTTGAAACAGGCAATTAACCCACTAGCATTTTCGTTGCAATACATTTTTATATCTGATAGGTATCACAGTTCATCCTGTTTGTGACCGAGATTCGCAACTAATCGAAGCCATCATTTTATTTCGGCGCATCCCATTATGAATGAATCCAAAGATAGAATCTAATTCAAGCCCATCCCTACAAAGTGAATTAGTAATCTAGCCTAACTTTTATTCTTTTGACTTTTGTACTTTTGTGTGTGACTGTGTTTTGTGGTTATAATGATCAATGTCAAAATGTTAGGTTAGCACTGGCTATCGATATCGAATATCAATACTTTACATCCCATCACTATAGGATATCTCTGACGTCAGAGGTTGTTTACGCAGCATTTTCCAGCATTTGAAATCATTTTTGGAATATCTCTCACAGCCGATTCCAAAAAACCAAACAAGTGATTTTGTCATGTTTACTAGGCTCTAAGGAACGCGTAAACGACATAATATTTTTTTCTGCAAGTACCCTATTGCCGAGTGGGAATTAGTAGATGAAGTACATTTTAAAGTACAGAAAATTCACGCAACGACAATGACAAAGAAGTCTCATGTTGGCTTACCAACTGTGGAAATGAAGGGTCACTCAATAGTCGAGTCACCTCCCGACAAGCTTTTTTTTTAATTTTTTTTTATTTTGTAAATATGGTCACCTAACAGACCTACATAAACTGCAGGTCCAATAACAAGATGACACAAAATGACTTAATATATATAATAACCTACAAACTAAATCTTAAAACCTAAGAGAAAGAAAAACTTGAACAAGTAGAAATTGATAAGCAAATATTTTAGCAGCTATACTTAACTAAAACGGAAACAAAAAACTTCCTAATTATGCTAGTAGCAAAAAAATGCCAAATTACCCTTATCGATAGAAACTTGTTAATATTTTCAATAAATTTCTTTTGAACACGATTAACCTGGAGGAAAAAATGTCAACACCAGGGCGACAGATTATGTTATAAGCATTTATACTCCGGGGAATTACCATAATAGTTGGTAGAATAAACAGGAACATAAAAGAGTAGCCTTGATCTATTGTATGGACAGCTGCAGTTTAGCAAAAACTGCCAAGTACAATATTCAGAATCAATTAAGTTGTTGAAGACCTTAGATGTCACTAAATTCTCTTCTGATGTGTAATTCATTCAGCTTATAAAATGGTAAATTATTGTCATAACCGTAACAATAACGAGATCTGATTCAATTTTATTCATATATTATTATTAGAACTTTGACAGAGTATGCTCTTAAGGCAAATGGTTACACAGAAAAGGTAATAACAAGAACAATGAGAAGAAATAGGGCAAAACCAGAACCTAAACCGATAGCAAAAGCTTTTCTACCCTATGTGCCTGGAATAACAGACAGAATAGGAAAAATGTTACGAAAGGAAAACGTCAAGACCATCTACAAGCCCACAAGAAAGATACAGGAATATTTGAGAACGGTGAAGGATAAAAGAGACCCACTCACAACACCGGGGGTATATCGCATACCATGCACATGTGGGAGTGTATACATAGGAACAACGGAGCGATCTACAAACACAAGAATTGCAGAACATAAGGCTAGCTGTCGACTGCGCCATACGGACAAATCAGCGGTAGTCGAACATGCGATTAAGGAGTGAAGTCACAGGATCAAATTTAAAGAAACTCAGGTTCTTGCCGCAACGTCTTCATACCATGCCAGACTTCAAAGAGAAGCCATCGAAATACAAAAACATCATAATAATTTCAATAGAAACACAGAAAGTCAACCGGACATGGATACCCATCCTAAAGGACCTGAAGACACTACCATATCGCGAAGGGGCGGGGCTACCAACGCTACATGGTTGGGCCACGTCAGCGTTAGCAGTTATAAATACAGGTGCAGATCCACCAGCCGTCAGTATTTTGTAAGTCGCCGAATTGAAATAGCTTCTGAAGATGCTATCCACTCGTGGTGGCGAAACGTCAAGCTTTAACGCTAAACGACGCCGGCCTAAAAACCCAAGAACTACAAATTCACTTTTCTAGTTTGTTTTGCATTTTGAGATATCTAGACACCTTGTATAAATACACCCTTTCCTTGACGTTCCATCTTTAACGCACGTGCCTCTCCTCATTCCCTGATGTCGTATCAACTCGACAGCCTCCATTTAGGGCAAACGCGAAGCCCCTCCAAAGTTTCGATACGAAGCGCGGCTAAATGACGTCGAAATGAAAACCACCTGTTCACTCAACCCTTTCGCATCGGAGATGTTTGAGGAAGGGGGGGGGGCAGCGTAATCAGAGACGTGGAAAACAATCAAAGGCCTGACGACGACGACGCAAAAAAAAGGCAAAGGACACCTCTCGTTGACATTAAAGAGCAAAGTGGCTTTCGGCATGGTCTACATACGGAGGCTAATAAGCACCTTTTCGTAGATTTTTTTATTGTAGTCGCAAAAAATCGATTTTCAGTTTTTTGGACATATTGTAATTTCTCCATCGTGAAAATATATGACAATCACTTCCTTCTGTCTACCTGTCTGTTTGTATTTCGGTCTGTTTGTCTGTCTGAAAGAATTACAAGTTTTGATACGATTTGTTTTCATATAATTGAAGCTCGTTCTCTGGTACAGGCAAAAGTTTTCCATGGTGCAAGTTTTTTTACGTTGTTTAAAAAAAAGTGTGAGTTAATCTACTTGACGCAAATTTTCCTATGATTCGCGCTGGTTCTTTGGAAGAAGCAAAAGTTGTTCATTCTGCTAGGATTTTCCTGCATAATTCGAATGTATATATGTGAAGCACGGAGTGAATCTACTTGATATGGTGTTTTTTCTAATTTGTGCTCGCTATTTAGCATTGTCAAAAGTTTTTCATTCTGCTAAGAATTTTTTTGCGTGACTCGAAAATGCGTATGTGAAGCACCGAGTGAATCTACTTCACACGGTGTGTTATCAATAATTAACGCTCGTTCTGGGGCTTAGGAGAAAAATAATTTTTATGGTGCTAAAACTTGTTTACATAGCGTCTAAAATATGCGATTGTGGTGTCAAGTCAGTCTGCTTGAAATTGTCCCATAGTTTCTGTAATAAGCAAGGCAATGTTCAAATGGACCTGAAAAAAGTGTATTATGCCGCTAGGTCTTTCATTCACAGGTCAATGGACAGCCCATTATGAATACAACAAATTTTTCAGTATTACAACCACCCACACCCAACCATCCCAAATTCACCCCAGACCCAAAAAAAGGGGAAAATGATCAGGAACTCCTAAAGCGCCTAAAACACGAAGTTTGGGGAATATTTAATTTTTTTTTGTTTTTTGCTAATTACTCCACCGCCAATGCACCGATTTTCAAAATTTCAGCAGCATTACCTACTAGGACCCCACAGCATGTCGTTACCCAAATTTCATCACAATCTATGCAGCGGTTACTAAGATTACGAGGGTAGAAAAACGCGACAGACAGACAGACAGACAAACAGACCGACAGACACACAGACAGACCGACAGACAGACAGACAGACAGACAAACAGACCGACAGACACACAGACAGACCGACAGACAGACCGACAGACAGACAGACAGACAGACCGACAGACAGACCGACAGACAGACCGACAGACAGACCGACAGACAGACCGACAGACAGACCGACAGACAGACCGACAGACAGACCGACAGACAGACCGACAGACAGACCGACAGACAGACCGACAGACAGACCGACAGACAGACCGACAGACAGACCGACAGACAGACCGACAGACAGACCGACAGACAGACCGACAGACAGACCGACAGACAGACCGACAGACAGACCGACAGACAGACCGACAGACAGACCGACAGACAGACCGACAGACAGACCGACAGACAGACCGACAGACAGACCGACAGACAGACCGACAGACAGACCGACAGACAGACCGACAGACAGACCGACAGACAGACCGACAGACAGACCGACAGACAGACCGACAGACAGACCGACAGACAGACCGACAGACAGACAGACCGACGGAAATGAGTGACGTGGATTTTCGTTATGTAGACATCATAAAACGCCCAAAAACGTATTATCTCAAAATCGAAAATTTTCGCGATCACAATACTCCCCTCACCTATCGGTGTGGGAAGTAAAACATGTTTTAAACATAACCAGTATTTAAAATAGGTGCTGTTGATGTTTAAGATGAGATCAATATTCATTAAATTTGTGCTGAAATACCGATAATTCAGTCGCATTGGAAATTTCAATGAAGGTTATCGCGAAAACGGTTACCTCTAGGGACTTAAACAAAGTATACCTTTTCAACGTAAAACATGTTGAGAAAACGATTTTATTGATACCCACATTGATCTACCAAACCAGAAAGAAGTTTTGTAAATTTAAAAGAGTTTAATGTATGCCGTTTGTGGCACCTTCTATAACTGTACTTGAATTTGAATTTCTTGGCTTAAAAAGCCACCTGATACCTAGAGTTTAGACCGCTGTGTCATATTATTGCGGAATAATTGAGAAGAAATTGAAATAAAAGTAAAAGTTTGATACCATGTATCTTAAAAATTGAGCATTTTAAGGTTTCATGTTCCGATATCAATGTTAATAAAAATGTGAGGTCTATCACCTGTCAAGCGTTGTAGTTCGAATATCCAGACAACCTGTATACTGTATAATAAAAGCGCGGTAATAACAGTAGTAAGTCACTTGCTCCTAATCAGAGGGTGACTTACAAACTCAAAAACAAACAAACATACATGTACACATGTGAAGCTAATAAAAGCTTTTAAAAAATCGATCTAAATCTGAGCAGTATGGTGGTAAGTAGCCCTTGTTGCGAAAGCCCTAACCTTTGGATTAGCAGCAGTTTCCAGCGAAGCTCTGCATTATTTGCACTTCACTTGGCTGAGTGCGAAAATGTAAACTCTGCACCCGAGGACGCGACTTGGCGAGTGACTCGCCGTTTAACTAAAATGCCAACGTGCAAAGCAGGAAACTAATTGGCTTCCAGACAATTAGATCTTCGCGCCTCTAATTGGACTTTCTTCTGCCAGAGAAATCGTTTCATCTCGTCTTATTTGCTCTGACAACCAGCCGTGAATTGCTACGCGTAAGTTTACACAGTTGAAGTGGAACTCGGAACGCTAAATGCTTGCAAAGATTTTCATGTTCGTAACTAACACTAAAATACAGAGTGTATCTTCTTCATTGAAGATCAAAACTTTGTTTTGTGCCTTGTGCCTCCCAAGCTGCCCTCACAGCATATTCCTGTTCGTCCAGCGTGGTCGAAGGATTGGGTAAATCGTCTATGTATCGACCCATCCAATCCCATACTTTTTCAATTGGCGATAAATCGGGTGATCGTGGAAGCCCTTAGCTTCCTGTAGGAACCTCATCGCTATCCTTGCAGTAGGAGGACGTGTATTATCTTGCTGGAAGAAACCCTCTTCGAGGCCTGCCATATGGAAAGGCAATTGGTTCTAACACATCATTCTCATACCTAATGTTGAGCTGTCATTGTGCCACGAATCACAAGTAAAGGTGACTTGCTGTTGAATCCAATGGCACCCCAAACCATCAAACCAATAGGACGGTGTACATGGCGCTCAATAGCAAACTGGAGATCACGTCGTTCACCCCGTCGTCGTGTTACGCGTTGGCATCCGTCATGTGCCCCCAGACAAAACCTGGATTCGTCGGAGAAGGCCGTCTGATGCCACTCAGCATGCCATTGTCGGTTATTCTTGGCACCAATTTAACCGTTGGTGACGATGGGTTGCAGTGAGTGGAAGCACTAGATGCGGACGATATGATCCTAAGCTCATTTCACTCAATCTGTGATACACCGTGCAGATTCGAATAGGCCCCCCTATAGCTGCATACCAAGCGTCAGCAACATCTCGAGTGGATCGCATTTTGTGTCGAAGGGCTAGTAGTCGTAGATGACGATCTTGATAGTCTGTTGTTCTTCTACGTGCTCTAAAACCTCTAGCTCGCTGTATTCGCCCTTCTGCGATCCATGCGCGCCATGCTGCTACAACTGTAGCCACGCTACGCCCCATGGTTACAGCAACTGCTCTGAAAGAAGCACCACGTTCTCGTTGGCCTACAATCCGACCCCGTTCAAAGGGGCTTAACTGCGTAAACTGGGGCTGTCGTCCTCTAGGGGGCATCTTTACACAACCAATTCATCTCTTTTACACAGCCAACTCGTCTCTCGCCACATTTGCAACAGATATCATTGTCTTTGCCATGTAGGTAAATCGTTATTGGTTGGTTTGGTTCATTCTGACCCAGACGCTCTGAATGAACCAAAAATAAGTTTCTTCACGGCTCATTACCTATGAAAATATATGAATTGAACAGCAAACTGGTTACATTACATTATAGTAGATCATAAATAACTTCATTATTCAACCACCAAATGCTTGGAATTCGTTTTACAGTACGCTTCTGTAATCAGTGCTCAACATTCTCGGCTACAATGTAGATAATGTAGTTTGATAGCAGAGCTTGTCACAACACCGTATTAATGTTCCAGCCTTAATTGATGTCAACCACCACGGCTTACTGCGACTATACGCAGAACAGGCATGTGGACTTATCTAATTATACAGCTTTGATTCCCAAATCCGTGTTCCAGAGAAACAGAGATTGAGAGAGAGAGAGAGAGAAAGTAAGAGAGAGATAGCAGAGGAGTTGATATCTAATTAGATCTAGACCATTCACCAAACCAATTTTTTCAACCCGCCACGAGTTTCGCTACCAGGAAAAATTTAAGTTACCTGAATTCTTTGCGATTTTTAAGGTTTCATTTGCGTTCTTAGTTTATTACACTAGGGACTAATTTTAAGTTAGGTAGGTCAATATCGCTCCCGGTTTAAAAAAAATTGAATCAAATTACGACAGGCAATTGACGGCGTATTATGTACGGTGACACGGTGTATTGATATTTCTGAAGCACAGGCAGCGTGACGGAGCGGTTAAGACGCTAGGCACCAGTCCGAAAGGGCGTGGGTTCGAATCTCGCCGCGGTCAACAACTTTTTTTTCCTTTTTTTTAAGATTAAATGTTAAACTTGATGATTACTAGTCCGGAAAAAATCTGGTATTGTCAATATAACAAAAAAAAAATTAAATTTGTATACCAAGAAATTCCACAGTGAGATCGCCGTTTGATTTTACTCAAATAAATTCTTTCCTACTTTTTTGTTCTAATGCTGCTGATCCACTGTACATTTGCTTTGTCATTTCAAAGGCAGTTGCTTCTGAGAAGGAAAGTCCCAACTTTGAAAACACTCTGTAGAGGAGCCGAGAAAGCTGTACAAAAAGTATTACTTCCCACACCGATAGGCGAGGGGAGTATTCGATTTTGAGATATACGCTTTTCGGGCGTTTTATGATGTGTACATAACGAAAATCCACGTCATTCATTTCCGTCGGTCTGTCTGTCTGTCGGTGCATGGGCGGCGGAGTAATTGCATAAAACAAAAAAAAATAATATTGCTCAGACTTCGTTTTTAGGCGTTTTACGGGTTCCTTGTTATTTTCTACTTTTTTTTGGGTGAGGGTAAAATTGGGGTGGTTGGGGGGGTTGTAAAATTGAAACATTTGTTGCTTTCATAATAGACTGTCCACTGACCTGTGAAGGAAGACCTAGCGACATACATAACTTTTTTAGGTCCATCCGAACATTGACTTGACTATTACAGAAACCAAAGGACTTGAATTTTTTCTGGTGTAAACATACGAGTGCTTTAGATTGTTTTGTTTGTGTAACGAGGAAACTGTTGAATTGATTTCATTGAAATTTTGACAGAGTATTACTACCGCCACTATCGTGGCGAGAATGGAAAATGCGTATGGTTTTTATAAATCGTGCCAGTGGCGGCGCAGAAATAATAAAAAAACTAAAAATATAAAAACGTCTCGAACTTCATTTTTAAGCGTTTTAGAGGTTCCTGATCATTTTCTGCGTTTTTTTGGGCGGGGCTGAAATTGGTGTGGTTGGGGGGTGGGGGGTTGAAAAATTGAAAAATTTGCTGTATTCATAATAGGCTATCTGCTGACCTGTAGAGGAAGGCCTAGCGACATAAATCACCTTTTTAGGTCCATCCGAACATTGCCTTGCCTACTATCGAAACTAAAGGACTTTGAATTTTCTGTGTACATACGAGTTTTTATTGCTTTAGATTGTCCTGTATTTTGTAATGTGAAAACTATTAAATCGATTCTAATGGAATTTTGCCTCAGTATTATTACCGTGTTGAGGATGGAAAACGTGTATTGTTGTTAGAAATCGTATCAGTGGCGGCGTAGCAATAAGTAAAAAATAATGAAAACAGCTCAAACTTCTTTTTTAGATGTTTTAGGGGTGCCTGATCATTTTCTATCTTTTTTTTGGGTGGGGGTGAAATTGGGGTGGTTGAGGGATGGCGGGTTATAAAACTGAAAAAGTTGGTAGTATTGTTAATAGGCTGTCGTGTGACGTGTGAAGGAAAGACCTAGCGGCATAAGGCAATTTGGGGGGGGGGGGGGGGGCTGGCGATAGCAAAGGGATCTCAGACTAAAGCTTCACCGTAATGTGTAGGAAGTACTGAGTCAATCAACTTGACTTCATTTTTTAAATGGAGGCTCTAACACGTGTCACGTGTCAAACTCGAGGACAGAAATATGCACAAAACTGCTCCAACCCCTCCCCCCGATTGTAATCTATTTCCATTGAAACCCTGCCAAGCGATAAACGTGTTAGTGGGTCCCAGTGATGTTAACTCGTAGGGAAATTCCCTATTCGTAGGGAAAAATCGTCTTAAAAACAGATGATAGGGAAAAAGGGACAGAAATTTGAGAAATTCTATTTTGTAGGGAAATTTTTAACTTCAGGGTACAACGTACAACACCGTCTCAACTAACGCGGACCCGTCCTTTTGGATTCAATGCACAGAACTTGAAATTAGTGAAGGGGCAAATGTCAAAGTAGTTTTCAGTTCTGTGTGCTCGCGGCTCATAAGATTCTGTGCTTGAGACAATGTGAGTGAGAATATTACCTTGTTTTTTGTAATACATGTATTTTAATAAATTATCTTTGTTATTATTAGCAGACCAAAAGTAATATGGTATTCAGAAACCTAGTTGTGCAAAAAATGCAATAGGCCTCAACACCATTTTTTGTGCAACAGTCGTAAAAATGTATTTGAGAATAAGTCCGCCAAAAAAATGGCCGTCTAGGCGGTCGGCGGTGGTATTCTCCTATATTTACAAAACGAAATAAAGACCATGACCTAGGTCGAGCCTAGACACGGGACGGCCATTTTTCTAGCAGATTTTATTAGCAAATAGTATACAACTCTTCACTTGTCATCGCTCTGTGTGTCTGTGGTTGTTGGTAAGTAGTAAGTAATACACAAAACGACAAAACATTTATAAAAAACACAGAAATAGTTACGTAGGGAAATGTAGGGAAATTTTCAAGTTGGCATAGGGAAAAGTACGTTTGGAGTGTTAACATCACTGGTGGGTCCTTTGAACGTAGCGTGGGCGGTATCGAAATGACATTGCGCATTTAACAGCGTGAGCGCGACGAGATGCAAAATCGTATAACGAGGTTTCCAAAATGTCACTCATCCGCTGAGATAACGCATCATTGTTGGTGGAATATTCATTTAGCGGCGCGTACCAATTAACGACGCGGGCGGCAACTATCAGAAATCGCCTGTTAATGAAACGTTCGATCAGTCGGAAAATTTTCATGGAATTCGCATTAGGCTTAGTTCAGATGACGCGCGTAAGACGCGCGTCGACGTGCATTGAAAAAGACGTGGGTATTTTTACAAAGCAATTACAAGCATTATTGGAGCGATTTTACTGTGTCATGTAAAACCACAATAAAGTTTAACAAAAATACAATAGTTTTGTAGATTTACTAAATTTTGTAAAAATGGTTGAGCATTTTACAGAAAAAACACAAATAATTCATTTTTTCACAAAATATTTGTAAAATTATAAAACTGTGTTGCATTTTTGTAAGACAAAATTACAAGATAATTGCCATTATACAAAATGTTTGTTTTTTTACAATCTTCTTTTGTAAATTTATAATTATTTTAGAAAAATACTTCAATAATGTTAGTAAAATAATTGATTTCTTAGAAGAATCAGCTTGTGTGAATAGAGAAACAGCGGACGGGTCGTTATTTTATGGATTTTGTTTTGGAAGTGCCGGTGTATAACGTGTAGTGCTGCTATTTGTGTTTGAAGTTTGAAGATTCATTGGATAAAATGAATACAAAGTGCATTTAAACAAGGTAAGCCGCCATCTTGGAAATATGGCCATCCAGTATACCAAATTAATTTAGGGTTGCATTAATTTTTATTTTTCTTCGATATGATATGGTTAATTAATGAAAAAGTTTTTGACTCATAATACTTTACTTTAAACAATAGTTTCTTTAATTTCAGATGAAGAAGATAAAAAGAAAATTTCCATTTACAATGAAAAAATTCAGCTCATCAATACAAGATCCTTTGAAGAAGCAATAAAATTACTATTTGTCATATATTTTAATTCTAACCGGATTAATCCAAAAAATTCAGTAACTTTGGAAATGACTCAAACATATTTTATTAAAGTGCATCTTGACTTTGACTTTGGGTCACACTCCCAGTAGGAAAACAGTAATTTCTTTTATTAATAAACTGGCACGTTAACTAGCTGTTTGCCTGGCCAACAAGCTGATATAATATGCTTTTTTGTCAGCCGATAAGACTGAAACAGTTGATTTTCTATTTTGTGTTTGTATAGAATTTTAATGTTGTGTTACCTTATTTTCATACATAAAATAAAAATATGTTTATAATGACAGCCTTTTCTTAAAACCTATTATAATAGGTTTTTTGTAAGACTACAAAGTCATTTTATAAAATGAGGTAAAATTACAAAATAAATCATTAAAAATTTGTAACAAAACGTATAATGGTTTAACAATATAATCTAGTGATATTACAAGTAAATTATGTGAAATTACATATCTTACAAAATAGTTTTACAAAACATATATGTAAAAAACGAATATGATATCCTTAAAATTGTGTAAAATCGCATAATAGTTTTACAAATTATCATGTTAAATCACAGACAAATGTTGTGATATTACAAAAATGCGTTTTTGCGAATTTACAATATTAGAAAATTGCTAAATGAAATTACAAATCTGATTTGTAGTATTACTAACAAAATCGGTGGCACTAACCTACGATTTTGTTAGTAATTTTACAAAACAATTTTTAGAGTGTGGCGCTCGTTTTGAAAATACACATAATTAATCCAAGCTGTTCACATGATCGCGCGCACGACAAATTGTACGCGCGTACGACGCCACTAGATGCAGAGAATCTCAATACGCGTATCGGTCAGCGGCGACGCGCGTGTTGAAATACTAGACGCTCCCATTGTCTGTTCAGTTAGCACGCGTCTTTTCTAGCGTTCAGTCGACATACCTGGTGCCTCTCTGTAAAAATGTATTTCTCACGTATGCTATTGAAATGGAAACAGAATAATTCAACTCAGATGTTTTCATTTATGAAATTGAGAAGAGGCCTACGATTTGGGACATGCATTTCGAATTATATTCAAATAAGACGGCAAAAAAGAGCACCTGGGAGGAACTGGTCCTAATGTTTTGCAAATCCGATGATACAAATTTAGGTTCGTGATTTCGCAGGCTGGGATACAGTGTAAAGTATAAACTTGTAGAAAGTCTATTCCTTAAAATTGGGTGCACCCAGTGTGTCCTTTCCCTCCTACGTCGTTTCCTTCTTCTATATGCTAACCGAACACAAACAGCTTCTCCTACATCCACTCTCGTTAATAACAACAAATAAACTGACACTTGATTGTCTAGTCTCACTCTGTATAAAAGTTGTACGAAGTCCTACGCGCGTCATCTGAACACAGACGCAACAAACGTGCGCCACGTCGACGCGCGTCGTGCGCGCGTCATCTGAACTAAGCCTTAGAGTAGTCGGTAATGAGGATATGTCATCAGTACAAAGGATATTGGGAAATTTTGCGTTACATACAAATTTCTTCAATACGCCTCTCTGTTCTCCGAAACCACACTTTAAACCAGTAGTCCACCATGGGCGCCGCTTGCCCCCTCCCCATCCGCCTGGAATTTGCATTATATATCCTTGGTATTCGTAAAATCGGTTGCCTTTTACTCCCCACACTGATAGGTGAGGGAGTACCTATTGTGATCGCGAAAATTTTCGATTTTGAGATAATACACTTTTTGGGCGTTTCATGATGTGTACATAACGAAAATCCACGTCCGTCACTCACTTCCGTCGGTCTGTCTATCTGTCTGTCGCTCTGTAGGTCGGTATCACGATGACGATGATTTGGTTTGCAAGGGGATTTCAGACTATAGCTTCATGAAATGGGAAAACAGTATCATTATTATGTGTGGGAAGTACTGAGTCAATCAACTTGACTCCATTTTTTGGTGGAGGGTGTGGGGGTTAATCGGAAAAATAATAATACTCGTACAGCATATATATTTCTTTTCAGACAATGGATCAGGAGGTGATTTTGCCGACCTCGCACGTCGATTTCGGTAAAATTTTCGAAAACGGGCCGAATCTTATAGACATAATTAATTCTTTTTTAGAGACCTGAATAAGGTTAACGTATTAAAGTAGAGCCCAGAGATATACCATTTGTGTACGTTTTGCGCTATATAAAAACTGCATTCCATCTCTTAGTACAGTTCATCATTTGGAATAGATACAGGTTTGATAATATTCAATGGTTACCATTATTTTACTTTCGTACTCGTAACCAATTCATGGAATGTGCTTCTAACCAATTTTCTAACATAACGTAACCTTTTAGAATGGTGAAAATGAAACACTAAGTTGTATTTGAACGTAAATCTGTCGGATGACGTTCACGATGTATATTTTGACTGAACTATGATAAGACCGACACATTTTAGGATTATTAGCGACTCCATCGATGAAGAGGACCGGACTTAGTCAAATTGTTTAGGCAGGTATTGCTACCGTTATTGATAGCAACGCCAATCTGCTTTTACTTTTGTGCGTTACTTTTCTGTCTGAATCGGACGTTTTTTTTGGAAGTGTGACAGCTAGAGTATGTTTCGGCCTTGGGAAGATAATGGGATTTCACAGCGATGTGAATTACCCTGCAGCAGTGAAGCTACGTCGGCGGTTTGTCATTACGGTGGTGAAAGTAGTGACTATAGTACGGACACTGATAATGAACTTGAACAGAGGGAGGTGGAGGTAGACCAATTAAAACCTCACAAAAGGTCACATCTTAGCGCAGATGCAAAACAAATAGTACTAAATGATAATGAACTAACGAAGGATCCGGAGAATGAAAATAAGGAGAGTATGATCAAAAAGACGTCAATTCTAACAGACGTTCCATATACAACAGTATGTGAAATTTTGAGAAATGGGCCACAAAAGAGGAAGCGTAGGTTTGATGCTGGTGTTTCAAAAGAACTAGATCCCACGATCACAAAATTATTGAGGAATATTGTGTACGAAAAGTACAAAATTAATGAACTACCCACAATCGAATCCGTTCAAAGACAATTGGCTAGAATGGGGTAACAGTATCCAAGGAGTACATTGCAGCGATGGATTAGGAAGATTGGGTTTAGGTACAGAACTGTGAACAAACGAATGGCTATAATGGAAAGTGCAAGGATTGTGGAATGGCGGCACGATTACTTGAGAGCAATACCGGAACGAGCAGGGGAGGTCAGTGGACTACCTTGACGAGACCTGGTATGATCCCCATGATACCGCGTATACTTATCTTACACTGCGGATCATCTGAGGGCTAGGTCGAAAACGCACTCAAATTATGCGAAAAGAAAATTGAAGACTGCAATATAGACTACCACAAAAACATGGACTCGGGAATATTTGAGCAATGGTTTGAGTATACACTTATTCCCAATTTAAAGCCATTTGGCGTCATCGTAATGGACAACGCAAGCTATCACTCCAGACAAAGGTACAAAATTCCGAATTCAGCGTTATCGAAGGCGGAAATACAAGATTTTCTCATAAAACAGGATTTGTACTTTGAAGAAACTTACAAAAAAACTGAATTATTGAAAGTCCTCCACACTGAACAGTTTGAGAAACAATATGTCATAGAAAGCATAGCTAAAAAGTATGGTCATGATGTCTTAAGGTTGCCTCCCTATTTTTGCATTTTCAGTCCTATAGAATTAATTTGGGGACAACTAAAACAACGAATCGAACGTTAAAATTGAGTGTAGAAAGGAATAATTTACCATATGGTTTATACGGTTATATTGAAATGTCTCTACCATATATTTATCAACAGATAATAAAGTTTCAAACATCTTGTTCAACCAACTGATGTATGAGCACTTTATTGGATGGAACGAACATTTTCGTTGTTGCCCACTCCATCGAATTCGAACGCCCAGTCCGACCCCGTTTCCTTTCTCTGTCGGCACTTTTTGCGGAGATCCTCACTTTGTAAACAAATGGTATATCTCTGGGCTTTACTATACCTGAAACGTTGCCTAAAATATATGAAGATTTGTTATATTAGGCACATTCCAACTGGTTAACAATGCAAAGACAATCGTACCGTATCCCGTCAGCTTTGGGGTGGTTGAGCGCGAGTGCACCCTTCACCCCCGCCCGAGCGCATAGAACAAAACGCGCAAAACCGCCTCCGCCTACCACCCCTTTCCCCCTTACCCCCTCCCCCCTTGTCAACGGCCGCAGCGTGCATATTAAACGAACACGCAATGCGGCTCAACAAATGGACCAAGGGTCACCCTACACCCAATGACCCTATCTACTCACTTTTCACTCCCATCCGATCCCATTTAATCCTGAAAGGTTTTAATTACCTCTCGTTATGGCTTAAAGCACTCCAAACGGCCGATTATTTACCCGTACACAAAACCAACATCATCGGATTTCAAAAATAGTCATACGTCATACAAGAGGTACAGAGGCACCCAAAAGCGGGTGCTAGGGGTTTTTTATAGGCAAAGCCTAAATATGGAAACTTCTAAACCGTGTTACCACAATTGATGGCACCAGATACAATAAGATTTGATGATTAGAGACAATCATTCACAGCTTACGCAAGTACAAGATGTGTGTTTGCAAAAGCTGTGAATGAGCGACTCTAATCCTCTATCTAGAGCTAAATCAAATATCAAACGAAAGCCCAATTTATGTCTAGTTTGACAGAATAATTTTAAGTTGCTCCTGTTTAACCAATTTTTTTAATTCCCAAATTAGCTTTTTACTTCCCACACCGACAGATGAGGGGAGTATTGTGATCGCGAAAATTTCGATTTCGAGATAATATACGCTTTTTGGGCGTTTTATGATGTCTACATAACGAAACTCCACGTCGCTCATTTCTGTCGGTCTGTCTGTCTGCCTGTCTACCTGTTGGCGTTTTTCTAGCCTCGTAATCTCAGTAAGCGCTGCATGGATTATGATGAAATTTGGGTAGCAATATGCTGTGGGGCCGTAGTAGGTAATGCTGCTATAATTTTGAAAATTGTTGCATATGCGGCGAACTAATTAGCAAAAAACAAAAAAAAATCAAATATTCCTCAAACTTCGTTTTTAGGGGTTGCTGATCATTTTCTACTGTTTTTGGATGGTGGCGAAATAGGGTGTTTGGGGGTTGGGGGATTGCAAAACTGAAAAATGGCTGTCTATTGACCTGTGAAAGAAAGACCTGGCGGCATAATACACATTGCTTTGCCTGTTATAGAAACCAAGGGACTTAAAATTTTCTGATGTATACAAACGATTATTATTGCTTTAGATCGTTCTGTATTGTGCAACTTGGAATTGATTTTAATCAAATTCCAAATCAGTATTTTATTACCGTGGCGAGAATGGAAAATGCGTATGGTTCTTAGGAATCGTATCAGTGGCGGCGCAGCAATAATAAAAAAAAAACAAAATATATAAAAATAGCTCAAACTTCGTTTTCAAGCGATTTGGGTTTTTACGATCATTACGTTTCATCCAGTTGAAGCTTGGACAATAAAAGCTGTATCGTCCCAGTTCCTACAGATATGCAAGAAACTATTTGCGAGGATGACGGGATTTCAGACTCTCATGCAATGAGAAAATAATAAAATGATTAAAATGATATCACCGTTATGTGTGAGAACTGGGAAGTACTGAGTCAATCAACTTGACTCCATTTTTGTTTTGTAAAAATATAGTTAACGCATGAAAATGTTCGTGCTATGATATTTTGCTATTTCACAAAAGGTCTCTCTGTAAAACAATGTATTGGGATACTTAGGGCATGTTTCTCAATGTCCAGTTAAATAATTATCTGGAAGTTAACGGTTAAATGCTAGATAAATTATTTAAACGATTGAAGGTTAAACTTACGAATTCACGCAAATATTATCTGACAGTTAATATCCATAGAAACGCTAACTGGGAGCTACCTACCTATCTGACATGCTACAGAGCACCGCGCGCTTATTGGACCACCCTGTATATTAACTCGTTGTAGCCGATCCTAGTCGAAGCTGTTCATAATGAGGGTAGCTCATAGCAGACACATTATTGTATTTTATCCTATCGACATTGTCATAAATTGACCCGTATATATTAATCATAAATGCCAGCTATATTTCTGATAATCAAGTTATTTTAATTTTTTATTGTAAAATTTCACTTAATCTTTTCCATAATTAATGAATGATGTTGTTTTATTGTTCTTTACAGAAGAAGCTTTAACCTGCAACGTCTGTGACAGATCCTTCTCCAGTCTGAAACAGCTGTCTTCACATAAACAGAAGAAAAGGCATTTTGGGTAAGCATTAACAGTAAATTATAATAATGTACCATAAAATATCAAAGGCAGATACTTTAAAAAAAACGTTACCTAATTAAATATTTTATTTGCTAATAAAGGTGAAACGTAAAAGCTTGTTTCGCCAGCTCTAAAAATAAAAGCTTGGGATATCAAGCTTTATAAATGTCATAGCGGGATTTATATTAGCTGTAATCAATATTTGTTACTACACTTGTTGCTAAGCACTTTGGCGTGGTTAAAGGGCCAGGGTATACATACTTGTACATACAGGGTGAGTTTTTAGTACCGGCTCGGTCGATAACTCCACTACTGTAGAAGATAGCGAAAAAAGTTGTATATAAACGTTGTAGCCACGGATATGCTCCTTGCTCAGAAAATATTTAGATTTATACAGGGTGACCCATAACTGCGTGGTGATGCAAACATGCATTTTTTTAAATGAGACACCCTATATATTATTCCATATTAAAATTCTACTAATGATTTCCATTATTTCAATATAAGGTATTGTTACATTATACAGGGTATTTCAAAAGTTATGGCCATTTTTATATCCAAATCACGGTCAAATGAACGTACTGTATTTCAAAAAGTAAGAAATCAAAAATTACTTTCTTTACATGAGAAGATTAACAATATTCTCTAGTTTCAAAATCCGTTATAAAAAAAACCCGTGACGCATATTTGTATACAGGGTGATGTAGAATGCAAAATTTAAATTTTCTCTCTTTTTTTTAAATATAACCCCCAATATTTTATTATACCAAAGAATTGCTTTTAATATGCTCTTTCACCTTTGTATAATACTTGTTATGGCTGCATTCATTAGTTTCTGAGATATTTCGATTTTTCTACAAATTTTAAATATACCTTCTATTTCTTTACTAAAATTAATTTATTTTGAGAAAATATTATCAAATTTTGTTTTTGCTTAACAAAGAACTCAAACATAAGGCCATAATAATACTTAATCGAGACAAAACACTGAATCAACGATATAATATAGGTCAAGTGTGCCGAGGAAAAAATTTTATAGACGTCATGCATAACTATCAAGCAGATGTATCAGGCAGGCTATGAAATATCAAACGACACAGTCCAAATAAAACGATTCTTCAATCTTTCAAACGCATTAGTTTTAGACTGCCTCCGTTCTGGACATTGCTGTTCATAGTTGATATATTCTAGAGGCAAGTAGACAATTTCTCAAAGATTCTCCTAAATACCCTCAAAGAAAAAATTAATTTTTAAAGCTGGTTTTTCACACAGTACGGAATTGTTGAGCAGGTTATGAAAAATGTCAATTTTTCAAAGCACACCTGATAAATCTGCTTGATAATTATGCATGACGCCTACAAAATTGTTTCCTCAGCATACTTGACTTTATTATCTCGAAGATTTAGGGTTTTGACTTCATCAAATAGTATCATGACCTTATAATTCAGTTGTTCGTTAAACAAAAAACCAATTAGATAGTACTTTCTCAAAATAAGTAAATTTCAGTAAACAAATAGAAGCTATATTTTAAATTTACCGAAAAATCGAAATATCTCGGAAACTGATGGACGTAGGTACAACAAGTGCTATACAAAGATGAAAGAGCATATTAAAGGCAATTCTTTGAGATAATAAAATATTGGGGGTTACATTTAAAAAAAAGAGAAAATGTGCATTTTGCATTCTACATCACCCTGTATACGAATATGCGTCACGGGCTTTTTTTATAGCCGATTTTAAAACTAGAGGATATTCTTAATCTTTTCGTGTAAAAAAAATAACTTTTGATATATTACTTTTTGATATACAGTACGTTGATTTGACCCCGATTTGGATATAAAAATGGTCATAACTTTTGAAATACCCTGTATAATATAACAAAACCCTATATTGGAAGAACGGAAATTGTTAGTAGAATTCGAATATGGAATAATATATAGGATGTCTCATTTAAAAAATTCATGTTTGCATCACCACGTAGTTATGAATCACCCTGTATAAATCTAAATATTTTCTGAGCAAGGAGCATATCCGTGGCTATAACTTTTATATACAACTTTTTTCGCTATCTTCCACAGTGGTGGAGTTATCGACCGAGCCGGTACTAAAAACTCACCCTGTATGTATTTGCTATGTAAAACACGTATTTCCATTTCAAACAGAACTCACTTGTTTTTCAAACTACATACACGGTATTTCAGAAGGTGATAGTTAAGACCTTAATTAATGACAACTATAGGTGATTTTCTCAAAAAAGGTTTTTAGTGTGCAAAAAAACTCGCAATGCAAAATCATACATTCTTCAAATGTCTGTAGTTTAACAACCAAACACCATGTCAAAAAAATGAAGTCAAGTTGATTGACACAGTACTTCCCACACATTACGTTGATACCAGTTTATTATTTTCCCATAGCATGAAGCTTTAGTCTAAGATCCCTTCCAACCAAATAATCGCCAGCCCCCCCCAGTCTTATGCCGCTAGGTCTTTCCTTCACAGGTCAATGGACAGCCTATTATCGATACTACAAACTTCTCAGTTTTACAACCCTCCAACCACCTCACTTTCACCCCCACCCAAAAAACTGGTAGGAAATAATCAGGAACCCCTAAAACATCTAAAAACCGAATTTGAGTTGCTTTCATACTTGTCGCGTTCTTTGATTATTGCTACGCTTCCACTGACAGGAATTTTAACAAACATACGCATTTTCCATTCTCACCACGGTAACAATATACCGTGTCAAAATTTCATTAGTATCAATTTAATAATGTCCACGTTACAAAATACAAAACGATTTAAACCAATAAATTCTCGTATAGTATACAGAAAAAGTCCCATAGTTTCCGTAATAGGCTAGGCAATGTTCGGATGGACCTAAAAAGGTGATTTGTGTCGCCAGACCTTCCTTTACAGGTTAGTGGACAGCCTATTATGAGTACAAGAAATTTTTTAATTTTTCAACCCCCAACCCCCCAACCACCCCAATTTCACCCCCACCCAAAAAAATGCAGAAAATAATCAGGAACCTGTAAAACGCTTAGAAACGAAGTTTGAGCTGTTTTTATATTCTTAGTTTTTTTATTATTTCTCCGCCGCCACTGGCACGATTTATCAAAACGATACGCGTTTCCTATCTTCGCCATGGTAGTAATGCTGTTTCAAAATTTCATTAAAATCAATTCAACAGTTTCCTCGTTACAACGATCTAACGCAATACTCTCGTATGTTTACATCAGAAAAAATTCTAAGTTCTTTGCTTTCTGTAATATAGACAAGGCAATGTTCGGATGGACCTAAAAAAGTTATTTATGTCGATGGGTCTTCCTTCACAGGTCAATGGACAGTCTATTATGGAAGCAACAAATTTTTCAATTTTACAACCCCCACCCCCCAACCACCCCAAATTCACCCCCACCCAAAGAAAAAGTAGAAAATGATCAGGGACCCTTAAAACGCCTAAAAACGAAGTTTCAGCAATATTTAATTTTTTTTTGTTTTTTGCTAATTACTCCGCCGCCTATGCACCGATTTTCAAAATTACTACGACCCCACAGCATACCGCTGCCCAAATTTCATCAAAACCCATGCAGCAGTTACTGAGATTACGAGGGTAGAAACACGCGACAGACAGACAGACAGACCGACGGAAATGAGTGACGTGGATTTTCGTTATGTACACATCGTAAAACGCCCAAAAAGCGCATATCTCAAAATCGAAAATTTTCGCGATCACAATACTCCCCTCACCTATCGGTGTGGGAAGTAAAAGGCCAAAACAGTGACAAAGCGCAGGCTTTCTTCTTCAATTTGCTTTTTGAATCATTAAGCAATGTTAGGAGCTTGGAAATGCGAAATTCATTTTTATAGAGACCTTTGGACCTTGCCTTTGTACCTTTTAACCTTATCTTTGGATTTTTGAACTTATCTCCCCACATCCTAGACACACACACACTGGAGAAAAGGAACAGGAGGCCACGCCTCCTTGCTAACACGGGAATACGTCTTTTCTTGGATTCTCAATTTCGCGCCCTTAAGGCAGACGTCTCGTCTCAACTGAAGCCAAACACGTGTTAGGGGGTATAATACATTCAAGAGTTTTCATTTATTATGCAAACGCCTGAATAAAACCTTAGTTTACTTGGACTATAAGTAAATCGATGCATACAATGTCGCCCCACAATATAAAACAAGATGGCATGTCTAGATATACCTACACGTATATATATGCAAAAATATTGCCCGTTTCAGAATGCAGTAGCATTCTTGGAAAGCCGTCTGTCTCTAGCCGTTTTATTTCCTTTATTACTCACAAAGTTTACCTGCGCATATTGTGCATACCTTGCATGAGTCGCATGTTCCGAGTCAGCATTTTATTCGGATGTGCATATGCAAGGTTGTTTCTCGAAAGTGAATAAAGTTCAGGGAAACTGCAACAAAAACGATGCATCAAGCTTGGCTTCGTACTTTTATTTAATTTTCTCATTACTTTGAAAAGCTCTGCTTTACATTACACATGGCCGTCTCTACTCACTAGGCCGGAGCATTGAAATATGGCAACGTTGGAGATCAGGCCGTGTTTTCATTTGTTCTTATGTCATGTGTATTCTTCCAGGTGCAGAAAATATGGTTGGAAGGTGATTATTAATTTGTTTCTAATTATTTACCTGCACAAACGAAACTATAAAGATAACAAGATGCCTGCAAAGCGTGTAGTACCAGGTTGCAGTCCAGTAGAGGACTACCAAACCATGGCCCAACATCACCTTATTCCAGATTAAAAAGAACGTTGCAAGGTGATTTTTAATGGGTTTACTACTTATTTACCTGCACAAACGAAACTATAAAGATAAAAAGATGCCTGCAAAGCGTGTAGTACCAGGTTGCAGCCCATTAGAGGCATGAGTAGAGGACTACCAAACCATGGCCCAACATAACCTTATTCCAGATTAAAAAGAACGTTGCAAGGTGATTTTGAATGGGTTTCTACCTATTTACCTGCACAAATGAAACTATAAAGATAAAAAGATGCCTGCAAAGTGTGTAGTACCAGGTTGTGCTAGCAATTGTGCGTCCGATAAGGGACATAAACAGAAGTGGGTGAAAGGTATTCCTCGGAAGGGCTGGTTATATTTATAAGGATAGAGACAATAATTGACAAACATTTCAAAGGATAAGACCTATTTTAAAGCACAATGTGGTACCTATAATGTTTTCTGGACCTCCCCAATATCACAGAAAAATACAGTTAATAGAACTCATCTGGGCATGGCCTGGGGCATACCTACGAAAGAATTTGATAGTGAAAGGGAAATCAAGACCAGCAAGAATGGCTTCACAGTGACCTAATAGTGAATTTTTCTAGCTCAAGTGATAATTTACAAGATAAATTGAGTGTTCATTTAAGTGGAAGTGGAAGTGGCAGAGGAAACAGGTTGCGTTTATTTTTATTTTGTAGTGTCTGACTGTGATGAAACAGACATCAGATGTAAGTGGTATTAGTAGTAGTAGTTCTAAAAAGTATTTTTCTTAATTTATTAACCGAGATGAACTCTAATACATATAAAATGTAATAATTATTCTGAAACTATAGGGCCACTATTTGACAGCTACGTTGCCACATCTAAGGCTCCGGCCTAGTGTAGAGTCGGCCATGCATTACATCAAGTATAATACGAGAATATATCAGTATAGATAGATAAATATTTTTTATTGTTTTATCTTAATTTATTTCAACATATACATACATACATATCTATCTTGCAAAATATGTTCGACGTGTATACATTTAAATGGCTTAGGATTCAATGACAAGTGCTTTATTATCACTAAATGGTATTGATCAATCTTACAATGCAAAAATATGACACTTTATTGTCTAAGACAATAACAAATACAGACAATTATCGCCTACTTTCGTTAATCTCTCCTGCAAGTAAGGTTCTACTATATGTTTTACAATCTCGTTTGGAGGGTTTTATTTGCTGGCAAATTTCTCAGGCGCAGGCAGGTTTCGTGAAAGGACGCGGTACGCGTGAACAGATCTTAAACTTAAATTATTGAAGAAGCCAGAGAGCATTATTTTCCAGTTTTTGTCTGCTTTGTGGACTATTCTAAGGCGTTTGATAGCGTAAAGTGGCCTAAACTGTGGGAAATCCTCATCTCTATGGGAGTTCCTTATCACCTAGTGTTTCTCATACAGCAGCTCTTCGAGTCTAATTCGACTTGTGTAAGAATTGATGGTAACCTGTCTGGTCAAACTGCAACCAGAAAAGGAGTTCGTCAGGGATGTGTATTATCTCCGATGTTATTTAACATTTACTCTGAATTTGTGATGAGACAGGTATTAGACAACTGGAATGGCGGTGTAACTATTGGCGGAAGCCAAAATATCCAACTTAAGATTTGCTGATGATACAACCCTTATTGCTGCTTCTCAGGAAGAACTAGTGGCTCACACAACATAGTGCAGCGTATGGTCTTGGTATTAACTACAATAAGACCAAGGTTATAATCGTAGATAGAGAGCATGATAATCATCGAGAAATAAAGTCAATAGGTCGTTGTGAAGTAGTTCAAAGTTTTGTGTACCTCGGTTCTTTGATCGACAATTCGGGTAGCTGTGAAAATGAGATTCGACGGCACATTTAACAGGCACGTGTGGCCATGACAAAGCTTACTAAAATATGGCGTGACCATAACATCACTAAAGCTACAAAAATGTCGCTGGTTCAGTCTCTTGTGTCCTCCATATTTTTGTATGCATCGGAAACTTGGACTGTTAAAAAGGCAGATCGAGCTCGCATAGATGCTTTTGAAATGTGGACGTGGAGGAGAATGCTGAGAGTTCCTTATACCGCCCATCGAACTAACGTTTCCATACTGGATGAGCTCGGTAAACCAAAGCCAAACCATTGTGTCGACGAGAATGCTTACATTCTTCGGACATATTCACAGAAGCGATAATATGGAGAAACTTGTAGTTCAGGGTCACGCCCCGAGTGGGTGGCGCCGTGGCCGTTCTCCTACACGCTGGGTGGACATGACGAAACACTTGCTGGATATGAGTACCAAGGGCGCCACTGAACTGACAGCAAATCGCGAACGATGGCGAGCTACAGTTCTCAAAATTATTGATGGTATTCGTGTCGGCAATACTCTAGCTCCGACTTAATGCATTTTACGAGTTCACAATCATAACATGTCTGTTGAGACATTGTGACTATGATGATGATGACCTTTAAATATCTAAATTCAGTATTTACTGTACTTAGATTGTATCCTGTGTTATCGCACTTGTATTGTATACTTTTTTTTGACATTATGTATATACCACCAACAAACTGCACTAAACTGGTATTAACTTGGAGTATTTTTTGCAGGTGTTCAGGTTGTGACAGCATCTTTCCATCCCTGATGCTGCTAGAACATCACAAAGAAGAGTTTGAACACTGGTCAGATACAGACGACGATATTTTGACGGACTCTGATGAAGAAGATACAGTTATCAGTGAAGAATGCGAGAGGCTACTATAGATATAATTCCTTGAATTCCTTCCATTTTTTAGTTTAGGTTTAGACCCTCTGACTGTGAACAAGCACCACCTAATTGAAACAATTTTTGTATCATTGATATTGTGAATGGTGTAAATTAGGATTTTAGGACAAATAATTTGTTTCAAGTCAATGTTTTGAACCGTCTCTTTTGTGATGTTTAAAATTTTCAAAGTATTCTTGAGAAACTGCTTGATTACTATCTCATACTTGAGAATATCTTCTTCTTTTTAGATAGCAGACATGTTATGTTTCTGATCTTTCTGTGATGACTTGGATTCAATAGTAAATGGTTTTTAATATTGTTAGCACCATTCATATACCTATGTCGTGTTAAAATGACATGACTAGATTCTTTGGAACTAGCAAACACTACACAATTTAACCAGTCGCCAAAATGACTTTTTTCCAAAACTATGTTAACTTTTCAGCGGAAGATTTAGTCTAAAAAGTAAGTTCTAATTATGATCGTTACTTAATATACTATGACGAATGAAAGGTACTTTAGGGGAAGACTGTATAGCCCATTTCCAACAAAAGAAGTCGGATAAAGTAGTGTCCGATTTTCAACTAGCACCACAAATTCAATCCACAGTTTTGCGGATGATGCGATCTCTGTGGACGAGCTGGAACGCAGAAGACTGGCAGTGGCGGCTTCACTTTCAAAGGATCTCGATACCATTACCGCTTGGGGGCTTACGAATATGGTTGAATTTAATGCCTCCAAGACCCAGTATTGTACGCTATCAAACAAGAAGTGCCCAAGCCAACACCAGGTTCTAATGAACAACCGGGCTCTGCCAAGGAGTCACTCGTTCAAGCTGTTAGGAGTCAACATTACAGAAAATCTGATCTGGCACAAACACGTTGCGTCAGTTGCATCAGCTGTTGGTAAAAAGCTTGGTTACCTATTCAGAGCCAGAAAGTACTTCTCACCATGTAACCTCCTCACGCTATATACAGCCCAGATAAGACCTGGCCTGGAGTATTGCTCTCATGTCTGGGGAGCTGCTGCCCCTACTACCCCTGTCTATACTAGATGCCATTCAGAGAAGGGCAATTCGACTAATTGGCCGTCCGGCCTTAACCCGCCACCTCCAGCCACTCTCTCATAGGCGTGTTGTTGATGACCTCTCACTCTTCTACCGTTATTGAAACGGAACCTGCTCATCTGAGCTATCCTCTATCGTTCCGCTGCTCACCGCTCCTATCAGATGCACCCGCACGACCGCTGCATCTCATCCTAAGGCGGTCGTCTTCATATATCAAGAACCGAGCGGTACAACCGCACATTTATTCTCAGGGTGTCCAAGGCTTGGAATGGACTGCCAGGAGATGTATTTATTGGGCCTGCGGGTATTGGCCCATCCAAATCCCGCGTTAACAAACTTCCCCTAACATAACCCTTTCACAGCAGCAGCGGTACTCTGGTATTTAGGCTCTGCCTGCGCTGTCTGCTCAGCTATATAAAAAAAAAAACTGTTAGTTGAATAGTATCATCTATTGCTTCCCCGACATACAATCTCTTTTCTTTCTAAGTTTTCGATTGATGTGTGTCGGGTTTTGAAAATATCAGTTATACTGTGTAGTGTTTGTTTTATATGGTGTTAAAACAATATACCTCTAAAGGATTTAAAAACACGCTAACTCAAACACTTCGAGAAACCCCAACCCCAACTTTAGATACGTGCAGGGCACTTCAAAATTATCTGCAAAAATATCATCACAACAAACAAAAAAGTGAATTATATTGAAAATACGCAATCCAAAAAGTAAAAGTATATTCCTCGGTATATTCAGAGCTTGGTGTACCATTCCCACCAATTTTTTTTTTTTGGATTGGAAAATATTCATCAAATATTACTTTCAAAAAGCCTCCTGTTTTGATTAGATCTGTAGTTCTTTAATCTGCTAAATTGTTCATAGATGATTTTGAGCCGCCCTGTATATGATGTATTAAATACAATGTATGTTTCATCATGACTGTATAGATATAGATTTGATGTGTACATGAATGTTATAATGAAAACGTCAATTTTTTTAATTAAATCATTGTACTATAGTTTCCACCTATAGAATGCCAATTTTTTATAAAGAAGTTAACAATATTTGTGTATAGCAAAACAAGTAGCATGCTATGATTTCAATATTTTGATTAGTTTTGTGTTTGCTCAATATCCAAAGCACCCAAAATAGTGTAGAAGTATCTTTAAAAAGCTGGTCTAGATATACAGGGTTGGGATAAAGTATGGAACCAAGCAAATAACTTTGGAACGGAGAGAGTGATATTGCTGAAAATTTGCAGGCAAGTGTAGTGACGTCTAATGCACCCGAAGACATTATGTTAGCTATTAATGTACTTCCGGTTTAACCGGAAGTACCGTCAACTTTTTTAATTTAAATGGGACACCCTGTATATTTTTGCAGATTTTAATTCATCTTTTTTTTCCGAATACGTCCATAGTGGGTTTAGTATTTGTTTCTAAAAAAAATTGTCTCACAAATTCGTCCGTGGCGGTCTGCGGTCTTCCCGTTTGAGGTAATTTTTTTTGTATTTTTGTTTCTAGTCACCGTCAAACGTGTTATAGGACCCCTGTCGAGACGTAAATCATTAAAAGTTGACACACTTCTTTGTGAGTTCTCACGCGATCGCCAAAACCGACTTTGAATGACCGGCATTTTAAACACCTGAAATGATAAAGAAGCTATATCTTTCCCGTTTTTACAGAAACTAATGCTAAACCCACTATGGACGTATTCGGAAAAAAGATGAATCAAAATCTGCAAAAATATACAGGGTGTCCCATTTAAATTAAAAAAGTTGACGGTACTTCCGGTTAAACCGGAAGTATGTTAATAGCTAACATAATGTCTTCGATTGCACTAGATGTCACTACACTTGCCTGCAAATTTTCAGCAATATCACTCTTTCCGTTCCAAAGTTATTTGCTTGGTTCCATACTTTATCCCAACCCTGATGTATACATACATTTTGCTTTTATGTTTTTTCTAGAATCTAGAGAAATTTGAAAATCTCTTTTAAACTGAATCCTACGTTTGTCTGAACAGTACAAGATTAAAGTGAACAACTACTAAAACCCCTTGGTTACATTTACATCACCAGCAGTTTTAAAATAACATTCTATTAGCTTTGGTGGATCCTCAAAATGCCTACATGTGGTGTCAGTGGTTATTCAGGGACAGGGTAGTCAGAAGATCTGTTAACAAGGCATTTTTTTTGAAAAAAACCAATGTATCAAATTGATATTTGTCAAAATTTATTTGTGCTACCCTGTACGCATTGTAATATTGTGAACTAATTTTTTGTACAAATTTGAGTTGTTTTCGTGGAATGAAGGCACCTAAAGCCTACGTTTTAGGCTATTTATGATGTTATTGAAAAATATAATACTTTGTTGAATTTAAAACGAGACATATCTTATCAGAGTGTGTATAGTGTAGAACGTACCATGGCACAAAATGTTCTTAAATTAGTATGAAATGGTCCCAAACCCTGATTCATTAATAAATTATTTTTTGTAACTGAGAATCTGTGTTCTTTATTTTTCATTGCATATTTCCTTCCAGTTGAAGATTTTGCGAAGCAAATTTATATTTCTTACGACTTTGCAAGGGGTGAGAAAAATGCACAGTTCTATAAATTCAATCTTAGGATCACAAAAATGGAGAGATCTAATTGTGAATTTAATTTCTTACATTTTTTACACCTGAAGCAGAGTACGTTTTAATATCTTCTTGCGTTTATGCCATCTGATGGCAAATTCAGATCTTTATCGAGTTGAGAAGTTTATTAGCCAATTTGGTTTTAGGAAAGGTATGGGAACTGTCGATGCCATCATGGAGCTAGTAGAACTAACACAGCTTGCTTTTGAAAATCAAAACGACGTCATCTCTGTATTTACAGATTTATCAAGCGCCTTTGACTGTATAAGGGCCGGTTTCTCAATATCCAGTTAAATATTTATCTGGAAGATAACGGTTATCTGTCAGATAAATTGTTTAAACAATTGAAGGTTGAACTTACGAATCCACGTAAACCTTATCTGGCAGTTGTATCCATAGCAACGCTATCTGGCAGCTACCTATCTGACACTTTTAACTGGACATTGAGAAACCGGCCCTTAGTCACGATATTCTCTTATCCAAGCTTGAATGTTACGGCATAAGAGGGGTAGCTAGTATGCTAATAAAATCATATTTGAATAACAGAACACAAGTTGTCGTTGTAAACGGGAAAAAGAGTGATAAAATGACATCAAACAGAGGAGTGCCTCAGGGGTCCATTTTAGGTCCATTCCTTTTTATAATGTACATAAGCGATATCCCTAAACATATGTCTTTAATAAATTGTAATGTCTCTACAATCATGTATGCAGATGACACCACGTTCAGTCTTTGTTTGGATCACTCTGCGAGTGATAATAGGCTCCAACTTGCTGACAATTATTAGTCACTCTAAAAAATGGTTTGATTCAAATGAGCTAAATTTAAACTGTAATAAAACTGAAGTGTGCACCTTTTCTCTGGGAATGGGAATAGAGTTATCCACAGTTCATTTCCTGGGTGTAAATCTGGATTCCCGCCTATACTGGACTACACATATTGATGCCCTATGCATGAAACTGTCCAAAAGTGTCTTCGCTATTAAAAAAGTGGCGTTTACAATAGATGCAGCACTGATGGCTTATTATGGACTATTTCACTCACTTCTTTGCTATGGGATATTGAGCTGGGGTAATGCCCCACATACACAATTACAAAGAGTCTTCATAATTCAGAAGGCTGCATTAAGAGGGCAAAACATGATGATCACTGCCAAATTTTATTTAAAAGTCTTGGGTATTATGACCTTATTTGCAATGATCATCTATGAAAATCTCATATATATAAAAAAGAATATGGATAAATTCAAAACGTTGTCTGACGTTCATAATTATGACACCAGAGGAAAAAGAAAGTTAGTTCAGCCACATTCGAGGATAAACAAATCTAAGGTGCTGGGAATAGAATTTTATAACATCCTCCCTGTGAGTACGACTAATCTGCCGATGCGTGACTTCAAGAGAGAAATTAAACAACTTCTGAAGAGCCTTGCTCCCTATAATCTAGTCGATTTTAAGAATTATTGTTCATCATTATCACCCGACTGTTAGGTCCCGATTTACCTGTTTATGTGTGTCAATTTCTATGTTTGTTATTTATCTTTTCATGTTCAATTTATACCCCTTATCTTTATCTTTTTAATGATTGGTATCATATATAATTAACTTTCTGTATATGACGCGCTAAAAATGTATTTTCCATTTAATAGCTTAAATAAATTATTATTATTATTATTATTAAGGAAGTTGGGAAATTCCAAAAATTCTCAGTATTACAAAAACTGTGAGAGGTAATTGCTCTATACATGGCCGACTTTACTCACTAGGCCGGAGCATGAAATATGGCAACACTGAATCATCGGGCCGAGTTTTTATTTGTTGTGATGTCATGTGTATGCTTCCAGAGCAGAAAATATGGTTGGAAGGTGATTATTAATGTGTTTCTAATTATTTATTCCAGAGTAAAAAGAACGTTGCAAGGTGATTTTTAATGTGTCTCTACTTATTTACTTGCACAAATGAAACTATAAAGATAAAAAGATGCCTGCAAAGTGTGTAGTACCAGGTTGCACTAGCAATTGTGCGTCCAATAAGGGACATAAACCATAAGTGGGTGAAAGGTATTCCTCGGAAGGGCTGGTTACATTTATAAGGATAAAGACAATAATTTACAAACATTTCAAAGGATAAGACCTATTTTAAAGCACAATAATGTGGTACCTATAATGTTTTCTGGACCTCCCAAATATCACAGAAAAATACAGTTAATAGAACTCATCTGGGCATGCATCTGGGGCATACCTACGAAAGGATTTAATAGTGAAAGGGAATCAAGACCAGCAAGAATGGCTTCACAGTGACCTAATAGTGAATTTTTCTAGCTCAAGTGACAATTTACAAAGTAAATTGAGTGTTCATTTAAGTGGAAGTGGCAGCAGGAAGCAGGTTGCGTTTATTTTTATTTTGTATTGTCTGTGATGAAACAGACATCAGATGTAAGTAGTAGTAGTTCTAAAAAGTATTTTTCTTAATTTATTAATCCAGATGAACTCTAATACATATAAAATGTAATAATTATTCTGAAACTATGAGCCCACTATTTGACAGCTAAGCCACGTTGCCACATCTAAGGCTGCGGCCTAGTATAGAGTCGGCCATGCTCTATAGAAATAAAAGTTTGATTTCCTCGCATATTTACTTATGGAGCAGAGTACTTTTTTATATCTCCTTGCGTTTCTAAGATCCTGATAGCAAATTCATATTTCTTACGAGAACTTTGTAAAGCAAGGATGAGTTTTAAAAAATCAATATTAGGATCACAAAAATGCGGAAAGGTAATTTGAAAGTTTAATTCCCCAAGTTTACATCTAGAGCATCGAGTTCAGGAGTTTATGAAGGCAGTGAGAGGTAATTTATTGCTCTATAGAAATAACAGTTTGATTTTCTGTCGTATTCACTTCTGGGTCCTGGAGCAGAGTACTTTTTAAAGTCTTCTAGCATTTCTGCGATCCTGATAGCTAATTTATTTCTTACGAATTGAGGACTTTGCGAAGGAAGAGTAAGTACAATGCCCAGTTCTAAAAATTCAATATTAGGATCACAAAAATGGTAAGAGGTAATTGAAAGTTTAATTTCCCCCCAATTTTACATCTAAAGCAGAGTACGTTTTGATATCTTCTTGTGATTCTGCTATCCTCATAGCAAATTCATATCTTTTTAGAGTTGAGCCTGTTCTAAACAAGATAATAAAACGTGATATTTATGATACAGCAGCTCATGACACACTAAAACAAACAACACCGGCTACACGTCTGCCAACCGTTCAAAGCGCTGTGATTGGTCAGTTTTGGAGCGATTCTCAATTTTCTCCTTCATTTTGCTATTGGTTAAGGCAAGTTCTGGAACGATATTTTCTACTGAAAACGTAGAGTTTATGCCAAAGATTCCAATTGCGAGGTTAGTACAATTTCTCACTTGTACTTACTCGTACCGATCGTCGTTGCTTGTACCCAATATTATGTCGACATTTTACTTGGCGTAGTGTATTCACGAATACGCCGTATTCACCCAAATATTTGATGTATTGGCAAATATCACATCAAATGTGACTCCAGGCTTCCCTCATTGTCGGCATGAAATTCATGTTATTCCAGTCCTTTGATGTCTGTGTTAAACATTTATTTATTTAAGTTATGGGACGCCTATGGTTATGCAAGACAGCGGTCAGCGTCTTTCGATGGCGACTTGCAGATTTCTAGAATGTAGGTAACAATCTTTTTCTTTCTTCTTATCATGTCAACCTAGTTTTGTATTTTACATTTTTTATTCAGGCTTTATCCAACCTCTGTACAATTTACTACATTTTTGGAAATAAAATATTAAAAAAAACGGATTTACGGCTTTCCCAAATATATCTTTTATTTATTTGCCTATTTGCATCATTTAGGATTCCTACTGGGGCATTTTCCAATCAAAACTACACAATTACAGTGTTTCATGGGTTTTATTAAGGAAGAACAACATATATAAATTTCTGTACATAATTCAGTATATTATATACAAAACAATCAATACATACATGAATTCTTTGGTGAAATTATACAGCAATATAAAATAATCAATTCAATGAGGATAACAAAAATGTGAGAAACTAACTCAAATAAATTATGTTTAAATGGACAAGAACGTTCAGTGCTTCATAAAAAAAATCTACAAAAGGTACAAATATACACCTACATTTCTATATTCTCATTTGCCAATAATCACAATCTTCATTACATCAAAAGACAAAAAAATCACATTAACAATTTGCAAAAAGTACCAAAATTCACACACTCGATAATCATTTACCCTGATTTAATACGTATTCAGATTTGCATGGATTAGATAAGATAAGAGAATAACAAGTCCATCCACAAAGTTTATCTGGAAAATAGAAAGTAGAAAAGTCACAAATATTTTGTATACGATTCTTATCATACTGATTTATTCACTTTATTTGTTACCTATACAGAGTGCCCCTGAATTTCCTCAATCTAGGCATGCCATGCTTTAAAAATATTTTTTTTGGACTTCAACCCTTAAAACTCGCCCCCAATTTTTTTTTCAAATAGCACCCCATAGGTTTTCGTACATAAATGATATCCCTATTTTACTTAAAATATTGTAGTACCTTTGATGTTATACGCAAACTTATTTTTTTCGTGAAATAATATATAATGAAATAAAGATTTGTTTGACGCAAAAAATCGATAAAAAAGAAAACTAAAGTAAGGTTTTTAAGGATACTGAATACATGGCTTCGGAAGCAAATCTTTTTTTTCTTTTTTATTACGTTCGTGTACAAAATCAAAGGCACTACAAGATGTTTGTTAAAATAATAACCTCATTTTTATAGGATAAGCTGTGGGGTACGATTTGAACAACAAAGTTGGGGGTGAGTGAGTTTGAGTGGTTGAAGTACAAAAAAAAAATGTTTCGAAAGCCATTCAGAACTCTTGGATAGCCCAATTGGTTTTCTTTTTATCTGTTTTTGTTGCGAAAATATTACGCCCCAAACAAATCTATTTTTTTTTATCTTGTGCTTATGACTACGGTTTGTGTATAAAATCAAAGGTACCACAAGATTTTAAATAACATAAGGATTTAAAAAACTATTGGGTGCTATTTGAAAAAAAAGTTTGGGGTGAGTTTTAAGGGTTGAAGTACAAAAAAAATATTTTGAAAGCAAGGTATGATAGACCCTATCATCATCATAGTCACAATGTCTCAACAGACGTGTTATGAAATCGTAAAATGCAATGAAAGTCGGAGCTAGAGTATTGCCGACGCAAATATTATCAATAGTTTTGGGAACTGTAGCACGCCATAGCTCGCGATTTACTGTCAGTTCAGTGGCGCTCTTGATACTCATATCCAGCAACTGTTTCGTCTTATCCATCCAGCGTGTAGGGGAACAGCCACGGCGCCGCTCACTCGGGACATGACCCTGAACTACAAGTTTCTCCATATTATCGCTTCTATGAACATGTCCGAAGAATGTAAGCATTCTGGTCGACACAATGGAGGATAGTCTCTTTGGATTACCGAGCTCATCCAGTATGGAAACGTTAGTTCGATGGACGGTATAAGGGACTCTCAGCATTCTCCTCCACGTCCATATTTCAAAAGCATCTATGCCAATAGTGTAAATAAACATGGTGTGCTCACGCGCATGCAGCCGTCCGAGCGCCGGCACGCTGTGACGTCAGCAACGAGATTTCTGTCGGCGAACTAGCGGGAATACCACATGATGGATTATATTTTAATTTCAAAGTGATAGATTAAAGGAGTTCAATAGCCAATTATTTGACAATTATGTTATAGAGAAGTGTAAAATAGGTAACTTAACGATTTTTTCCACAAAAATGTATTATTTATTGGTAAATTTGGTCATTTTTTCCCTAAGTTTACGCCTACAATTTTCGAAACTAATCCTTTTGTTTAAATGTCTGAGCCTGACGTATATTCTCGTTCGTATTAGATATAATATTATTTTGTCAGTAAATTGTTTGATGGTTTCCACTGGGGCCTATCTCTAATAATTTTTTAAATATGTTTGATTGTTTAGAACACGACTGTCCATGGAATTTATCGAACTCTATCTCAACCAAAACGGACTACTTTAATCATATCCTCACTTGGATATACAAGACTGACTCTAGATAGAAACTCAATCCAGTCTGGGGCCCGATTAGAAGACTGAAATTTGGTTTGCGCCCCCAAAGCTAGATTAGGATATTCGTTTTTGAATCTGTAGGCCACATATCCGTCAATAAATTTCAGTCAATTGACACAAAAGGTCATGTTCTTCAGAAATAAAGTTATCTAGGTCATAATCTGGACCCTGAAAGGTAAAGTTGGAAAAATGAATATCATTTGAATCATTCTCTGTCCCAACAATATCGCTGTCAAGAAGAACGTTCTTGAAAAACTCCTGAGTAAAGCACACGTCATCAGCTTCGATGTTAGAATTACTCGAAACTAAGTTTTTGACTTGTAATGGTTCAAGTAGGCACGATTCATTGCTTTCTTCTGCATATTTATTCATTGAAAATGCGGCAGGTGAATATTTTCCGAGGATGTACCATGAAAATTTCAGTTTTAATAAATGTTTAATGCTAATTTGTGAAATGATTACCATTTTTCATATTAATTTCGTCCTTTCGGCGGCAAGCATTACTCCATTGCATTGCGAGATTTTAATTTTTCGGGAACTTATAAATTTAACATTTGGCTCTTTCATCTTACTATGGTTTTTACAACCGACAACTGCACAATTTGGCATTATGTATACAAATTTCAGTCTTCTATAACTCAAAATAAGGAATACAAAGTAAATTAAACAAAAATCTTTAGCGATTCTATTTAAAACGCGATTAAACGGGCCGTGGTATCACGACGTCTAATAATTCCCCGCGCGAAAAATTTCGTTGCTGACGTAATGCGCAGAGCGATCGCAATTTCGTACGGCTGGCGAGCACACCATGTATACTCGCAGCACGATCTATGCGAGCTCAATCTGCCTTTTTAACAGTTCAAGTTTCCGAGGCATACAAAAATATGGAGAACACAAGAGACTGAACCAGCGGCATTTTGGTGATGTTATAGATAGATAGACCCAATACTACTTTCAAAAATTTTACTTAGTTTTCGTTTGAACTTTTCTTCGTTACGAGAATATCACGTGTCAATGAAATTCAGGGACACCCTGTATAAAGTTTTAAAAAAAAGTTTGTCTTCCCTTGCCGAGACACATATTCATTTTAACGACTACTTGATAGATGAACTAGACAAAACCAGTCTCTTAGCTTCTCCTTGTCTACTTGACTGCTAATGGGTAAAAAACGTCACTTGACTCACTTGGGTGTTAGCGAGTCGCCGACCAGGTAACTGCTTCTGAGGATGCCACCCACTCATGTTGGCCACAGAAATTGCATTAATGTGATTCTTTCGTCATCGGAAACGATGTAATGGCGTGCATACTTGCGATACGTGTACATAGGGGTCAGGAGGGAGCGTGAAGTCGTCATAAGTACACAAGTGCTTGCGTCAACATATTATATCCGAACTCCGTCGGAAAGTCTGATGATTGTACTCTTGCAGTAATCCTAATATCCTTAGATCGATCATATATTATAAGTAATAACTAGATTACAGGTGTGAATGTGCCTTTGATTTGGTAAATTTATCTGTCTTGGTGATTCGTTCAATGAGATAGGCGTAGGTTTTTTAGAAAGTTGGCGATTTTAGTCTATTCACAGTTTTCAAGTGATTGATAAACTTTAGTTGGGGACGATTCAAATCTAAAACATAAACATAAAGATTTGTCGTGTATTTTAACCTTTATCAGTGTCAAGACAGTTAATGGAATAATAAATGCTTCTTCCAATAAGCCCAAGCTTGTTGGAATCGATGTAGTCGTTTTGCTGTTATTGCTGTTTATTTAAATAACACTGGAATTCCCAACCACTATATCTTAATAGATACGTCAGCTCATAAAGTGTTAAACAGAAATTCTTCAGTAAATCCCAGCTTTAAAAAGCATATATTATTTGGTAACGTTTATTAGGTGGATTTCAGTGAAAAATCACTTTAAATGTTTAAGATGCCGGTTACGCCCTCTAGTAACCATCTTGGAAATCAGAAAATATGTTTCATGGTCTTCATATAACCATTTTAAGAATTATTTTTTCCACAGCAAGTCTATTCCGAGATACAACACTTTGAATTTTTATCTGACCACTCGGTACAAAATGGTTCAGCTGGGTTGATGATGATGTTATTAATTTATTAAAAGCCCTTTCCATTCGCAAAAATCACCAAAGTTTCCCATAAATCCACCAAAAACATAGTGTTATCAATAACTCAAATGTAGTACGTACTCCAACCTTCAAACAATTACATGCTCAAATTATTGCACATTTTTCAAAATTAAATTAATCTCTGGATCTTGTTAGAATTCTAAAAATTCCATAAACCGACATAATTGGAGTAGATACACACATTTTCAAATAATTACGTACAAAGAGTATAAAAAACGTTACCGCGTGTAAATATCTCATCAGTCGAATTGTAATATCAATGGGCGCCTAATATCGGGTACCTAGAGCTAACTCTCGACGTCAACACCCTGTTTTTCATTCATTTCATTTGGTTGGTCAAAACGTTGTTGAATTGAACGAATCGTGTCAGTCAAAACATATTAAATACTACTGCTTTTACAATGAAACATTAAATACAGTTTTAGATCGAACGAAAAAACCATGAAGACGTGAATTTCCCTTTTTTATGAAGCTGATTGTTGACAAATAGCAAAATCCTGAACTATTTTTTGAACAACTGATTGTGCAAATATAATATACAGAGTGAGTTTTTAGTACCGGCTCGGTCGATAACTCCACTAATGTAGAAGATAGCGAAAAAAGTTGTATATAAAAGTTGTAGCCACGGATATGCTCCTTGCTCAGAAAATAATTTGATTTATACAGGGTGATCCATAACTACGTGGTGATTCAAACATGCATTTTTTTAAACGACTATATATTATTCCATATTAAAATTCTACTAATGATTTCCGTTCTTCCAATGTAGGGTATTATTACATTATACAGGGTATTTCAAAAGTTATGACCATTTTTATATCCAAATCGCGATCAAATGAACGTACTGTATTTCAAAAAGTAATGAATCAAAAATTATTTTTTTGCACGAATAGATTATAAATATCCTCTAGTTTTAAAATCGGCTATAAAAAGAGCCCGTGGCGCATATTCGTATACAGGGTGATATAGAATGCAAAATCGAGATTTTGTCCCTTTTTTAAATGTAACCCCCAATATTTTATTATACCAAAGAATTGCTTTTAATATGCTCTTTCATCTTTGTTTAACACTTGTTCTGGATGCATTCATTAGTTTCTGAGATATTTCGATATTTCTAAAATTTTTAAATATATATACCTTCTTTTTGTTTACTAAAATTTATTTATTTCGAGAAAATAATAGGGGGGTTACATTTAAAAAAAAAAAGAGAAAATCTGGATTTTGCATTCTACCTGTATACGAATATGCGTCACGGGCTTTTTTATAGCCGATTTTAAAACTAGAGAATATTTTTAATCTTTTCGTGTAAAAAAAGATTTTTGACTCATTACTTTTTGATACACAGTACGGTCATTTGACCGCGATTTGGATATAAAAATGGTCATAACTTTTGAAATACCCTGTACAATGTAACAATACCCTATATTGGAAGAACAGATATCATTAGTGGAATTTGAATATGGAATAATATATAGGGTGTCTCATTTAAAAAGATGCATGTTTGCATCAGCACATTGTTATGGATTACCCTGTATAAATCAAATTATTTTCTGAGCAAGGAGCATATCCATGGCTACAACCCTGTATAAATCAAATTATTTTCTGAGCAAGGAGCATATCCATGGCTACAACTTTTATATACAACTTTTTTCGCTATCTTCTACAGTAGTGGTGTTATCGACCGAGCCGGTACTAAAAACTCACCCTGTATATAATATAATATAAAAAACCATATTAAACCATTTTTCATCGAAATTATTGTCCAAGAAATTAAAACAGATATTGTGCAATAAATTGTCTAATGTATTACAGCCTTAAGATGCTTTTACTAATGCGTCTAAAAAATACCATCTCAATAAGCAGCATTTTAAAATCAATCTCATGAAAAGTAGGATGTTGACACCCACATATTTTACAAATTACCTTACGCAAAATGTACAATCCCGTCTTTTGCTTAGATTAAATATTACCTTAAAATTCGGTACACACTCCTGTGTAGTCGTACGAACATCATTTTTTTTTGTTTAATTAGCAAGGAGCACTTTAGGCGTTTTTTGTTGATATCTTTACCGAAACCAGAGCTGAACTATTGCAGATTCACATACCATGATTTTAGAACTGAAGTCGATACAGACAATTTCCTATTGTTCTATTTTAAAGCAGATCCAGGTGTGCATTTGTAAGTGTATTGCGGGCTTTAGTCTTGCGGTTACATCCATTATATGACTGCTATGATATGATAACACATTCTTTATCGTCCACAAAATTATGTTTATTGAAACTTCAGCTTCAATAGCCAGTGAAACTTCTGAGCTAATGATACAGGGTATCCACCAACGTGGTACGTGGAAAAATGCAGATTCTTTGGGTAAAAATATTGGGATTTAACCAACTTTACCTCTGTGAAAAGGTACAGGATGTCAAAGTTGTCAATATAATTTCGTTGTTGCTTAATGATTCATCATCAGGAGGACGTACTGATGGGACGAAAGTTTCCAGCTAATAGGGTACTTGCAGAGGTCGTGAAATCGCCTCGGGAGTATACAAAGCGTAAAGAATATCAAAAAGCAGTAGGAAACAAAAAACATGATTTTACTGACGGCCAAAAAAGATATTTGCAAAATAAAATAAGGATATATTCAAATTTTTCCACGTGACTTAAAACAAGGGCTGACGTCACAGATATCTTATCGATATCGACAATCGATACTGTTACAGGTTTGCCAACTGCGCATTCGACTAGAGATGATCTGAATTCTTTAACAATGCCACTCAATTTATTGATACTTAAACATATTTGAAACAGGCAATTAACCCACTAGCATTTTCGTTGCAATACATTTTTATAACTGATAGGTATCACAGTTCATTCTGTTTGTGACCGAGATTCGCAACTAATCGAAGCCATCATTTTATTTCGGCGCATATCATTATGAATGAATCCACAAATATAATCTAATTCAAGCCCATCCCTACAAAGTGAATTAGTAATCTAGCCTAACTTTTATTCTTTTGACTTTTGTACTTTTGTGGGTGACTGTGTTTTGTGGTTATAATGAACAATGTCAAAATGTTAGGTTAGCACTGGCTATCGATATCGAATATCAATACTTTACATCTCATCACAATAGGATATCACTGACGTCAGAGGTTGTTTGCGCGGCATTTTCCGGCATTTGAAATAATTTTTGGAATGTCTCTCACAGCCGATTCCAAAAAACCAAACAAGTGATTTTGGTATGTTTACTAGGCTCTAAGGAACGCGTAAACGACATAATATTTTTTTCTGCAAGTACCCTATTGTTTCGTCTGAGAGCCACGCCACCTACGAATTCCAATTCTTACGCGCCATTACGGAATAATTACAAAATCGTAAATATCTTGAAAACCATCGAAGATAGAACCACATATGTCTAGATAAAAGTGAAAGAGAATTTAATTTCGCATCCAATAATGTGAAATTTATCATAAGACCCCGTTTGAAAAAAAGTTATTAACATTTTAAACTTTTCAAATTTGAAACTTTCTATTTTATTGATTTAGTGTCCATTTGAAACAATGATCTTACCGAAACACAAATACGATTCTCGCTTGTTTCAAAACCGAAAACAGAATCTTTCTATCATACTTAGTTTTCGAGATATTAACATTTTTTTGTAAAGTACTACAAATGCCAAATTTTCTAAAGATTGTCGAATAACTTCGAAAATATGCCTCGTAGACGTTAACAAACTACCTAAAAATCGCTTCTGATTTCAAAAACGTAATAATATACAGGGTGTTCTATTTAAAATAAGGAAGTTGATGCCTACTTCCGGTATATCCGGAAGTCCGCCATCTTTGAAATTATTTTCTGCAGTAGGCGATTTGAAAAAAACAGTTTTTATCCAAAACATTTTCTTCTAATTAAAGGCCGCTAGAGTGCCACCCTTTATATTTTCAACCAAAGAATTTGCACCGTTTAACCACCCTATATAAAATGAGGCATATGTAAACTCTAACAAAACCAATATCACATTTCAATCAAATCTTTTTATTTATTTCATTGTTTTATTCATAACTAACTCAAAAGTGTCACTAGATAATTGCTATAATCTGTTTCACCCGCCAGAATACCATCCTCAATTTTATGAAGTACTTTTTCCTCTATATGCCCCAAAACATGAATAAGATTAACGGATTTGTACAACACCTTAGTAATAACTGAGGTTAGTCACAAGTGCTAAATAAAACATATACACATTAAACTGCTACATACGTAAACAGGGTAACAAACTTATATACATAGACAGATGACAGTTAGTTTAACAAAGTGAGAAAAACACTCACACAGTGCGGATATTTGAGGAATTACTTTAATATAACAACGGTGCTTTGTTTTTTTTTAAAGTAACCACAAGTTCGAGTTGTAGCTATTCAACAACATGCAAACCATATCATAACCTGACTTTTGTCTGTCACCAGCAAATGATTTAATGACGGTTTTACATCCAATGTTTCTAGTCAAATTTTCTGTTCAATATTTAGCATGGAATCCTTCAATACAGGAAAAATCCTCTATCACAATATTTTCATTCGAAATAGGGTACTTGCAGAGGTCGTGAAATCGTCTCGGGAGTATACATAGCGTAAAGAAAACCATATCAAGAAGCAGTAGGAAACAAAAAACATGATTTTACTGACGGCCAAAAAAAGATATTTGCAAAATAAAATAAGAATATATTCAAATTTTTCGACGTGACTTAAAACAAGGGCTGACGTCACAGATATCTTATCGATATCGACAATCGATACTGTTACAGGTTTGCCAACTGCGCATTCGACTAGAGATAATCTAAATTCTTTAACAATGCCACTCAATTTATTGATACTTAAACATATTTGAAACAGGCAATTAACCCAATAGCATTTTCGTTGCAATACATTTTTATATCTGATAGGTATCACAGTTCATCCTGTTTGTGACCGAAATTCGCAACTAATCGAAGCCATCATTTTATTTCGGCGCATCCCATTATGAATGAATCCAAAGATAGAATCTAATTCAAGCCCATCCCTACAAAGTGAATTAGAAATCTAGCCTAACTTTTATTCTTTTGACTTTTGTACTTTTGTGTGTGACTGTGTTTTGTTGTTATAAGGCCTTTACGGAAACACTGATCTGGATCCGGATAGTTTAGTCATATGTCAAACAGCTGTCAAGTGGGACTTACGATTTCATGAGGGCTGTTCCAAATTACGGTTCTATCACCGTCCCAGAACTGATTTCATCATGCCCCGCCCATTTTGTGATTCTAGAATCGATGTGAATCACCGTTTTTAGAACTGTAAAATGGGCGGGGCATAATGAAATCAGTTCTGGGACGGTGATAGAACCGTAATTTGGAACAGCCCTCATGAAATCGTAAGTCCCACTTTACAGCTGTTTGACATATGACTAAACTATCCGGATCCAGATCAGTGTTTCCGTAAAGGCCTATAATGCACATCCCATCACTATAGGATATCACTGACGTCAGAGGTTGTTTACGCGGCATTCTCCGGCATTTCAAATAATTTTTGGAATATCTCTCACAGCCGATTCCAAAAAACCAAACAAGTGATTTTGTCATGTTTATTAGGCTCTAAGGAACGCGTAAACGACATAATATTTTTTTTCTGCAAGTACCCTAGAAATGCCCAGCCTTTACCTAAACTTTCTTGCTTTCTGGCGATTGTGACTTGAATCCTGATGCCACTCGACATCGACTTTGATATAACAAATAAAACAGCGAGTCAACATTACCCTAATTTGATATAAAATTTCAATACATAGCGCACAATCACAATTCAACCAACGCAGCTCCGCCCACTCGATAAGCTCCGCCTTCTCGTGGCTGCCGTTTAGACTCCGCCCCCTTGTTGCGCCGCCCAATGCTGCAGGGCGGGGAGACCAGAGGGCGTGGCCTGGTTTAGCCCCGCCTTCAACCACAAGGTCGAGTTGTCGTTATTCAACAACATGCAAACCATATGCAAACGAAAAATATTTAATCATCATAACCTGACTTTTGTCTGTCACCAGCAAATGATTTAATGACAGTTTTACATCCAATATTTCTAGTCAAATTTTTTGTTCAATATTTAGCATGGAATCCTTCATACAGGAAAAATCCTCTATCACAATGTTTTCATTCGAAATTGAACGAAATCTTGTACAAGAAACTTCCAACCTTTACCTAAACTTTCTTGCTTTCTGGCGATTGTGATTTGAATTCTGATGCCACTCGACATCGACTTTGATATAACAAATAAAACAGCGAGTCAACATTACCCTAATTTGATATAAAATTTCAATACATAGCGCACAATCACAATTCAACCAACGCAGCTCCGCCCACTCGATTAGCACCGCCCCCTTGTTGCGCCGCCGATTGCTGCTGGGCGGGGAGACCGGAAGGCGTGGCCTGGTTTAGCCCCGCCTTCCTGTGGCTGACGTTCAGACCCCGCCCCCTTGTTGCGCCGCCGACTGCTGCTGGGCGGGGAGACCGGAGGGCGTGGCCTGTTGAAGGCCGCTGTTGCTGCCCCGCCTCCTGGGGATGGTGCCGCTGATGGAGACCGTCGTGGCCGTTTCAGGGCAGCCGTAGCTCAGCAACAGTTCGACCAACGCCCTGCACTGGCTGATCGATGCTTCCGGTTGGTTTTTGGCCGTTGCAATGCTCAAGGCTGCTTTCGCGTACGCCAGACAGGTGCGGCCGTCTTGGTCCACGCATTTCACGTCGGCGTTGTGCTTTAAAAATAATATACAGTTATGAATACGTATCATAAAATTTATAGGACATAAGAAAAATATAAAATAATAATAAAACAAAGTTGTTATTGTTCCCCTCATTATGTCGATCTCAGGCCTTACTCAAAATACATTTACACCCCACATGCAACAATTGGGCCCGGACGAAAAGTTACACAAAACCTTCCAAAAGTCTGTAATCCTCAAGGCCTGAATCACTGTATGGTCCTTCCTGAACTCAGAATAATAGATCAGGTGTTGACTTGGCACAGCCCGTTAATACTTGTTACTACCGCAACTAGGCGTAAAAAATAAGAAATGCATACATACATATATACATACAAGGCGCAAAGGATTTCGCAGCTCCTGGCCCGGATGGCATAAACACTTACTGGTGGAAAAAATTTCCCAGTTGCCACCGGCATTTAACTAGAGTTTTTAACTCGTGGCTAAATCAGGAGCAGCCAATTTCAGCTTGGTTTGTCAAGGGTCGAACCGTGCTTCTCCCGAAGACCGCAGATATGTCTGATCTACAGGCCAATAAAATGTCTGAACGCATGTTACAAGCTCTTCACCAGAATCTTGTACATGTGTATCCTTCAAGCTGTAAATCCTGTATTTCTCAACGTGTATGGACAGAGAGGGTCAAAGAAAGGAGTAGCTGGCTGCAAGGAAAACCTGTTGATTGACCGATGTGTCACGCAGGACTCCGTGCAGCACAAGCGAAACCTTTCTATGGCCTCGATTGACTATCGCAGGCATTCGACACCACGTCTCATGAGCTCATTGTGCGGCTGTTAGAATGTCTTTCGGTGGATAATCAGATAGTGGGATGTATCAAACAACTGATGCCGCTCTGGAAGACCCGGTTCACTATAACATCAGGTGAAACTCGGGTTCAGACAGAGTTAGTGTCATTCAAAAGAGGTGTTTTCCAAGGAGATTCCTTGAGTCCCTTGCTCTTTTGCATCTCACTGTTGCCTCGGTCCATAGCGCTGAGAAATACTTAAGGATACAGCTGTGGCACGCCCAATAACCGGAGGCACAAGGTCACCCATCTGTTTTATATGGATGACCCAAAAACTTTATGCCTGCCGTCAACGCGAACTACAACAATCGCTGAGGGTAGTGCAGGATTACAGTCATGCTATCAGAATGGAGTTCGGAACAGACAAATATTATTATTATTATTATCCTGATTTTCCAAGTTTCTCTCGCATGACTGCGGTAGCAACAGGTGTTGACGGGCTGTGCCAAGTCAGCACCTGAACTATTACGGATCGGAATTTAGGAAAGATCGAACTATATTGCAGGTTTTCAGGATTACAGACTTCTGAAATATTTTGTGTAACCTTTCGTCCAGGCCTAACTGTTGTAGGTGTGGTGTAAATGTGTTCGGTGTGAGGCCTGAGACAGACATAATTAGGGGGACAATGTTAACTTTGTTTTGCTTCCAGAGTCGTTTTATTTCTATCGCAAGGTCCGTGTATTATTATTATTATTATTATTATAATATTGATTTTTCAAGTTTATCTCGCATTACTGCAGTAGCAACAGATGTTGACGGGCTGTGCCAAGTCAACACCTGAACTATTACTGATCGGAGTTTAGGAAGGATCTTACAATATTGCAGGTCTTCAGGATTACAGACTTTTGAAATATTTTGTGCAACCTTTCGTCCAGGCCTAGCTGTTGTAGGTGTGGTGTAAAATTGTTTGGTGTAAGGCCTGAGACAGACATAATGAGGGGTCAATTGTGACTTTGTTTTGTCTCCAAAGTCGTTTTATTTCTATGGCAAGGTCCGTGTATTTGGATATCTTCCCAGCGTAGGTGTTTTGGATATTCACATCGTTTGGAATGGAAATATCTATCAAAAAGGTACTTTTGTCGGCCTTTGACTGGAAAACTATATCTGGTCTATTGGCTGGGATAGTCTTGTCTGTATGTATTTCAACGTCCCAGTATAGTTTGTACCGATCGTTTTCGAGTACTGATGTCGGAGTGTAATTGTAGTATGGATCTGTGTTTTCTATTAGTTTGTTTGCTGTGGCTAGTGCTTTGTGTATGACCTTGGCCGCAGAGATATGTCTGGCTGTGTATTCGGTACCGGCAAGAACTTTGCATCCGCTTGTTATGTGATCTATTGTCTCTTTTTGTTGGTGACATTTTCTGCAGTTATCTTCTGTTATGGATGGATCTTTAATTATGTATTTCTTGTAGTTTCTTGTCGCAATAACTTGGTCCTGGATAGCAAGCATAAATCCTTCAGTTTCTGGAAAGAGCTGGCCATCCTGCAGCCAGGTGTATGACCGTTTTTCGTTTATGTGGTCTTGCGTAACACGGTATCTATGCTTGCCATGGAGTGGTTTCTGCGAGTAGGTGTTTATTTTTTCTTGTTGCGATTGTGCGGGATTGTATGTGTCTGCGGCGTGGTCTGGACATGATAGGTTGAGTGGTGTATAGTTTTTGTCTGCTTTTACTATTGCTCGATGTAAATTTGTTTGTTTGTTTTGGAAGAAATGTCTGAGTGTCTTTATCTGCCTTGTGCGTAGTGACTGTATATCTATAATCCCTCTGCCTCCTTGTTTCCTGTCTATGGTGAGCCTTTCTTTGCATGCGTTTGGATGTGACATTCGGTGTTTCGTGAGTTCTGTCCGTATGAGGATGTGGATGTTTTCTATATCAGTGTGTGACCACTTGATGATGCCGAAGGCATTATTATTATTATTATTATTTATTTTGTAATGTAATACAAAATAGCGCCACCTCAAGAAAGGACGAAGTGGAGATAGTGGAGATGAGGAACGGCTCGTGGATGGGAGCATCTTGCGACAACTGCATGTCGGAGATACCTATACCTACCTTGGAGTGGCGCAGCGTCATGTCCAAGAGGCAGAATTGGTTAAAGAGTGTCTCCGCCGCAAGTATTTGCACCGACTCCGGCAGATCTGGTCGTCAGAACTGTCCGGCAAGAACAAAGTCGCTGCCACAAACATGCTTGCGGTCCCATTGTTATTATACACCTTTGGTGCTATACACTGGAAAGTGAACGAGCTGAAGGAAATCGACATGAAGACCCGCAAAAGGATGAATATGGAGAGAAGCCTGCATCCTAAGTCCTCTGTCCCGCGAATATACCTCCCGCGACACCTGGGAGGGCGTGGACTATTGAGTTTGGAGCGTCTGCACAACAGGGTAGAATTGGCCACTGCCTGCTATGTGACGAATAATACCGATCCCCTGATCCGCTTTGTGCGAGAGCACGAGATTGAGGGTAAAGGAGCCTCTCTTTTTAGCGCAGCGAAACGAGCAGCCGAGAAACTCAGCCTCGCACTCGAATTCACGAGGTGGTGTCAGCCGTCCATTACGAAACTTGCTCCCGTACAATTAAAACTGCAGAAGTCGTCTTCGTTTTAAGACTTCGTAAAGGTAAGCCACTGCATGGAATCTTCTATAAACATCTAGAAGAGCATGGCTTGTCTGAGCAGCTACATTGTCTTTCCTAAGATCTAGTGGTTTGAAGTCGGAGACTATGGCCCGATTTTATCAACATGCAGATTTTAACAAAGACTTTGACCAATCAGAGCAGCCCTTTCAAGAACATGGATCTGTCAAAGTACTCTGAAAATTATTGATTTCTCTTGAAGTTTACCTCAAAAAAGGTCAAAATGACAATTTATATACAATCGACCATTGTGAACCATCTAGTATCTTTTCAAGTCTGATTTTCCATCCTAAATGGGTGAAAAATTGCATTTTCTTGTTTAACAAAAAACTTAACAATTGTTAATCTCAACCAATCAGATTCTAGAGAAGCTGTAAATTTAATCACTAGTTTGTTGCGTGTATCAAATGATATGATGACAAGAAATTCACTCACTGCATTATTTGGATAATACAATAATTTACTATCGATAATAATTATGAATACCTGCAATATATCTCTGTTTTATAGTAAAAAGAGGTAAAAATAGCATTTTGTTACCTTTCAAAAGTTACAGCTATTTCCCCCAAACATATGTGCATTACTAGTTGCCTATCCAGAACCCGAGGACGGCAAAGCTTGCCATTTTATAGTTGTATAACCCTATTTTACTTTGTGCTGTTTTATATACAATGTTTACGCTGCATCTGTGATTATTTCTATAAGAAGATCTATAACAAACATGCATCCAGTAAATGAAAGATTGATTTTTCATAAAAGTATGTATTTTCATATAATCCATCTGACTGACGGACGTGGGATATGTAATTATTAAATAAGGTAGGTAGTTGCTGTGATTGATATAGGTACCTACTACTTTTATCACAAATTACCGCAGTTTGCAATTAGTAATTATACAATAATTATAATGTAAACATGGAAAATGTGACATTAATTTACAAATCAATCACTTTGTTCAGATATCCTGCTATGATTTTGATCCATGAATTTCTAAAATATCTTTGACAAAAGTGTTATCCAGCTTTGACGTGTTGTTTTCAATATTGATAAAATACTATTGGGATGATACTTATTAACATAGCCCTCAATACCCAATAGAAACCTTTTGCTAAACAACATCCAATAGAAAAGCTTTGTCAAAGTCTTTGTTAATATGCATGTTGATAAGATCGGGCCTTTGAGCTTTGTAATTGCTTGACAAGACGGTGCATTTAACACCTTGGTGTATTGTAGTACGGTTATGGGCGTAGATGTGTTTGACACCCGTTGTAGAGACTACCGACAGGCGCCAGAGATTTGGAAAAAAACTATATTTTATTAGAAAAAAAAACACTGATTTGGTGCCTACCCAAATAAGAAGTTGTGCTACAGCTAGGTTGCCCATGGCGCAGGCGAGATGCAGGGGCGTCCTCAGATCCCTTGTACCCACCGTCGTGTTCACTTCTTGGGGGTTCGCTCTGGCCAGTACGTTCACTATTCCTTTCACGTTAGAGGCGCACACTGCGTCTATCAACTGCTGACCTACGACACACAAAAATAATGAAAAAATGCAATTCAAACCGTAAATTATGTATGTGTTTTATTATCACAAGTTTGTATGTCGTTTTTTGAGGTTAGCAAAGAGGAAATGTCACTGGGGGCCACTTCTGGAGAATATGGTAGAAGGGGAAGTATTTCGTGGCCTAATGGACCTATACCACATTTTTGGTTTATTGGCTTAAACGAACCCCGACACCACGTAGATGGCATACATAATTTTACAAAATTTTTCTATCGTATTTATAACCGAAAAAAATGGCTCTTTTCTGAATCCATAAACTTCCCGCCCAGGTCGTGACGTCACCTGTAGGGAACCAATAAGAGCTCACTGGTACAAAACAATAGCATCCGCTCGTAGTCATCGGACCACGAAAGGACGCTTCTCATTGGTTCCCTACAGGTGACGTCATCATCGGCTATTTCAAATTACAGTACAATTTTCTTTCTTGTGTTATTCTCATTTGGATCAAGTTTTCTGCTGACTTTTTACAGTAAACGGTCCCATGTATCATCAAAAATAATATCGCAGTAAATAAACTGATCAATTTGAGATCACGGTATAGGCCCATTCGTGCAATTTTGTCATCGTTTTCTGACGGGGTTAAACACTACAGTAACGTTATGTAATAATCGTTGTTGAACTGGCTTAAGTCCATTTTGAAAGACCAAATTCTTATCTGGCCAGCGGATCTGAAACTACAAAAGGAATACGAACAAAAATGTTCGATGTTGCCAAGTTTATTTATAAAAAAAGCAAAATTAACCGTAACAGCAATTTAAGATATTTTTATAGCTACTTTAATATAGCTGTTAATGTATTTTTATTTAATAACTGATATTTTTATATATTTGTTAATGTAGTTTTATTTAATAATCTATGTTTCTTAATCTGCCTGTTATAAAATGTACATATTTTCTGAAGATATCATCAACTTGAGGTGAATCGGCAACAATTCACGAATCCTGTCATCCAACATCTTGTCAGGGAACCTTATTGGTTGAGGATCTGCTACCATGCCGTTGACATGGAGATTAAATCTTGCTATTGACCGCCCTGCCACCAACTTCATGTTCCTGTCTGTCTCTCTCTCTCTCTGTCTGGAAATATCGAAATACCAGTGGCGTTTTGTATGTCGTGTTTATAATCTTTCTATAGATTGTCCCAAACTATTTGACTATCTATTTTGTCGAGTTTATTGTCTGGTCAGCTTGCTAGTTACACTGTTTTTCGTCGTTTTTATTGTTATTATCTTAATAAAAAATGAACACTTATACAAAAGGAAAGACGCTTCATAACCCTGAAGTATTCACGTGAAATCCGCATGCCCATGCCGCATGGCTATTTTATGAACCAAATCGGCCATTTTTTTTACAACTGTACCCCTCTTACCGATACCCCGTAGCTTCAGAACCGTTGGCTAGATAATAGGAGGTAAAATACTAAGAAATATACACTAAAATACATAGTCAAAAATCCACAAAAAGCAACATACAAATGAAAACCTTAAAGGGGTGATACACGTACGAGTAAGTACGCGTACTTAGTGTTCGACGACCTTTTTAGCCTGTGTGTCACCGTAAGTACGCGTACTTTAAAACCGTCCAGCAAAATCGCCGGCGGTCCAACTGGTTTGAAATCTTGCTCGTAGCTTGTCTCGGCTCGTACGTGTGGCAGCACTGCGAGCCGCGAGCCACCATTTTGTTTCGGCAGCGTTTGACGTTTGGAAAATTATAAAAATGACTGATTTCAGAACTTACCCACATGAACTGCTCACAGAATTCATAGAATGTTTCCGAAATTATCCTTGTCTTTGGAAAATTAGGAGCAATGAATACAAAGACAAAAATATGAAGTTTCAAGCATACAATAAGTTATTATAAATTATACGTCAAGAAAAAAATTAATTCATTAAGGGCTGGGTATCGTAAAGAACATAAAAAAGTGCGAGATAGCATGAGGAGATTCTCAAATAATTATGGAAATCCTCCTTGTCTTGACGTAACTCTCTTACTAAATTAACATGTGATAAACGCTCTCTTTCGTAAGCCAGTTCTTTACCTACACTTTTCGATTTCGTTTATTTTTTTCAGTTTTTAAAATGTAATATGATATAATCCCCCAATAACACGAAGCTTCTATCGACGACATCGCAGTACAGTGTGTACTTCAAAGTTTCACGTGTGTCACCGACGTCGAGCCGAGTAAGTTCGCAAGCTTAAAAATCGCGTACTTAAAGTTCGTACGTGTATCACCCCTTTTACGGACTTGACGGCATCAAACTCGCATATAACCTCAAATGTATAAATCGGGGGAAAACAAAAACACTATGAAATATGACGTAATGGAGACAAAACAAGAAATTTGGGCAGCTGTCTGAATAGACACGAGTCCACAGGAAGTGAAGAAGAAGAATAACCTCAAATGAATGTTTACCCATAAAGTGAACACGCACATATATGAGGTCGATCTAAAAGTACAAAAAAATTCTTAGTGTAATTATTACCTAGAAGCATAGTGTTGTTGGGTGGCGGAAGAAACTCCTTGCTCTCGTACTTGGCTCGTATCCACCTCTCTTTCTCTTCTCGACTAGAGGTGGGGGTCGGTTTCGGTCTGTTCTGCGTCTGACACTCCCACACCGAGTTGGCCAATGAGTTGCCTATCGCCAGCATCACGGCCAGGTTTCCGGGCCTACCGACAAACATCGTTATTTATATTGGCGAGATATGCATAAAAAAATTCAGTTTTTTTGATAAAAGAGTACACAGGTTGCCAACACCAGGGGGGATGTTGAGTAGATTTTAGTTTCCTCTATAAATCATTGGATTCCACTGGCCTTATATTTGTACTAATCGCGTAAAACTGGTTGCCTATGCTTATTGTAATCTTGGAAATTCTGAACGTTTCTGTTATTGACATTTTTGATACAATTTGAGTGTACAAAAACAAAATAGATACGTTGCAGGTATGCTGATAATGGAGAATAAACGCAATATTTAGTCGAAACTGAGGATGTTCTGGCGGATTTTTTTAAATGGTCTACAAAAATGTATTGATCGAGAGAGGATTCTGGTAAAGAATAAACATCAATTTATCCAAAAAGTATTTTTTCTCCATTTCTAATGAATACTGTTTCTATCTTGACATAGGATGGTAATTTCTAGGTCATTTTCTGTCCATAATCTAAATTGTAGATCACAATTAGCCAATCGATACAGGGTTTTAATATATTTAAGGTTATGTAAACGAAATCTAGCTATTTGGGCCCTTTTTGAAATTTCTATTGTATATTTGCATTTTTTTTTCTGAAAAAAAAAATCCATAAAAGCGGTTCTTTCGTCAAATTAATTGTGGTAATATCGGAAATATACTTACGGCCAATCATCCAGGTCCATGGAGCGTACCCTGGATATGTGAGATCCTAAATTTCTGTGAATGCCCGAGCATTCTATGCACATTAGAACACCAAGATTCAAACTGGCCCAATCTGGATCTAGAAAGAGTAACATAATCAGTCTAATTTCGCTTAAAAAAACGCTAAAATGTTATTCTAAAATTTAACTGGACTAAAATGAAAGAAGTGCATTTACGTCGCTTATCCAAATTAGTAAAGCACCGTGGAAGAGAGCCCACATAGCACTGGATATTCTATGCATATTCTTTAAATATCCTATATGTTCCATGAATATTCAGTAGAATCATAGAACATTCGTTATTTCTCTTGATTATTCTGGATTATTAAAATAATATTCTTTATAGAATCTTATTATTTTATCCACTTAGGATAATCAGTGATTATTCGTCTAATGTCTGAATTATTCCAGAATATACCAGTAATATTCTTCGTAGAATATTATTTCAATAATCTACTAAGAACAAGTTGTTGCTATTTGCTGACGAACATTTAGTAATATTATTTGTAATGAAAAAATATGTGTATGTAGGCAAATATTCAATATGAGGTATTATTAATTTATATTTGCACATTTCTCAGTGAATTAAAAAAGACCTTCATTCGTTTTGCGTTTATCCTAAATATACCTAATAAGTATTATGTGCAATTTTCAAAAGCTTATTAGTCATTAGCCACTGCCAGCAATACAGATACGGCATCCACCGACGATAAAGTGACAGCATCTTATGCTGATGTATGCTGACTATGGTGTCGTCAGTTGTCAATCTTGTCTGGCTGACACTCTATTCTTCGATTCAAGTGTTCTGTCATTCTGTGTTTCAACATATGATGTGGGCTCAGCGTATATGTTTTGTGATGTGGGCATTTTAGCAATTCACGAGTTTTATTCCTAAAAGGCCTGCATTTATACCCAATTTTGTACTTACAATAAAGTTGCTGATTCTTATAAAGTGTGTGACAGTGTTCCAAATTATGGTCACCTACTATGGTGTATGGTTCATTAAATAATGTGAGTAGAATTTTGAGGTTAAATGCAACAAGTTTACTTTTTTACACTTTATTTTAGGCATCTAGACTGAAATGTCTAACCACTTAAATTTGTGACCATCTGCCTCTAGTAGGTGCCATTATTTTTGGAACAGTATCCATAATTCCCCAAAAATGTTTCGTATATGAGGTAATTTAGACAAAATATTCCTAGGATATTCAAAACCATTCTACCACGATTGTTCATGTAATATCCGTGCGGAATATTCTAGGAATATAGGGTGTTTTTCCCATTTCGAACGTTTACAGAGTATTCTGTAAATATTTTAATTATCCATGGAATTTTTCCAGAATATTCATAATATCTGTAGTGAATGTGAACAGAATATTCTCATATCATCCAGTGCTATCCCACATAGCGCCGGATGATATGAGAATATTGTGTTCACATTCACTACAGATATTATGAATATTCTGGAAAAATTCAATGGATAATTAGAAAATTTACAGAATATTCTCTAAACGTTCAAAATGGGAAAAACACGCTATATTCCTAGAATATTCCGCCGAATATTCCGCACGGATATTACATGAACAATCGTGGTAGAATATTTTTGAATATTCTAGGAACATTTTGTCTAAATTACCTCATATACGAAACATTTTTAAGGTATTATGGATACTGTTCCAAAAATAATGGCACCTACTAGTGGCAGATGGTCACAAAAGTTAAGTGGTTAGACATCTCAGTCCAGATGCCTAAATAAAGTGTAAAACTGTAAACTTGTTGCTTGTTGCATTTAACCTCAAAATTCTACTCACATGATATAATGAACGTTACACCATAGTAGGTGACCATAACTTGGAACACTGTCACACACTTTATAACAACCAGCAACTTTATTGTACAAAATTGGGTATAAATGCAGCCTTTCAGGAATAAAACTCGCGAATTCGTGTATTGCTAAAATGCCGACATCCACATGTTGAAGCACAGAATGACAGAACACTTGAAGCGAGTGACAACCAGACAAGATGGACAACTGACGATACCATAGTCACCATACATCAGCATAAGATGCTGTCACTTTATTGTCGGTGGATGCCGTATCTGTATTGCTGGCAGTAGCTAATGACTAATAAACTTTTGAAAATTGCACATAATACTTATTAGGTATATTTAGGATGAACGCAAAACGAATGAAGGTTTTTTAATTCACTGAGAAATGTGCAAATATAAATTAATAATACCTCATATTGCATATTTGCCTACATACAGATATTTCTATTACAAATATTACTAAATGTTCGTCAGAAAATAGCTACATCTTGTTCTTAGTAGATTATTAAAATAATATTCTATGAAGAGTATTACTGGTATATTCTGGAATAATTCAGACATTAAACGAATAATCACTGATTATCCTAAGTGGATAAAATAATAATATTCTATAATGAATATTATGTTAATAATCCAGAATAATCAAGAGAAATAACGAATATTCTATGATTCAACTGAATATTCATGGAACATATAGGAGTTAGGAGGTGATCAATTATTAGGTAAGGCCCATACGATGAAACAAATTTATACAGAGTTCCTAGGTATCCACTATCTGAGCTTTAAGTGTTAAATTAAATAAATCTCTATAATAGAGTGACTTACTGGTGGCGTCGCAGTCGACGCAGCATCCGTTGCCCGGCACCCTGGCCTTGATCTGCTGGATGGTGGACGCGTCCGCAGGGTTCGCCTTTTGCTTCGCCGATTCGTTCAGCTGCAGCGAGTTGAGGATCTGCTGTTCGATCGCAGACACCCATTCGTCCCGCTCTTCGCAGCTGGACGCCTCGAAGTGCCACTGCTTCGTGTCCAACGACACGATTATGAACTCGTAGCCGTCATTGTCTACAGAAGAAAGCAAGAAAAATAATGTAACTTCTCATGTAGTAAAGCTGGTTTGAACATGATTCTTTTATAGAGGTGCTTTAAGTCAACTCTAGTGTGACGGCGCATTCAACAGGCACGTGTGGCCATGACAAAGCTTACTAAAATATGGCGCGACCATAACATCACTTAGGCCCAGTTTCACAATCGTTAGTTAACCAGTGGTCAAAGGAAAACTAGTGGTTAGCAGTATGGGTTATCTTGACGTTTCTTGTGGTCAATCGATGACAGCTTTGGAGGTTATAAAAACATGCATTTTGATACTGACGTCTAAGACGTCGATGGATTTTGATTATTGGCGATTCCAATTACCGATGAGGGTGCTGGCGTTTGTAAACAAATATGGAGGATAGCAGGTATCCTGCACGCTGTGACGCGCTTTTGGAGGAAATGCGTGGCAATGAATGCTTTTATCATAGTCTTTTTTGGAGTGGCAACCATAAACACTACAGTTGGTATTAAACTTGTTAGCCTTTCTTGATTTGAAGCCTGATGTAGATGCCATATTCTTGACAATAGCGTATGAAGAAGGTCCGAAGAAATATTCTAACACACTATATACCAATTAACAAAGCACAAACTCGAAAACACGACTGAACGAAGAAACATAAACGGCATATAAACGGTTAATGGCATGTTAATTGTGTGCCGTCCGAAATTCGAGTACCTGCTTTGTCAGTGTGGATTTTTGCCGCTAGAGGTCTCATCGATTTTTGGAATTGCCAATAACGTCACTTAGGGCCGAATTCTCAATGTCCAGTTAAAAGTGTCAGATAGGTATCTGCCAGTTCGCGTTTCTGTGGATACAAGTGTCAGACAAGATTTAAGTTAAATTCAGATGCATACGACATCCGACGATACGGCGGTACGAAACTGTTCTTATTGGTTCAAATATTCAAAATGATGTCAAATCAAAATATTTGAACCAACTGGAACAGTTTCGTACCGTCGTATGCTTACATTCTTCGAACATATACAGAGAAGCGGTAATATCGAGAAACTTGTAGTTCAGGGTCATGCCCCGAGTGGGCGGCGCCGTGGGCGTTCTCCTACAAGCTGAGTGGATACGACGAAACAGTTGCTGGATATGAGTATCAAGAGCGCCACTGAACTGACAGTAAATCGCGAACGATGGCGAGCTACAGTTCTCAAAACTATTGATAATATTCGTGTCGACAATACAATACAATTTATAGAGGTTTTCGTTTAGGGACAAATCACAAGTTTTGATATAAGTAGATATCAAAAGAAAATTCAAATCACAACGATTATGAAACTTGGAAGGCAGTGACCAAGCATGGAATACTGCTGCTACAGAAATGTCCAAAAAGAATTAAACACTTTGAAATGAAAGGAAAACTGTCAGCGATTGTTGCCGGCAGTCCAATATCTTCACAATGAAATTTCACATGTAAACGTATAAAAAAGTAATAATTGATGGAAACATGTTAATTCCTCTGACAGTTCTGAATATTACCCTCCCTCAGAAATACACCAAAAAAAAAATTATTTTCCAAAATTCTACTATCAATAAAACGAGCCTGTTGGTTTTAATATCACAATTTCCTGAAACTCCTTAGGATTTTGGTAAAGGTTGCATAGAAGAGTTTTTACTACCCATGTTTGAATCAGTTGATGAACAACAGAAGTCAAATTTTCTAAAATAACCACGTCCGCTTTATATTTCGGACTAAGGGAATATGAGTGAGTGAGTGAGAATACAATATTTTAGAATGTAAGAATTTAATATTGATTTTCAAAACTTATCTTCATCAACACCTGAATGTGTAAGACAAAAACTGATTTTTAGTTATGGGGTTTATTACACACTGTTAGAAATTGTTCAAACATCGGAGCTACACCATATACCATAGCTTTATTCCGCGAAGTGTTTCATACAAAGCTAGCAATATTTATGATCGATTAAATTATTCTTTCAAAATAATGACACTATAATGCTTTCGTAAATCTGTTACAAACATGCTACTTACTACAGACTGATTATATAAAGTTTGACTTTCAACCTATAACTTGTTATTACTGCCGCCTTTTAGTAAAGAAACTTTTTATACCACTGTACTTATATTTTAGGTATTTTTTAACATTTTTACTTCCCACACCGATAGGTGAGGGGAGTATTGTGATCGCGAAAATTTTCGATTTTGAGATAATACACTTTTTGGGCGTTTCATGATGTCTACATAACGAAAATCCACGTCACTCATTTCCGTCGGTCTGTCTGTACGCGTTTTTCTGTCCTCGTAATCTCAGTAACCGCTGCATGGATTGTGATGAAATTTGGGCAGCGATATGCTGGGGGGTCGTAGTAGGTAATGTTCTTATAATTTTGAAAATCGGTGCAGGGGCGGCGGAGTAATTAGCACAAAACGGAAAAAATTAAATATTCCTCAAACTTCGTTTTTAGGCGTTTTAGAGGTTCCTGATAATTTTTCACTTTTTTTTTGGGTGGGGGTGAAATTGGGGTGGTTGGGGGGTGGGGGGTTGTAAAATTGAAAAATTTGTTGCTTTCATAATAGACTGTCCACTGACCCATGAAGGAAGACCTAGCAACATAAATAACTTTTTTAGGTCCATCCGAACATTGCCTGCCTATTACAGAAACCAAAGAACTTAGAATTTTTTCTGGTGTAAACATACGGGAGTATTGCTTTAGATCCTTCTATATTGTGTTACAAGGAAACTGTTGAATTGATGTTAATGAAATTTTGACCCAGTATTACTACCGTGGCGAGGATGGAAAACGCGTATGGTTTTTATAAATCGTGCCAGTGGCGGCGCAGAAATAATAAAAAAAGTAAGAATATAAAAAAAACTTCGTTTTTAAGCGTCTTAGAGGTTCCTGATCATTTTCTGCGTTTTTTTTGGGTGGGGTAAAATTGGGGTGGTTAGGGGGTGAGGGGTTGAAAATCTGAGAAATTTCTTGCATTCATAATAGGCTGTCCACTAACCTGTGAAGGAAGACCTAGCGACATAAATCAACTTTTTAGGTACATCTGAACATTGCCTAGCGTATTACGGAAACTAAGGGACTTAGAATTTCCTGTATACATACATTTATTTATTGCTTTAGATCTTTTTGTATTTTGTAACGTGGACATTATTAAATTGATTCTAATTAAATTTTGACACGGTATTTTTACCGTGGTGAGGATGGAAAACGCGTATGTTTGTTAAATATCGTGTCAGTGGCAGCGTATATAGCAATAATCAAAAAACTAAAAGTATGAAAACAACTCAAACTTCGTTTTTACATGTTTTAGGCTGTCCATTAACCTCTGAAGGAAAGACTTAGCGGCATAAGACAATTTTAGGGGGGGAAGGCTGCCGATGGTTTGGGTGCAAGGGGATCTCAGACTAAAGCTTCATGCTATGGGAAAATAATAAACTGGTATCATCGGAATGTGTGGGAAGTACTGAGTCAATCAACTTGACTCCATTTTTTTTGAGTAGATTGCGCAGAACATCCTTTTGTAAACGACATAAGCAGTTAAATGCAAGAGTAGCCCAGGCTACTTTACTGCTCATGCCCCTCTTCGTTTTTGGAAATAAAGACGATAGCACTTATTACTTATATACTATTTAGGTGCTTTAAAGACAAATTTCTTCAATTCACAACGACTCAGATATACCAACGAAATGACATATCCTGAAGTCCATGTTTAAAAAAATAATTAACAAAATTGTCGTATTTACTTACCGTCATATTCCGAGTTTTTAACCCCGCTACTTTTGACCCTCCGATGTCTCTTCTTGACATGCGGAGTCTCAGTTTTGGCGATTTCGCCGTTCAGGAACGAGTTACTGCTGGACAGTACCATCCCTTCGTCGCTGCTCTGCTGCTGACAGTACTTCGAACTCGGGTCCTTCACCGTCTCGAACGCGCTGAGCAGCACTTTTTCCGTTGCCCTTTTATCTTTACCTGCGAATTTTGCATTTCATATACTTTATATTATTATTAATTTACCATCAAGGTACAAATAACCACCCACCCCTAAAATATTACCGTAGAGAACCAATGAGGTACAACCTTTGGACTTTTTCTACTTTAGAATCCCGACTCTCATTCCTAATAGTGGGATGCGCTGCGAGAGGGTAAGTAACGATGCACGTTAGATTTGAAACGCTGCAGGTTGTAGCCGTCGGGAAACAAACTCCCCGGCAGCTCGTTCCACAGCGTCGAAGTTCTCCGAAAGAAGGAATGCTGGAGGAGATTGGTTCGAGGAGTAGAGACCTCGACCTGGTAAGGATGAGCTCGCCTATATGTTTTGTGGTTTGCCTTATTCTTCTAAATTGAAAAAGCGTGCTACTACTACTATACTGATTGTTGTTATTTACAAACATTAAATTGTGATAAAAAATGGCTAAAAAGTGTTTTCTATGCAATTCGGACGATGATGTTCTTGATTTTAACGATGAAACGTTCGTTGAAATTAAATTTTCGTAAAAAGAGAAATTCTAAATATAGTGGCGTTGAGTTAACCAATGCATCACTCATTTTTGTAGGTTATCATACCAAGTGCTACAAAAAAGTGACTGCTTTGGGTAAAAAATATAATGAAGAGTTTAATAACTTTCTTGGTGAGAATACGGTAAGTGCATAATAATTTAACCTTCAAAACTATCTTAGTAAATACATCTTTAAATTTTTTTTTAATTGTGAAATAATGACATGGAAGATTCATAAATTTATACATTTTTGATTATGTTTTATTCAAATAAATCATTCCAATTTCACGGACACATGACATGCGCACTCTCCTTCATTCATTCATTCCTACCCTATAGTTGGGACGGGAAAAATGTAGCCAACCTAACGTTTGCATATTCTATGGGCTTCATACTTTCGATTGGTATGTGATTTGTCTATTAACCAAACCAGTGAAATGTTAAAAAAAAATTAATTTTTCAATATTTAACTAATCATATCCTGGACTGAAATTTTTCAGCCAACCCACTCGCGATATGTTTTTTAACATATTAAATTTAATATAAAATGCTTTTCATCCATTGACCAGTTCGGTGATGGTCGTCTTATATTCGGATCTTAGACTGCTACGGCGGAACAAAACTCCAAGCTTCTGTGATGCTGTTTTAGCAACACTGACCACGTGATCGCGCCAGGACACCTTATTGTTGATGTTGATCACTATGGCGCTTTAGTAACTGCAAATTTAGCATCGTCGTGCTCCCCTACTGTTAGGCCAGTAGCACCCAATCATTTGGGAGTAATTAAAATTGCTACGCCATAAGAGTAAACACCCCCTGCTTCTCCAGACGATCACGTCTGAAATCATTGTAAACGTGTGATTGACAGCAGCAAGGAGGAACACAAGCAAAAAATTAAGGACAAGCTCCTCTCATGTCCTAGTTCGTCCAGAACATTCTGGTCTGTAGCTAAGACTGTTAGTCAAAACTTTTCCTATTCGTCAATACCACCCTTGACGAGAGAGGACAAGTCCATCGCTAAAGAAAAAGCAGACATCTTGGGGAAGCTCTTCGCAGCCAATTCTACTGTAGACTTTCAAGGTAGTACTCCGACCACCACCATAAGCGTGAACTCGAGGATGGCAGAGGTCAAATTTCAACATCGAGATGTTAAGAACATCCTCCAAAAACTGAACACGAATAAAGCCACTAAGAAGGGCAAAAAAACTGATCCCACCAATTACAGACCTGTGGCTCTTCTCAGCATCATGTGTAAGGTTATGGAGACTGTCATTAACACACAGCTCCTGAAATACCTGGACAACAATAACATCATAAGTGATCGCCAGTATCCTAAGCACAGGTCTACAGGTGACCTCCTTGCCTACGTCACTAACTTGTGGAACAGAACAATAGAAAATAATGGCGAATCCCGCGTTGTTGCACTTAACATATCGAAATCTTTCGACAGAGTGTGGCATGAGGGACTTCTGGTCAAGCTTGCTGCTTATGGACTACCACCTGGCCTACGCCAGTGGCTGAATAGCATTTTGAACGACCGATCTCTGTTTGTTGTTGTCGAGGGCTGTTCATGAGACATATTTTCAATAAACGCCGGTGTTCCTCAGGGATCTGTCCTATCCCCTACACTGTTTCTGCTATACATCAACGAGCTGCTGGATATAACATCCAATCCAATCTACAGCTTCGCAGATGACAGTACATTAGTGTCGTGCATGGAACCAGGCAAGCCACTATCATCCCAGGAGACGGTACGTCGGAGATAGCAGCATGCCTCACAGATCAACGCAGATATCAAAACAATTGTCGAGTGGGGATTAGCAAATAAAGTACAGTTCAACGTACAAAAAACTCAGGCAACAACACTTACAAAGAAGTCTCACGATGGCTTACCAACCGTGGAAATGGAGGGTCACCCCACAGTCGAATCACCTTCCATCAAGCTTTTGGGGATCAATATCAACAATAACATGTCCTGGCATGACCACGTGCTAAAACGGCATCCCAGAAGTTTGGAGTTTTGTTCCGCTTGTATACACCAGAGCTGCTCTACAAGGCACAGATCCGACCATCGCTGGAGTATTGCTCCCATGTGTGAGGATGCGCTCTGAAACACTCTCTAAAGCTTCTGGACACTATCCAGAAGAGAGCAATTAGATTGGTCGATACGCCTGACCTCACAAAGGACCTCCACAGCCTGGAAGATCGAAGGAGGGCGGCTGACCTGTCCCTGTTTTACAGATTCTATCACGGAAGATGTTCGATTGAGCTCTCCCAGATAATATCACCAAGGGCCGTCCGAACGAGGAACACTAGAGAAGCTCTGCGAGCTCATCCTTACCAGGTCGAGGTCCTTACTCCCCGAACCAGTCTCCTCCAGCATTCCTTCTTCTGGAGAACTTCGACGCTGTGGAATCAGCTGTCGGGGAATTTGTTTCCCGATGGCTACAACCTGCAGCGTTTCAAATCTAACGTGAAACGACACTTATCCCCTCGCAGCGCTTCTACAGCGCCATAGGCTTTCAGCCTTTGCGGGAGGCTGACCAAAAAAAAAAACAAAAAACGTAACTCACCGGTGATGGACAGCCCTCCCAAACCTTCGTTAATAGCAGCCGCTGTCGCCGCCCCGTGCGAGTTGCCCGTCCCCGCCACCGTGATGATCGCCTTGGTGCCCCTAGGCCGTTTCCCGGGCACCTTCACCGTCACGTACTGCAGCCCCACCTCCTTGCCGTGCACGTCGTCCATGTAATCGTGCAGGCTGGGATGGTACGTCAAGCGGCCGTCGTCGCACAGCGTCACGTACTTCTTCTTCCACTCCTTGTTCAACGGTTTGCTGCTGCGCTTGTACAGGTAGCCCTGTTTCAGGGGGATGGCGCGACCGCTGCCCCAGTCGCCGCCACTGCCGCTGCCGCCGTTCTTCGATTTCTCGTCGCCCTAAAAACGCAAAATCAATTAAAACAAAAAAAAACTTTTTAAAAAAGCTTTTATCTAAAGGTTCTAAAAAAAAAGGAAATAAAATGTTCCTTTATAGTGTTAACTATCAACTTATAACCTCATTATACACAATTTATACAGGGTGTCCCAAAAAATAGTGTCAATCGGAAGTCCAGAGATAGAGCACACCTAGCAGTATCTGAATCACCCCCGTATATGTTATGCAATTGTTTGTAGTTTCCGAGTTATGAATTTTTTTCTGAATTTTAGAGAATTCTCTACCTCTACAAATTAAAACTGTTCCAAACGGAAAATTAAAAGACTATTCCAAATTATCTTTTTTGCTAATTAATCTCCAAGAGTTTACTGCTTATACATAAAATAATCGGCTTCGTAACTTTGATGAACGTCATGAAAATTTTAGTGTAAACTGAAAATTTTACGATCTGATAATTATGACTTAAATCTTCGACTCGCAATTCAAAATACAAACAGGTGATTTCATGATTTCTAAGCAAGTCTAAAAACTTCTTTAGACTCTCAGCTATCACAGTCATTGAAAAAAAGTAGTACTTAATGGAGCTTCTTTCACTCCAATCGACCTTCAAAGACAAGAGGCGAAGATTTCTTGAAATTAGCGATGTGATTTTCAATTCACTATACCTTGTGTTATCGCGCTAATAGCAGAATGGTTGTCAGTACAACAATAATAAACGTTAAAAACCTTGTATAAATTAAACATTAAACATAAGAAAGAGAGCTAACGCTAACGCAGTAAACGATGTTAGATAGAGATAGCTATGACATTGTTGTGATGTCTTTTCAAAATGTGTCATTGCATAGGTTGCTTTCGTTGTCTTTATTCAGTCGTCTGTCTGTCTTTGCGTCTTTAAAACGATACGCTCTTGTTTGGATTGGTGTTGTTTCTGTTGTCTGACTACTTGGCTATTCCTACGGACCTTGAGTGCACGACAACTGAATTTAACGATGCTGTTTTCTGCAAGAGACTATACAACAAATGGATAGATAGTGTTGGACCCACTGAATGGCCGCTACGGTCACCTGATTTAAATCCGATAGTTTTTTGTTTGGGGCTACAAAGAACTAGTTTATGCTAAAGAGAAACATCAGCGAATTACGCAATAAATTAACACAGGCTGAAGAAAAAAAAAGCAACAAAATTTGTTAATTTTTGAAAATTTCTTGTGAAATTTAATATACTTTGTGAATAAATGTGATAATTTCGTTTCATTTTACAATTTTCCACTTACAAAAAAGAAGTCGTACATGTAAAAAAATCTTAGCAAAGTGACACAAGTGGTCATCTAACGATACTCTGATAACACTGAATGTTTTTTATTGCGGCACTGACAATCATTCTGCTATTAGCGCCCTAAAATTAGTTATTGTTTCGTTTAAAATCCCATCGCTAATTTCAAGAAATCTCCGCCTCTTGTTGTTGAAGGTCGATTGGAGCCAAAGTAGCCCCATTAAGTACTCTTTTTTTTTTTAATGATTATGATAGCTGAGAGTCTGAAGAAGTTTTTAGACCTGCATAGAAATCATGAAATCACCTCTTTAGATTTTTAATTGCGAGTAGAAAATTTAAGTCATAATTAACAGAACGTAAATTTTTCACCTTACACTATAATTTTCATGACTTCGATCAGAATTGCTAAGCCGTTTTCTTTACGTATGAACAGTAAACTCTTGGAGATTAATTAGCATAAAAGAAAATTTGGAAAAGTCTTTTAGTCTTCTTTTTTGGACAGTTTTAAGTTGTCGAGGTAGAGAATTCTCTAAAATTCAGAAAAAAATTCATAACTCGAAAACTACAAACAATTGCATAACATATATGGGGGTGATTCAGATACTTCTAGGTGTGCTCTATCTCTGGACTTCCGCTTGACACTATTTTTTGGGACACCCTGTATATTAGGATCGGTTTCACTAGTCCCTGATAAGTGTCAGATAGCCTATCTGTCAGATAACGCCATATACATAACATAGACCTATCTGACAGATAGACTATCTGTCACTTATCAAGGGGTGCAGACTAGCTCGCGTCCGTAGCAGGAAGCTACACGTGCACCCTGGGTAACGCTAAATGAGCTAGAGCGAACCTGGCAACCAGACTCTTTTTTTTTGAGATTTCCTGGTTAAAACATGACGAACATAAGTGCTAAAAACTTACAGACTAGAAATATCGGTAGTTTTATTCGTATTTGTCAGCTAAATGTGGAGAGCATAAGCAGAGCTAAAAGCGAATGCATCTCCAAACTACTTTTGGACAATAAGGTTGATGTCATAGCAATCCAAGAAACTCACGCCGACAGTGAGGAATCACTCACCAGACGGGGACACATTTCTGGTTATACATTACTGGGAGCCACTTACCACCATACTTACGGCGTAGCCTCTTATATTCGCAACAATATTGACAATGCCCAACTCATTTCCAATGACACAAACAACAACATACACAGCGTAATAGTAAAAGTGGGAGAAGTCATAATTGTAAACGTATATAAGCCACCGGCAGCGGAGTGGCCTGAACAACCACTTCCAGTACAACAGCATCCGGCTATATATATTGGAGACTTTAACAGCCACCACCAACGGTGGAGATACCCCGACTGTGACGAAAATGGCACAAAGTTGGCTGACTGGGCTGATGATAATGATATCTTTCTTGTATTTGATGCCAAAGATAAAGGCACTTTCAAATCAGCAGCCTGGAACTCAGAAAGTAACCCTGATTTGTGCTTTGTGAGCTGCAACCGGAAAGGGATCCCTATACCAGCTAACAGAAAAGTCGCAGAGGCCTTCCCACACAGCCAACACAGGCCAGTTTTCTTAGAGGTGGGAATCCAAATACCCCTAATACGATCCATCCCTCGGCCTCGATGGAATCTTGCAAAGGCGGACTGGTGTAACTACTCACGGGAGCTGGACCGGCTGGTACAGTGGATACCGCCAACATCAAACAATTACAAACGTTTCGTTGGAGCAGTGATGAGCGCTGCAAAAAGGACCATTCCTAGGGGATACAGGAAGGAATATATCCCTGGGTGGGATGAGCGGTGCGAACTCCTATACGGCGAATTTCAGGAAACCAACAATCCAGATATTGCCGACGAACTCATCTCTGCCCTGGACAGCTCACGAAGACGTAAGTGGGAGGAGACTACGTCGGAAATGAACTTCCAACACTCAAGTCGAAAGGCCTGGAGCCTTCTTAGAAAACTAGGCTCAAGCACGCCATCCACACGGGCACCGTCGGGAGTAACTCCAGACAAGATTGCTGCGCATATTGTAGAAACGTCAAGAGCACCTTCTGATAAAGAGCATACAAAACGCGTGAAGAAGGGATTGACTTTACTGAGGAGGAACGCTCCTACCCAAACAACGTTTTCCCGACCCTTCTCGATCGAAGACATTAATAATGCCATATCAGATGTTAGGCCTGGAAGGGCTCCTGGTTTCGACGGCGTCCTGCCGGAATTTCTCATTCACGCAGGTCAGCAAACAAGAGTGTGGCTATCTCTCTTCTTCACGAACCTCCTTAATACGGGAAACCTCCCACGGGAATTCAAAAGAACGAAGGTCATATCAATATTAAAACCCGGTAAACCGAACGATCAACCCGCCAGCTACAGACCTATAGCCTTGCTCAGTTGCTCCTATAAATTGCTAGAAAGAGCCGTCTACAACCGATTGAGCGCGACTATCTTAGACCGGGTCCCGATAACGCAGGCTGGTTTCAGACCGGGTCGCAGTTGTTGTGATCAAGTACTGTCCCTCACAACGCATATAGAGGCAGGCTACCAGCAAAACATGAAGACGGGGGTGGCGTTTGTTGACCTCACTGCCGCATACGATACGGTCTGGAGGGAGGGCCTCCTATATAAGTTGCTGCAGGTGATTCCCTGTCAGACCACTACAAGACTCATAAACAACATGTTATGCGACAGAAAGTTCCAAGTAATCCTAAACGAGAAAGCAAGCAGGCAGCGCAAATTGAACAACGGACTTCCACAAGGCTCAGTACTGGCCCCCTTACTTTTCAATCTATATATATCTGACATGCCAGAAACAGTCAGTTACAAGTTTTGCTATGCGGACGATATAGCCATAGCTTTTTCCGATAAGAGCTTCAAGAACGTTGAGCATACTCTTTCTAACGACTTGTTAGCTCTAAACAACTACTTCAAGAAATGGAGACTAGTACCGAGCCCCAACAAAACCGAAGTTTCCTGCTTCCACCTGAATAACAAACTAGCTAAATATGAACTGCAGGTACTTTTTGCAGGCGAACCCCTAAAGCATAACCATTTCCCAAAATATCTTGGAGTAACGTTAGATCGCACCCTCTGCTATAAGAAACATCTCGCAAACACTGCAGGAAAACTCAGAACACGCAACAACATTATCCAAAAGCTGTGTGGAACGACGTGGGGTGCCACTGCTCCAACTCTACGAACCAGTGCACTAGCTCTTGTCTATTCGTGTGCTGAGTACTGTGCGCCTGTCTGGATTAACAGCCATCATACCAGACTAATTGACGTCCAACTAAATCACACTATGAGACTTATTACAGGCGCAGTTAAGACAACCCCAACTCAATGGCTGCCTGTACTCTCTGGAATAGCCCCACCACAGCTGCGAAGGACTGACGCCCTTCTAAGGGAGTATAACAAGATTACGGCCAACAACAAACTGCCCATCCACCGAGCAATACCCCCGTTGCAAATAAACAGACTTAAATCCCGACAACCACCAATAAGGGATGCAGAAGGGCTTAAAACCGACAACTTCGACTCCTTAAACCAATGGCGCTCTCAGTGGGAAGGTTTTGCGGAACACCACTCGCGATGCGCATTTATGGGGGCAGCCTTACTTCCAGGATCAGAACTACCCCGGAAAGAGTGGGTAAAACTTAATAGAGTCCGAACAGGCCACGGCAGATGTGCCGACTCCCTTTACAAGTGGGGCTATGTGCAATCTCCCTTATGTGACTGTGGCGCGCCCCGCCAAACTATAAACCATATTACGAGCGAATGTGAACGGCGTGCGTTTCAGGGATCGCGAGAAGAGTTCTTCACAGCCACACCGTTGGCGCTGAAGTGGTTGAAAGAACTTGACATCAACCTGTAAATACCAAAGACTATGTATCTTAGTTTGTAGGTGTATATATTTTATTTTAGTATAGGTTATAATAGTTTTTCTTTTAATCTATATTTACTACCGTCATGTTTTTGAGCCATACGATAAATAAAATAACTTATCAAGAACCGGTGAAACCGGCTCTTAGTCTATCAAAAAAAAATTGATTTCATAAGATAAAATAACTAACATGTTAACAGAAAAGTTATCTACTACAGTATACTATGCATTAGTTGAACCCTCAGAGTAACAATTGAACATAGAGGTAGTAAACAAACCACTACAGCATGGCGTGCTCAAAGCCATCATCTTTTGACACTTCAGACTCAAACATTGCCAACTAACCTGAAAATTCTTCCAATGCAACCTAAGCTACAAACACTGCTCTGCACTGTCCCATCTCGAAAAACTGTTAAACTACACTCGAATATAGCACAGCAAGTCCGTAAAGCTCCACTACAGTTACCAACAAATAGCGAATTCGATTTTACTGACCAAGCATAAAAGACGCACAAACAAAACAAACGTTTGACAGTCAGAGGTTACCGTAAGCAAATCGCAGGAAAATTACATAGGCGTTGCCAACTCCTCAAAATTTATGTAAGACAGAATTTGCGTTAATGATGAAGAAACATGCAGTAACGTAGTAGAGGTCAACATATCTATTGATTTTGCTGTAATCATTCCTGAACCATCAAAATACCGTCTTTTTTAACGTAGAATGGAATATTTCTGGATACTATACAATTAAGACGATAGTAAACAATTATGATTGCCGTATCAACGTAAGAAAAGATGTCGGCCTATTAGAATTAGTTGTTTACTACCTCTATGTTCAGTTGTTACTCTGAGCACAAAGTGTGCATGGGGTGCTTGCATACACAATATAGATTTAGATGTAAATTCTTAGTAGATGATGTAATGGCAATCATATAGCTCACTCTGGGATGGTTCTAGTTGTTTGATAGATCGAGATATTATCAAGAATCATTTCGTTATTTAAATAATAGGTATCGTCTGGAAGCACTCTTGTCTTTAAATAAAAAATAGTGTTACGAAACACTTCATTCTTTAAACTAAAGATATTGCTGAAAAGCATATCCTCCTCTCCATTCTTTAAATAAGATATATCGTTGGTAGATTCTTCATTCTTTAAATAACATATATTAATGGATAGCACTCCATTCTTCAAATAATCGAATTGTTGGGAATTAGCCCATCCTTTAAATAAGGGATATTGCAGGCTAATACCTCTTTCTTTAAAATAATATAATATTAAGCACCTTTTTGGAGGGGGCGAACAAGTTGGACCTCCTCCTGCTCTTCCTGGACGTGGTCGGCGTAGAATTCGGAGTAGGAAGTTCCTTCGCATCTCTGGAGTTGCTTTGCGAGATCTGCAGGTTATCCAGAGAATGGGGAGCTGCGAATTTCGCCACGTTGTTGTTCTCCGTTTGGATCGTCTGGACCACGATGCCTGAAACGTACATATAAGCATTATATCAATTCCAGAGTGGAATAATTACATAGATTTACAGATAATCTGGTTGTGATTCTAACTAGGCAAGCTGTAGGACATTTTTGAAGACATTGTTGCGTGGATTTAAATCTAGGTATCAGAATTGGAGCGACATGTCAAGGTGTTACCATGTCCTCTTTGGTATCCTTGTGATAGAATTTACAATAAGATTATATTGTCTACATGAGGTAGTATTTCATGGATAAAGCGTACAATTTTGATATTCAAGGCTTCGGTGGTCTCTGTATTTTCGAATTTCGTGCCTATCAAACTGTTGCCATTTTGATAATGATATTTAACAATCAGAACAGGTCGTTCAATCATGTAGTGCTCAGTGTTTACTATTTCTAATACTTTAGTTTGTGACGTTATAACACAGCATAGGAAACAGTCAGCACAAAAACTCAAGATGGCGGAAATTACACGCGCATCCCCACTTTTGGAGGGTTTTTTATAGGGATGCTAACGATACTTCGATACTTCTGCACTAATATCGAGTATTTTTGTCATACTTTTTGAGTCATTCCAAGCTGGTATCGATACTTTTGTATCGGTATCGAAAATAATTATATAACTATTGAGGGGTGTAATCAGTTGCACAAAATGCTCTGTACGAACCAAACGCGCCTATTTGGCTAGACAATATCGAGTTGGTACCGGTATCATATTTTCATTTTCGCATCTCTACCCAAACTTCACAGCCGTAAAATCATCCATAAACCCTCCCAAGGTCAAATTTTTTGGGAACCATTTTTATATAGGAAATCCTCAGATATTATGCTGGTTGTTTAATATGCTGTGGTTATAATTCAATTCATAGCGCTGTTATTGAAACCAAACTTTATAAATGAGCAGTATTAAACAAATTGGTATTTTTGAAAATTGTAGATATAGAAATTACCTTGCGAAGAACTGTGGCTACCAACAGTTGAATTGCTCGAATTCCACTTCTCTTCAGTCGATTTGTACATGTCCTTGTCGTGATCCCTCAGGATATGATGGGAGGACTTTAGAGTATGCACTTGTCTCAAGTCTAACTGTTGACAATTCATTGAATCCTGTAAATATATAAACACTTTAGAAAAAAAACTCCTCTTCCTTCCTCTCATCAATAATAACCCCATTTCATTCAAAGAAAACTAAAGATCACATGCGCCGTTTATTTATAGGCGATATTATAGAGATAAGCACTTTCAAATTATTAGTAAAGACTCTGAAAGTTTACGTTTTACAACTCAACATACAACATGTGTTAGGTTGGAATTAAGAGGGTTATAGTACGTACGTGAGAGCTGTTTGTAATGGTTCAGCTGTAACCATTTATTAATTTTTGAGATTTCTGAACTGAAAAATATGAGCAAGAAGAAAAAGGATAGTTCTAGAGAAATGTCGACGTCCCTTCTTTAAAGAAGAGATATCGTTTGAAAGCATTCTATTCTTTAAAGAAGAGATATCGTTTGGAAGCATTCTATTCTTTAAAGAAGAGATATCGTTTGGAAGCATTCTATTCTTTAAAGAAGAGATACCGTTTGGAAGCATTGTATTCTTTAAAGAAGAGATATCGTTTGGAAGCATTCTATTCTTTAAAGAAGACATATCGTTTGGAAGCATTGTATTCTTTAAAGAAGAGATACCGTTTGGAAGCATTGTATTCTTTAAAGAAGAGATATTGTTTGGAAGCACTCTATTCTTTAAAGAAAATATATCGTATGGAAGCATTCTATTTTTTAAAGAAGAGATATCGTTTGGAAGCATTCTATTCTTTAAAGAAGAGATATCGTTTGGAAGCATTGTATTCTTTAAAGGAGAGATATCATTTGGAAGCATTCTATTCCTTAACGAAGAGATATCGTTTGGAAGCATTCTATTCTTTAAAGAAGAGATATGGTTTGGAAGCACTCTATTCTTTAAAGAAAATATATCGCATGGAAGCATTCTATTCTTTAAAGAAGAGATATCGTTTGGAAGCATTCTATTCTTTAAAGAAAATACATCGCATGGAAGCATTCTATTTTTTAAAGAAGAGATATCGTTTGGAAGCATTCTATTGTTTAAAGAAGAGATATCGTTTGGAAACATTGTATTCTTTAAAGAAGAGATATCGTTTGGAAGCATTCTATTCTTTAAAGAAAATATATCGTATGGAAGCATTCTATTCTTTAAAGAAGAGATATCGTTGGGAAGCATTCTATTCTTTAAAGAAGAGATATCGTTTGGAAGCATTCTATTCTTTAAAGAAGAGGTATGAAAGCGTTCTATTCCTTGAAGAAGAGATATCTTTTGGAAGCATTCTATTCTTTAAAGAAGAGGTATAAGAGCATTCTATTCTTTAAAGAAGAGATATCGTTTGAAAGCATTATATTCTTTAAAGAAAAGATATCGTTTGGAAGCATTGTATTCTTTAAAGAAGAGATATCGTTTGGGAGCATTCTATTCTTTAAAGAAGAGGCATGGGAGCATTCTATTCTTTAAAGGAGAGATCGTTTGGAAGCATTCTATTCTTTAAAGAAAAGATATCGTTTGGAAGCATTGTATTCTTTAAAGAAGAGATATCGTATGGAAGCATTCTATTCTTTAAAGAAAATATATCGCATGGAAGCATTCTATTCTTTGAAGAAGAGGTATGAAAGTATTCTATTCCTTGAAGAAGAGACATCGTTTGGAAGCATTCTATTCTTTAAAGAAAAGATATCGTATGGAAGCATTCTATTCGTTAAAGAAGAGATATCGGTTGGAAGCATTCTATTATTTAAAGAAGAGATATCATTTGAAAGCATTCTATTCTTTATAGAAGAGGTATGAAAGTATTCTATTCCTTGAAGAAGAGATATCGTTTGGAAGCATTCTATTCTTTAAAGAAAATATATCGCATGGAAGCATTTAAACAAGAGGTACCCGTGGGAAGCGTGCAAAGATAATACTAATAGTACTTTACGCGACAAGTGTAAAAAGGCAATACTAGTAGTAACTTATGAAACAAGGTGCGATTGTAACTGACAAGCGTAAAAAGGCAATGCAAATAGTAACTTATGCGACAAGGTGTGATTGTGACATACCAGCGTAAAAAGAAAACTTATAATAGCACCTTAAGCGACAAAGTGTGTTTGCAACCGGCAAGCGTAAAAAGGCAATACTAATAGTATCTTATTCGACAAGGTGTGATTGTGACCGGGAAGCATACCAATAGTACCTTATGCGACAAGGTGTGATTGTGACCGGCAAGCGTAAAAAGCAAGCCAAATTATAATAGTACCTTATGCGACAAGGTGTGATTGTGACATATACGTGTAAAATGCCAATTTATAATAGTATCTTATGCGACAAGGTGTGATTGTGACATATAAGCGTAAAAAGGCAATTTATAATAGTACCTTACGCGACAAAGTGTGTTTGTAACCGACAAGAGTAAATATTATCTTATGCGACAAGGTGAGATTGTGACCGGGAAGCATGAATAGGCAATACCGATACTACTTTATGCGACAAAGTGTGATTGTGACATATACGCGTAAAAAGGCAATTTATAATAGTACCTTACGCGACAAAGTGTGATTGTGACATATAAGCGTAAAATGCCAAATTATAATAGTACCTTATGCGACAAGGTGTGATTGTGACCGGGCGAGACGTGGTGAGACTGGGTGAGCAGCTGATGTGGGGGCAACAGGCCGTAGCCGTTGTTGGTCTGATTGGCCATGTGGTGGTGCCTGGCCGCCGCTACTGCAGCAGCTGTCGCGTGGTAGTGGGTACTGCCGCTGGTGGTACTGCCGTTGTTGGGCGTCGACGGTCTCGAATTGGTCGGCGTCAAGCACAGCGCGGCTGCGGTCGTCGAAGCTGCGGCCATCCGTTGCTGGACGATCTTCTGGCAGGCTGCGGACACCAAGGTGAAGATATTGTTACATTCTACATTTTAAAGAAGTTGCAGCTTCATTAGTATAATGTACAGGGTGTTCCATAAGTTGGGACTACGATCTTCTGGCAGGCTGCGGACACAACGTGAAGATAGCGTTAAATTCTACATTTTAAAGAAGTTGCAGCTTCATTAGTATAATATACAGCGTGTTCTATAAGTTGGGACTTTTTTTCATACAGCGGATAGATGTAAACTGGAAGTTGAAGGTAAAATTATTGAACAAGTGATGACATGTAACTACTTGGGCATTGACATAACCAGTGATAGGAACTTGATTACAGAAGTTACAAGACAGGCGTCAAAAGCAGGTAGAGTTAGTGTTTAAGAGAAACTGTATGGAAGAACAAATATATGTCTACAGAAAGCAAGATCAAAGTATATAGAACAACGATGCGACCAATTCTAACATATGCTGCAGAAACATGAGCAGACACAAAGGGAACAAAACAAATCTACAACAGCGTAGAAATGAAAACACTAAGATCAATTATGGGAATAACTCTCAGGGACAGACAAACAAATAAAAACATACGAGAACAATGCAACATTAGCAGCATCAATAAATGCATAAAAACACGGAAGAAAGAATGGGACGAACATGTAAATAGAATGAGACCCAACAGATTGGCTCACATATGTAAAAATAACAAACCGTACAATCGAAGACCTCTAGGACGGCCAAAGAAAAGATGGGACGATAATTTGATGTCAACAACAACGTCAGCAACAGAGACAGAATAAGAGGCAGACAAACAAGAGAAATCCTAGTCATACGAAGAAGAGAAGAGAGAAGAGAGGATAGTACTCGCCAAAATGAGTGTTTTTTTCCAGTAACATAATATAAACGAAATATTTAGAGAAAACAAGATACTGACTATTAAAGAAATCCTCGATTCCAAGTCCGTCCCTGGACAATGGCTTACCATGTCATAATATCACAACAAACAAGGCAGCGCTAGCGGTGCCGATGCCATGCCGGTGAGAAAACACTAAAACAGGCAGTTCGTCATACGTCGGGTTGCTGTGACATAGTGTACGAGAGTGCCTGACTTGCTACATCTGACGATCGGACTTTAAAAATAAGAACAATGGCGCACGCTTATAACAATAATGAACTGGTGGACATGATTTTAATGCACGGTGAGTGTGGCCAAAATACCGCTGCGGCTTCGCCAGTGTATGCCGATCGTTTCCCTAACCGTACTCACCCTGCACCTCGTCGATTTGTCTCGCTCGTGCAAAGAGCTAGAGACACAGGATGCCTGAATCCACATCGTGGTGGACACGCTGGAAGACCTAGACAACCTCGTATGGTCCAAATTGAAGAAGACATCGTAGATCGTACTTGTAAGACGCCTGCGACAGGACCACACTTACAACTTCGTAGCAACCGAATAGTGAGTACTTGCTTGAATTTTTTTTACTGTTTTGCTGCTGGTTCACCGTGCATTAGCTTTGCTGTTGCAGGGGCTGTTGCCTCTAAAAAGGAAAGTCCCAACTTTTTGAACACCCTGTATAGAGGGTGTCAGGATATTCGACGGACAACGCTTGACAGGTGATAGACCTCACATTTTTATGAACATTGACATAGGAACATGCAGCCTTAAAAAATGCTTAATTTTCAAGATACACAGTGACGAAAGTTTTACTTTTATTTTCGGTCTTTCTCAATTATTCCCCAATAAAATGATACAACAGATACAGCATCAACATACTGTTAAATACTACCTTGATGCAGTGTCATAATAAAAAAGTATCTTTGCACTATAACCAGTACACTATGAAGACAAGAGATTAACAACAATCTGTTCTATATTCGAAATTACAAGTTTCTCAAAAGAGACTGAAACACAAAACTGCCATAGGATTTGTATTTGTATCTAAATGCAAATTTTCGGCATTTTTAGGCCAACTTCAAAATCTGAAATATTTGATTTTCATCAAACGAGACTGAAACTCAAGGCTGCGATCGGATTTGTAATCAGCACTCTCAAATTATCCGAAATACAAGGTTTTATTATAATAAGAATCCAAATAAAGGTAACCATTTTTTTAAGTAAACCTGAATATCTGAAAGATCTAAAATTTGTGATTTTCATCAAACGAGACTGAAACTCAAAACTGCGATCGGAATCATAATCAGCTTCTCAAATTATCCAAAATACGAGATTTCATATTAATGGGAAGCCAAATAAAGGTTTTCAATATTTTAGGCGAACTAGAAGATCTGATACGAAACTGAAACTCAAAACTGCGACCGCAGTTGTAATCAGCACTCTCAAATTATCCAAAATACAAGGTTTCATCTTGATAGAAAGCCAAATAAAGGTTTTCGATTTTTTAAGCAAACCTGAAGACGTAAAAGGTCTGAAATTCTTTATTTTCATCAAACGAGACTGAAACTCAAAACTGCGATCGGATTTGTAATCAGTACCTCGAAATTATCAGCAACGCGAGGTTTCATCTCAATAGAGAGCTAAATAAAGATTTTCGTTACACAAGACTGAAACTTAAAAAACAGAGATCGTATTTGCAATCAAGACCGAGTGATCCAAAACACGAGGTTTTATCCTTTTAGAAAGCTAAATAAAGGTTTTCAACATTTTACGCAAACCTGAAACTCTTAAATTTTTGATTTTCATCAAACGAGACTGAAACTCAAAACTGCGACGGATTTGTAATCAGCAACCTCAAATTATCTAATACACTCGTTATACGTATACAAAATATGGCGCCGTTCACCTCTGCTTGGACCATCCCCAAAATTAATAACGCTTTCGCCCTGCTGACCCAGATATTAGATTAAATTCCTATTAGACATGAAGTTGACTGACAGGACAGTGCTATGCAGTAGGCTATGTAAATTATGCGGCCACATGCAATTTGGTAGTAATTGGACGTTTTTGGAAATTAATACCATCAGGTATATTATTGCCTTGGTCAGGCTAGCACTGAAATCAGTTTACGCATAACAAGTGGTATCGTTACAGGACAGTGTAGCTTGACAAACTACATAATGTAGGAGAGGGACCAAATCAGTTTCTCACCCACAACTTTCACTTTCACGAACAACTTAATTCTAATGTTAATTTTAACTTGTTTTTATTCTGTAGGTACATGTGTATTGTATTGACTTTTCATTTTACTTGTATAAGGGCAGAGTGAATAAAAGATACTCTACTCTACTCATGACGTGTTCTGTGAGCAAGAGACAACGACCCTTTGAGAAGCTCACGCTAGAACTAATACAGTTTAACTTCAATAAACGCCGGTGTTCCTCAGGGATCTGTCCTATACCCTACACTGTTTCTGCTGTATATCAATCTACAGCTTCGCAGACGACAGTACATTAATATCGTGCATGGAACCAGGCAAGCCACTATCATCCCAGGAGACGGCACGTCGGCGACAGCAACATGCCTCACAGATCAACGTAGACATCAAAACAATTGTCGAGTGGGGATTAGCAAAATAAAGTACAGTTTAACGTACAGAAAACTCAGGCAACAAAACTGACAAAAAGGTTTCACGGAGGCTTACCAACTGTGGAAATGGAGGGTCATACAATGGTCGAGTCACCTTCCGTCAAGCTTTTGGGGATCAACATCAACAATAACATGTCCTGGCATGACCACGTCGTCAGTATTGCTAAAATGGCATCCCAGAAGCTTAGAGTTTTGTTCCGCTGTAGGAAGCTGTATACATGAGAACAACTACTCTGCTGCTCTACATAGCAGAGATCCAACCATCGTTGGAGTATTGCTCCCATGTGTGGTGATGCGCTCCGAAGCACTCTCTAAAGCTTCTGGACACTATCTAACACTAGATATAGGCTAGGAGCCACAATGATTCCCAAACCAAACAAATCAGTCGTGCGGTGGTCATATCTCAATTTAGCGCCAAAATGATACAACACTTCTATACCTTTTGATACCAAAAACTTGTTTACAAAGCGATTCAAACAGTCTCTACCAGAGTAGATAGCTTCTTCAAGAATTCGTTGAACATGTACAGTATCAGTCACATATTCATCTGATTGACAAATTTCAACTAAATGGTTCTAATGCATATGATGTACATATGTATGTACTAATAGTTCATTTGACAACTTCCCACCACGGATTTATCACAAACCGATGATTAAACGAAAAAACGCCAAGACACGTCAAAATATTTGTCCAGAGAGACAACTTTTTAACCAAAAACTATTTCACTCCCTATTGTACCCTCTAGTCCCCCAGGGGAATCATTTCCAGTGTTTTTGCAACTATCCCTCATTCTTTGCCAATAATGGGCAACATTTTGAACCCTTATTGCATATTTCCTATACCGTGTCTAGATGCGACTGGCCAATCTTTGTACTCTTTTTCTTGTCTGTTTTCACTGTACCATGCAATGGTGTGTTTGACTACGTGCGGAATCGGCGCCGGCCTGCTTCTACCTGGCCAACGCACTCCAACGCTCTCCAACGCTCCTATAAGCCGCTACTGTGAATGCCTACATAGGCTTCCAGCCTTTGCAGGAGGCTGACCACAAAAAATACTCAATACCATGGTCAGTAAAGAAATTATTATACAAATCATTGTAAGGCTCTAGGCTGCGAAGTTACAGTACAATAAGCCTTAAGGAAAAAAGAAAAAAACCTACCTATTTATTAACTAAAATTCTTGGCGAAGTTATAATATCCTTTACCCCAAAAAAACGATCTTTTTTTTTGTAGCAACGACATGCAATTAAAATAACTCTCTCTCATATTTGACGAATATAGCGCCACTTACAAAAGCTCTGGAAAATGCCGCTTATCCAGAGCGTTTTAATTAAACATTTTAGGAGAGCAGTTATTAAAGTATACACATAGCAGAGTTTTGCGCTGGGTTGTTTTTCCAGTCATATTTCAAAAAGGTTTCATCACATTTTACGTATAGTATTAAAATTTAAATATGAAATATAAGGACAGGATTCACTACCGAGCTACAAAAAGTAAACACAGTTATAGTAGAGCCCAGAGATATACCATTTGTGTACGTTTTGCGCTATATAAAAACTGCATACCATCTCTTAGTACAGTTCATCATTTGGAATAGATACAGTTTTGATAATATTCAATGGTTACCACTATTTTACTTTCGTACTCGTAACCAATTCATGGAATGTGCTTTTAACCAATTTTCTAACAAAACGTAACCTTTTAGAATGGTGAAAATGAAACACTAAGTTGTATTTGAACGTAAATCTGTCGGATGACGTTCACGATGTATATTTTGACTGAACTATGATAAGTCCGACACATTCCAGGATTATAAGCGACTCGATCGATGAAGAGGACCGGACTTAGTCAAATTGTTTAGGCAGATATTGCTACCGTTATTGATAGCAACGCCAATCTGCTTTTTACTTTTTCAGTCTGAATCGGACGTTTTTTTCGGAAGCGTGACAGCTAGAGTATGTTTCGGCCTTGGGAAGATAATGGGATTTCACAGCGATGTGAATTACCCTGCAGCAGTGAAGCTACGTCGGCGGTTTGTCATTACGGTGGTGAAAGTACTGACTATAGTACGGACACTGATAATGAATTTGAACAGAGGAAGGTGGAGGTAGACCAATTAAAACCTCACAAAAGGTCACATCTTAGCGCAGATGCAAAACAAATAGTACTAAATGATAATGAACTAACGTACGATCCAGGGAATGAAAATAAGGGGAGTATGATCAAAAAGACGTCAATTCTAACACACGTTCCATATCCAACAGTATGTGAAATTTTGAGAAAGGGGCCACAAAAGAGGATGCTGGTGTTTCAAAAGAACTAGATCCCACGATCACAAAATTATTGAGGAATATTGTGTACGAAAAGTACAAAATTAATGAACTACCCACAATCGAATCCGTTCAAAGACAATTGGCTAGAATGGCTGGTAACAGTATCCAAGGAGTGCATTGCAGCGGTGGATTAGGAAGATTGGGTTTAGGTACAGAACTGTGAACAAACGAATGGCTATAATGGAAAGTGCAAGGATTGTGGGATGGCGGCACGATTACTTGCATAAGATAGAGCAATACCGGAACGAGGGGAGGAACGCAAGCTATCACTCCAGACAAAGGTACAAAATTCCGAATTCAACGTTATCGAAGGCGGAAATACAAGATTTTCTCATAAAACAGGATTTGGACTTTGAAGAAACTTACAAAAAAAACTGAATTATTGGTCCTCCACACTGAACAGTTTGAGAAACAATATGTCATAGAAAGCATAGCTAAAAAGTATGGTCATGATGTCTTAAGGTTGCCTCCCTATTTTTGCATTTTCAGTCCGATAGAATTAATTTGGGGACAACTAAAACAACGAATCGAACGTTAAAATTGAGTATAGAAAGGAATAATTTACCATATGGTTTATACGGTTATATTGAGATGTCTCTACCACATATTTGTCAACAGATAATAAAGTTTCAAACATCTTGTTCAACCAACTGATGTATGAGCACTTTATTGGATGGAATGAACATTTTCGTTGTTGCTCACTCCAACGAATTCGAACGCCCAGTCCGACCCCGTTCCCTTTCTCTGTCGGTACTTTTTGCGGAGATTCTCACTTTGTAAACAAATGGTATATCTCTGGGCTTTACTATACACAAGAAAAAACAATTGAGAAAATAAGTGTCTCCGATCACAGCAGCAATATGTTGTTCGTAGAGTCATGATTCGTTGTCAACAATTTTTTTAAGATATACATAGTCCACGAGCAAATGAATGATGCTCGTTCGTGGACTGTTCGGCCGATATCCCTCTGCTCCGCTGCCAACATGAGTGGATGGCATCCTCAGACGCTGTTACCTCTTTGAAGAGTTCCGAAAACTGAGTACAGCACTTATATACTATGAATCAGGAGTGAAAGCTGAACAAGATACTGATACCCGCCCTAAGAAACACAAAAATCCTAACGCCACTGACCCGGTCTCAATTACTCGGAAGTCGTCTAATGGGTAACAGCTTGTGAGAATGCCACTCGACTGAGTGTATCGATGTTGGCCGAACCAGAACCACGAAAACATTAGATAATATGAGATGAAAATGAAATTAAGAGAAAACTTACCATCTTGAAAGACCCGTTCGACGTTCAAACCGTACGTAGCACAAGTTTCGTAATAGGTGCACCTCTTCAGATCGTTGCACAATCTGTGAACGCGCGTATCGTCTATCGCTCGGGGACTGCACTCACTTATTGCGTCTGAAAACAGAAGATGATTCATTTTATTACCGGTTCGTCCAAAATCAAAATTAGGCAATCCCATTTGAAAAAATCTCTGAATGAAGTTTCATACCGATTTCTTCAAGTACAACAAGAATTCACATTAGACCGTCCAACTTAAGCTGACGCATATCATGCTTAGTCACACCGCAAACTCACAGTCTTATACGTATTAGAATTGCTGCGATATTCATTTTTTTTTCTTCCCAAAAATGGTAAGTCCCATGTGTGATACATAAACTCACACTAGAACTAATAGAAGGAATTATAACAAGAAATATACAGCGGTTCCATAAAAAAATACAACTTTGATATGAATCACCCTGTACAAACACCAACATTTAAGTGTATCCTGCAAGGTTCCGTACCATGACCAAGTGACAAATTTCTTAAATATATGTTTTAGTAAGCCCACTATCTTACATTCACACACTGTTGACTCACCCTGTATAAGAAGATTTGACAATGTTTACTGTCAACATGGTTGATATTGTGGAATAATATATGAAGCTAAATTAACAACTTTCGCGAAAAATGTCTTTTTTGTAATTACAAAGCTGTCTTTTCTTAAAAAAAAACAATTCTGCATTATAGATGTATAAGAAACAGAAATTCAAAATTCAAGCAATGCTTCAATTTTATAAGCATTCTAATTAGACGTAGGAATCTTTCTTACTCAAACAATACATTGACATAAAATACACATTACTTTTTAGTAAAGAGGTGAAGCCTTAGGTAGCTCTAAAGGTATTATGCTACTTCCAATGATATGAATATCCAAAACACCTACCCTGGGAAGATATCTAAATAAACGGATCTTGCCATGGAAATAAAACGACTTTGGAAACAAAACAGTCACTATTGTTCCCTCCTTTATATTGGTCTCAGACTTTATACCCAAACAATTACAAAACACCTACAACAGTTAGGCCTGGACGAAAGGTTACACAAAGTATTATAAAGGTTTGTATGCTGATATTGTAAGATCCTTCCTAAATTACAATCTAATAGCTCAGGTGTTGACTTGGCACAGCCCGCCAAGACTTGTTGTTACCACAATCATGCGAGATGAACTTAGAAAGTCAGAAGGATAATAATAATATCGTCTTTATTTTCAGAAACCAAGAGGGATGCTTTGCCTAATCTTACACTTTACACTTAACTGCTTATATCCGTTACAAGTTACAAGAAGGCTGTTCAATGCAATATACATGAAAATAAAGATGAACAAATCACATAAAACATTAATAAGGTGTCCTATACTAAGAAAAAGGAAAATTATTTGGTATTGAAAAAAACACTTACACAATCGATAATACGTTAATATTGATATAACCGACACTTTAGCACTTCAAACGTCATGCGACAAATTTAACGTGGAATTTAACTTAATTTTCATTAATTGTAAATATAAAGAGTACAAAACACTGATACTAGTCGAACGCGAATGTGCCGAAAAACAACCCTTCACCGATTCAAGCGACAAACGCAGAGGGTCGTTCAGCTCACCCTAATGTATAATTCCCCTTCCAAACTTTGCTTTTCAATGAGATATAGATTTTCTAATGGCTACTCTGCATTTGGACTATTCACGAACGCATCCACGTAAATGCAAAGATAAATAAGTATGTACTATAATTTTTATTTTATTTTCCAAACATTAACTTACCATTATATGCCGACCTGTTATAGTCTAGTCATTTTATACTGTTTTATCATCATAATAATCAAGTAGGTACTTATCAATATTTGGTACGGTGAACAATGCTCTGATTTGTCCGGATTATATATATATATAGACAAAACAAAAACAAAAAAGGTGCAACCCGGGCTCCGACACACCGGGCTGCTGTTCCATTCCCCAGCGACTACTCCTCACACCGTGAGGTGAGCAATCACTGGGTCCGCGTATCGTGCGTCCTAAGCAGACGAAGGGACCCATGGATGACTGCCTTCTGCATTCTGGCGGCTAAGATGTGCGCCGCCGCACGGCACACCGGCATTTTGCGCAGTGCAGAGAGCAGCGTATCCCTCATACCACCTAGGGATCCAATGACCATTACTAGCAGACTCACAGTGTAGTCCGGCCAGAGCCTGCGAAGTTGTCCGAGGAGCTCCTGATACTTGGTCCGCTTTTCCTCCTCCTTAGAGACGATGTTCCCCTCGGCAGGTGCCGAGAACTCGATAACTATATATATATATATATATATATATATATATATATATATATATATGTTATATAGATAAAAATTAGTTTTTATCGTAATGTAGAGCTGGACTATAATATAAAAAAATGGAGTCAAGTTAATCACTGGCGTCGCCAGAAAATTTTGCAGGAAGGGGCGGCTTACTTAAATTGAGTGCTCAAATCGGGGGCAGAGGAGACAAATTCGGTTTTTGGTTATAGAAATTTTTTATCTTCACTGCTCCAGGGGGGGGCACGGCCCCCCCCTGCCTCCCTCTGCTGGCGCCCATGAAGTTGATTGACTTAGTACTTCACACACATAACGATGATCATCATCATCATAGTCACAATGTCTTAACAGACATGTTGTGAACTCGTAAAATGCATTTACACATTTTACGAGTTTCTCTTGGGATACCTTTAAGATCTTTAATGCAGTAGTTTCCCATTTGCTTTCTGCATCCTCATGCCGTTGACCAGATGATATCTACTGGTTCATCCGCCTTTCGGGGCAATTTCTCACCCCAAGGACAAGAAGATGCCCTGACTCTTATCAACTCGTCCACCCGAAGCTGTTGGTTGAGAAGAGGTTACTGCTTATACCGACAGTAGTTCGGTGTTCCTTTTAGTCGCCTTTTACGACACGCAGGATATACGATGGGAGATATTCTAACCCGCCCCCACACGGCCAATAGTCAATTGATATTATCACAATGTTTATTGTCCTGGTACCTGGTACGACCAAATCATCGCCCGTTCGACCTTAAAAAGACATCCAACACAAAAACTCTCGTAAATAGTTTCGTGCATTTCTCTATGTAGTTACCAGGACGACACAGTTTTCATTCTGCAAGCTTCAATTGGATGAAAGGAAACAGTCGGAAACCCTCAAATCGCCAAGAACAAACCTTCATATTTTAGTTTTTACCGTCACGATCATAATACTGCGTCAAAATTTCATTAAAATCGATCCAAAAACTACACAATACAGAATTGTCGAAGTTTGAGAATTTTTTTTCTTCTAAAATTCCTAAAACGTACCTAAAAATAAAGATTGAAGAATATTTTAAACATTTTGTTTTTTTGCTAATTACTCCGCCGCCCATGCACCGATTTTCAAAATTATAGCAGCATTATCTACTAGGACCCCGCAGCATATTGGTACCCAAATTTCATCCCAATCCATGCAGCGGTTGCTGAGATTACGAGGCTAGTTAAATGCGAACAGACAGACGGACCGACAGACAGACCGACGGAAATGAGTGTCGTTGATTTTCGTTATGGCGTAGGTAAGTCCCTGAATCTGAGGGCACTTAATCCTGGATCTGGGGGGGGGGGCTTAAGTCACCGCTCAAGGTACAATAAACTTAACAGAACGAACTATTCTTGGATTTTTGGGGGGTTAATATCATTCCTGGGGGGGCTCAGCCCCCCAAGCCCCCACCTAACGACGCCTATGATGTATATTCAGTTGTACTATTATCAATAATAATTTTTGCCATCCCACTGCATTGGTTTTTCGCCACTATAATGCGAAAATTATTTCAAATCCTCTGGCACATTTCAATAGACCATTGACGAATGCATCTGTGCATAGAATCAAAAGGACAAAGTTGACCTAAATAGTAAACGCGACTTTTTGTCCCGGCTTACATAATGAAGGCCACATTGAAAAAGGATTGTCGTCCAGGCATTTGGTGTTCGGATAATGAGTATATCTCTGTGCAGTTGAATGCACTGCGCTTCTTTCACTTCGCATCGTGACTTGAATATAAAATATAAAGAGAAAAGGAAAAACTGAGGGCCAGATTTAGAATGAAGAATTCTCAACTTCTGGCTTGACCCAAGAGGTTTTTCACTTCATTGGCCCAACCAGGCTTTCGGTGGTAAGATAATAAATATACAAGGTGAGTCAAGCTCAACGCCTCGGACTCTTGTAACCAAACGATACTACTTTTCGAAAAAATAACTTTGCGGGTGTATATAGGTCGAGTTGGACTACATTTTAAAAATAATGAGTTTTATACAGTGTGTCTAATAAAAGCGTGACATGTCAAAGTTATGTTTTTTAAAATGGAACACCCTGTATATTATTGCATATTTAGATTCCTGGGTGAATTTTAGTGTGACTTTATGTATCACATATGGGACTTTAAGCGAACCGTTTAGGTGCAAATCACAATTTTTGGTAAGTAGTAAAGTAGATATCAGCAAAAAATCGCAGCGACTATAAAACTTAGAAGGCTGTGACTTTGCCTTGTCTAAGCATAGAACGCGTCGGCTGAGGTTAGGAGGTCAAGTTTGAATTACATTTGTACTTGGAGAAATTGGTAGATTAATTAAGGAAACTTCAATCCACCAAATGTGCAATTTTATACGCTTTCTAATGATACCATCAGGTTGTGAATGTCAATCTCTGGTAGTTTTCATTTAATTTAGAGATTTCAATCAAATCGCTGTTTTTCAATTTCCCTACCTATAAACAAACTAGCAGGCCATAAAATATAAACAAAAACGTGTTCAGACGGAAGAAAATAACTAACTTAGCAAAAAAATCCAGAAGAACTAGAGTAAAAGGACAGGATTATAAAAATTCCCTACAACAAATCAACTCTAACCAGAAACAACGGCGGTAAAAGGTCAAAGAGGAGCTGGAGTACGACAGAAATGGATAATTTTAAGAGCCTAATAGCTGCTGCAATGTACTAGAGATTAAAAATTTCCAAAATCACTAAAAACTTTGAAATGAAAGCAAAACTTTCAGCGATTGTTGCCTTCAGTCTAAGATCTTCAGAACGTAATTTTACATTTAATGGTATAAAACAGTAGTCATTTCCATCAAAGTCAAAAGTAACAATACCTCTGACTGTCTGACTGTAGTACTTTAAATTTTTCAGTATCTATTATCAAGATCGCAAAAAAAAGTAATACTGACAAATCATGTTTTGATTTTCTGCCAGGTAAATTATGTTTAGTAATTTGAGCAGATTTTTAAATCATTCCTCATTTTCGGCGACCTTGCTTATGGATACTGAAGAATTTGCAGAACTCCAGTCAGTTTGAAGGGAGGGTGTTGAACTAATTTTAAAAAATAAATATATATTTTTTCCAAATTACTTGTTTTTTTTTGCTAGATCCGTCTGTGTATAGCGGAACCCCACAACGTAAAATGGCCATCCGAAATGTATCAGACGGGATAGGCATTACAGCCACCAGTAAGTTCCTACCTCATAACTCATAAATGCTAACCGTAATTTGGCAGTTCGGTATAGCGAACCGTCCTAGTGTCATTAAAGTTTTCCAATTATAGAGACTTGTATCAAACGCTTCGGGGGAAAAATAATCATCAAACTCTGGCTGGATACCGTCTCGCTGTGGTGGATTTGCTTTGTTTGACACTTATCTGAGCCCTATAAGTCTCTCGTGCCCTTTATACTCAATATTCTCAAAAGTTTAGAAGGTGCTTTGCTAGAGTAGCTGGTGTTTATGACAAATTGATGGATTGGTAGTAAGCAGGAGTTTCTCAACTCAGTTTATGATTTTTCACGTTGATAAGAAGATTAAGTTCAAGAATATTAAATACGCTAGCATATGGATGTCCCAGAATTTTCTTGACACGTGATATTTTCGTAACGAAAAACGGTTCAAGCATGAACTGAGTGGTACTCTTGAAGGTACTATAGGGTCTATCATACCATGCATTCAAAATATTTTTTTTTGTACGTCAACCCCTAAAACTCACCCCCAACTTTTTTTCAAATAGCACCCTATAGGTTTTCCTACATAAATGATATCCCCATTTTATTTAAAATCTTGTGGTACCTTTAATTTTATATGCAAACTTATTTTTTCCGTAAAATCATAAGCATAAGACAAATGAAATGATAATAATTTGTTTGACGCCTGATATTTTTGTAACAAAAACGGATAAAAAAGAAAAGTAAGTGGGTTTTTCAAAGGTAGTGAATGACCTATCATTCCTTGCTTATGAACCATTTTTTTCTTACTTAAACCCCTGGAATCCACCCCTAGCTAGTTCTTTCAAATTTCAATCCACAATTCGTCGTCAACATGACGAAGGGGCGTATCTCAAAAATTGCCGAATTTGAGTTAAGCCCGTCAAAGTGGCTAGTTATAAGTATACTTTCATATGACAAAAAGGCGTATCTCTATTGCTACAAATGGACGAAATAGACGGTGGGCGTAACTCAAATTTATAAAGGCAGAACACGACGAATAGGCGTAAGTTGTCTTACGTCCATTCGTCGTATTAACCTGTATGAATGAATCAGTTACGCCCCTCCACCGACACCACGCGTTTGTATCGATTAACAACCTAACCTAAAATAATTCGTGGCCAACCGTTGCATGTTGTTTTCCAGTGGAGCAAAAAGTGTTAGTTTTCAGTAGTTTGTGGCTCATTTTTTCGTTGCTGAGGTATGCTGTTATTGTTAGTAAGGTGTGTTATCATTCCTAATTGGATGTTTATTCCAGATTAATAACAAAAATCATCAAGATGGATATTCTTGTGAAATGGAGTGATGGTACTGAAAATATTGTTTCATCAAGTCAGATTCAGTGTGTTAACAAGTTTGATTCATTGAAAAAAGGAGCACACATAAAAATGTATTGGAAACCCGAAAACAAATTTTACTTTGGTGTGGTGATTGCAATCGAAGATGACTGTTTTAGCAGTGACAGTGAATCAAACATTCCCTTAGCAATGCTACGTAAGGATTTAGATAGTGACAGTGATGACGTTATCCCTCTTCAAATGATAAAGCAAAAACTTTCCAAAACATCAGCTTGTCCAATAAATGGCTCAGTGGTGATAACTGATATTAATGCATCCATTATTCATGCGGATTCCACGAATATGGCAAGTTTTCAAACCACTGGGATTCACCAATCGGAAGTTTGTTCCAGTGCCAACCATGATCAACATGATGAAGCAGTGTCGCCTCATTCTGAGCTTTGTGAATTATTTGAAGATAATTCGGATGACGATCCGACATATGTTCAAACATGTGAAGTACATTTGTGTCAGGATGAAGTGTTTAGTGCCTGTCCAAATTGTTCAAAGTTGTTGTGCTGGACTCATTTTTCTAATGACAGGTCTTGTGACTGTGGTGACGTTGTACCGAACATGTGAGCAGACATAAGAAGATCGGAAAAAGCTGTCGAGGTTCCAGAAAACTACGCTGTTGAAGTGAATTCTAGTGAAAAAGAAAGGAACTTAGTTTTGAAGAAAAGGGACAACACAAAAAAAACCGCCTCCAAGATGCGAAATTTGGGCGAAACCTATGTTAGTTATAAAACTAAAAAAATTATGCCTTCAAGAAAAATTTTGGGAGCTAGATGGAACGGTACTACTTGCTCAAAAATAGGAAAAAAATGTATGCTTTTCACAGAAGAGGAACGAACAAACATATTAAATGATTTTTACGATACTGCATCTATACAGCTACAGAGAGAATACATAACTCGTTTCGTCAAAAGTATGAAAACTAAGCAAAAAACGAAAAGTGGAGGTGCCTCAAGACGTCTCAAAAGTAACTTTTATTTTCTACCGAAACCTGATTCCGAAAAAATAGCTGTCTGTAAAAGAATGTTCTTAAGTACTTTAGGCATATCGGAAAAAGTAATGCGTACATCTCTGGCTAAGGTTAGCCAAACAGGAATTGTTCAAAAAGATCAGAGGGGAGGCAGACCTGTACATTTAAAAAACAGGGACGAAACATTGAAAAATTTAATACTGGAGCACATAGGAAAATTTCCCAGAATGGAGTCGCACTACTGCAGACAAAGTTCTTCTCGTGAGTACTTGCATCCAGACCTAACTATCAAGAAGATGTATGACATGTTTATTGATGAACAAGCAGGTAGAACAGAGAACCAAGTCAGCTATTCTCTTTATCGCAATGTTTTTAAAACTTTACGATTATCGTTCCATCACACTAAAAAGGACCAGTGTGGGCTATGTGTTACATACAGAGGGGGCACGACTTCTAAAAAGGTAGAACTAGAAGACCGCTATCGTCAACACATAGCAGAAAAAGAACGTGTCCGTGAATTAAAAAAGGAAGAGAAAGCTGATCCTGATAACAAAAAAATATGCGCTGTTTTTGATTTGCAGCAAGTCATTTTCTTGCCCATTTCTAATGAAAGTAAAATATTTTACAAACGAAGATTTGCTAACTATAACTTTACGAGATCGTGAAGAGACCTATGAAGTGAAATCAAAGAAATGCCACTGTTTTTTGTGGAATGAAGGGCTGAGTAGACGTGGTTCATCGGAAATGTCGACATGCCTATACAAGTACCTGCAACAACTGGGCACCGATGGTATTAGTACCGTTTCTCTATTTTCTGATGGCTGTAGTGGACAAAATAAAAATTCAATTGTGGGTGCGATGCTGTTACATGCGGTTACTACCTTAAAAAATGTACAGCTAATCTCCTTGAGATTTTTCGAACCATACCATGGTCAGAGTGAGGGAGACTCGGCACACAGTGCAATAGAACATGCGATTAACAGATCTGGAGAATTGATTGTACCATCTCAGTTAGCACCAGTTTTAAAACTGGCAAGAAGGAAAAATCCATATGTTGTCCATACCCTAACTTCGACAGACCTCTTGAATTTTAAAAAGCTGTCCACTGATCTAAAAATACTCGCGGTAAGAAAGGATGATGACGGAGGTGCCATTGATTGGACGCAAATATGTGAGGTCATGGTACAGAAAAATAGCAGCGACAAGATTTTTTTCAAAAATAGTCATCTGCAAGGTAACTATCAATGTATCAGTTTGAAACGAACTGCAGCAACTATCAGATCTAATCCACCTAACCTCAATACCGATTTGCCCAAAATATCGCTCAAAAAATACAACGACCTTATGACGTTGTGTAATGGAACAACTCCTGTTATGAAACTACCAGAACATGTTTCCTTTTACCAGCAATTGCCGCATGAATGATTTTGTCAATGTTTTTTGGTTCTTTTTGCCATTTTTTCAGGTTCAGGAAACTAAGAAAAATTGTTAATTTTTATTCACTTCACATTACCCACCAGTGGTTGTAGCTTTTAGATTTTCGTCACATTGAAGTATATTTGTAACCATTTTTTTTTTAGCGAATAAACGTTCTTTTTATAGGTCCTGTTGTATGAATATACTCTATTTGACTTTATGCAGGTTTGTAAACTAGTATAAAACCCAATGTTGAAGTACCTTTTTTGAATTTTTATGGAAGGCGTATCTCTCAGGGGATTGCACGTAGTAAGACGAAAGGGCGTATCACCTTTAAGGGCGGTTTTATCCCCTTTGATGGAACCAAAAATAATAAAGCTTTAGTCTACATCAAACACTGATATTCACACAACACTTCATGTTATTGGAGTTTTCTTAAACCATATTTTAATGTTAAGAAACCTCTATTAAAGTTGACAAAAATCTTCAAACTGCAATAACTCAAAACTAAGAATTTTGAGATACGCCTTTTCGTCTTGTCAACGACGAATTTTGCCTGGAAAAATGAATTCTTTACTTGAATTTAATTATCGTAGTGCCTTACTTTTTATGCCCCTACTGCAATTCATCGTTAATTTTTTCCGTTTAATCCATGAAATCGTAAGCATAAATTAATTAAAATACATGTATGGAAAATATTTTTTTATTATCATGAATCAACTAATAAAAAAAATGTGACAACAAAACTAAGTGCAAAAACGTGAAAAAGTTTTATGGTTACATCGGGCCGCGCCAAACCCGTGTGCACGGTGTGCCCCGCACACGGGCGTCAGAATTAGCGATAAATTGCTGTAGGGGCATAAAAAGTAAGGCACTACGATAATTAAATTCAAGTAAAGAATTTATTTTTCCGGGCAAAATTGTGGATTGAAATTTGAAAGAACTAGCTAGGGGTGGATTCCAGGGGTTTAAGTAAGAAAAAAATGATTCATAAGCAAGGAATTATAGGTCATTCGCTACCCTTGAAAAACCTACTTACTTTTCTTTTTTATCCGTTTTTGTTACAAAAATATCAGGCGTCAAACAAATTATCATTTCAATTAAAGGTACCACAAGATTTTAAATAAAATGGGGATATCATTTATGTAGGAAAACCTATGGGGTGCTATTTGAAAAAAAAAAAGTTGGGAGTGAGTTTTAGGGGTTGACGAACAAAAAAAAATGTTTTGAATGCATGGTATGATAGACCCTATAGTATATTCAAAAGTACCACTCAGTTCTTGCTTGAACCGGTTTTCGTTACGAAAATATCACGTGTCAAGGAAATTCTGGGACACCCGGTATAGCGATGAGAAAATCTTGGGGTTGTGGCCAAAATTTTGAAAAGAGATTGTAAAGGTCGTTGAGATTTTGTAATTTTACATTTATATGTTGCTTGTTCCTGAGCTGCTTGTTGTGTAGACACCGATGATAGCATAGTAAATTTTTTAAAAATTGTTGACGATTATTGTATTAGAGCTAGCATTGTAAGTTTTTGACTCAATGCAGTGCTGCTTTCTCATTGGCAAATCTAAGCGTTAAAGCCCTGAAGAAGGCAAATAAACATTGTCGAAAGCTTGGCAGTCAACACCAGAGTCTCCTTTATGCAGTGACCCACAACCTCTTTTCAAAATTTTGGCCACAACCCCAAGATTGTCTCATCTCTGTACTAGTTTTTTGGCCATAAGTTCCCTTGGTACTAGCATATATAGGTATGTACGATTGTTAGTTTTATATAGCCTCCCTTGGGCTCAATCCTTATCTGTTAAGAGGCTAGATCATCAGCTGATCAAATAAGTAGTTAATTTTTTAGACATTTCTTTTCAAAAATTTTGCAGCGGGAATGATCGGCTCCCCTTCTGGGTTACATTTTAAGAGAAAATTGTTCTTGACATTTTTTTGATATTTGTCATCGTTTAGCTGTAGTTTGTAATATCGTTTTCAACGGGTGATCTAGCTTCTTAAGTAATAATGTTAATAATAAATGAAGATGAATACCTTGTGTGCCGACCAGGATGAAGGGTATCTCGGCGGTGTTGCGATAGTGCGCCATCTTGGTGTAGTAGTTGTAGATGGCGTTGAAGGAGGACTCGTTGTCCAGGCTGAACACGAAGATGACCGCGTCCACCCAGGCCGTGAACTGCAACAGATAACACAATAATTATTTATACAAAACGCCAACAACAATGTTTCTATAATCTCATCGTATAATCCAGTCAATCGAATTCGCACTTTGACAGCCCATCATCAGTATCATCATGTAGACAAGTGTTCCGAAAAAACAAAGCATTACTGATTCCGTGTCTAGAGCTACATTTTTTTCATGGTCAGCCTCCCGCAAAGGCTGAAACTGCATGGCGCTTTAGAAGCGCTGCGAGACGTTAGGATTTGAAACGCTGCAAGTTCTAGCCGTCGGGAAACAAATTCCAGGCAGCTCATATCTCAGCGTCGAAGTTCTCCAAAAGAAGGAATGCTGGAGGAAACTGGTTCGGGGAGTAGGGACCTCGACCTGGTAAGGACGCGCTCGCAGAGCCTTTCTAGTGTTCCTGGTTCGGACGGCCTTTGGTGTTATTATCTGGGGGAGCTCATTCGAACATCTTCCGTGTTAGAATCTGTAAAACAGGGACAGGTCAGCTACCCTTCTGCAATTTTCCAGGCTGTTGAGGTCCCTTGTGAGGTTAAGTGAATTATTAATCTAATTTCTCTCTTCTGAATAGCGCCCTGAAGCTTTAGAGTGTACTTCGGAGCGCATTTCCACCAATACTGCAATGATACGATGGTCGGATCTGTGCCTTGTAGAGCAGAAATAGTTGCTCTGGTGAATATAACATCCTACAGCGAAACAGCACTCCAAGCTTCTACATTCCCTAAAAACTCGGAATTTCACGAATACAACACGGAAAATAGCATGTGTGGAAGAAGCCCTAAAAACTACATTGGTTTGAAATTGTATAATAAATTTGACACTACTTGATTTAGAAATTTACACAGGCACTAGAAAATTCTTCACTTCCAGATAGAGCCTGTCCACGATAGCATATACGACATCCTTAGTACAATGATATTCTGACGGTATAGAGAATTTTGAATGGGAAAATTAACTCTGGTCGGAAAGGTCACGATTATGAGTTATGCGAGGAAAATGCTTGAATAGGACAGGCCTACCAAGAGGTAAAGGGTATATAAGGCTTAAATGTATCAGAAAATGCTTTCGATTCTGCAAGATCACTACACGTAAAAAAAAACGAAAGAATTTACTTGAGTAAATTCAAAGGGCGACGATTTTTGAAAAATAACGTCGTTTTGGAAAGTGATATCGAAAAAGCTTCAAATGATTTATGGAGAGAACAAAATTCTGCATAATTTTGGTCCTTACATTTTCCCTATACGACCAATAGTTTCCGTCCTATAGTGCGTCAAAGTTAGGGGCTGTTTTCACCACTTCTTCTCCTAAGAGAATAACATTTTTCATATCACTATTATCTCCAATGTTTTTAACACACAAAAAAATTACGATATTTTGGACGACATAATAAAATAAAGCTATGTTGCAAAACCTTGTTTCTTCTTTCAGCACTAGGTTTGCATTGACTTTAGTCGTTCAGGATAAATCTTATTTATACTTGCATATTTTCATGTCTTTGCTGACTGAGCTATCAGCTGGAATTGATGCAAGCTATATAAAACTTTTATGAGCTATGATCGCGTGTCAGGGCGATACGACAAATTAATAATGATGATAATAAAGTATACAAATACAGGGGATCGTTAATTATTAGGCATTCAAACCGAAGCACTGAATGAAGCAATAAAGTACTCGATGCAGTCTTGTTATCTAATAATCTAATAATCGATAGTATTCAGCGTGAAACGTGGATTGTTAAGAAGCCACGAAATTGAGATATACAGGTATCCAGGCCTTGGCTTCACTAGTATTTTTTGTTTCGCGAAACCGCGGCTTTCTACAGAGTATTTAGAGAAGAGTATTTATTGACTTGTATTTGTACAATGTACATTATAGCAAGTCAGTTCAAAAAAACAATAAAACATTAAAAGAAGGTTCACACATATGACCTATTTACATTAAACGAGAATAAAAAACAGAATAGCACAAAAAACAGAGTAGTACAGAATAGCACAAGTGCGTGTGTCATATGAAACTGCTTTTGAGGTATTATTGTGTTGAATAAAAGCATTGTGATAATAGAAAACTTTTTATAGCGATTTTGAATTTTTTATTAGATAGTTTCTTTAATGAATCTGTATAAATTGTACTTCAATGAATTTATGCTACACAGAAAAAAATACTGTTGCGTTTCCAATGAATTGTTAGTATTTGGATGTTTTTCCATCGCTTTAAATATATTTACAGTTGTTTCAAATCCACGTCATTGAAAGAATTCACTCCTTATATTCGAAGTAATCACAGGTACGTCAATAAATTCAAAATAATTTTATATTCGTTCTAACGATATGTATAATTCTTCTAATACCAATATTGACATATAATGCAATTAAAACATCCTTTTGTTTTCGAAATTTACTGTTTCATTTAAGCAAAGCATACAATCTATTCAATGTACAAAAATTATTACTGCAACAGTAGTTCGTGATAATTCATCTGATAAAAATTAATTTTGTTTCAATTGCCCTTGTCGTTCGCTGAACTGTAATCAGTATTCGGCTGGACTGATGTCCCGTAAGAATAAAGAACAGGGGGATCATCTTAGCGTTACTATAGCCGCGAACCCGCCAACATGGGCGAGGTTGTTCCGTTATGCTGTTTCGGTGTTAGCCGTGTTGTGTCATCTCGTGGTTTTGCGTACTGCATCAGCAATTGTTATATATTAAATGGAGCACCTACTGAGATTTATTATTTAGACTAGTCAAACAATTATATTTCGGGTAATAATGCAACAACTGGTGCAGGCTTATGTCTAATTCTTATATCATGCTTCTTATAACTTCATACAAAATAACACAATTAAACATCCAAACGAATCAATCAGCTGTTCTCGCAATAAAATCTGTTGGTCCAAGGAAAAGAAAGTAGTTTAGAATCAATTACCAAACACAGATTCGATACAACGACAGGCTGCGATTGAATCATTCATTGGAATTCAATGACATCTTGTAGTTGAATCGACAATAGGATATAATTCGTTACCAACTATACACTTCCCATTGGATAAAACGTCGCTGTATTTGAGGAATGCTGAGTGTAACGTCCCATTGGATCCAAGCGTGTCTTTGACAGAATGACAGATTTTTCTGTGTGTAGATTTTTTAAGTTTATGAAGAGGAATGGTAATATATCGGATATGGAATTATGAAAGTTGTTTTTGCTAGTAGTAAAATATTCAAAGTCACAGTGTTTTTCTGGGAGGCGCCTGGAGACCCCCTGATGGGCCCTCCCGTAGTGACGCGCCTGTCAGCATGTGAGCTGTTGGCAAATCTTCACAGAGTGCCGATTGATCCAACTTCCATTCCTATTTTTTTGTTTGAACATACATAGGCGTATGCCTTTGTGCGTTTGTTTGCACGTGCACTTGCAATCTCGCGATGGACTGTCAGTCAGTCCGTCCGTTCATCCCATCCGCCTTTCGGAATCAATCGCGCGCACGTAGCGGATTGATTGGGCCGCGGCCCTTTGGCCCTTTTCGACCTGTCCCGTCCCGTCCACCTTCCCTTCCGCCTCTCCACTCCACCACCACCTATTTCGGATGACCTGGATCTGTGCTGTGCTGTGGGTGTCTCGTGTCCGCTTCCGCCACAGTACACAGACACACAGACCGCTTTCGGCATCGATGCACCTCACGTGCACATGTACAGGGCGGTCCATTTGTTGAACGAAAGCCAACTTCACAATACAGGCACCGTCAAGTGGGGTTACATAAAGGGTGGCCAATCGGGTGACGATAATAATTTTTTTTAGATAGCTCGCACCGAGACCTATCCAAAACATCCCCATGTATGTGTACCGATTATTGATAGTTTTCGAGTTATGATTTTTTTTTTGAAAACTTGGAGATTTTCCAGTTTTTCCAAGAAATCGTCAAAAACAAAAACAAGAATGCTTTTTGGCTTTTATTTTTTTTCTGCAGTTATACTCAGTATTAAGCCTATTTTAATATCCAATAAAAAGAACCTGTACATCCGAACAATAATTAAGTACATTTTGGGGCCAAAGTTTGAAATATCTGTTTTTAGTCACGAGACCAAAACCTTCAAAATAAGATTAAAAATAATTATGCCTGGTTCTGGAGCTTTAAGTCTTAAAAACTTTGCAAGACATTGCACTTTCGAAATAATAATAAAAAAGTAGCACTTATGGGGACATTTTGCGCAGTACGTGAGTGTTAAAGGTAAAAAGGTGATAATTCACGAATTTCCAAAATGATTTAAAAAACTATTATTTTGCGTTATTATGACAAATTAAAGAAAAAAAACTCGTAACAACTAATAAACCCGATAATCATTGATGTTTTGGTGACTTTTAATAAAAAAACGAATGCCCAAATTGTGATTTTTGAAGTGTTTTTGCTATGTACTATTGAACTTCTGCTAAATTAAGTTGTATGGAAAGTTAGCAAAGGAACTGGCGAAATCCTGGTTAGCGAGACAAGAGCTGCACGCTATGGCTTCTGAAAAAAATGGAGTCAAGTTGATTGACTCAGTACTTCCCACACATTACGGTGATACCAGTTTATTATTTTCCCATAGCATAAAGATTTAGTCTGAGATCCCCTTGCAACAAAATCGTCGCCAGTACCCCCCCCCCCCAAATTATTGTCATATGCCGCTAGGTCTTTCCTGCACAGGTCAATGAACCGCCTATTATCAATAATACAAACTTTTGTATTGAATTTCACCTCTTCAGCTGTGGCAGTTTTGGAAAAATTTAAGCGCTCCGGTACCGTTTACTGAAAAAGCGGTGTTGCCGTATCTCATTAATTAATACAAACAAAATTTTGAAATTGTGAGATCTTACTAAATTCGACATGCGCAATTCATTGCAATAAAAATAAGTAGAGGATTCTATTTAAAATAAATTAAAATCGGGGATACTTGTTTAAAAATTTGGGAAAATAATTTATAACTTGGCAACGTCGAAAACGCGAAAAAAAATATTACAAGGCGAGATAGAGTATTTGTAGATATTTCGATTTAAAATAAAAAAGACAGGGTGTTACATTTGAAAAAACAAAGTAAAACGACCTTTAAGTTGCCGGAATTTAAAATTCTGCCAAAAACACCCTGTACATACAAATTGCTGGTAGTCCAGAATAATATCCGCTTAATATTCAAGTAACTCGCTGTGTAATATTATTGAGAAAAGTTAAAGGAATATTTCAATTTGAACGTATTACTTGCGACCTTGCAAATGCGGAAATTAATAGAAAATAAATTACTACTTGGCAACGTCGCAACCGATTCCAAAATATTTTAGGGTTGAATAGAGATCAATGATGGACATTAGAAGAACTTGAGAGAAAGTTATAGTTCCATATAAAAAAATCAAGTTGATCTCTATCCTACTTTCCCGCAACACCCTGTATATTTCACAATATTCTTAGGATATGCATCTCAAGTAACCAAATAACTTTTGTATTTGAGATTTTCTTCTATCAGCTATACCTTGCGAGATATCGAAGGATCACACACTAAATGGACAGCCTGTATACATCGGAAAAAATTCTAAGTCCTTTAGTTTCTGTAATAGGCATAAGGCAATGTTCGGATAGACCTAAAAAAGTTATTTATGTCGCTAGGTCTTCCTTCACAGGTCAATGGGTAGTCTATTATGAATACAACAAATTTTTCAATTTTACAACCCCCCAACCCCCAACCACCCCAATTTCACCCCCACCAAAAAAAAAGTAGAAAATGATCAGGGACCCCTAAAACGCCTAAAAACGAAGTTTCAGCCATATTTGATTTTTTTTGTTTTTTGCTAATTACTCCGCCGCCTATGCACCGATTTTCAAAATTATACGAACATTACCTACTACGACCCCACAGCATGCCGCTGCCCAAATTTCATCACAATCCATGCAGCGGTTACTGAGATTACGAGGGTAGAAAAACGAGACAGACAGGCCGACAGACAGACAGACAGACAGACAGACCGACGGAAATGAATGACGTGGATTTTCGTTATGTACACATCATAAAACGCCCAAAAAGCATATTATCTCAAAATCGAAAATTTTCGCGATCACAATACTCCCCTCACCTATCGGTGTGGGAAGTAAAACTATTATTTTGCGTTATTATGACAAATTAAAGAAAAAAAACTCGTAACAACTAATAAACCCGATAATCATTGATGTTTTGGTGACTTTTAATAAAAAAACTAATGCCCAAATTGTGATTTTTGAAGTGTTTTTGCTATGTACTATTGAACTTCTGCTAAATTAAGTTGTATGGAAAGTTAGCAAAGGAACTGGCGAAATCCTGGTTAGCGAGACAAGAGCTGCACGCTATGGCTTCTGAAAAAAGGCAGAGATCAACGGTTAACTTTATGATGAGGGTTCTCACACGCCATTGCTTGTTGAACAGACATTTGTCACTCATGAGAGTGGTAGAGGACCCCATCTGCTCCAGATGTTGAGACGAGGACGAGACTGCGTTCCACTTCCTGAAAAGACGTGATGTGTGACGCAAGGGTTCAGATATTCGGCACAATGGAGTATATAATCAGTGTGATTAGAAAATAAACAGAAAGCTGAACCGAATGTGACAAATTCAATTTGCGTATACACTGATGGCTCCAAAACAAGAAAAAGCTCTGAATGTGGTATGTATTCTAGGACTCTAAACCTAAGAACAAAGTGGGCTATGGGTAAAAATTTCAGTGTTATTCAAACATAATTGGTTGGCATATCGATAGCTACTAAGGAACTAACCAGGAGAGATTAATCTGCACCGATAGCAGACAAGGACTTCTAACCCTGAAAAGACCTCGCGTCACATCAAAGCTAGAAATGGAATGCCACCAATCTTCAGCCCATGCTTCATGCAAAAAAATATTATCCTCAGCGGGTTAGAGGGCACAACAATAACAAAGGCAACCGTGTAGCGGACGGTCTAGCCAGAAAGGCTGCTGACTAAGTAATTTTAGGACCATGTAACGTTTCTGGAATATCGACAACCACAATTGCGGAAATAGCCAAAAAAACACTCCCATGCCTGAACGGTAAAACGATGGAAAAAACTACTAGGATGACGATTTGCCAAGCAAACCCTTGCAGGTTTTGACATGACATATCCAAGAGGTATTTGACGATGACCAGGCCAAATCTGCATCTCATAGTACGATTTCTGACTGGATATTGTCAACTCAGGAAACTTCTCCACATTATGGGGTTAAGTGACACACCGCTATGTAGAATGTGTGAAAGCGAAGACGAAACTGTGGAACACGTCATAAATGTGAGTGCCCAGAGTTATCTTCTATCAGAGAGTGAGCGTTCGGCTAGTCTTGGCCTACACCTGCCCACATAAGGGAGATATCCCCTGGTGACTTGTTCACCTTCCTAAAATTGGCAGGATTGACGATGATCTGAGGAAACAGCTCCCTGGAAGGATGCACAATGGACCAGTTGTGTAGTGGGACTAGTCACCCTTCCCCATTTTCTACAGATACAGATACTCAATGAAATGACTTTCGTCAAGAGGTCAGACAGCTTCGACAAAGAGGAGCTTTCTAGGATGAAAGGTTTTAAGTGTTTTGGTTTTAGTGTGTCGGCTCCGTGTGAGGTTGGCCATCCAATAAATACCGTGTAAGAATCTCCCTGTACACTAGTTCTGGACATGAACGAGAAAATTCGTAATAAGCCGGTGAAGTGGAAAAGCATCCAGAATCCGATAATAACAATTTGCCGAATCGCCGGAAAGAGCGATTTGATCGGTTTTTCAGGATAACTCGTCGTTCCAGTTGTTATAGAATGTGTGTGCGGTCGATTTGATCCCGGATCCCGGCCAATCCACGGGGCAAAATCCCAGGAGTTATCTCACCTGGATTTGTTGCCGTTCGTTATTGGAAAACCAACCGCTCTGCTGAAAAACAAATAACACACGATGATTGTTGCTCCTAGAATTTGGCGACGCACAACGCTGAATATTTTACTGCGTATTGGATATAGCGTACAAAAAAAAAATATGTTTGCAGCTATGTTGGCCAGTAATTCGGTTCTCGGTTGTGAAGAGTGTTATCTGTTAATCATCATCATAGTCACAATGTCTTAACAGACATGATGTGAACTCTTAAACGAGTTTCTCTTGGGATATATTAGAGATCTTTAATGCAGTAATTTCCCATTTGGTTTCTGCATCCTCATGCCGTTGACCAGATGTGTCTACTGGTTCATCCGCCTTTAGGGACGATTTTTTACCTCAAGGACAAGAAGGTGTCCTGGCTCTTGTCAACTCGTCCAACCAAAGCTGTTGGTTGAGAAGCGGTTACTGCTTATACCGGCAGTAGTTCGGTGTTCCTTTTAGTCGCCTTTTACGATACGCAGGATATACGATGGGAGATATTCTAACCCGCCCCGTGTGTGTATATAATATTCATATTCAATTATTGCTTCCCAATTTTAACAGATTGCACTATTACTCAAAAAACATATCTAAGGATTCGTACCTTGATTGCAAACAGATTTTCTAAAAAAACAATCCAAATTATACAAAACAATTATTTATCTTCAAAATGCGTAAATTAGGCCATGTTTCAACTAAATACCTTATACTTAAATGGCTCAAAATTAGTGTTGGTAAGTATCAATATTGTTTTTGTACCTAAATTACTGTTAACGTCACATCCTCTTTATCTCAGTGAAAAACATTCATTCATCATTAATATATAAGTTTTTCATATAACGTTGCTATTATTTATAATTCTTTACCAAAACCATATAAACATATGTTCCCTATCAGTTTTATATTTAAATCATCACCCTTACCTTACACAATAATAGACATATTGTACAAATTATATTTAACGGAATGAAAGGTACTTGCTTACTCCACAAGGGGAGACAATTCAAATCTGATGAAATTCTGATTTTAGTAAAAAATCACAAACCAACTCCTAACTTTGGCGCACTGTAGGACTCAAACTATTGGTCGCACCCGAAAAATTATGCAGAATTTTGTTCTCTCCATAAGTCATTTGTCACTTACCAAAACGACGTTATCTTACGAAAATCTTCACAGAGTTTTCACCCTCCCACTCATCAAGCGGCAACCCCCTTCACCAAATTTCATTTCTTTCCGACCTTTTGCTGTCAAAAAACCCCTATTACCTGAATGAGAAGAAATGCCTATACAGGGTGGGCCAATAGTGCGTGGACGGAGGATTGTGGGCTTACTAAAAAATATTTCAAAAATCTGTTACTTGATCATGGTTGGGACTCTTGAGGGCTATAACGTAAAAATATTTTCACTTAAATTTTGACGTTTATACAGGGTGATTCATTTCAAACTTACATTTTTTTGAATGGAACCCTCTATATATTATTGCATATTTGGATTCCTTGGTCAATTTTAATGTGACTTTATGTATCATACATGGACCTTTAAACGAACCGTTTAGGCGCAAATCACCATTTTTGGTATAAGCAGGTATCAGAAAAAAATTGAATATCGCAGCGATTATAAAACTTAGAAGGCCGTGACTTTGCGGTACGACTAAGCATGAAAGGCGTCACCTAAGGTCAGACGGCTAAATTTGAATTATTTTTGTACTTGGAGAAATCAGTAGATTCATTAAGGAAACTTCAATCACAGATAACTTGATTTTTTCAAATGGGAATGCCTATTTTGGTTTAAAGAATCAAATGTAAAATTTTATTACCTTTCTAACGATATAGCATTCTTGATATCAATCTTCTTTGGTTTTTATTTTATTTCAAATTGTCAGTCAAATCAGTGTTTTTCATTTTTCCTGCGTGCAAGCAACTTAGTAGGCCATGAAAAATAAACAAAAGCTCGTTAATATGGAAGAAAACAACTAACTTAGTAGAAAGATGCAAACGAACTCGAGTAGCGAGGCAAGAACATGAAAATTCCTTACAATACATCAGCTCTAACCGGAAACAACAGCGGCAAGAGATCTAATGTCAATGAGTAGCTGGGGTATGACAGAAGTGTTTGTTTTTCACAGCCTACTAGCTATTGAGGTCTACTAGAGCTTGACAACTTTCCAAAACGATTAAAAATTTTGAAACAAAAAGAAAACTGTCAGCGATTTTTGCTTACAGTCTAACATGTTTAGAATGAAATTTCACATTTAATGGGATAAAAAAAATAGTCATTTCCGTTTAGTTAAGTCGAAAGTAAAAATATCTCCAACTGGAGCATTCTGAACATCTATTGAAATAATTGCTAGAATTTTTTTATTACGCTATGTTGTAATTGTGATTATTTCATGTAGTTTCCTGCAAACTAAATTATGTTTTACAATTCAAACAGACTGCAATTCAAGTTTCATTTTCCGCGATTTTGCTAATAAGCAGAAGTACCTACTGAAGAATTTAAAGGGTTCCAGTCAGAGGTATCATTACTTTGACTTACGGAAATGGCTACTTTTTTATAGCAATAAATGTGAAAATTTATTCAAATTTATTCAGAAGACATAGATATTCTACTGCCAGCAACAATCACTTGTAGTTTTCCTTTGATTAGATATTTTTTTACTAACTTTGGAAATTGGCTAATAGCTAGTAGGCTGTGAAAAATGAGCGTTCTTGTTACCGCTATTGCTTCTGGTTAGAGCTAATATGTTGTAAGAAATTTTCGTAATCTTGCCTCGCTGCTCTAGTTAGTTTGCATTTTTCTACTAAGTTAGTTGCTTTCTTCCATATTAACGAGCTTTTGTTTATTTTTCATGGCCTGCTAGGTTGCTTGCATGCAGGAAAGTTGAAAAACACCGATTTGACTAAAAATTTGAAATAAAATGAAAACCAAAATAGATTGATATCAAGAATGTTATATCGTTAGAAAGGTAATCAAATTTTACATTTGATTCTTTAAACCAAAATAGGCATTCCCATTTGAAAAAATCAAGTTATCTGTGACTGAAGTTTCCTTAATTTATCCTCTGATTTCTTCACGTACAAAAAGAATTCAAATTTAGCCGTCTGACCTAAGGTGACGCATTTGATGCTTAGTCGTACCGCAAAGTCAAGGCCTTCTAAGTTTTATAATCGCTGCGATATTCAATTTTTTTCTGATACCTACTTATACCAAAAATGGTGATTTGCACCTCAACGGTTCGTTTAAAGTTCCATGTGTGATACATAAAGTCACACTAGAATTGATCAAGGAATCCAAATATGCAATAATATATAGGGAGTTCCATTCAAAAAAATGTAAGTTTGATATGAATCACCCTGTATAAACGTCAAAATTTAAGTGAAAATATTTTTACGTTATAGCCTTTAAGGGTCCCTACCATGATCAAGTGACAGATTTTTGAAATATTTTTTAGTAAGCCCACAATCCTCCGTCCACGCACTATTGGCCCACCCTGTATAGAAACCAAAGTGTACAGAAAACCAACGCACAAAACTCCTAATTTTTAAATCAATTTGATTTTTATAAATGTTAGCATACTTCGTCTCTGATGACAACGTGCATGAAACATAATAAACCCCTGCAAAACATTCTGACAGCTTAATAGACCCTTGCAAGCCGGGCATTAAAAACCAACGTGGTACACACGAAACGGTATAGCGTCAGCCTGCAGACCGGTCGACGCTGCATAAAGAAAAAGATCAAGTGGGGGGAGTTTGTCGGAGTTGCACGGTCGTAGAGAGTTGTGAGTTGGCGACAAGTGGAGGGAGTCGCGCCAACTCACGGGTTTTCCCTCTCATCAACTATGAATCACTTCTTTGTTGGCCGTCACACACACACTCACACGACACGCTCGTTCGGACTTGTTAAGTGGCAGCTTTTTCATTCTAGACGTAGTAATTACTAGCATTCTAGCATCAGATTTCCAACGGTTTGAAATAGTTTGAGTGTGTGCCACGGCGAAATCATGTTCAAGCAGGCCAAACTCGTTGTGGGTTCGACCAACAACAATTTGTAGTTTAAGGACTGGCTCTATACTAAAATAGTCAGACCGTCATTAATATATGGCTCCATAGTGTGGTGGACCTGTATAAAGACGGAGGCAATAAGAGCCAAACTTAATAAGGTTCAACGTTTGGCATGTCTTAGTATAACCAGTGCAGTGCGCACAACGCCTTTGAGTGCCATTGAAACACTACTGAATCTTCCTCCTTTGGATCTGGTAATTCAAGGGGAAGCTAGAAAAACTGGGTTCCGTCTCTGGAGTCAGGGTAGCTGGACTTTTATGAATCCAGGCAAAGGACATTCGACGATTCTAGCAGAGTTGTATGAGGATAGTCCTATTTTGTTGGCGAGGAGCGATATAGTCTCTCCTACGCATCGCTTCAATCGCAAATTTACGGTGGTGTTTCCGTCAAGGGAAGAGTGGGAGTCTAGGGAAAGACAGCTCATCGAACGAGGAGGACAGGTCTGGTACACAGACGATTCACTCGCTAGAGAGGGCTCGGGCTCGGGAGTCTACGGACCCCATACAAAACTTTAACTCCCTTTTGGGAGGCACACTACAGTATTCCAGGCTGAGGTCTATGCGATACTTGCTTGTGTAAATCGTATTAGGGAAATTGACGGGTCTAGGAGGCGGATTACTATCTGTTCTGACAGTCAGGCAGTCATCAAAGCACTGAGTGCTTGGAAAATAACGTCGGGACTGGTCCTGGAGTGCAGGAGGGCTCTTGACGACATCTCAGATGAACACAAGGTATCACTGATGTGGGTACCTGGGCACGCTGGGGTAAAGGGTAACGAAATGGCGGATCATCTGGCTAGGATGGGATCCGGCAACAGTTTTGTGGGCGCGGAACCAGCCTCAGGACTATCTGCAAACTTGATTAGGAAAACAACTGGAGAGTGGCTCCAGAATCAACACTCTCTGACATGGAACTATAATATCTCTGGTCATCTCCGACAAGCTCGGAAACTATTAGCAGAGCCTGCAGAGAGAATATAACGATTTTGTCTCTCTCTGGATAGGAGTAACTTGAGATTGCTAGTAGGCCTATTAACGGGTCACAACACCTTCAGGCGTCACTTGTTCGTGATGAGGGTGGTCAATGACCCCACGTGCACGTGGTGTGGTGAAGAGGAAGAATCCTCGGCACACATCTTGTGTCGCTGTGAAACCCTGGGTTATCACAGGCAGACTATGCTGGGCTCAAGAACCTTGGAACCAATAGATATAAAACGGATAGGGCCTAAGAATGTACTTGCCTTTGCTAAAAGGGCAGGTCTTAGGCACTAGCGCGGATAGAGGCGCAAAAGGTCCCATCGTGTGGCCTACGCACCAGCCACATTCCGTGCTGGATAGCCTCTGGTCCTTATTCATTCAGTCAAGGACTGGTTTTGGACGATCAAAACAGTACACAGGATTTAGGTGAAACTGGTTGTTAGGAACATGCGGGGACTGTTGATTTTTCTTCTGTGTTTCTGAAGAGTGCATTCGTCAATGTGGAGGGCCCAGCCATTATTGATCTGTTGTATTTTTTTCATAAACTAATTATGACAAATGAGTTTATTATTGTATTTAGTCCTACCGCACTTTATCAACCTCAACCCTTTTTTCCCAGTGTTCTCATACATACTTACATTGCAAGTTAAGCTTTCAAAAAATAAGTCTAATGCAATTTGTATTGTTTTTTAAAAACGTATAATAATTCAATTGTAATGCCGCAAAACAGGATTTATTTTGAGCACCGCCTACAACGCTCTTAACGAAGTTGCAAATGAGGCATCCTGTCCGGAATGAATGGAAGCTCATTTAGAAATGCTACCTCATTAATTTCAGCTCCGAATAAATATAAGATTATGGTGCAAAAAAGGCTGCATCCTTTTCTTGAGCTCTAACGAAGCCTTGGATGCGATGGAAGGTCGTATACGTGAAGAATGGCCAAGAAACATAAACCGGTTGAAGAACTGAACTTATTACGATTTTTTAAGGACCGTATTACCTTCTTATATAAAATTAGGTAATAATAATTATTTATTGTTCTTTTATGATATACCTTAAAATTATTTTATACCTATAGAATTCGTCAATAGATACATTCAGTATAAAAAAAATCGGGAGTTGCACATATAAAAATAATTTCTTAGATGGAGCACAGATGCTTTAATTCAAGTATACCATAACTTCCTATACGCGCAAAGTTATGCTAATCTTAAAGTGAGAATACGATATCTTTGACCATATAAGGGTTTGATTGAGAAAATATCTTCAATGCAAAACTGGGAAATTCTTGATAGTACGAATACCAAAATCTTAAATCAAGCATATGGTAATCTTGACCGAAGTATTTCATAATCTTGACTGAAGCATCTCATAATCTTAACTGGGAGCATTTCATAAACTTGACGCAAGTAGCTTAACTTTATTCTAAAATTGTGATATTCTTGGATGAGGAATCTAGTAGTATTAATTTGAGCATTCAAACTCTTCTATGAGCATGTAGAAACTTTTCTGGAGAAATAGTTCTGCAAAATTTCTTAAATCACATTTAATATACTTAGTACTTATCTAGGAACACCTGAGTCAGGTCTTCGCATACCAATTTTTTTTATAGCTCATTCATGGTTGGATAGATCCAGTCATAAGGAAGCTGATGGGAACTGGGACGCGACTCAAATGGCGGTGGACCAGCACTACCGGCAGATTCGATGACTGATGGTTGACGGTGGTATTACGGGTATCACGTGGCAGTACATTCAGGGGACCGATGGCTACCGTCCCACCAAATTTCATTTCTTTCCGATCTTTTGCTATCAAAAGCCTTTTTTAGGACGTAACTATTGGACAGTTCAGCCATTTTTTCGTGTTTGTCTTCCAAATTATTTAAATTTAGGCTTGTTTGCCAAGGGGTGTAAGGGGCGAAGGTCTAACAATGCCAGCCCAAATGTCAACCTCACCTGCTCGTGTGATAACAACCAACGTTATCCGGTGCACCCTGCTAGATAACCGACGAGGCTCTGACGACCGAGTTGTTGCCGGAATAAGCGATCCACCTCTACCTTGTCAACGGCTACGGGCGGATGAACAAGTAGAGGAAAGGGCACTCTTTTGTCCTGAGGTTGAGAAATCGGCCTCAAAGGCGGAAGAATTACTAACAGTAATCAACGGCATAAGGATACAGAAGGCAACGGGAAACCACTGTATTAAAGATCACTATGATATCCCTAGTAAAATCATCATGGCTGGAAAAACAAAAAAAGTGGCCCCCAGTCCCCGGCAGACCTTCGATGGTCAGAGGGTGCTAAGAATCCCCGGGCCAGCTATGAAGATTGCAACATGGAATGTAAGAAGTTTATATCGACCAGGTAAACTAGATAATACTACAGCTGAAATGTCCAGACTTAAAATAGACATTCTTGGTGTAAGTGATGTTCAGTGGCCAGGATCAGGTAAATGTCCCACACCAGAAGGAATCATGTATTATAGTGGCAACACAGACCCAAGCCATCGATACGGTGTCGGTATCATTGTGAACAAAGATGTGAATAAAGCCGTTACTGACTTCATCCCCTATTCAGATCGAATTATCATGCTTAAATTGGAATCAACCACGCACCCTATCAATATAATTCAGATATACGCACCAACAGCAGATAAAGATGACAACCTGATTGAAGAATTTTATGAAGACCTAAATAAAATTATGAAGTCAACTAACAAACGGGACATCAATATAATATTGGGCGACTTCAATGCCAAAGTGGGGAAAGGCAAAGTTGAAGGATGCGTTGGTGAGCATGGTCTAGGGGAGCGGAATGAAAGAGGAGACCGACTGATACAATTCTGCCAAGATCAGGATTTTATGATAACCAACACTTATTTTAAACTGCCAAACCGAAGACTCTATACATGGACAGCCCCAGGAGATGGAAAAGATGGAAAAATTGTGCGTAACCAAATAGATTTTATCCTAATAGCAAAAAGATTTCAAAACGCCGTGAAATCTACAAAAACATGTCCAGGAGCTGATATAAATTCGGATCACAACCCACTAGTAGCTATCATAAACGTAAAACTGAAGAAAGTTAAGAAAAAAGAATCACAGAAAAAAATAGACACCAGAAGACTAAAAGAAATGAACACATATACAGACACAAAAAATAAAGTAAACAGGGAGCTACAAAAACTGAAAAATAACCAAGAACTAATTATAGATGTCAACAAACAATGGGATGTAATACAAAAAACCTTAAAAGAAATAGGGCAACAAACACTCAAACCTATCACGAATGGTAAAAAAAGATGGATGACGGACGACATACTTAAGTTGATGGAAGAAAGACGCAAACTCAAACAAAAATCCAAAGAATATAAGAAAATCAATAAGATCATTAACAAACAAATCAAGGAAGCAAAGGAAACATGGTGGGCAGAACAATGTGAGGAAATAGAGGAGTATGAAAAGAAGTACGATAGCTTCAACATGCATAAAAAGGTAAAGGAAATGGCAGGTACTAGGAGTAAACACTGTAGTATACTAAAGGACGCAAGCGGGAACGTAATAACAGATACAAAACAAAAACTGATAACTTGGAAGAATTACATACTAGAGCTCTTTCATGATGATAGACCAGCTCTGACGGAGATAGGAGGGGAGACGGGACCTGATATCTTGAAGGATGAAGTTATTCATGCCATAAAAAATGCAAAGAACGGAAAAGCGACAGGAAACGATAATGTACCGGCAGAGATTTTAAAACTAATAGATGAAGACCATGTCGATGTCATGGTAGACTTGTTTAATGCAATATATAGGACCGGCATTATACCAAGCCAGTGGCTATCCTCCACTTTTATTACAATCCCAAAAAACAGCAAAGCTAAAAAGTGTCCTGAATATAGAACAATCGCCTTGATGAGTCACACTCTGAAAATATTTCTAAAGATAATACATAATCGTATACATAGGAAAATCGAAGAAAACCTAAGCGACACACAATTTGGCTTCCGTGGTGGCATGGGCACACGAGAAGCTCTATTTGGCATAAATGTAATGATACAACGATGTCTAGATATTAACCAAGACATGTTTGCCTGTTTTATTGACTTTGAAAAGGCGTTTGATAAAGTCAGACACGAAAAGTTGTTACAGCTTCTAAAATCGAAAAATATTGACGAACGGGACATAAGAATAATAGCCAACCTATACTGGGGACAGACAGCGAGAGTGAAAGTGGAGGATCATTATACTGAGGAGGTAAAAATTCTAAGAGGTGTGAGGCAGGGCTGCATATTGTCTCCACTCCTGTTTAATATGTACAGCGAAGTGATTTTCGAGGAAGCTCTTGGTGAAGAATCAGCGGGTATTAACATTAATGGACGCATAATAAATAATATCCGATATGCCGATGACACGGTAATAATTGCGGAGAGTATCGATGACTTACAGTACCTGATAGAAAAGACCAACAATCTATGCAAAGATTTTGGATTAACAATGAACATCAAAAAAACCAAGTGGATGGCTATAACAAAGTCAAACGTGAACGCTAATTTAACTGTCTCTGGTGTTCAGATTGAAAGAGTTCGTAATTATAAGTATCTCGGTGTATGGCTGAATGAGGAGAACGATCAAACCAGAGAGATAAGATGCCGTATTGAACAATCGCGAAACTCCTTTACTAATATGAAGAAGGCTCTGTGTAATCGTGATCTTAGTTTGCAGCTCAGAAAGCGGCTTTTACATTGTTACGTATTCTCTGTTTTGTTGTATGGAGTTGAATCATGGACCTTAAAACAAACAGACTTAAATAAACTCGAAGCCTTTGAAATGCGGTGTTACCGAAGAATCTTGAAGATCTCGTGGGTGGAAAGGGTAACAAATAGAGAGGTCCTGCAGAGAATCGGAAGCGAATGTACAATAATAAAAACCATTAAGAAAAGAAAACTCGAGTACTTGGGTCACGTAATTCGAAATGAAAAATATTCTTTGCTCCAACTTATTATGCAGGGAAAAATACAAGGTAAAAGGAGTGTTGGTAGGAGAAGGACGTCCTGGCTTCGGAACTTGAGAGAATGGTTCAGCTGCAGTTCCACGGAACTATTTAGAATGGCAGCAAACAAAATCAGGATTGCCATGATGATTTCCAACCTCCGTGAGGAGATGGAACCCGAAGAAGAAGAAGCCAATATAGATTTTCCATGAAATAACAGACCGCCAACTGCATGAATAAATTGTACTAATTACGTGTGCTCGTCGACCGCTAAATTAGCGGGTTGTTAGCGGCGGTGGGTTTGCTGTACCGGCATCCATTCGCCATTACCACTCCATTAAATTTTTTTTTCGACCAGGTTGATTTCATTGTGGCGGAGGTGGGACAGATTCGAACCGACCGGGTTGAACAATACGTCCAATTAACGTTATCGACGATGCCGGTAGGCTTTTCACCTAGTTTTTCCCGCCGTATTGCTAATTGGAATCTAGATTGCCTACAGTTTATACTCTATAGTCTATACAAGGGTTCTCAACCTGTGCGCCGCGGCGTCAAATTCCAAAACGGACACACTTTGGCACTTGCAGTTACCTTTGTAACTTGCCGTCTTTGTTTTTGGGTTACGGCAAATTGAATTATTCTCCGTTCTGAAAACATTGTATAAGCCAGTGGTTCCCAACTTGTGCGCCGCGGCGCCCTGGTGCGCCGTAGAAAGTAAAGAGGGGCGCCGTGAGTCGATCCCCTAAGTCTAAAGCACAAATATTTGTAGGTGCCTAAAAAGCAACAATTCCTATTCTGACGCTCGCCACATTTTGAAACTACTGGAGAAGATTACAATGTTCAGGAAGAAACTACAAGTTTGGATAAAAAAGACGAATGAAGGCGGCGGTCAAGATTGCTTTCCACAATAATTGTATAAATATGCAGGACCCAATGAACTGGTTGTCTCACAAGACCTGATGGCCCTTTTCACGGAACACTTATGGAAGCTCACTGAATGGTTTTCGAAATACTTTGGAGATGATGAAAATTTGCGTGGATCCAAGTTCCCTTTCGTACGCAAGCTCCGCCAGAATTCTCCAAATTCGATTTGGTGGAGTTTTGGTTATCGATTCAAAATGAATATCCAAACCCAACTTCAAAAGCTTTAAGAATTTTTATTCCATTCGCAACGTCATATTTATATGAAGCTGGATTTTCAGCCGTAGCTGTAATCAAGAACAAATATCGCTCAAGGATCAATGAGGAGCAAGAAATGAGAGTCGCAGTGTCGAATTTTATTCCCAGTTTTGAAAAACTATGCGGAGATCACCAAGCTCAATCGTCCCATTTATTTGATTGTCGTATTTTATTTTCGTTTTTCTTGAGTCTTCCTTTTTGTTTTCTGTTTCAATTCTGAATTCTTATATATCTAATAAAATAAACTTTATTTCCTATTGAGGAAGTTTTTATTTTTTGTGTCTACTATTATTGCAGATATTTATTTGTTTCGACAGTATCTATTTAAAATAGCTGTCTAAGGTGGGGCGCCGTGACAAAATGCCAAACTTGAAAGTGCGCCGCGAGTTGAAAAAGATTGGGAACCCCTGATCTAGTCTATTGTAGAGGACCTTCCGCAAATAAGAGGTTGGGCCGCATTTTTTGTAGGTATCTATCTGATGAATTTGCTCATTTAGCATAAATGTTGCTCAGTACGTACAAAATCGTTATTTGATTTTCTATTAAGCTTAAACCTCATGTTTTGGATAATTTGAGAGTGCTGATTCCAAATCCGGTCGCAGTAAGTTTCAGTGTTGTTTGACGAAAATAAAAAATTTCAGATTCCTCGGGCATGCGGGTTTACCTAAAAGATTTAAAATCTTTATTTGACTTTCTATTAAGCTTAAACCTCATGTTTTGGATAATTTGAGGGTGCTGATTACAAATCCGGTCGCAGTTTTAAGCTTCAGTCTCGTCAGACGAAAATCAAAAATTTCAGATCCCTCGGGCATGCTGGTTTACCTAAAAAATTTAAAATTTTTATTCGACTTTTTATAAAGCTTAAACCTCGTGTTTTGGATAATTTGAGGGTGCTGATTACAACTGCGCTGGCAGTTTTGAGTTTCAGTTTCGTTTCAGATCTTCTAGTTTGCCTAAAAAATTGAAAATATTTATTTGGCTTCCCATTAAGATGAAATCTCATATTTTGGATAATTTGAGAGTGCTGATTATAAATTCGATCGCAGTTTTGAGTTTCAGTCTCGTCTGACGAAAATCAAAAATTTCAGATCCCTCGGACATGCTGGTTTACCTAAAAAATTTAAAATTTTTATTCGACTTTTTATAAAGCTTAAACCTCGTGTTTTGGATAATTAGAGGGTGCTGATTACAACTGCGGTGGCAGTTTTGAGTTTCAGTTTCGTTTCAGATCTTCTAGTTTGCCTAAAAAATTGAAAATCTTTATCTGGCTTCCCATTAAGATGAAATCTCATATTTTGGATAATTTGGGAGTGCTGATTATAAATTCGATCGCAGTTTTGAGTTTCAGTCTCGTTTGATGAAAATAAAACATTTCAGATCTTTAAGATCTTGAGGTTTGCCTAAAAAATCGAAATTTTTTATTCGACTTCGTTTGACGAAATAAAAAATTTCAGATCTCTCGGGCATGCGGGTTTACCTAAAAAATTTAAAATCTTTATTTAGCTTTCTATTGAGCTGACATAGCTGACAGAAGCCGGCTGAGGTTACTTGTCGGCCTGTTATCCGACCATAACACCGCGTCACTTGTATAAGATGGGGGTGACTTGTATGTGATGGGGGTGGCAAGCGACCTGACGTGTGCACGCTGTGGCAAAACGCAAGAGTCCACATTATATGTATATCGAAGCCTTTGGATATCACAGGTAGACTACTAGAGTTCAAGAGTCCTTGAACCTGAATATACCTGAGGGCTGGACTTGGGAACTAGAGTAAAGAGAGGTGCATAAGGACCCACTTTTAGGCCTATCCACTGGTGCTTCTGGTCATCAGAAAGTCTCCCTCCCTCCCTCATTCATTCGTTCATTCATCCATTCTACCATATTGTATAGTACAGACTCCCATTTTACCCTGTGACCTCACTCCCAACCGTGTTTACTGAAAGCTGATAATGATGTTTCCTCTTTAATTGTGTATAATTTTTATATTCTATACGATATCTTAGCTAAACGATGATGGTATTGTCTTAGGTTATGAAAGAAGAGAATATGTCTTGACTGTGTAGTAACCTCAGAGTAACAACTGAACATAGAGGTAGTAAACAAACTACTTCAGCATGGCGTGCTCAAAGCCATCATCTTTTGACACTTTAGCCTCCAAACATTGCCAACTAAATTCTTCCAATGCAACCCATGTTACTTACAAACACTGCTCTGCACTGTCCCATCTCGAAAAACTGTTAAACTACACTCGAATATAGCACAGCAAGTCCGTAAAGCTTCACTACAGTTACCAACAGAATTTGCGTTTATGATGAAGAAACATGCAGTAACGCAGTAGAGGTCAACATTATTGATTTTGCTCTAATCATTTTTGAACCATCAAAATACCGTTTTTTTAACTTAGAATGGAATATTTCTGGATACTATACAATTAAGACCATAGTAAACAATTATGATTGCCGTATCTGGTGGTCGATATGACAACGTAAGAAAAGATGTCGGCCTATTAGAATTAGTTGTTTACTACCTCTATGTTCAGTTGTTACTGTGAGGTAGCAACTTATTTTCGTTTTGAGTGGCATGCACCATTAAAATCCCATACTTACTCCTCCATCGTCGTGTGGTCGTGAACAGCACTTGAAAGTCAAAGTTAAGCGGAGACCGACACAACTAAGAGGTACGTTAGCGTAAAGTGATCGCGCTGTGCGAACGAAGAAGAAACAGTAATAAAAGCTTAGACACGCTCGAAAACTGCCATCAGCTACGCGTCGCGTTGCTGACGCCGAAACCCGCGAAGCTCGACTGTGCCCGATGTGGCGCCTAAGCGACGACGCTCGACGCCTGACGTCGCCGTTACGAGCGTCGCGGCGCCGGGCGTCCCGACACGTTGCCATACCGTGCGAATTGTCGGAAGAAACGCGGAAAAATGAGATGGGTTTATTCAGGCGTCTCTTACGTTGCTAATAAAGGAGCTGAAATGTTTATAGGTTTACGTTTTTGATAAAATTTCATTTTTTAATTCAATGTAGCTGCCTTCGACAACGATACAACGATTATAACGGTTATTCAATTTTTTTATACCTTTTTATAGTACGGTTTGGCTTAGTCTCAATGTAAGCTTCAGCTTCGGCAAGATCTCTGTTTGTTGTAGTCGAGGGCTGTTCATCAGACGTATTTTCAATAAACGCCGGTGTTCCTCAGGGATCTATACTATTACCTACACTGTTCCTGCTGTACATCAACGAGCTGCTGGAAATAACATCCAATCCAATCTACAGCTTCGCAGATGACAGTACATTAGTGTCGTGCATGGAACCAGGCAAGCCACTATCATACCAGAAGACGGTACGTCGGCGACAGCAGCATGCCTCACAGATCAACGCTGATATCAAAACAATTGTCGAGTGGGGATTAGCAAATAAAGTACAGTTCAACGTACAGAAAACTCAGGCAACAACACTTACAAAGAAGTATCACGATGGCTTGCCAACCGTGGAAATGGAGGGCCACCCCATAGTTGAATCACATTTCGTCAAGCTTTTGGGGATCAACATCAACAATAACATGTCCTGGTGCGACCACGTCGTCAGTATTGCTAAAACGGCATCCCAGAAGCTTGGAGTCTTGTTCCGCTGTAGGAAGTTGTATACACCAGAGCAACTGCTGCTGCTCTACAAGGCACAGATCCGACCATCGCTGGAGTATTGCTCCCATGTGTGAGGATGCGCTCCGAAACACTCTCTAAAGCTTCTGGACACTATCAGGAAAAGAGCAATTAGATTAATCGATACGCCTAACCTCACAAAGGACCTCCACAGCCTGGAACATCGAAGGAGGGTGGCTGACCTATCCCTGTTTTACAGATTCTATCATGGAAGGTGTTCGAGTGAGCTCTCCCAGATAATAACACCAAAGGCCGTCCGAACCAGGAACACTAGAGAAGCTCTGCGAGCTCATCCTTACCAGGTCGAAGTCCTTACTCCCCGAACCAGTCTCCTCCAGCATTCCTTCTTTTGGAGAACTTCGACGCTGTGGGATATGCTGCCGGGGAATTTGTTTCCCGACGGCTACAACCTGCAGCGTTTTAAATCCAACGTGAACCGACACTTGTCCTCTCGTAGCGCTTCTACAGCACCATAGGCTTTCGGCCTTTGCGGGAGGCTGACCATAAAAAAAATTGTAATTATTATGTTTAATTCAAAAATAGTGGATAGAGGGATCTCGGGATCTCTGGGCATCTCCGCCAAGCTAGAGAACTTATTTTAAAACATCTGGCCAATGCGGGACACTGGACAGAAGCCGGCTAAGGTTACGTATCTGGCCATTACACCTTCAGACGTCACTTGTATGTATACCCTGTTACCCGATACTTTAAACTGTCAGCCTTGTCAACAGCGAACAGCTGTTCAGCTAGTGATAACTAAAAATACCTCAGATTGAGTCTTGACGTATCAATTTTAAGCTTTGAAAGAATACAGGGCTGTACTGAGTGCAAATCCTGCTAATGACGGGCAATTGACACTTGGTGACGTTTTCGTCTATGCTCTGAGGTCTATGTTTATTTTACATTTTTTCGGAAAATCCGGCGTTTCTTTCAGTATATCAGTATGACTAGTCTGAATGATGATGATTACGCTTTAAATGAGGTAAGAATGAAGATAAAAGCATTTTTGGCTTGACCATATGCAAGCACTGAGTTCCTAACATTTCTTTTTACAGCAATTGAAGAAAAATAAAACGTTGAAGCGCAACTGCTATACAAATAGTAAAAAATGTGTGGAGCTATTTCAGAGAGTTTACACAGGTTCGATTTCCTGAATTAGAACTGAATATTACTGAGGTACCAAATAATTAGTAGTTTAATTAGAAACATTTTTGACGCAAGCTGATCAGTTATACTACCTATATTAATTTTACTCTATGTACTTACCTTCCCTACATCCCTATTGCTGAATATAGGAGTAGTTTGATAGTCTCTAACAATATACAAATCAAAAAAATAGTCTGTTTCTTTTAACCAACCATTTTTGCCGCGAATTTCTGGATATTGAAGCAATTTCTTGTTTAACAAAAGTAGTAATTACTTTTTGACAATGAGATATTCAGTATGAATATTACTAATACAGTCCTGATCGCAGGATTGCCACTCAATACCACTAGTAAAAAATTAAATTTAAGATATACTTCTTCGTCAGCTGATACCTATCAAATAGGCGTCAAGCCAGTTTAAAGTATCAGGTAACAGAGTATAATGGGGGTGGCAGCGACTGTAACGAAGAGGAAGTGTTCTCGGCACACAGTCGGACTATACTAGGTTACTAGGTTCAAAGGTTTTTGAACTGAAGATGGGCAAGACCCCAGGTCATCCTCACATTTGCGATGGGGGCTGAACTAGATTAAAGAGACATCCAGAAGGCCCACGTGTACGCCTATGCACTGGTGGTTCTTGTCACCAGAAAGCCCTCTTTGCTTCATTCACTAGACCCAATTTAAAGTACATACAAACCTATGAAAATTGAAAGTACAAACGCCAAATTACCCTTTGTTGATATGTCCGCCATAATAGATCGGCCATTTTCAACCGTCGATCTGGCAACAGCGCCGTCATGTGCATGTCGTAGGGGGGCGATATGTCGTGGCGACGCGGGGTCCCCCAAGGTTCAAGGATTCCAGGACGAAACACAGCTGAATTTTTCATGATCATAGCTCCATATACGTACATTATAGATCGGCTACATGTACGTTGTCCGACTCTGACAAATAATACGTTATGCTAGTACGGGTATTTTATTATTTATTGATTATGATGCGGCGATACGGTAAACAAGCCACATCGTAATTTCATATTCAAGGCGGCCAAATCATTTATGAAAGGCTGAATGGACTGCGTATTTACGACGCGACTGGGGTCATTCAACTTGGTTCGATCAAAAAAAAATATAACAATCGTTTCTACTTCAGTGGATGGTATTATATCGTGCCAAATTGAGATTCAGAGCCTATACTTTTTTTTGCCGATGATGATCAAGCAAAATATTTTCATATTTCAATCGAACAGAATGGGCCTATACCGTGATTTCAAATTGATCAATTTATTTACCGCGGTATTATTTTTGATGATACATAGGACCGTTTACTGTAAAAAGTCAGCAGAAAACTTGATCCAAATGAGAATAACACTAAAAAGAAAATTGTACTGTAATTTGAAATAGCCGATGATGACGTCACCTGTAGGGAACCAATGAGAAGCGTCCTTTCTGTAGGGAACCAATGAGAAGCGTCCTTTCGTGGTCCGATGACTATGAGCGGATGCTATTGTTTTGTACCAGTGAGCTCTTATTGGTTCCCTACAGGTGACGTCACGACCTGGGCGGGAAGTGTATGGATTCAAAAAATTCAATATTCAGAGCAGTTTTTTTCGGTTATAAATACGACAGAAATATTTTGTAAAATTATTTATGGCATCTACGTGGTGTCAGGATTCGTTTAAGCCAATAAACAAAAAATGTGGTATAGGCCCATTTTATCGATATAAAAAAAAAACATCAAATGGTTGGAGTACTTCCTGGGTATTAGTAAGTTAGCATTTCATTACAGTCATGTCATAAAATTAGCAGAGTTCAATAGGATCCTTGCAATGGTCATAACTTCGGGCTAAGAGCACAGTAGAGTCACTATGATTTTTTAAGGTACACCCGCCCGCCCGAAAGATGTGAAATTTTTTATTTTCGCCAAACGAGACTCAGACTCAAGACTGCAACTAGGTTTATAATCAGCACCTTCAAATTATCTGAAATACGAGGTTTCATCTTGATAGAAGGCCAAATAAAGATCTTAGATTTTTTTAGGTATACCCGCCCGCCCGAGAGATGTGATATTTTTTAGTTTCGTCAAACGAGACCGAGACTCAAAACTGCGACTGGATTTGTAATCACCACCTGGGAATTATCCGAAATGCAAGGTTTCATCTCAATAGAAAGCCAAATAAAATTTTCGATTTTTTTAGGTACTCCCGCCTGCCCGAGAGATGTGAAATTTTTTATTTTCGTCAAACGAGACTCAGACTCAAGACTGCAACTGGATTTATAATGAGAACCTTTAAATTATCCGAAATACTAGGTTTCATCTTGATAGTAAGCCAGATAACGATTCTAGACTTTTAGGGTGAACTTGCAGATTTGAGGGTCAGGAAATTTTTGTTCGTTACTTAAGGTTGAGACTCAAAACTGCGACCGGATTTGTAATTAGCGCCCTCAAATAATATAGGTACGAGTTTCATCCTAATAGTAAGAAAAATAAAGATTTTGAATTTTTATGGCGAATTTGAAGATCTTTGGGCCTTCCTATTATTTCTTTAATGGTATATTTGACTTGCGTGGTTTTTCCCATCATAATAAGCATAGGTCCAGCTGACAAGCAAAAACGAATTTTGGGGAAACTTTACTTATGTGGTTCAATTAAAATGCTGAATCTCGACTATTTTTTTTATTTAACTATGATAGCGTAGAAACAGTAATCGATCATCATCCTTAGTGTATTAATCGAGTACACAGTTTCCTTAGACGGACGTTATCGTGTGTTTGTTTATATTGATTCAGGGGATACCGGGTTCAATACAAGGGGGAAAGTGACTGACAGCGATAGGGTAGAATCCAGGCGCCACGTCAAGAGGGATGAAACGGTTAAATAAAGGGACGGTCGGCACCAGGAAAAATGGAGACGCCACCCGGTTTATTAATAAAGTTCATCCGAACGACGAATCGATTCTGTAATGAACGTGGCGTGGGAAAATCGTAATTAAACGTATAATAGAAATGGTAGAAAATTTAAATTTCGTAGTACGATTATTTATCACGGTGTTTCTTCCTCATGAAATCTACTTCGTATTTAAGGAATTCACAATATGCATGAGTAACAAATGTGATTGGTCCTAGTAATATTCTATACTCTTCCTACTCTGACTTTGGCTTCAAAGACATAATTATGATTTTTTACGCATACTACATTTTTTTTTGTAGTGAGGGGGTTAGGTCGCTAAGCCTTAAAGCCTCGTGTCCACTAGCAAATAAAATTGCTAGAGTTACTCTCACAAGTCACTTGCGTAGCGTGTGCACGACGTCATTAGAGAAATATTGCAGCAAAACTACTTGCACATAAAGGACTTGCGACTTGCCGAGAGCTTGTAGTGTACACGGTTACTCTCAGGAAATGGTTTGCCACAAACATTTCGAGATTGTTTCGAAAGTCTTGCAGCAATGATTGTTGTAAATAAAATCTGGAGAAGTTCAACTGGACGAGAGAAGACACGTGTCTTTTAATTGAACATTTTAGGATAGAATCAAATAGCAGAATGCATTACAAAAATTGGCCGACTTATTTAATACTTCTACGGCGGAAATTCAAGGGAAGCTACATAATTTGCAAGTTAGCCAAGAATGGAGAAAAAGGAAAAGTGGACAATGGACTAATGAAACAATAATATATAAGAGTACTTAGGAGTTCTTTGAACATTAAAGTTTATGTATCCCTAGAGTAGTTCTACGCTGAATCCACTTTCTCACCCAACATTTTCTCCGCCTTTTACTATATTTCTCTTGTTTCCTTTTTTTAATTAAATATACGACAACTACCACAGTAGCTACAGATTTTGCATACGATATCTTATCTATAGTGTATACGGAATAAGAACAACCAAGCCCAAGTGAAATTGCGAAAGCAATTTCCTAGTTTAAATTGGCGAACAACTAAAAGATAGTGTAGACAAACAAGCAAGTACTTGCTCCAAAAACTATCCCAAGTTACTTGCAAGCGGACACGAGGCTTAAGGCTTATTGTGCATCCCCAGTCAAAGGGTTTGCCACATCAATCCCCAACTTTTGCTGGTGTGCACTGAATGTCCAATAGATAAATCCAGCCACATTTCGTAGTTCCTTCCTGCTCAATCTAAACCCGGTAAACCGAACGATCAACCCGCCAGCTACAGACCTATAGCCTTGCTCAGTTGCTCCTATAAATTACTAGAAAGAGCCGTCTGCAACCGATTGAGCGCGACTATCTTAGACCGGGTCCCGATAACCCAGGCTGGTTTCAGACCGGGCCGCAGTTGTTGTGATCAAGTACTGTCCCTCACAACGCATATAGAGGCAGGCTACCAGCAGAACATGAAGACAGGAGTGGCGTTTGTTGACCTCACTGCCGCATACGATACGGTCTGGAGGGAGGGTCTCCTATATAAGTTGCTGCAGGTGATTCCCTGTCGGACCACTACAAGACTCATAAACAACATGTTATGCGACAGAAAGTTCCAAGTAATCCTAAACGAGAAAGCAAGCAGACAGCGCAAATTGAACAACGGACTTCCACAAGGCTCAGTACTGGCCCCCTTACTTTTCAATCTATATATATCTGACATGCCAGTTACAAGTTTTGCTATGCGGACGATATAGCCATAGCTTTTTCCGATAAGAGCTTCAAGAACGTTGAGCATACTCTTTCTAACGACTTGTTAGCTCTAAACAACTACTTCAAGAAATGGAGACTAGTACCAAGCCCCAACAAAACAGAAGTTTCCTGCTTCCACCTGAATAACAAACTAGCTAAATATGAACTGCAGGTACTTTTTGCAGGCGAACCCCTGAAGCATAACCATTTCCCAAAATATCTTGGAGTAACGTTAGATCGCATCCTCTCCTATAAGAAACATCTCGCAAACACTGCAGGAAAACTCAGAACACGCAACAACATTATCCAAAAGCTGTGTGGAACGACGTGGGGTGCCACTGCTCTAACTCTACGAACCAGTGCACTAGCTCTTGTCTATTCGTGTGCTGAGTACTGTGCGCCTGTCTGGATTAACAGCCATCATACCAGACTAATTGACGTCCAACTAAATCACACTATGAGACTTATTACAGGCGCAGTTAAGACAACCCCAACTCAATGGCTGCCTGTACTCTCTGGAATAGCCCCACCGCAGCTGCGAAGGACTGACGCCCTTCTAAGGGAGTATAACAAGATTACGGCCAACAACAAACTGCCCATCCACCGAGCAATACCCCCGTTGCAGATAAACAGACTTAAATCCCGACAACCACCAATAAGGGATGCAGAAGGGCTTAAAACCAATAACTTCGACTCCTTAAACCAATGGCGCTCCCAGTGGGAAGGTTTTGCGGAACACCACTCGCGATGCGCATTTATGGGGGCAGCCTTGCTTCCAGGATCAGAACTACCCCGGAAAGAGTGGGTAAAACTTAATAGAGTCCGAACAGGCCACGGCAGATGTGCCGACTCCCTTTACAAGTGGGGTTATGTGCAATCTCCCTTATGTGACTGTGGCGCGCCCCGCCAAACTATAAACCATATTACGAGCGAATGTGAACTGCGTGCGCTTCAGGGATCGCGAGAAGAGTTCTTCACAGCCACACCGTTGGCGCTGAAGTGGTTGAAAGAACTTGACATCAACCTGTAAATACCAAAGACTATGTATCTTAGTTTGTAGCTGTATATATTTTATTTTAGTCTAGGTTATAATAGTTTTTCTTTTAATCTATATTTACTTTTGTCATGTTTTTGAGCCATACGATAAATAAATAAACCTGCTCAATCTGACAGCGCCTGAGGTATTAAAACACGAGTCGCCTCAGCATCCTCTTAGACTGAACTTTCCTCACCACTCTGTCACAGCGCTTCTGGTGGTCATTTGACACCCATCTGGTGACAGCTGTCTGCACCATGTGGTATGATATGTACACATGCTGGTTCTAGCCCAATGAGAGGTAGTTCTGCACCTTCTTTGGCCCTCTCATTACCGCCCACTTCTATGTGACTGGGCACCCAAGATATTGTTATCTTGCTGGTCTTCGCCAGTGTCTTTAGGGTATTATGGCAGTCCCATACTAAAGTTGATATACCAATAATAATTCTTAATAACTTGATTTCTGGTTATGAGGATACCTGAAGTCACAGAGTTATACGACTGTCAAAGCATTGAAGGCCAAAATTAGATGCTATACCAATGAAATACCTCCAGATGTATACAGGGTGTTAATTAAGTATGTTAACAAACTCTAACCACGAGTAGTACTCCGAAAAATAGATAGAAAATGTCATATGAACATGGGTCCGGAAATGCTTCCTAAGGGAGCTACGCTCCTTTGCATGGGGCACCCTGAAGACGGCTTTCCTTCGATATTCTCGAAACCATTCATAACAAAATCACGAAATTAGGTACGATGGGTAAACTTTTGACGCTGAATCTGATTCTGCATTCAGAATTTCATAATTTTAATCAGAGGCGTATCATACGGGAGGAGTTACGGGTAAAAATAACCCCATTTTCTGAATGGTAATTTTTTGACATTTTGATTTTAGAATATGGTATTGCAGAGATTTCTACGTAAAAATAGTCTCTTGGTACATCTCGATAGGGATAACTACTGTTTTCGAGAAAAATGCAAATTATTGAATCGATGCAGGCTATTGTAAATAAATCAATGTTCATCTATTTAGTAAGTGTGCTGGGTGTGTGTGTGTGCTAAATACAATAGCCTGCATCGATTCAATAATTTGCATTTTTCTCGAAAACGGTTAACCCTATCGAGATGTACCAAGAGACCATTTTTACGTAGAAATCTCTGAAATACCTTATTCTAAAATCAAAATGTCAAAAAAATTACCATTTAGAAAATGGGGTTATTCTTACAAATTACCATTTAGAAAATGGGGTTATTCTTACCCTTAACTCCTTCCGTATGATACGCCTCTGATTAAAATTATGAAATTCTGGATTCAGAATCAGATTCAGCGTCAAAAGTTTACCCATCGTACCTAATTTCGTAATTTTGTTATGAATGGTTTCGAGACTATCGAGGGAAAACCGTCTTCAGGGAGCCCCATGCAAAGGAGCGTAGCTCCCTTAGAAAGCATTTCCGGACCCATATTCATATGACATTTTCTTTCTATTTTTCGGAGTACCATTCGTGGTTAAAGTTTGTTAACATACTTAATTAACACCCTGTATAATATTATTGCAAATTTTGTCAACAACACAATACCCAAATCAACAAATATTTCACGTTACAGAAAATTATGTCTTATTGAAGTTTACAATCTTATACCCTTATTGAAACACTCTTTAGGTCTACACTAGGCAAGCAACTAGACAAGACACTGTCATTGTGTAAAAACACTATAAACTGAAAACACTAAAATCTACACTATTTGAAAAGATTGCGTATGGCACATACATACGTTTAGAGCCCTTTTACGTTTTCTCGGGATGTCTGAACTCGAACCAAGTGATGTTTGGTAGTGAATTTTCTAACATCGACACTGGCACCGACAGTACTGCACGAATTCGCGTCGGCTTATAGACCCACTGCATTTCTGAAGTACACCAACACACTGCACGACGCACTACGTTACCGCGTGGTGCGTGGTACGCATTTTTTTGCATGGTTTTCTTCGCACGACAGCCTACGTTCATTTGTTACCAGTTCCCGTAACGCACCGTAGTCGTTAGAAACGAAGAAAATGAAAGTAAAAAAACAGTGCAGGAAGAGGAAACAAACGGAACATCTTCAAAGATCACGTAAGGGCGTAGACACAGTCAGTAGAGCGGTTTCCTGCTTGCAGGGACCTGCAAGCATCTATGCGAACACGATCTGCCTTTTTAACAGTCCAAGTTTCCGAGGCATACAAAAATATGGAGAACACAAGAGACTGAACCAGCGACATTTTGGTAGCTTTAGTGATGTTATGGTCACGCCATATTTTAGTAAGCTTTGTCATGGCCACACGTGCCTGTTGAATGTGCCGTCGAATCTCATTCTCACAGCTACCCGAATTGTCGATCAAAACTTTGAACTACCTCACAACGGCCTATTGACTTTATTTCTCTATTACTGTCATGCTCTCTATCTACGATCATGACCTTGGTCTTCTTGTAGTTAATACCAAGACCATATGCCGCACTGTGTTGTTCTAAGGCGTTTAATAGGGCTACTAGTTCTTCCTGAGAAGCGGCAATAGGTGTTGTATCGTCAGCGAATCTTAAATTGGATATTTTGCATCCGCCAATAGTTACACCGCTATTCCAGTCGTCCGATACCTGTCTCATCACAAATTCAGTGTAAATGTTGGGTGTTTATAGTCGAACTTTATAATGAACTCCTACCTCCAAAGTCCTACTGAGTTAGAACTGGTTGTGGGGAAGTTTATTCCTCAAACATTGCCACTCCAAAGTCTTGATATGTTTCTGGGTAAACACGTTTTCTTTTCTCGTGAAATAAAATTCCCAGATTATAGAACATCCTGTATGGCAACCATGATGGGATGGTACATGGCTGTCTCTACTCACTAGGCCGGAGCATTGAAATATGGCAACGTTGGAGATCAGGCCGTGTTTTCATTTGTTGTTATGTCATGTGTATTCTTCCAGGTCCAGAAAATATGGTTGGAAGGTGATTATTAGTTTGTTACTAATTATTTACCTGCACAAACGAAACTATAAAGATAACAAGATGCCTGCAAAGCGAGTAGTACCAGGTTGCAACCCAGTAGAGGACTACCAAACCATGGCCCAACATAACCTTATTCCAGATTGAAAAGAACGTTGCAAGGTGATTTTTAATGGGTTTCTACTTATTTACCTGCACAAACGAAACTATAAAGATAAAAAGATGCCTGCAAAGCGTGTAGTACCAGGTTGCAGCCCAGTAGAGGCATGAGTAGAGGACTACCAAACCATGGCCCAACATAACCTTATTCCAGATTAAAAAGAACGTTGCAAGGTGATTTTGAATGGGTTTCTACTTATTTACCTGCACAAATGAAACTATAAAGATAAAAAGATGCCTGCAAAGTGAGTAGTACCAGGTTGCACTAGCAATTGTGCGTCCGATAAGGGACATAAACAGAAGTGGGTGAAAGGTATTCCTCGGAAGGGCTGGTTATATTTATAAGGATAAAGACAATAATTGACAAACATTTCAAAGGATAAGACCTATTTTAAAGCACAATGTGGTACCTATAATGTTTTCTGGACCTCCCAAATATCACAGAAAAATACAGTTAATAGAACTCATCTGGGCATGGCCTGGGGCATACCTACGAAAGCATTTGATAGTGAAAGGGATATCACGACCAGCAAGAATGGCTTCACAGTGACCTAATAGTGAATTTTTCTAGCTCAAGTGATAATTTACAAAGTAAATTGAGTGTTCATTTAAGTGGAAATGGAAGTGGCGGCAGGAAACAGGTTGCGTTTATTTTTATTTTGTAGTGTCTGACTGTGATGAAACAGACATCAGATGTAAGTGATATTAGTAGTAGTTCTAAAAAGTATTTTTCTTAATTTATTAACCGAGATGAACTCTAATACATATAAAATGTAATAATTATTCTGAAACTATAGGGCCACTATTTGACACCTAAGCCACGTTGCCACATCTAAGGCTCCAGCCTAGTGCCATGGATGGTATGATAGATGACCGATAACACGGGATGACTTCATCAGTCAGATAAGTTGTAGCACGTACATACAATACAAGACGGAATCACAACGTAATGATGATCCTTGGATCGCTTACTCAGATAACCATTCAAATCTCGTGATCTTTGAAACGGTCCTTTTGTTTTTGGATACCTTATATGAGCGATGCGTGACTGTTAACTTTTAGATGGTCATCTGTGATTAAACAACCACGCAGAATGGCAAAAGACACACAGATGTATGCTAGAATGCCTTGTTGCCGGACTTTGTTGTCGTCCGGAATAGCGGTATAGAGTCAAGGTGCTACCAGAAAATGCCTCGTGATTCGACGGCACATTCAACAGGCACGTGTGGCCACGACAAAGCTTACTAAAATATGGCGTGACCATAACATCACTAAAGCTACCAAACTGTCGCTGGTTCAGTCTCTTGTGTTCTCCATCGGTAATCCTCCATGCTTACATTCTTCAGACATATTCAGAGAAGCGATAATATGGAGAAACTTGTAGTTCAGGGTCACGCCCCGAGTGGGCGGCGCCGTGGACGTTCCCCTACACGCTGGGTGGATACATTTATTTGTACTGAAGAATACAAATATTGCCACCTCGGAAGGCTATGCCTTGTGTGAGGTATTGGCACCGATATTGAAATATACACTAAAATTTTGTCTAACCTAATTTCACTGCTGCCTCTCTTTGGACTGTTGTATTTGTTCGCTTTTCAATGACTTATTTCTCCTCTTCTCCTTGACCTTCTATGGATCGATTCTCAGCAGCAGCAGGACATTCTCTTCTATAATTTTTTTGATGATTTCGTAATTTGAACGTAAAATTTGGATACGACGAAACAGTTGCTGGATATGAGTATCAAGAGCGCCACTGAACTGACAGTAAATCGCGAACGATGGCGAGCTACAGTTCTCAAAACTATTGATAATATTTCTAGCTCCGGCTTAATGCATTTTACGAGTTCACAACATGTCTGTTAAGACATTGCGACTATGATGATGATAAACACCCAAAAGCATAGAAAAATTGGCATTTACCTGTAACTCTGGCGGACCCCCTTCGTCCCTGATCAACAGCAGGTAGCTCTGGTTGTCGACGAGGACCTCCTTCTTGAAGCGACCTCCTTCCGGAGATTCCTCCTGCATGTAGCTGCCGGTGAGGTAGCGATGCACCAGCGCCGACTTGCCGGAGGACAGCGACCCGACGATGCCCAACCGCAAGTCGGGCACCGACCTCGAAACCGTCCATTCTTGGGAGTTCACGAACGAATCTGCAACGAAAACCTTCAAATAACATCACATCTCTCACATGTGTACACTTATTTAGCTGTCAAGGCAGTACAGATGACCTTTGTCTGAGTCCAGCTACTTTACACCTTTTTTGTTGTACGAATTGTTCATTTATTTAGCTGTCAAGACGGTCCAGGTGACCTTTGTCTGAGTCCACCTACTTGACACTTTTTTGTTGTAAAGATTGTTCACTCACATATATGTCTACTTGACATCTTTTTGTTGTAAGAATTGTTAACTCACATACTCATCTTTAGCTGTCAAAGTGGTCCAGATTACCTTTGTCCGAGTCCAGCTACTTGACAACTTTTTGCTGTAAGGATTGTTCATTTACATACACGCCTTTAGCTGTCAAGGTGGTTTGGGGATGACCTTTGTCTGAGTCCAGCTACTTGACACCTTTTTGTTGTAAGGATTGTTCACTCACATACCTGTCTTTAGCTGTCAAGGCAGTACGGATGATCTTTGTCTGAGTCCAGCTGCTAGACACCTTTTTGTGGTAAGGACTGTTCATTTACATAAACTCCTTTAGCTGTCACCGCGGCCCAAATGACCTTTTTCTGAGTCCAGCTACTTGACACCTTATAGAAGTAAGAATTGTTCATCTACATACGCGTCTTTAGCTGTCAAGGCTGTCCAGATGATCTTTGTCTGAGTCCAGCTACTAGACACCTTTTTGTGGTAAGGACTGTTCATTTACATAAACTCCTTTAGCTGTCAACGCGGCCCAAATGACCTTTGTCTGAGTCCAGCTACTTGACACCTTATAGAAGTAAGAATTGTTCATCTACGTACGCGTCTTTAGCTGTCAAGGCTGTCCAGATGATCTTCGTCTGAGTCCAGCTACTTGACACCTTTTTGTGGTAAGGATTGTTCAGTTACATAAACGCCTTTAGCTGTCAAGGTCGGCCCAAATGACCTTTGTCTGAGTCCAGCTACTTGACACCTTATTGAAGTAAGGATTTTCATTGATATACACGCCTTTAGCTATCAAAGCGGTCCAGATGACCTTTGTCTGAGTCCAGCAGGTGTCTAGTAGACACCTTTTTGTGGTAAGGATTGCAAATTTACATAAACGTCTTTAGCTGTCAAGGCGGCCCAAATGACCTTTGTCTGAGTTGAGTTACTTGACGCCTTATAGAAGTAAGAATTGTTCATCTACATACGCGTCTTTAGCTGTCCAGATGATCGTTGTCAGAGTCCAGCTACTTGACACCTTATTGAAGTAAGGATTGTTCATTGACATACACGCCTTTAGCTATCAGAGCGGTCCAGATGACCTTTGTCTGAGTCCAGCTACTAGACACCTTTTTGTGGTAAGGATTGCAAATTTACATAAACGCCTTTAGCTGTCAAGGCGGCCCAAATGACCTTTGTCTGAGTTGAGTTACTTGACGCCTTATAGAAGTAAGAATCGTTCATCTACGTACGCGTCTTTAGCTGTCAAGGCTGTCCAGATGATCTTTGTCTGAGTCCAGCTACTTGACACTTTTTTGAAGTAAGAATTGTTCATTCACATACACGCCTTTAGTTGTCAAGGCGGTCCAGATGACTTTTATCTGAGTCCAGCTACTTGACACCTTATAGAAGTAAGAATTGTTCATCTACATACGCGTCTTTAGCTGTCCAGATGATCGTTGTCAGAGTCCAGCTACTTGACAACTTATTGAAGTAAGGATTGTTCATTTACATACACGTCTTTAGTTGTAAAGACGGTCCAGATGACCTTTGTCTGAGTTCAGCTACTAGACACCTTTTTGTGGTAAGGATTGTTCAATTACATAAACGCCTTTAGCAGTCAAGACGGCCCAAATGACTTTTGTCTGAGTCCAGCTACTCGACATCTTTTTAAAAGACTGTTCACCCAAGCCTCATTGCAGTATTCACAATAGCGAATACTTAATAATAAATAGATAAAATATTTGATGAACTAGTTAGTTAGGAAATAAGAACAGCTTCAAGTTCAAGCTGATTTCTCGCCAGATTAATGAAGACATTTTATTATTATTAATGAAACATTTATGTATTTCAAAATGCAAACAAACTATACAGTTATTCACTGACATTGTCATATTGTGCAAACAATAAATTTATCGTTGTCGACATCAGCATTGCAGCATTGAACAATTCCGCAATAATGCAATCAATGAAAAATTGTAAATTTTCCAGCCGTTTGCAATTATAATAACTATGAAATTGTTTAAACTTGCACTATGAACACTTGATAACGTCAGAATTGTTTATACAAAATCCTACACAATATTATAATACAGCCCACTTTGAAAGACTACTCAATTTTCACCTAAGTAAGCAGAAGTGAATAATTTATTTATATCTCAGACCCGTGTATACTTTCTAGTATTTATTATAATATCTAAATAAGTTTATTTTCCCTAGAGCAGATGCCCATGTAGTAACCTCTTTTCAAACAATTAATAAAATATTACATTTTTTGAAATCACAACAATAATTATTACGCATTTTTAGGAACATTTGAAATGTTATGTTATACATTATGTTAATCAATGCAAGACATAACTTTCTAGCTTGTCTCAAGCCGGAGATACCAATAAAACAAATATTATAACAAGTTAGTGTGCTGTGAGTTTCAAAGACAACTCAAGTAAAACCAGTAGAAATTATATTTTGACTCTCTGAAATAACCACCAGGAGGTGCAGTAGGCGCCAATAAGTATTGCATCATGGCAGACTTTACTCACTAGGCCGGAGCATGAAATATGGCAACACTGAATCAGCGGGCCGAGTTTTTATTTGTTGTTATGTCATGTGTATTCTTCCAGAGCAGAAAATATGATTGGAAGGTGATTATTCATGTGTTTCTAATTATTTACCTGCACAAACGAAACTATAAAGATAACAAGATGCCTGCAAAGCGTGTAGTACCAGGTTGCAGCCCAGTAGAGGACATACCAAACCATGGCCCAACATAACCTTATTCCAGAATAAAAAGAACGTTGCAAGGTGATTTTTAATGTGTTTCTACTTATTTACCTGCACAAATGAAACTATAAAGATAAAAAGATGCCTGCAAAGTGTGTAGTGCCAGGTTGCACTAGCAATTGTGCGTCCAATAAGGGACATAAACAGAAGTGAGTGAAAGGTATTCCTCGGAAGGGCTGGTTATATTTATAAGGATAAAGACAATAATTTACAAACATTTCAAAGGATAAGACCTATTTTACAGCACAATGTGGTACCTATAATGTTTTCTGGACCTCCCAAATATCACAGAAAAATACAGTTAATAGAACTCATCTGGGCATGCATCTGGGGCATACCTACGAAAAGATTTGATAGTGAAAGGGAATCAAGACCAGCAAGAATGGCTTCACAGTGACTTAATAGTGAATTTTTCTAGCTCAAATGACAATTCACAAAGTAAATTGAGTGTTCATTTAAGTGGAAGTGGCAGCAGGAAACAGGTTGCGTTTATTTTTATTTTGTAGTGTCTGACTGTGATGAACCAGACATCAGATGTAAGTGGTATTAGTAGTAGTAGTTCTAAAAAGTATTTTTCTTAATTTATTAACCCAGATGAACTCTAATACATATAAAATGTAAAATTATTCTGAAACTATAGGCCAACTATTTGACAGCTAAGCCACGTTGCCACATCTATGGCTCCGGCCTTTTGTAGAGTCGGCCATGATTGCATTCAACTTTTATAATAATGGAATGTTTTAAAGAAACCAACAAATATAAAGTACAGTAGGTACATAAAATTGATTATTATTTTTATTCTTACTAAACGTCAATTTGAGTTCATCACAAAGTGCTATATAAACTAAACAAACAAAAATAGTACGAAAAAATCAATGTGAGTAGATCTCAAAAATTAAGGCCAATTTTAACAGCTAAATAAAATGGTATAGCAACAAGGATAACAAAATAAAATGCATAAACTTAATTCGCATGCGCATATTATACCTATTGTCAGTGTTACCCTAGGAATTTGACGACTGAATCATCCTATCTTGACAGGAACATCAATCTTTTAAATGTCCGCTAACAGAAGTATAGTAATTACTTCCTATTTAAGACAAGACAACCTTGAGCATAGATGGAGAGCGGTATTTTTTCACTTTCTCCGCCAAACGTAACGGAGAAGAAAGTGACATCTAGTGTACCTTTAAGTAAAAATGCTGATAGTGAAATTCTTCTGCCTCTCTAGATTGCGGTTAGGAAATTTTCTCTTATGTGATAGGTCATGCTGATAACGCTGCGCCTCACGTTTAGGATTCTTTTTATAAAACTAGCCAGTTTTTATAAAACATACTAAGTAAATTGTAAATAAGACCTCAAATGTAGATTATTAATTCCGTCTATATCTGGATGTCGTTGTCTTTCAAACCCCTCATTTTACAGGAAAGAACTTGAAGAGGAATACGTTGGAGACTATAGTTTCATACTAATTTATACAAATAAACTATGTATTATTGGAAGATTTATGAACAGATGATGTCGGTATTGATGAGGAAATGCGTTCTAGCTTTTAAAACTTCACACGACTGGCACCAAAAATATAGTACAAATCATCCGTCTTTTGGAAGAAGCATACCAAAATATTCTTATTTATAACTGAGCAGACCGCGTAGGCAGAGCCTAAATACCAGAGTACCGCGGTTGCTATGAAAGGGTTATGTTAGGGGAAGTTTGTTAACGCGGGACTTGAATGGGCCAACATCCCCAGGCCCTATAAATACATCTCTTGGCAGTCCATTCCAAGCCTTGGACACCCTGGGAATAAATGTGCGGTTGTACCGCTCGGTACTTGATGTATGGAGAACGACCGTCTTAATATGAGATGCAGCAGTCGCGCGGGTGTACCTGATAGGAGCAGTGAGCGGCGAAACGATAGAGGATATCTCAGAGGAGCAGATTCAGTTTGAATATAAGTAGAACAGTGAGAGGTCACAAACATCACACCGGTGAGAAAGTGGCTGGAGGTGGCGCGTTAAGGCCGGGTCGCCAATTGGTCAAACTGCCCTTCTCTGGACAGCATCACCGTACATTAACAAAGACAAGTAGGGTCACTCGCCGTGCTGAATTTGATGTGAGTCTCACAAATGCGAGCCGCCTCGAATATAGAGGGGTTCCCTTCGTACGATCTCGTTTTCTTACAGGGAATCCGACTGTGCGATATTGTCCACGTCAACGGTCGACGTTCACTTTATACTTATACGGGGGTCAATAGAAATGAATTCTACAGTATAGATAGAATATAATTTATTATTCAATAAACCATTCAACACAATAACTGCAAATGCAGCTACTGGGGTGGCAAATAGCTCAATGAGTATTATAGATCATGTTTTGTCAGATAGATGTAGTAATTTGAGATGTACGCTTCAAGTAGTAAGTAACAGTAACAATCTGATCATTCATAATTTGTGATCAATAACCTTAGGTGTAAACATAAAAGTACTTGCGACAAAATATAGAAAAGAAGTAAATAGAATAGATCATAAAAAATTCATCTCAAAATTTGAAAAGAATATTCAAACTACAGAAGTTCAGTCATTTCAGGAACTAATTGACTTAATCACTTCTTGTAAAAAAGATTCGGAATTCAAAAAGACGTATAAGATACGTGAAAATAACGACTGGATAAATCAAGAAATTCTCGAAATGATTGAAAACCAAGTCAAAATTTATAAACAAAAAGTTAAAGAACCGGGAAACACGAATTTGGAAAATGAATTTAAAAAACCCAATGGGAATAAGTAGGCACAAATATAAAAAACAATGGGGCCATATACAGAGCATGTCGCCGGCATTTTTTTGTGAAATATGCGCAAAACGCTAAATAACACACAAACACTACTTATTTAATTTAGACATCGCGGTAGATCCGACCGATTGTATCCCGTGCACCGTGTCGCGTGTTAGGGGGTGTTAGGTGGACTGACCCTGTAAATCGCACTGTTAGCGTTCGGCTACTGCTTGAGATCACCGGGCGCCAGAATCCGCCAGCTTGCGCAGTATCTTAGAGCACAGCTGGAAAGACCCCATTGGGGGCGGAGCTTAGAGTGACCCTACTTGTCTTTGTTAATGTACGGTGACAGCATCTAGTATAGACAGGGGCAGCTCGTGTATTTGTTTGGTTTGTCAAAAAACGACGATATATGAATAACCTATTTGGTTTACTTGCCTTATGTGAATAAATAGAACAAATAATGCGAATAGGCAAATATGCACTTCTGTCCATTTGTCGGTTTTTAATCACATCTCAAAGGACTCGAATAAGAAAGAGAGAGAGAAAGAGAGAGAGAGATTATGCCGACATCGATTATTTGGGAAGTGCCTGAATTATGTCCCAATGGGCGCTAAATCAATATCGTCTCATATATAATTTCTAGATGGTATTGGCTAAATACATGATTCCTAGAAAACTCCACGAGTAATGATTGCCCGATATGCAGTCCACATCTAACTACACCGGAACGGAAAATAAGGAGGAAAGCATAGCTTCCCTTAGAAATCACCGTCGGAATTTCAAATGGCCAAAAATCCTCTTAACTGTTCATTTTTAATTCCGGCGGGGCGATTAAGATATCCTGTCACGTCCCACGAAGACACATAAGAATCCTGACTAGGCACTTTAAGAGTGTTAAGTCATTACTATCAGTGGAAAGTGAACCTACGAATCGTTTAACCCAAAGATAACTGCTGTTTTATTCGATTCGATTCGCTTCCAGACTCGATTAGCCTACAAAATATACAAATACGGACGTACCTAAGTAGTATCCGTAAACTTTGGTAATATCACGGTTGAATCCAAATTCCTTCGTTTATTCCACACTAATTCTGTCTATCGATCGATGTGTATAATTGTAAAATTGACTCATGTTGAGTGGTATTTAACGCAGGATATGCTTCCTAACGTATGTTGCAAAGGTTTGGAGAATTTTTTTCAAAACTCGGGAGGTGGTTTCACCGTTGGAAACAACTCAGAAATCGTTACCATGGTAACCAGTCAACATATAAACGTAACAATAAAACCATTTTGGTTGTGATATAAGTTGCCAAAATGTCGTACAAATTATACTCTGTTACCTGATACTTTAAACTGGTTTGACATCTATTTGATAGGTATCAGCTGACGAAGAGGTGTATCTCAAATTTAATTTTTTACTAGTGGTGTTGATTCGCAATCCTGCGATCAGGACCGTATTATAAATATTCTTATTGAATATCTCATTACCAAAAAGTAATGCCTATTTTTGTAAACAACAAATTGCTTCAATATCCAGAAATTCGCAGCAGAAGTGGATGGTTAAAAGAAATATATTATTTTATTGATTTGTATATCGTTAGAGACTATCAAAATACTCCTATATTTAACAATAAGGACGATTCAATGAATAGCTTGCATCACTAGTGGGATATTTATCGGTTGAAACGTACAAGGTACAATGGGAGAAAAGTATAAAATAAGTACATGGAGTAAAATTATTATAGTAAGATAGTTTAACTGATGCTTAAGCTAAAAATGCTTTTATCTTCAGTCTTACCTCATTCAAAGCGTACCTAATCATCATCATTCAGACCAGCCATACTGATATACTGAAAGACACGCCGGATTTTCCGAGAGAATGTAAAATAAGCATAGACCTCGGAGGATAGACGAAAACGTCACCAAGTGTCAATAACTCGTTATTAGTAGTACTTGCATTCAGTACAGCCCTGCATTCCTTCAAAGCTTAAAGTTGATACGTCAAGGCTCAATCTGGGGTATTTTTAGTTATCACTAGCCGAACAGCTGTTCGCTGTTGACACGGCTGACAGTTTAAAGTATCGGGTAACAGGGTATAGATATTCGGAAGAGTATTTACAGTCTCGTTGGATGACTTGAAAAAAAATAGTTCGCCTATATCAAGATCAAAATATATCTGTTGCCACAATTTATCGAGCGATCCGTGAATGCGAAGAAGGTATTCCTTGTATAAATTTACCAAAAAGTGGACGTCCAAGAGCGTTGAATGCTGCTACAGTTCAAAGAATGGTCAACAGAAGTGAACATCGAGTTGGAACTTCACGAAAACTTGGACATCAATGCTAGCACAATCTGTAGAGAAATAAGAGAAATAACTTAAAATTCCGAAAACGAAGAAAATGTTCGAAGTATTCCCTAAATCAGTTAGAAAGAATTCCTTAATACCGTCGAAATTTACGTTATACTCATTTTGCTGGCAAGATAAAAATTATTCTTGACGATGAAAAGTATTTCACATTTTCGAACTCAGAAATCAAAGGTAATGATGGTTTTTATACAATAGACTTTGAAGCCTGTCCGGATAATGTAAAATTTAAACGAAAAGGAAAGTTTGAAAATAAAGTGCTAGTGTGGTGCGCTATATCAGACAACGGTATTTCACAGCCGTACGTTGGACGTGTTAGGGCCGAAGCGGTCACCGCAGAAGTCTATACTTAAAGATGTTTGCCTAAACTACTCAATTTTATTAATACCCACCATGCTAATGACAATATATTGTTTTAGCCGGATCTGGCTTCAAGTCATTATGCTTTGCGTACGAGAAACTGGCTAGAGCAACACGGAATACCTTTTGTACCACGAAACGACAAGCCTCTCAATCTTCCTCAAGCGAGACCTATCGAAATTTTTTGGGCTCAACCAAGTGCCAAACTTCATAACAATGGCTGGGAAGCTCAAAACAAACAGCAGTTAAGAAGAAGAATAATGCTAAAGATCAGAGAAATTGATTTAGAATCTGTCCAAAACCTAATGAGGAACATTAAGAGGAAATTGCGAGCCGTGGAAGATCATGGCCTATTAGCAGTACTGTAATATAATTTTTATATTAAGAAAATTGTTATTTTTTGTAGTTCTTGTTACAGTTCAAATATATTTTTGTGAGATATTTTTCTAATTTTTTGAAAGACTTCTCAAAACTTTTGCAACATACGTTAAGTATCGCTGCAAATAATGCTGCTCTATGCAAATTTATAAAATCAGAGCCGCATAAAAACCTATCCTTGTACAATTATTTACCATTCCAGCGCCAGCGTCTCGTTTTTTCATTGGTGTTCCTTTAATTAAACAATCGTCTCATCGCATTTGAATCCACGATGTGTACATTTGCCCATAGCATAACATTTGGTTATGAATTACAGAGGGTAGGGAATTTGTTCTCAAAAAATTTTTGTTAATACAGAAAAGCTGAGATTACCCGATAAGAAAAATGGCGAAGAAACTGATGAACAGCCAGTCACAACCACGGTAAATAGGTATCTCAAAATCTCACCGATCATGTGGGAAGCAAAAACAGTTTTCTTGTACGATCTGGAGGCTAAACTGCTAGTGTAAAACATCTGGCAGGCTCGGTACTGACTTTGCTAAGTATTTATGCCAATATTTACTTTACAACGACCAAAAACAGCTTGGCTGTTCTTCACCGGTGATACGTCAGAAATAAGGAGGTCTGTACCCGTACTCAATCAAAGGTAACAGTGACTGTTGGAAAGCCGTCAATCCGAGGCATTCTCTTCCAAATTTCTTAGGCCAACAAACAGCGCACACGTGAGAGAGGCTGCTGTTCTGCTGTCTGCTCTCGATCTGACAGCCACACAATACGATTAATTTCCTTGGCAATCGCCCCAAATGCGGCTGAACGGAGAATTCGGTTGGTGACAATGGTAGCGGGAATTCCGGGACGCCAGATAGTGCTAGTTCGCAAAGCCTACTTAGTCTTCGATGCTTCGAATCCAACAAGCGTCAAGTGCGATAAGCAAATTTCAAAATATGTATAGATATACGAGGGTTGCTCTATACCTCCGTCAATCCACCAGTACGCAGACAGCTGTTTCACGCTTATTAGCGATCATCAGTGCGCCATAGGTCGATTGACGGAAATAGAGAGCATCAATTTTTCCATGTTTAATAAACATGTGAAAGATGTGCGAGTAGACAGAAGGAATTCTGCCGGTGCGCCATCTAGTACTGGTGGATTGACGGAGGTATAGAGCAACCCTCGTATATCGGCTTTACGCTGCTTGCGTCAAAATCCGTGCCTCTAGTGGCAAAAGAGAACGAGCCTTGTCGTTCCACCAAAGAGTTTACTGCTGCTAGTAGAGTTTCTCTTTGGTTGCCGTTACCTTTGGGTACTAGATGGCGCACTGGCAGAATTCCTTCTGTCTACTCGTATGTATAGATAGATAGATAGATTTATTTCACTACGATATGTAAAATTTACATTTGAAGCAAGTCAGGATAAAATAATCCATATATGACATAAAATGTAAAAATATAAAATCAAATTGTAAAAACAGAGACAATACACATAAAGCAAAAAACAACAATACAAAAATAACTACTTTACAAATTTGAAAGTACTTGTCGTCTTGAGGGTGTCCATACTCGCGGTTTGAATAAAATGAATTTTCCAGGAGAAATGCTTTGATGGAGGCAAATGTCAAGTCAAATGCTTTGCTAAGGTCACAGAGGGTAAGGCCCATCTGCTCACCTCTCTCAAGACCCTCCACTATATCCTCCACAACTTTGGCTACTGCCTGAATGGTAGAGTGGTGCTGCCGAAATCCAAATTGTGACACATCCATATCAAACGTTTGGTATATGAGCATATATCAAGGGCGAGGGTATCAATCCACAATTTTTGAATAAATCAATTTTATATACTACTCGCAAGTGGAATACGAAAACCTAGAAAAAAAGAGATATTTGCATTGGCAGTACCATCTCTAGTATACAATACACGTAACACTTTTTGTTCGTTCAGACGCTATTTACCTACACGGCACCTCTAATGCTGCAGAGTCCTGGCCTCAAGGATTATCGGAGCGTATGTGGAGGTTCGCCGGACTGTACAGGCCGCCGGATATGGAATTGAAAAACCATTCGATCGCCTGCAAAGGCCGTCTTTTGATGCCATGCTTGCTACAACTGAACTGAACTGAAAGGTTTCCTGAGCGTCTGTGAAGGAGGATGTATTCAGGCCAAAATGAAAGGCCTTCAGGCCAGGACTGTGCAGTTTTTCCTCTGAGAATTTCCGGAGCGTCTGTGGGCCGCTTAAGAAACTCGAGACTTGTAAAAACAAACACTGGCTTTATGTCGATTCAAAAATGATGATATCGGTTGAAAATGTGGCGAGAGACTAGTTGGTTGTGTAAAAGAGATGAATTGGTTGTGTAAAGATGCCCCCTAGAAGACGGCAACCCCAGTTTATACAGCTAAGCCCCTTTTCACAATCAGTAGTATTTTCTTTCATTATTTTTTTAAGCTTATTTTAAACATCATTTTTAACTCTTTAGTCCCATGTTCTTTAAAAGCGTATTTTTTAGTTTTTTAAACTATGTTTACTGTAATAGGCAAATCAAAATTTTTCAGTCGTCCACATAATTCTAGGTGAGCTTCGCCTTTTCGTCTATACAGAAAACTAATTTATAAAATTTTCGAGTAATTTAATTCACCGTTAAACTAGTATGAATCGCTAAGAGATTTCGCAAATCGCAGGTTTACCTTGAAAGCGTATAAAAACAGCACCGATAACGTTGAGATGATAGCAAACAGCTGAGAGTGCGAATGACGGCGGGGATCGCATTGTTTGCGCAGAGTCGCAGAGAGAGCCTGGCTGATAGGTCGGTGTGAGTGCACCTCGGCTTCCGCATAATAAGGAGATCAGCGACAGCTGTGTCTGAGGTGGCTGTGCGCCAAACAATAGCCGGCTACGGCTGCTGTTGCTGTTGTTATTCTACGCCTCTACGGTCTACGCCGCCTGCGACCCTGAGACGGCACATCAAAGTGCGGCCGCTGCACTGACCTGGCTAGAAAATCTGATCCCACAGGGAAACAGCCGGTGGTTGAGTGTTGCCTTTTTTGAGACTGCCTTGCAAACGTCACTCCCCTCTATTATCATTTTAATGATTTTTTCCGTTCGAGTATTGCGGGTAGATACTTATCAATCAATCTTGTCGAATATACCGTTTACATGGTATAGTTATAAATTAAACTAAGCTTCGAAATTCAAAGCAATGAACAATTTGGATAATGTTTATTCAAAGAGAATCAACTACCATTTTGAGTTTTGAGATATAATGCTTTAACGCTGCTCCTACAATCTGGAATAGTTTCTCCGGAAGATGCGGGGAGCTGAAAAGGAACCAACGATGGGCGTGATAAATAAACAGGTGCGCGCTACATCAGAAAGAAATGGAAACAAGTCATGTTAGCGTGTCGCCCGAAATTTGTAAAATTGAAGAGGAAGGCGATTTGCAATGTTTTTTATCCCAATTCCTGACGCTTCATTTTCCAATATTTTTACATGAAATTTTCACATGATGTTTAGAAGGAAATTGCCCAGAGTCATATCGAAGCACTTTTTCATTTTTGCTTCTGGGCTTTTCTTAAAAAAATTAATTACAAAGTTGACGAAGAAAATAGGCAACTTCAAGCGATCATATTTCATGTTCAATCAATTTTTTTCAAAAAATGCTTCGATAGCGCCATGTGTAATTTCCTTTTAAACTTGATGTAAAAATTTCATGCAAAAATATTGAAAACTAGAGCGTCAATAATTGGGATGAAATCACTTGAAAATGATCGTTTATGCTCTTCGTAGAAGCCGCGTAACAGTCAAGCTGTTAGCGGTCAACATTACAGAAAATCTGATCTGGCATGGACACATTGCGTCAATCGTAACAACTGCTAGTAAAACGCATGGGTACTGTTCAGAGCCAGAAGGTACTTCTCACCATGTAACCTCCTCACGCTATATAAAGCCTAGATAAGACTTGGCATGAAGTATAGCTCTCATGTCTTGGGAGCTGCTGCCCCTACTACCCTGTCTATACTAGATGCCGTCCAGAGAAGGACTATTCGACTAATAGGGTACTTGCAGAGGTCGTGAAATCGCCTCGGGAGTATCCATAGCGTAAAGAAAACCATATCAAGAAGCAGTAGGAAACAAAAAACATGATTTTTATTGACGGATATTTGCAAAATAAAATCAGGATATATTGAAATTTTTCCACGTGACTTAAAACAAGGGCTGACGTCACAGATATCTTATTGATATCGACAATCGATACTGCTACAGCACAGGTCAGTAAGATTCAACTGCGCATTCGACTAGAGATGATCTGAATTCTTTAACAATGCGGCTCAATTTATTGATACTCAAACATATTTGAAACAGGCAATTAACCCACTAGCATTTCCGTTGCAATACATTTTTATATCTGATAGGTATCACAGTTCATCCTGTTTGTGACCGAGATTCGCAACTAATCGAAGCCATCGTTTTATTTCGACGCATCCCATTATGAATGAACCCAAAGATAGAATCTAATTCAAGCCCATCCCTACAAAGTGAATTAGTAATCTAGCTTTTTAATTTATTCTTTTAACTTTTGTATATACTTTTGTGTGTGACTGTGTTTTGTGGTTTATAATGATCAATGTCAAAATGTTAGGTTAGCACTGGCTATCGATATCGAATATCAATACTTTACATCCCATCACTATAGGATATCACTGACGTCAGAGGTTGTTTGCGCGGCATTTTCCGGCATTTGAAATAATTTTTGGAATATCTCTCACATCCGATTCCAAAAAACCAAACAAGTGATTTTGTCATGTTTACTAAGCTCTAAGGAACGCATAAATGACATAATATTTTTTTCTGCAAGTACCCTACCTCCAGCCACTCTCTCACCGGCATGCGGTTGGTGACCTCTGTTCCGCCGCTCACCGCTCCTATTAGATGCATCCGTGTGACCTCTGCATCTCATCCTAAAGCGGTGGTTCTTCATACACCAAGAACCGAACGGAACAACCGCACATTTATTCCCAGGGTGTCCAAGACTTGGCATGGACTACCAGAAGATGTATTTATTGGGCCTGCGGATGTTGGCATGTTTAAGTTCCGCATTAAAAAACTTCCTTTAACATAAACTTTTCACAGCAGCCACGGTACTCTGGTAATTAGGCTATGTCTACACGGACTCCCCAGTTATAAAAAACATTTTATATCTTAATAACAAATAATCTCAAAAAAACATCAAAGAAAACCGATACTTAGCAACTTTCAAATAAAAAATTTATGACCAACAAATGAAAAAAAATATATCCCACAATATAATTTTCTTCCAAACATCCGCTTGGATAAACTCTGTCGGTCTCTCAGTGGGAAGGAGTCCACTGCCCCCCAAGCCTTCCCCCCCATAACCACGCCTATGACCGTTGCCTCATATAGTGATGTAAATTAGAAAAAAAATTACGTTTTTTTTCTGAAGGCCACGATTTTTATTGAAAAAAAAACAGACACTTCTGTTTTTTTCTAAAAGAGGTTTTTTTCAATAAATGCCTGGATTCGTACTTTTGGAGGGAAATAATAAAAACATATTTACATTTATTTATTTTTAGTAACAGAAACATAGATATTTGAAATTGAACAAAATGAAACATAACACAAACATACATAGAAAAACTTCACGCTACTTTCTCTAATTATATCTAGGCCAGGTGTAAAATAGTTTTCATTTGTGTACACTTGAATGATAAGAACTATTGGAAAAGCTCAATTTTGTGATGAATTTGTGGTTCTTGGGTTTTTAGGCCTACTCAGTATTTTGGAAGTCGCCGAAGTGAAATAGCTTCTGAAGATGCCATCCACTCGTGGTGGCGAAACGTCAAGCTTTAACGCTAAACGACGCCGGCCTAAAAACCCAAGAACCACAAATTCATTGGACGATGGCCGCGAAAGCCTTACACAGTATATCAATTTTGTGAAATTCAAATTTCATTACTTGCATGATACTATATGATGTATCTAATAATGGATTTGGTACTTACCCTCTTTTTATTGTATAGTCGTAAACACACTGCACTTAAAATATAACTAAAATTTTAAACGTATCTTCGTAACTTGTCAAAACCTTCTGTTCACAACGGATAAACAGCACAAACTGAGAAGAAGAAGATAAATATCAAAATATCGTTTCTCGTTCGACCGATCTGGCTGGATCTGACTTGTTGGAACCGTTGGAACCTATCAGAACGTGCACGATAGCGTCGGTAGCGCTGTATCTCCAATAGCAAACGTCGGCGCATCAATAAGAATAGGTATGCGCATGTGTTGTCTACTGTTTCTAATTTATGAAATAAAACATCACATTTTTTTTTTCATTAAAAAAACATGTTTTTTTTCACGTATTTTTTCTAGCAATAAAAAAAACGGTTTTTTTACATCTCTAGCCTCATACCACTCATACTCACCCGACTTCCTCTTTTCGGAGACGACGAACGACTTGGCGCGCCTGACCCGCAGCGACCTCCTGCGGATCGACCTCAGGAAGGACTCCGGCACCTTGTTAGGCCCCGCAGGATGCTGATGATGGTGATGGTGCCGTTTCTCGGACATCGTCAGCCAATTCTTGACGACCGTCATCGCCGTCAGACCGCGCGATTTTTTTGACGCCGCCGCTGTTGCCAAATCGCTGTTCTTCAGATCCACCATTTTTTTTTGAATGGACAAGGAACGATCTGTTTTGGGAGTTTGGAGGATGTCAACGGACCGCTTCGGTTGGTTTTTATTTCACGTTTATTTTCACGTGGTATCTTCCGATAAAGTAACGTATCATATCTTATCAATCTCAGAGTAATAACACTGAGGTGTACCTACGAGGGGTGAACCGGTCGTGAATTGTGGTGTACAAGTTACAGGAACTGGCATGAGTTGTCATGAATTGCCTTGAATTTGCCAAGAATTGTTGTGAATTGTCATGAATTGCCAGAATTACCATGAATTGTGTCGAATTCAATAGGAATTGTCTAGAATTGTCATGAATTGCGATGAATTTCTCAAATTTTACCATCCACTGCGCATGATCAGTAGATCCCGAATCGTCAACACGTGTTATTCCGATGGCGTCGCTTGCGAGATTTTGTAGTAATGTACGCGTCAGAAATATAAGAGCAGTTTACATTTTTTGTCCAAGTTTTAACTGATGTCCCTGAAAAAATAAAACCGTTTTCCTTGCTCATACTATCTACTACGAATACCGGGTTAGTAAAAGGTACAAGAACGCTTAAATATCTCCACGACTTGCACAGGTGGAAGATTAAAATTCAATACCTACGGGTTTTCAGATATTATGCAGAATTCAAAAACTCTAACAGCAATGTTGCCAGACTTACTACTTTCACGTTACATGTCATAATTTTGTTAGTTTAAACAGAATGCTCTACTTATTTTTATTTCAATGAATTGCGCACGTTGGATTTAGTAAGGTCTCACAATTTCAATTTTTTTTCTTTTAATTCCTGAGATACGGCATGACTGCTGTTTCAGTAAACAGTATACGGAAACGCGTTAATATCTCCAAAACTGCCACAGCTGAAACGAAAAACATCAATACCGGAGAGTTTTTCAACATGCAAAATCCAAAAATGCTAACATCAGTATTGCCAGATTTAACAATTTTACGTTAGACTTCATAAATGGGGCATTCCACTCAAAATTATGACGTGACAGGTAAAATTGGCAAATCTGACAACACCCATGTTAACATTTTTGAATACTGTATTGTCAAAAGCCACCAAATATTGAATTTCACCGCTCCAGCTGTGGCAGTTTTGGAAATATTTAAGCGTTCCCGTACCGTTTACTGAAAAAGCGGTGTTGCCGTATCTTAGCAGGTAATTAATAGAAACAAAATTTTGAAATCTTACTAAATTGTACATGCGCAATTCATTGCAATAAAAATAAGTATAGGATTCTATTTAAAATAACAAAATTATGACGTGTAACGTAAAAGTGGTAAATCTGGCAACACTGTTGTTAGAATTTTTGAAATCTGCAGGTTCGAAAATCTGCAGGTATTGATTTTTTCGTTCCAGCTGTGTAAGTTTTGGAGATATTTAAGCGTTCCTGTTCCGGTTCTGTTGGTAAACTGATTGTGTTTAAAAATGCATAAATTCATAATTAACCAGAAGAGGAAATATTTAAAATCGAGGCATAAATGAGTAAAAATGTATTACAAAAAATTGCATTATTGTAGATGTAAAGATATGAGTACAGTCTAGGTGTCTCAGATAATAAGTGTAGTGTAGTGTGCAAAAACATCAGTACTGAATTGGCATGAATTGTCAGGAAGTCCCATGAATTGTTTGAATTGCCATGAATTGTATTGAATTTCCATGAATTGTCTCGATTGTTTATGAATTGTCATGCAATTCCTTGAATTGTGTGAATTGTTTGATTTTTTTGTATTGTTTTACATGGGAAGCATATGAATTGTCTGAATTGTGGTGTACAAAATTTCCGTGACCGGTTCACCCCTCGGGTACCTAGTAAGCAACTAATTCTAACAGGCCGACATCTTTTCTTACGTTGTCATATTGACCACCAGATACGGCAATCATAATTATTTACTATCGTCTTAATTGTATAGTATCCAGAAATATTCCATTCTACGTTAAAAAGACGGTATTTTGATGGTTCACGACAGATTACAGCAAAATCAATAGATACGTTGACCTCTACTGCGTTACTTTGCACATTTCTTCATCATAAATGCAAATTCTGAACTCTTTCATAGATTTTGAGGAGCTGGCATACATAATTTTCACGCGACTTATTTACGGTAGAAGCTCAACTGTCAAACGTTTGTTTTGTTTGTGCGTCTTTTATGCTTGGCTAGTAAAATCGAATTCGCTATTTGTTGGTAACTGTAATGAAGCTTTACGGACCTGCTGTGCTATATTCGAGTGTAGTTTAACAGTTTTCCGAGATGGGACTTTAAAAGTGTAGTGTTTGTAACATGGGTTGCATTGGAAGAATTTTCAGGTTAGTTGGCAATGTTTGGAGGCTGAAGTGTCAAAAGATGATGGCTTTGAGCACGCCATGCTGAAGTGGTTTGTTTACTACCTTTATGTTCAGTTGTTACTCTGAGGTATCAATATACTACACAAAATCTCTACCCTAATTATTCATTAGTTTTAGTCCAAGCAAGGATAATAGAGAGAGATACCATAACTAAGAACAGAAAACACCAAACTTGCTACCAGATTCTTATGTAACTTAAAATTATTATATTTTTAGATTTAGTTGACTCAAAAAAAATATATTTCATCTATTCAAAACATCCAAAACTTTGAAGTTTAAGCTTTTGCATTTAAACCAATATTAGCTCTCGGTTCTCATTTATTATGAATTATTTATTATACTGTTATGACTAAAAAGAAAACGACTAAATTACAAACTGCATAACACAATTGTACTGTTACATTTATAGAATAATTTTGGTAAAACGTTTCTTAAATTACACCTTGCTTTGTATCCGTACTTTTTTGAAGGAAACCAATTGGCTATTGCAGATATATAATTTTACTCTCCGAATGATTATATGCTACATTTTTTTTATTTTGTAACCATGTTGTGTCCTGTGACGAACAAAAATACACTTTTTTTGGGGACCAATTATTTGAAGTTATACATTAGTACAATGCTATGGTAAATGGACCAGTCGGTTTTCTATATCTAAAGGATAAACCACGACATTAATGTACTGTCGTTTGAGAAGCTGTAGATTGATTTAGATGTTATTTTCAGCAGCTCGTTGATGTGTAGGGAACAGGACAGATCCCTGAGGAACACCGTTGTTTATTGAAAACACGTCTGATGAACAGCCTTCGACCACAACAAACAGAGATCGGTCGTTCAAGAAGCTATTCAGCCACTGGCGCAGGCCAGGTGGTAGTCCATAATACATTGTTTTTATAATTATAAAAATAAAAACTGTGTTTCCTAGAATTTGATAGGTTTTTCAATACTGTACAAACTAAGCAACATTAAAACCCGTCCTTAACACTATTAATCTATATTTGTACAAACAATTTACGTGCTTTTCGAACGAAAACAAATAATTTGCCAGAAGCATCATTACCGGCTGACTTGTTATATGTAATTATTCCTGAAAACATCAACACATCTATTTAAATATTGAATATTTTTCAATAAACATTTGTAGAAGTCGTTAAATACGTTACTTTATCGATAACCGTGCTCACAACGAACGAAGATACCACGCATAAAAAAACGTTTTTCGTGACATTTGAAACTAAAAATAGAAACCATATCGACAATATCGGCGGTTTGATGGATGGACGTCAGGAAGATTTCTGTTATCAGCGCGATACTGAAGTACATACTCTGCTATAATACAAACTATATTTGCATAATATAATATGTACACAACTGCAGACGTAAATGGATTCCAGATTTTGCTACATAAGTACTTAAGTGAAAAAAATATCACTTACGTCGATTCTAGCATTGCATTCGTCGTGTTATATAAGTCCGCAGACCGTTTTCTATATGTTATGTAAATATCGTAATTTTATAATTATTGCATGTAAGATGATATATCAGTGGTGCTGTAACTCCTTTCAAAGGTAAAGTTCTATAACCCATAAAGGACGCCCAAGAAATAATATCCGGCATGGGAGCCTATATCCCACATGTCGTCAAGCGTCCCTCCAAAAACAAGCCATGGCCTCCAAAAACTAAACACGAAGAAAGCTACTTGTCCTGATCAATTTTCAGCCATTATCCTTAAACGCTGTTCCGCTGAGCTTGCACCTATTCTTTGCAAGCTCTTCAAACTATCCTATCAGCGAGGCGTGTTTTCCGTTTGATGGAAGATTGGCTGCGTACAACCCATTCCTAAGAAAGGCAAAAAAACCGATCCCATCAACTATAGACCTGTGGCTCTCCTCAGTATCATGTCTAAGGTTATGGAGACCGTCATTAACACACAGCTCCTGAAATACCTGGACAACAATAACGTCATAAATGATCGCCAGTATGGCTTCCGTAAGCATAGGACTACGGGTGATCTCCTGGCCTACGTCACTCACTTGTGGAACAGAGCAATAGACAAACATGGCGAATCCCGTGTTGTTGCACTTGTCATATCGAAAGCCTGCGACAGAGTGTGGCATGACGGACTTCTGGTCAAGCTTGCTGTTTATTTACTACCACCTGGCCTGCGCCAGTGGCTGAATAGCTTTTTGAACGACCGATCTCTGTTTGTTGTAGTCGAGGGCTGTTCATCAGACGTATTTTCAATAAACGCCGGTGTTCCTCAGGGATCTGTCCTATCCCCTACACTGTTTCTGCTGTACATCAACGAGCTGCTGGAAATAACATCCAATCCAATCTACAGCTTCGCAGATGACAGTACATTAGTGTCGTGCATGGAACGAGGCAAGCCACTATCATCCCAGGAGACGGTACGTCGGCGACAGCAGCATGCCTCACAGATCAACGCTGATATCAAAACAATTGTCAAGTGGGGATTAGCAAATAAAGTACAGTTCAACGTACAAAAAACTAAGGCAACAACACTTACAAAGAAGTCTCACGATGGCTTACCAACCGTGGAAATGGAGGGTCACCCCATAGTCGAATCACCTTCCGTCAAGCTTTTGGGAACCAACATCAACAATAACATGTCCTGGCACGACCACGTCGTCAGTATTGCTAAAACGGCATCCCAGAAGCTTGGAGTTTTGTTCCGCTGTAGGAAGTTGTATACACCAGAGCAACTGCTGCTGCTGCTCTACAAGGCACAGATCCAACCATCGCTGGAGTATTGCTCCCATGTGTGGGGATGCGCTCCGAAGCACTCTCTAAAGCTTCTGGACACTATCCAGAAAAGAGCGATTAGACTAATCGATACGCCAAACCTCACAAAGCACCTCCACAGCCTGGAACATCGAAGCAGGGTGGCTGACCTATCCTTGTTTTACAGATTCTATCATGGAAGATGTTCAAGTGAGCTCTCCCAGATAATAACACCAAAGGCCGTCCGAACGAGGAACACTAGAGGCTCTGCGAGCTCATCCTTACCAGGTCGAGTCCCTATTTCTCGAACCAGTCTTCTCCAGCATTCCTTCTTTTAGAGAACTTCGACGCTGTGGAATGAGCTGCCGGGGAATTTGTTTCCCGACGGCTACAACATGCAGCGTTTCAAATCTTACGTGCACCGACACCTATCGTCTCGCAGCGCTTCTATACAGCGCCATAGGCTTTCAGCCTTTGGGGGAGGCTGACCATAAAAACATTCTGCACCTAATAAATTAAATTTACAATACTGTAAAGTTTCACTGTCTTCATTTCTTTAGACATCACTTTTTGTGGCTTTGTGTGAATCTAATCTGAATCAATTTGGTCTGCTTGATTTGACTTTTCGCTAATTTATTGGGACAGACTGCAAAAGTAAGACAAATGCTTAAAATGTAATGAAACATTTATTATTTTCAACTGTTTGCATACGATTCTACACAAATTAATGGTAATGCGATGAGGATACTTTCTTTTTAGTGGATGATCTCAGTGTGGGTTGAGGAATCACGAATCACTTTTCAAACGCTCATTTCCTATTTATAGAATCCATTCGTACAACGATTTGCAAAGAATTTCATTAGCGTTTATTATTTACGAGAAACTCTACAAAACGTTAATTTAATTTTCACGATATGTAATCTGCATTTGACATACTAGCAGCTGTGTTTGTGTAAAAAATGGAGTCAAGTTGATTGACTCAGTACTTCCCACACATTCCGATGTTACCAGTTTGATTATTTTCCCACAGCATGAAACTATAGATGCCCCTGCAATCAAATCATCGCTCGCCCGACCGCAAAAAAGCGTTTCATTCTACTAGGTGCTTCTTTCACAGGTCAATGGACAATATATCATGAATACAACAAATTTTTGAGTTTTACAAACCCCCACCCCAGAACCACCCCAATTTCACCCCAAACCAAAAAATTTTTAAACTGATCAGGAACCCCTAAAACGTCTAAAACGAAGTTTGAGGTGTTTTTTATATTTTTAGTTTTTTTTATGATTCCCGCGCCGCCACTGAAATGATTTCTAAAAACCATACGCGCTTTCCATACTCGTCGCGGTAATAAATCTGTGTCAAAATGTCATTAAAGTCAATTCAGAAGTTTCCACGTAACACAATGCAACACGATCCAAAGTAATACTCGTATGTATTTTGTATGCATCAGAAAGTTCAAGTCCCTTGGTTTCTGTAATCGGCAAGGCAATTTTCGGATGGACCTAAAAAAGTGTATTATACCGCTAGGACTTTCTCTCTCAGATCAGTAGACAGCCCATTATGAGTGCAACAAGTTTTTCAGATTTACAACCCCCCCCCACCCCCAACCACCCTAATTTCACCCCCACCCCAAAAAAGTAGAAAATGATCAGGAACCCATAAAACGCCTAAAAACGAAATTTGAGCTGTTTTCATATTTTTAGTTTTTTTAATATTGCTGCGCCGCCACTGAGACGATTTCTAAAAATCAGACGCGTTTTCCAACCTCGCCAAAGTAGTAATACTGTGCCGAAATTTCATTAACATCAATTCAGTAATTTCACCATTATAAAATACAGAACGATCTAAAGCAATACTCGTATGTATACATCGGAAAGTTCAAGTCCCTTGGTTCCTGTAATACACAAGGCAATGTTCGGATGGACCTACAAAAGTGTATTATACCACTAGGTCTTTCTCTCTCAGGTCAGTATTATGAGTAAAACAAATCTTTCAGCTTTACAACCGCCCACCCCCCAACCACCCCAATTTCACCCCCACCCAAAAAAAAAGTAGAAAATGATCAGGAACCCCTAAAACGCCTAAAAACCAAGTTTGAGGCATATTTGAAATTTTTCGTTTTTTGCTAATTACTCCGCCGCCCATGCACCGATTTTCAAAATTGTAGCAACATTACCTACTACGACCCCACATCATATCGCTGCCCAAATTTCATCACAATCCATGCAGCGGTTACTGAGATTACGAGGCTAGAAAAACGCGTACAGACAGACCAACAGACAGACCGACAGACAGACAGACCGACGGAAATGAGTGACGTGGATTTTCGTTATGTAGACATCATAAAATGCCGAAAAAGCGTATTATCTCAAAATCGAAAATTTTCGCGATCACAATACTCCCCTCACCTATCGGTGTGGGAAGTAAAAACCACTTTTCAATGACATTCCTTTTCAGAAACAACTTTGCTGGAAATGCCAAAGTCAAAGTGGGGTAGTTGATCATCATAAGAAAAGCTAAATTTTAACGCCTGATTAACAACTGTTTTTTGTCCCATTTTCAAAGGGTTGTTACTGGTCATGCAAAAAGTTTTCAGCAAAAAGTTATATAAATTGCCTTCTTAAATTTAAAGTTAAAAATGCTTACTTTAAAGAATACTGCATGAGGCAATATCCCAACATTTACAATACCATGTAGATATCAGTACTTTTTATGTAGTTATTTTGATTGATACGTTGTTTACCATACAAGTACATTATTAAATAATCAATTTAAATACATCGATATGTTCAATACCATGGTAAAATTAGATTCCATAAAAACAACAACAAAAAACAAAACGAAAACCAATAACGAAATTGAAGTATATACGACCTCGTTTATATATCTTTTCGATGCTACATTCAACAGAAGAGATTCAAACAAATCCATCACTTGGTTTCATTGTTACTATACCGATAAAAAATAATAACGGAAGTCAAATACCACAAAAAAGGAAAACAGTATCGATCTATTACGATTAGATTTGTAGATAATTGGACTGGTTTTTAAGAGGAAAGTCAAGGTCTAGGCATAGTTGCCAACAATTTAGTACCAATACAATAATACGTCTAATTTTTCATCATTTTACAGAGACTTAGAAATAGTTTCTCGTACGCAAAGCATAATGACTTGAAGCCAGATCTGGCCAAACCATTATATTGTCATTAGCATGGTGGGTATTAATAAAATTGAGTAGTTTAGGCAAACATCCTTGAGTATAGACGTCTGCGATATAGTTTCTCCTACGCATCGCTTCAATCGCAAATTCACGGTGGTGTTTCCGTCAAGGGAAGAGTGGGAGTCTAGGGAAAGACAGCTCATCGCAGGAGGAGGACAGGTCTGGTACACAGACGGTTCACTCGCTAGAGAGGGCTCGGGCTTGGGAGTCTACGGACCCCATACGAGACTTTCACTCCCTCTTGGGGAGCACACCACGGTATTCCAGGCTGAGGTCTATGCGATACTTGCTGGTGTAAATCGTATTCGGCAAATTGACGGGTCTAGGACGCGGATTACTATCTGCTCTGACAGTCAGGCAGCCATCAAAGCACTGAGTGCTTGGAAAATAACGTCGGGACTGGTCCTGGAGTGCAGGAGGGCTCTTGACGACATCTCAGCTAAACACAAGGTATCACTGATGTGGGTACCTGGGCACGTTGGGGTAAAGGGTAACGAAATGGCGGATCATCTGGCCAGGATGGGATCCGGCAACAGTTTTGCGGGCCCGGAACCAGCCTTAGGACTATCTGTAAACTTGATTAGGAAAACACCTGGAGAGAGGATCCAGAATCAACACTCTCTGAGATGGAACAACATCTCTGGTCATCTCAGTCAAGCTCGGGAACTATTAGCAGGGCCTGCAGAGAGAATAGGACGATTTTGTCTCTCTCTGGATAGGAGTAACTTGAGATTGCTAGTAGGCCTATTAACGGGTCATACCTTCAGGCGTCACTTGCTCGTGATGAGGGTGGTCAACGACCCAACGTGCACGTGGTGTGGTGAAGAGGAAGAATCCTCGGCACGCATCTTGTGTCGCTGTGAAACCCTGGGTTACCACAGGCAGACTATGCTGGGCTCAAGAACCTTGGAACCAATAGAGATAAATCGCATAGGACCTAAGAATGTACTTGCCTTTGCCAAAAGGACAGGTCTTATGAACTAGCGCGGATAGAGGCGCAAAAGGGCCCATAGTGTGGCCTATGCACCAGCCACATTCCGTGCTGGATAGCCTCTGGTCCTTATTCATTCATTCATAGACTTCTGCGGTAACCGCTTCAGCTCTAACTCGTCCAACGTACGGCTGTGAAATACCGTTGTCTGATATAGCGCACCACACTAACACTTTGTTTTCAAACTTTCCTTATCTTTTAAATTTTACATTATCTGGACAGGCTTCAAAGCCTCTTGTATAAAAACCATCATTACCTTTGATTTCTGAGTTCGAAAATGTGAAACACTTTTCATCGTCAAGAATAATTTTTATGTTGCCAGCAAAATGAGTACGGCGTAAATTGCCACAGCATTGAGGAATTCTTTCTAACAGATTTGGGGAATAATTTGGACATTTTTTTCTTTTTCGGAATTTTAAGTTATTTCTCTTCATTTCTCTACAGATTGTGCTAACATTGACGTGAAAAATGCATCCAAGATTTCGTGTTGAAGTTCCAACTCGATGTTCACTTCTGTTGACCATTCTTTGAACTGTAGCAGCATTCAACGCTCTTGGACGTCCACTTTTTGGTAAATTTATACAAGGAATACCTACTTCGCATTCACGGATCGCTCGATAAATTGTGGCAACAGATATATTTTGATCTTTATATAGGCGAACTATTTTTTTTCCAAGCCGTCCAACTAGACTGTAAATACTCTTCCGAATGTCTAATTTGTACGACATTTTGACAACTTATATCATAACCAAAATGGTTTTATTGTTACGTTCAGACGTTGACTGGTTACGATGGTAACGATTTCTGAATTGTTTCCAACGGTGAAACAACCTCCCGAGTTTTGAAAAAAAATCTCAAAACTTTTGCAACATACGTTAATTATTATGAATTATTACACCAATAAGCGATCAGAAGCCAGATACGTTCAGATAAAACTACTTAAGGAATCGTTATCTCTGCAAGGCAAAACAAGATTACCGCCCGATATGGTTTCTCTTTTTGTTTCAAGTTCAGAAAGCAGAAACTCACCAGTACGTCCTCAAAACTTATCACAAGAAAACGTCCAACAAGTAACTCAACAAGTCCTATGAGGATTTCAACGATAGCTGAAGCACTGATTTCTGGATCAATTAATTCTTTATGGCTGGGATGTAGTTTTGATTTGTCGACTGGTATTTTGGTTTCTACACCAATGCGGTGTTTTACTAATATTTGATGTTTTTTGGGACTTTACAGTTGTTGTCCACAAAAAATACTGATGAACACAGTATTACTCAGCTATTAGGTTATATCCTTCTTCATCAAAATCCTAGGCAACAGGCCTTTTTTGATTTTTTTTTTAATATTTTAGATGTTCTATCTCTCCTCTGCTTTTTTTTTAAATCGTACAGACGATTCTAAGTGGACATTCAACAAAAACAATATCCACTTTATCTTACACAGTTCTAAAAGTTGAGACTTCCTATGAATCCTCTTCTCTATATTTCCAGATCAATTCTTTATGGCTGGGATATAGCTTTGATTTGTCGATGATTGGTATTTTGGTTTCTACACCAAACTGGTGTTTTACTAATATTTGATGCTTTTTGGGACTTTGCAATTGTCCACAAAAAGTGCTGATGAACACAGCTATTAGGTTATATCCTTCTTCATCAAACTTCTAAGCTTCAGGCCTTTTTTGATTATTTTTTTTTTAAATCTTTTAGATGTTCTATCTCTGCCTCTGCTTTTTTTCAAAATCGTACAGACGATTCTAAGTGGACATTCAACAAAAACAATATCCACCTTATCTTACACAGTTCTAAGAGCTGAGACTTCCTATGAATCCTCTTCTCTATATTTCCAAAACTTAACCCCAAAACTTCGCTTCCTCACAATCGAAAACTTCGATCACAACCAAACTAACCAACAACACTCTTGATGTCGTAACACAAACGTGTCCGAAATCCATTCGACAGGCCTGATCGGAACCCACTTGACTATCCTTCCGCAACGAACCTTTAGCAACAACACAAAAACAACAAATTTCACAAACGTCAACGCAACAATCCGGTAAGCGCCCGCCCGGAGCCAAACTTAACGAAAACAAAAGCGCACCGTTTTCCGGGTGTCAACAATTTCTAAGATCCGCCGTTCTTTTTCATGTCGCGCGTTTTTTCGCTCCATGTTTTTCTTCCGGTCTCGGTTCCGGTGCCCGGATTCGAGTTTGCGGTGACGCGCGGCGGTCACGGCACACTTGGATAACGAACGGTGCGCGAGTGCGCGACATGAGCGACCGCGGTCTAGCAGGCGCTGCCTAACGCGGCTGCGTTGCCAGCTCGACCGTTTTGTACTCATTTTGGGGAGGTTTTGTAACATGAACTCGACCATGGCCGTCTCTACTCACTAGGCCGGAGCATTGAAATATGGCAACGTTGGAGATCAGGCCGTGCTTTCATTTGTTGTTATGTCATGTGTATTCTTCCAGGTGCAGAAAATATGGTTGGAAGGTGATTATTAATTTGTTTCTAATTATTTACCTGCACAAACGAAACTATAAAGATAAAAAGATGCCTACAAAGCGTGTAGTACCAGGTTGCAGCCCAGTAGAGGACTACCAAACCATGGCCCAACATCACCTTATTCCAGATTAAAAAGAACGTTGCAAGGTGATTTTTAATGGGTTTCTACTTATTTACCTGCACAAACGAAAGTATAAAGATAAAAAGATGCCTGCAAAGCGTGTAGTACCAGGTTGCAGCCCAGTAGAGGCATGAGTAGAGGACTACCAAACCATGGCCCAACATAACCTTATTCCAGATTAAAAAGAACATTGCAAGGTGATTTTGAATGGGTTTCTATTTATTTACCTGCACAAATGAAACTATAAAGATAAAAAGATGCCTGCAAAGTGTGCAGTACCAGGTTGCACTAGCAATTGTGCGTCCGATAAGGGACATAAACAGAAGTGGGTGAAAGGTATTCCTCGGAAGGGCTGGTTATATTTATAAGGATTAAGACAATAATTGACAAACATTTCAAAGGATAAGACCTATTTTAAAGCACAATGTGGTACCTATAATGTTTTCTGGACCTCCCAAATATCACAGAAAAATACAGTTAATAGAACTCATCTGGGCATGGCCTGGGGCATACCTACGAAAGCATTTGATAGTGAAAGGGAAATCAAGACCAGCAAGAATGGCTTCACAGTGACCTAATAGTGAATTTTTCTAGCCCAAGTGATAATTTACAAAGTAAATTGAGTGTTCATTTAAGTGGAAATGGAAGTGGCGGCAGGAAACAGGTTGCGTTTATTTTTATTTTGTAGTGTCTGACTGTGATGAAACAGAGATCAGATGTAAGTGGTATTAGTAGTAGTAGTTCTAAAAAGTATTTTTCTTAATTTATTAACCGAGATGAACTCTAATACATATAAAATGTAATCATTATTCTGAAACTATAGGGCCACTATTTGACAGCTAAGCCACGTTGCCACATCTAAGGCTCCGGCCTAGTGTAGAGTCGGCCATGACTCGACTCTTGAGGCATAAACACTCGCATAAACATTTATTTTTCCTCCGTTTGCCATTGGATATGTCATATGAGTATAAATATAAATAAATAAATTATCCTCAGCTCATAGAGGTCAGCAGTTAGAGAAATATATTAAAAAAATGGAGTCAAGTTGATTGACTCAGTACTTCCCACACATTACAATGACACCAGTTCATTATTTTTCCATTGCATGAAACTATAGTAGTAGAAGATCCGAATCTAAGACGACCTTCACCGAACTGGTTAATGGATGAAAACCATTTTATATTAAATTTAATATTGTTAAAAAACATATCGCGAGTGGGTTGGCTGAAAAATTTCAGTCCAGGATATGATTAATTAAATATTGAAAAATTATTTACGCACTCTCTTTCATTCAACGGCCGAGCTAAACGCAGCTGCTATGCTGCGTCCTTTGGTAATACACGGGATAGTTCGCTCGGACTTCTCTGGCGCACGTATTCACTGGCAACGATATTTTGATCTTTAAAATTCGACAACCGGAATTCCACACTGATTTTTTGCGGACAACCCTATATCGAGCTGTTTGCAATAAAATTATCTTTATTTTGATATAAGTTTCATGCATTAACCACACCGGTGGAAATTACTATTATTGATGTACCTGTTTATACCTGCCTACCCTATAGTTGGGACAGGAAAAACGTAGCCAACCTAACGTTTGCATATTCTATGGGCTTTATACTTTCGATTGGTATGTGATTTGTCTATAAAACAAACCAGTGAAATGTTTAAAAAAAATTAATTTTTCAATATTTAATAATCATATCCTGGACTGAAATTTTTCAGCCAACCCACTCGCGATATGTTTTTTAACATATTAAATTTAATATAAAATGGTCTTCATCCATTAACCAGTTCGGTGAAGGCCGTCTTATATTCGGATCTTAGACTATAGTTTGAAATCCCCTTGCAACCAAATCATCGCCCACCCGCCCGCAAAAAGAACATCCAACACAAAAACCCTCGTAAATAGTTTCTTGCGTCTCTCTCCTTAGGGACTAGGACGCCACAGTTTTTATTCTGCGTGCTTCAACTGGACAATGCGAAACGATCAGGAGCCTCCAAACGAGCGAAGTTTGAGCTGTTTTATATTTGTAGTTTTTTGTTTACTGCTGCGCCGCCACTGACATGATTTTTCAAAAACAGACGCGTTTTCCATTCTCACCGCGACAGTAAATTCCGTATCAAAATTTCATTAAAATCAATTCAATAATTTTCGCATTACGCAATAAACATAGAACGAAATAAAGCAAAACTCGTATGTACAGATCACAAAATTGGTTTCTGTAATAGGCAACCCAATGTTCAGATGACTTAAACAAGTAATATATGAATACAACAAATTTTTCAGTTTTACAACCCCCCACCACCCAACCACCCCAAATTCACCCCCACCCAAGAAAAGTAGAAACTGATCAGGAACCCCTAAAACGCCTAAAAACGAAGTTCGAGGAATATTTAATTTTTTTTTTGTTTTTTGCTAATTACTCCACCGGTTTTCAAAATTTTAGCGCATTAGCTACTAGAACCCCACAGCACATAGGTACCCAAATTTCATTTCAATGCATTCAGCGGTTACTGAGATTACGAGGGGTAAAAAAATCGCGACAGACAGACAGACCGACGAAAATGAGTGACGTGGATTTTCGTTATGCAGACATCATAAAACGCCCATAAAGTGTATACAATACTCCCCTCACCTATTGGTGTAGGATTTTACTTCAAAATCAATATTTTTTTAGGACCTTATATCTTTTCTACTAGAATTTGGGTCAAAAATGCAGCCATGAAACCACGAAATTACGGCATATCATTAAGTTTAAAACATTTTGCCACTCCTAAAATAAAATAGAAAGCCTAATTCCTAGCTCAGATATAATATTCTTTCGAATTTTTTCATTCTAATTCTCTCCTATACTTCAATTGCAGCTCATCAGTGACTATTAATTTTATTCTTTCATATAAGCACACCTGACAAATTAATGCCACGATGCATATTTATGGATCACAAATTACAACGTAAAGGAGTAAAAATTGGCGGGAAAAATAATAATAGATCAACGCCTCTATCTAAAGTATGGCCAATTAGGGATAATTAAGTTCTATAATTTTATACAGAATAACCGGCACACGACAAACAGACATGATTTCAGTTGCACCACTAAAGCAGTCCACAGACGCTAACGGTGCATGGAACATATTTTTCTTGGACAAGTTATAAGATCATAGCAGTGAACTTTTTCATATTGAAATAATTCGTGAGAATCAGTGATAATCAGAAAAAATCGAGAAAACACGTCAAGCGCCTTGACTGACACTTTGGTCATTCAAGAATGAAACAGATTGGGTTGTTCCTCTATCGAAATCCCGATCTGTCAAATACTCCCCCGATATTGGCCCGATTTTCAAAATTATAGTAACATTACCTACTACGACAGCACAGCATCATATTGTCTCTCAAATTTCGTGCATGCCGCGCGGTTATTGAAATTATGTAGTGTTGGCGAAACGTCAAGCAGTGAAGCGCGCGGACGTCAAGGCCACCAAACGTGTGGACGCCGGCCGAACAGCTCAATAACCAATCATTCAACACATTAGACCCTCAAAAAAAGCCTAGTCTCCTTTTTTGAATTGTTTGTTTAACCAATATTAAGAAAATACTGTTTTTGAATACGAAAACATGTAACCTCAGTTTAAGTTCAAAAAAGGTTTCAGATGTCTTGACTCAGTATCTACTACCCATACATTATTGATGCTAACAAAGTTTCGAAGTTCTTCTATCCCTACCTCCTTTTTTAAGAAAAGTAGACAATGATCAGGAACCTTTCAAACATCTAAAAACGAAGTTGAACTGTTTTTAGTTTTTTATTATTGCTGCGCCGCCACTGACACGATTTCTAAAAACCATACACGTCTTCCTCGCTGCAGTAATAATATTGTGTCAAAATGTCCTTAAAATAAATTCAATAATTTCCTGGTTACACAATAGAGAACGATCTATCTATCTGTGTCAATCAGTAAATTCTAAGTCCCTTGGTTTCTGCAATAGGCAAGGCAATGTTCGGATGGGCTTACAAAAGTGTATTATGCCGATAGATCTTTCTTTCACAGATCAATGGACAGTCTATTATGAATAAAACAAATTTTTCAGTATTACAACCCCCTAACCCCCCCCCCCCACCCCAATGTAGAAAATGATGAGAAACCTCTAAAACGCCTAAAAAAGTTTGAGGAATATTTGAAGCTTTTTGCTAATTCCTCCGCCGCCCATGCACCGATTTTAAAAATTATAGAAACATTACCTACTACGACCCCACAACATATCGCTACCCAAATTTCATCATAACCCATGCATCGGTTACTGAGATTACGAGGGTAGAAAAACGCGAACAGACAGATCGACGGAAATGAGTGACGTGGGCTTTTGTTATAATTTTATGTAGACATCATAAAACGCCCAAAAGCATATTATCTCAAAATCGAAAATTTCTCCTCACCTATCGATAAGGAAAGTAAAAGATAGTGTTACGTATTTGACTATTTGAGAAATAAAAAACTTGTTGAGATGCCACAACATAAAACTCTGTCTTTATTCTTTTGTTTTATAAACAACTTGACAGACCTCACAGCACAACATATAGGTACTTAAAAGCTGAGAACATAGAACATAACAAAATACAGATAGTGATAGTACACTTAGGCCCGATTTTATCAACACTGGCATTTTAACAAAGGTTTTGACCAATCAGAGCAGCCCATTCAAGAACTTGCATTCGTCAAAGTTCTCTGAATATTATTGATTTCTCTTGAAGTTTACTTCAAAGAGGTGAAAAAAGACATGCTTTATATATAATCGACCATTGTGAACTCTCTAGTATCTTTTTAACTCTGATTTTACATCCTAAGTGGGTAAAAACTTGCATTTTCCTGTTTAACAAAGAATTTAGCAATTGCTAATCTCAACCAATCAGATTCCACAAAACCGACACATTTGATCACTGGATAAAATGTACTGTCAATTTAATGATGATGATTACAAGAAATTCAAAGTACTGCACTATTTTGACAAAACAATCATTTACAATCGATAATAATTATAAATACCTCCAATATACCTTTGTATTATAGTGAAAAAGGGTAAAAATAACAATTTATTGCATTTCACAAAGCTATTATAGACACACACGATGCAAGCGTGCATTACTGGTTGCCTATCCTACTTAACAGCAAAGCCTTGCGATCTGACAAAAGTGTAACGTATATCCTTATTTTTCCTAAACTAGAAACCATTCGTATAGTCAGCATCCAGTCTATAATCATTCTGACTGCAATTGCAATTGGTAATTATACAATAATTATAAGGTAAACATGAAAAATCTAGCATTAATTTGCAAATCAATCACTTTGTTCTGATTTTGATGCATGAATTCTAAAATATTTTTAATGAAAGTGTCATCTAGCTTTGACGTTTTGTTTCCAATATTGATAAAATACTATTGGATGATACTTATTAGCCTAGCCCGCAATACCCAATAGAAAGCTTTTGCTAAACAACATCCAATAGAAAAGCTTTGTCAAAGTCTTTGTTAAATATGCATGTTGATAAAATCGGGCCTACGGATAGTAGAAGAAGTTCTTTGTCTTTCCTCTAAAATACAATTTTGATGTCTGTCAATAACCGTTCAAGTGTATGGCGGCCCTAATAGACATATAGGAAGTGGACGGTAGCCCAGTACGATGGCACGTGCCATATGCAAGGTATAAGGTAGCTCGTCATAAATATTATACCATACGTAGAGATACAGATCTTCGGAATCCTACCATGAAAGATGGGCATTCCGCTTGTTTATGATCGTTTTGCTCATGTGTATTCATGAGCATGACTTGCGTCCATCTTACCGGCTGCCAGCACTCGTTTGGCATGATGTGATGATGAAACGTCGAGCTCATTAAAATATTATTTTGATCGAATGCACTCAGGAAATTCACGCTTTTAATATGACAGTGACGGATGGGCAACTGACACAACAGCCACTTCCATTTTTGTGACTATAGGCAAATCTGAACATGTGAAATTTTTGATTTTTGTCAACCGAAGGTGAAGCTCAGTGCTGCTACCGGATTTATAATCAGCACCCTCAAATTATCCAAAACACGAGGTTTCGTCTTAATATAAAGGCAAATAAAGATTTTCGATTTTTTTGGCAAACCTGAAAATCCGAAAGATCTGAAATTTTTGATTTTCGTCAAATGAGACTGAAACTCGAAACTGCGACCGGATTTATAATCAGCACCTTCAAATTATCCAAAACACGAGGTTTCGTCCTAATAGAAAGCCAAATAAAGATTTTCGATTTTTTTTGGCAAACCTGAAAATCCGAAAGATCTGAAATTTTTGATTTTCGTCAAATGAGACTGAAACTCGAAACTGCGACCGGATTTATAATCAGCACCTTCAAATTATCCAAAACACGAGGTTTCGTCCTAATAGAAAGCCAAATAAAGATTTTCGATTTTTTTTGGCAAACCTGAAAATCCGAAAGATCTGAAATTTTTGATTTTCGTCAAATGAGACTGAAAGTCAAAACTGCGACCGGATTTATAATCAGTACCCTCAATTTATCCAAAACACGAGGTTTTGTCTTAATAGAAAGCCAAATAAAGATTTTCAATTTTTTTGGCAAACCTGAAAATCCAAAAGATCTGAAATTTTTAATTTGCGTCAAATGAGACTGAAACTCGAAACTGCGACCAGATTTATAATCAGCACCCTCAAATTATCCAAAACACGAGGTTTCGTCTTAATAGAAAGCCAAATAAAGGTTTTCGATTTTTTTGGCAAACCTGAAAATCCGAAAGAGCTGAAATTTTTGATTTTCGTCAAATGAGACTGAAACTCGAAACTCAATAATGAGCACCTTCAAATTATCCAAAACACGAGATTTCGTCTTAATAGGAAGCCAAGTAAAGATTTTCGATTTTTTTGAAAATACGAAAGATCAGAAATTTTTGATTTTCCTCAAATGAGACTGGAACTCGAAACTGCGACCGGATTTATAATCAGTACCCTCAAATTATCCAAAACACGAGGTTTCGTCTTAATAGAAAGCCAAATAAAGATTTTCAATTTTTTTGGCAAACCTGAAAATCCGAAAGATCTGAAATTTTTGATTTTCGTCAAATGAGACTGAAACTCGAAACTGCGACCAGATTTATAATCAGCACCCTCAAATTATCCAAAACACGAGGTTTCGTCTTAATAGAAAGCCAAATAAAGGTTTTCGATTTTTTTGGCAAACCTGAAAATCCGAAAGAGCTGAAATTTTTGATTTTCGTCAAATGAGACTGAAACTCGAAACTGCGACCAGATTTATAATCAGCACCCTCAAATTATCCAAAACACGAGGTTTCGTCTTAATAGAAAGCCAAATAAAGGTTTTCGATTTTTTTGGCAAACCTGAAAATCCGAAAGAGCTGAAATTTTTGATTTTCGTCAAATGAGACTGAAACTCGAAACTCAATAATGAGCGCCTTCAAATTATCCAAAACACGAGATTTCGTCTTAATAGGAAGCCAAGTAAAGATTTTCGATTTTTTTGAAAATACGAAAGATCAGAAATTTTTGATTTTCCTCAAATGAGACTGGAACTCGAAACTGCGACCGGATTTATAATCAGTACCCTCAAATTATCCAAAACACGAGGTTTCGTCTTAATAGAAAGCCAAATAAAGATTTTCAATTTTTTTGGCAAACCTGAAAATCCGAAAGATCTGAAATTTTTGATTTTCGTCAAATGAGACTGAAACTCGAAACTGCGACCAGATTTATAATCAGCACCCTCAAATTATCCAAAACACGAGGTTTCGTCTTAATAGAAAGCCAAATAAAGTTTTCGATTTTTTTGGCAAACCTGAAAATCCGAAAGAGCTGAAATTTTTGATTTTCGTCAAATGAGACTGAAACTCGAAACTGCGACCAGATTTATAATCAGCACCCTCAAATTATCCAAAACACGAGGTTTCGTCTTAATAGAAAGCCAAATAAAGGTTTTCGATTTTTTTGGCAAACCTGAAAATCCGAAAGAGCTGAAATTTTTGATTTTCGTCAAATGAGACTGAAACTCGAAACTGCGACTGAATTTATAATCAGTACCCTCAAATTATCCAAAACACGAGGTTTCGTCTTAATAGAAAGCCAAATAAAGATTTTCAATTTTTTTGGCAAACCTGAAAATCCGAAAGAGCTGAAATTTTTGATTTTCGTCAAATGAGACTGAAACTCGAAACTGCGACTGAATTTATAATCAGTACCCTCAAATTATCCAAAACACGAGGTTTCGTCTTAATAGAAAGCCAAATAAAGGTTTTCGATTTTTTTGGCAATCCTGAAAATCCGAAAGAGCTGAAATTTTTGATTTTCGTCAAATGAGACTGAAACTCGAAACTGCGACTGAATTTATAATCAGTACCCTCAAATTATCCAAAACACGAGGTTTCGTCTTAATAGAAAGCCAAATAAAGATTTTCGATTTTTTTGGCAAAACTGAAAATCCGAAAGATCTGAAATTTTTGATTTTCGTCAAATGAGACTGAAACTCGAAACTGCGACCGGATTTATAATTAGCACCCTCAAATTATCCAAAACACGAGGTTTCGTCTTAATAGAAAGCCAAATAAAGATTTTCGATTTTTTTGGCAAACCTGAAAATCCGAAAGATCTGAAATTTTTGATTTTCGTCAAATGAGACTGAAACTCGAAACTTCGATCAGATTTATAATCAGTACCCTCAACTTATCTTAAACACAAGGTTTTTACCTCAGTAGGAAGCCAAATAAGGATTTTTCGATCTTTGAGGTAAACCTCAAGATCTAAAAAATCTGAAATTCTTCTTTTGCCAAACGAGACTGAAGCTCAAAACTGCGACCAGATTTGTAATCAGCACTCTCAAATTATCCAAAACACAAGAATTTATCGTAATAGGAAGCCAAATAAGGACTATAGAATTTAGAAAACACTAATGACATATCTATGATAATAGAAGTTTCCTTAGTTAAGCTACCGATTCATAAACAATCGAAAAGGATTCAAATTTGGTTAAAGGTTAACCTGAGTTGACATTTTCATGCTTAGTCACACCTCCTCAGTCATAGCCATCAAAGTTTTGCAACCGCTACGCGATATTCAAATTTTTTAAGTTTGCTTTTAAGGCCCTTGTGGGTCACATAAAGCCACACAAGAATCCACCAAGGAATCCAAATATACTATTTAAAAAAATGTACTTTGTTATCAAATCACCTTGTATAAACACCACATTTCAAATGAAAATATTATACAGGGTGTCCCAAAAAATAGTGTCAAGCGGAAGTCCAGAGATAGAGCACACCTAGGAGTATCTGAATCACCCCCATATATGTTATGCAATTTTTTGTAGTTTCCGAGTTATGAATTTTTTTATGAATTTTAGAGAATTCTCTATCTTGACAACTTAAAACTGTTCCAAAAGAAAAATTAAAAGACTTTTTCAGAGTCTCTTTTTTGGTAATTAATCTCTAAGAGTTTACTGTTTATACATAAAATAATCGGCTTCGTAACTTTGACGAAAGTCATGAACATTTTAGTGTAAAGTGAAAAATTTACGATCAGATAATTATGACTTAAATCTTCGAATCGCAATTAAAAATCCAAAGAGGTGATTTTATGATTTCTAAATAGCTCTAAAAACTTCTTCAGACTCTCAGCTATCACAGTCATTGAAAAAAAGTAGTACTTAATGGGGCTACTTTCGCTCCAATCGACCTTCAAAGACAAGAGGCGAAGATTTCTTGAAATTAGCGATGTGATTTTCAATTCATCAATACCTTATGTTATCGCGCTAATAGCAGAATGGTTGTCAGTACCGCAATAATAAACGTTAAAAACGTTGCATAAATTAAACATTTGTTAAGAAAGATCCTATTTCTTGCTAAAAAACCACAAGGAGCACATGCTTCAAAACCGGTTTTTACCTGAGCGACAACAAAGAGAGCTAACGCTAACGCAGTAAACGATGTTAGAAAGAGATAGCTATGATATTGTTGTTATGTCTTTTCAAAATGTGTCATTGCATAGGTTGCTTTCGTAGTCGTCTGTCTGTCTTTGCGGCTTTAAAACGATACGCTTTTGTTTGGATTGGTGTTGTTTCTGTTGTCTGACTACTTGACTATTCCTACGGACCTTGAGTGCACGACAACTGAATTTAACGATGCTGTTTTCTGCAAGAGAATATGCAACAAATGGATAGGTCGTGGTGGACCTACTGAATGGCCGCCACGGTCACCTGATTTAAATCCAATAGAGTTTTTTGTTTGGGACTACTACAAAGAACTAGTTTATGCTAAAGAGTGTCGAAACATCAGAGAATTATGCAACAAATTACCACAGGCTGAAGAAACAATAAAAACCAATCGAAGAGCTTTTGTTAATTTAAATAAAAAACAATTTTTTCAGAAGATGTAGATTATGCATCGAAGAAGAAGGTAGATATTTTGAAAATTTCTTGTAAAATTTAATAAACTAAGTGAAGAAATCTGATAATTCCGTTTCATTTTACAATTTCCCACTTACAAAAGAGAAGTCGTACCTACATGTAAAAAACATCTTAGCAAAGTGACACAGGTGGTCATCTATCGATATTCTGGTCGCACTGAATGTTTTTTATTGCGGCACTGGCAATTATTCTGCTATTAGCGCCCTAAAATTAGTTAGTGTTTCATTTAAAATCTCATCACTAATTTCAAGAAATCTCCACCTCTTGCCGATGAAGGTCGATTGGAGCGAAAGTAGCCTCATTAAGTACTCCTTTTTTTTAAGATTATGATAGCTGAGAGTCTGAAGAAGTTTTTAGACCTGCATAGAAATCATGAAATCACCTCTTTCAATTTTTAATTGCGAGTCGAAAATCTAAGTCATAATTAACAAAACGTAAATTTTTCACTTTACACTATAATCTTCATCACTTTTATCAGATTTACTAAGCCGATTCCTTTATGTATGAACAGTAAACTCTTAAAGATTAATTAGCAAAAAAGAGAATTTGGAAAAGTCTTTTAATTTTTCTTTTAGAACAGTTTTAAGTTGTCGAGGTAGAGAATTATCTAAAATTCAGAAAAAAATTCATAACTCGGAAACTACAAAAAATTGCATGACATATATGGGGGCGATTCAGATACTTCTAGGTGTGCTCTATCTGTGGACTTCCGCTTGACACTATTTTTTGGGACACCCTGTATACTCATAAAGATAGATGAATATAAATAGAGAGAGAGAGAGACAGAACCAGAAAGAGAAAGGGAAAGAGAGAGAGAAAAAGAGAAAGAGAGAAAGAGAGAAAAAGGGAAAGAGAGAAAGAAAGAGAGAAAGAGAGAAGAAAGAGAGAGACAGATCGAAAGAGATATTAGTCGTATTATTATCAAACAGTCGATGTATCAGTTTCTAAGAGCGACAACTTTAGTGTCACATAAAAATACCAAGCATAACCGTTTCACGGGCTATTTGTCACTAGTGGTGTCGTATACTTTTACCGATGCCATAACATCATTTCAAGCGAATCCACTCCACACAAGTCGACGCTCATTATTCACTTTCTCAGCGCCGGGCGATTTTTCACTCTCTCGCATTGTTTACTTATTTATAATTCATGTTAGGCCGCGTTCACACCGAGCGATTTCATGGTCGTACACTTATAATACCCAACACAATATTCGTATGAGTAACCAGGTTGGATCTCCGGTATCTTTGGCCCTTAAATTCTTCTTTAGGCAAAAGAATAATCAAGATAATGGATTGGAAAGGGAGAACTTGCTCCAAAGAAGGCGAATACCGTTCAATCTGCAGGCAAGGTCGGTTTCTGGGACGCGCTTGGGATAAATTTTATTGACTATCTTCTATCTACGGCGAGTATTACGCCAAATTATTTGAACGAAGAAAACAAACATTTGGCTAAGAGTAAAGTACTGTTTCATCAAGACAATGCACCAACCCACAAATCACAAATAAATTGATGTAATAAAGTTTGAATTGCTACTTCATGCATTATATTCACCAGATTTAGCCCTCTAGGATTATTTTCTCTTCGCAAACTAGAAAAAATGGACCCTAAAACACCGATTTTATCCACTGCAGAATTAAAAATGGAAAAGGGTCATGAAACATTGTTCGGATGGACCTAAAAAGGTGTATTATGTCGCTAGGTCTTTCTTTCACAGATCAATGTAGAGCCCATTATGATTTTTCAGTTTCTCTACCCCCCCACCCTGAAACCACCCCGATTTCACCCTCAGCCAAAAAAGTAGAAATATTTGAAATTTTTTGTCTTTGCTAATTACTCCAGTGGCCATGCACCGATTTTCAAGATTATAGCAATGATTGATAGCGACGGTTACTGAGATTATGCGGCCAGAAAAAATACCAATAAACAGACATCATCATAGTCACAATGTCTTAACAGACATGTTGTGAACTCGTAAAATGCATTAAACTCATTATACGAGTTTATCTTGGGATATCTTTAAGATCTTTAATGTAGTAGTTTCCCATTTGCTTTCTGCATCCTCATGCCGTTGACCAGATAGTATCTACTGGTTCATCTGCCTTTAGGGGCAATTTTTCATCCCAAGGATAAGAAGGTGTCCTGACTCTTCTCAACTCGTCCACCCAAAGCTGTTGGTTGGGAGAGGTTACTGTTTATACCGACAGTAGTTCGGTGTTCCTTTTAGAGCTCTTTCAGACGAGGATACCGTATCTCAGATACGCGTATTTGAGATACAGAATTTGTGAGTGATACTTCTGGATACCGTATCGCATACAGGTAACTCTGCATGAGTACGAAAACAGTGGCAGTGCAGTGCACTGATTATTTCAAGTTATGGATGTTGAGGCGTGCATTGTGCTGTGGTATGTAGTGAATAAAAAGAAAAAGAAATTGAAAAGGAGACGTACATTGTGGGTTTATCCTATGGTACACTCGACTCGAGCACGGAGTTATATCGACTGTACTTTTGGAATCCTTTCTAATAAATGAAGGATATTCCACAAACCTCTCAACGTGTCAATAGATTTTGCTGAAGATATCGTGAAAGCCACCACTGTTCTCCACAATTTTGTGTGTTACGAGATGGATATAGACACGAAGACACCTTATCCATCCAAGGACTTTATGATGAAGATGTTACAAATACCGGAGCAAATTCCTCAAGATCAGCGTTCGTGATTATTTTGCTGCATATTTCATGGATTGTGATGTATTATCCTGGCAAAATAGTTACATTTGAGTTCTGCATATCACCGAAATGTTAATAAATAATGTCTTTCATCATTTATGTGATTTCAATTAGCGGTCAGTATAAGTAAAATGAACCAACGTGGTTTTAACCTATTTGTAAAATGTATTGGGATTTTTTAACCGCCGCCGTTTACCAGTCACTTAAACATCATGTGATTAAAATAAAAATATTTTCAAATGCTTACCATGTTCATTCTACTGTACCGCCGTCATGCTTCCAATATTGTCGCACACTTGATTTGCGATTGCTATCCAGCATTGCTGTTTTTAATTTTTATTACAATAGTCTTCGTGGGCTGTGGCCCACAAACATGGATTTGGCTCCACTAAACTAATAAATTTTTCATTATCAAATATGGCATGCTACATTATTTGGTTACTTGCACTAATGCGTGTAGCTAACTTCTAACAAAAGAATAAAACGCCTATGGAATCCGCTGCAAAAGTATGCGTGTCTGAACAACTAGGTATAACGTAATGGTAATACTGTATCTGAGATACACATTCTGTCGCCAGCGGCTGGATAGCACGACATACCCGAATCAGTATCGCGATACTTTGGCGATACTGTATGCGTCGCCGGAGCCGTCTGAACAGCTTCATTTGAATGTGTGGATTATCTGTAACTCAAATACGCGTATCTGAGATACGGTATCCTCGTCTGAAAGAGCTCTTAGTCGCCTTTTACGACACGCAGGATATACGATGGGAGATATTCTAACCCGCCCCCGCACGGGCAGTTATGTACGTATATATCATCAAATGCCCAAAAACCGTATTATTTCAAAATCAAAAATTTTCGCAATCACAATACTCCCCTCACCTATGGGTGTGGGCAGTAAAATGAACTTATAATAGTCACAAAGACTATTATAGGTTTATTTACATTAATACTTAAATAGGTATTTTTATCATTTAGTTTAGTGCTAAACTAAATAAAAAATAAGATAATAAAAAATTACGATTATTGTGCTAAAAACGGATAAATTACCTAATTAAAAGATATAGGGTGAGTCAAGCTCAACGCCTCGGACTCTTGTGACCAAACGATACCACTTTTCGAAAAATCGACTTTATGAGTGTATGTAGGTCGAGTTGGACTACATTTTAAAAATAATGACTTTTATACAGTATAAATATAATTCGAACTCGACCGTCCAACATAAGCTGACACATATCATGCTTGTAACACGGCAAAGTCACAGCCCTCTAAAATTTATAATAGCTGCGATATTCAATTTTTTTCTGACATCTACCTATACCCAAAATCGTGATTTGCACCTAAACGGTCACACTAAAATGCACCCGGAAATCTAAATATGCAATAACATACAGGGTGTTCCATTTAAAAAAACACAACTTTGATATGTCACGCTTTTATTAGACACCCTGTATAAAACTCATTATTTTTAAAATGTAGCCCAACTCGACCCACATACGTTTGCAGAGTCGATTTTTCGAAAAGTGGTGTCGTTTGGCCACAAGAGTCCGAGGCGTTGAGCTTGACTCACTCTGTATAATATAAATATACTACATCTACAGGGTGAGTTTTTAGTACCGGCTCGGTCGATAACTCCACTACTTTAGAAGATAGCGAAAAAAATTGTATATAAAAATTGTAGCCACGGATATGCTCCTTGCTCAAAAAATATTTAGATTTATACAGGGTGATCCATAACTATGTGGTGATGCAAACATGCATTTTTTTTTAAATGAGACACCCTATATATTATTCCATATTCAAATTCTACTAATGATTTCCGTTCTTGCAATATAGGGTATTGTTACATTATACAGGGTGTTTCAAAAGTTATGACCATTTTTGTATCCAAATCACGGTCAAATGAACGTACTGTATATCAAAAAGTAATTAATCAAAACATTTTTTTTTACATGAGAAGATTAGAAATATCCTCTAGTTTTGAAATACGTTATAAAAAAATCCCGCGACGCATATTCGTATACAGGGTGATGTAGAATGCAAAATCTAGATTTACTCACTTTTTTTAAATGTAACCCCCAATATTTTATTATACCAAAGAATTGCTTTTAATATGCTCTTTCATCTTTGTATAACACTTATTATCGCTGCATTCATTAGTTTCTGAGATATTTCGATTTTTCTACAAATTTTAAATATACCTTCTACTTCTTTAATAAAATTTATTTATTTTGAGAAAATACTACCAAATTTTATTTTTGCTTAACAAACAACTAAAATATAAGGCGATAATAATACTTGGTCAAGTCAAAACACTGAATTAACGAGATAATATAGGTCAAGTGTGCTGAGGAAACAATTTTATAGACGTCATGCATAATTATCAAGCAGATGTATCAGGTAGGCTATGAAATATGAAGCGACACAGTCCAAATAAAACAATTCTTCAATCTTTCAAACGCACTAGTTTTAGAGTGCCTCCGTTCTGGATATTGCTATTCATAGTTGATACATTCTAGAGGCAAGTAGACAATTTCTCAAAGATTCTCCTAAATACTATCAGAGGAAAAATTAATTTTTAGAGCTGGTTTTTTACACAGTACGGAATTATTAACAGATTATGAAAACTGTCAATTTTCCCAAGCACACCTGATAAATCTGCTTGATAATTATGCATGACGCCTACAAAATTGTTTTTTCAGCATATTTGACTTTATTATCTCGATGATTTAGGGTTTTGACTTCATTAAATAGTATCATGACCTTGATAATTTCGTTGTTCGTTAAATAAAAAACAAATTAGATAGTACTTTCTCAAAATAAATAAATTTCAGTACACAAATAGAGGCTATATTTTAAATTTACCGAAAAATCGAAATATCGCGGAAACTGATGGACGTAGGTACAACAAGTGCTATACAAAGATGAAAGAGCATATTAAAAGCAATTCTTTGGGATAATAAAATATTGGGGGTTACATTTTAAAAAAAAGAGAAATTTTGGATTTTGCATTCTACATCACCCTGTATACGAATATGCGTCTCGGGCTTCTTTTATAGCCGATTTTAAAACTAGAGGATATTTTTAATCTCCTCATGTAAAAAAAATAATTTTTGATTCATTACTTTTTGATATACAGTACGTTCATTTGTCCGCGATTTGGATATAAAAATGGTCATAACTTTTGAAACACCCTGTATAATGTAACAATGCCCTATATTGAAAGAACGGAAATCATTAGTAGAATCTGAATATGGAATAATATATAGCGTGTCTCATTTAAAAAAATGCATGTTTGCATCACCACGTAGTTATGGATCACCCTGTATAAATCTAAATATTTTCTGAGCAAGGAGCATATCCGTGGCTACAACTTTTATATACAACTGTTTTCGCTATCTTCTATAGTAGTGGAGTTATCGACCGAGCCGGTACTAAAAACTCACCCTGTATATTTATTATAGATCTAATGTGATATTTGAGCTTGATGAGTTTTACAGATATTCTCGATATCTGGTCTAATATAAGATAAAGCTACTCTCAACTCTCATTTCATCCTCTAAATTAGTTAATCTTTCTCTCTTTTAGAGAATAAATAAGAAGTGGAAAAAGGTAAGAAGGAAATATTCCGTGGAGCATTTCAAGGTGAGAACCACTGCGTTAGACTGATGCCATAAAACCCCGATTTATCCATGAACGCAGTGTAGTCGCGTCGTGTGAACCTCGCTTAAGATCGGTCAACAGTCTAGATCCGAGATATAAACATTGTTTCGTCTTTCGCTGGGATTGTGTTAAATACCGAGGGAAAAAATCGATTACGTAAGCGTTTTGAAATGCAAATTGAACAAAGGCCGGGATAAAAAAGTAAGTACGTTTTAAGTGGATTATTGTTTATAAGCCTACATTGGCAATTCAATTTATTCTTTTTGCCTCAAATCGCTGTCTCATGCGTATTAGAGATATTTTAAATACCTTTTTTTTCGAATGCCATGTAATTCAATGGTAATTGAGGTTCAGAAACTTTAATCTTAAATCCGATATGAAAAAGCAATGACACACTTTGTAGCACGTGTGGCAGACCTCAGACAGTTTATATATGAGATTATGCATGAGATGCTACTTTAAGTTTTGCAGTAAAAAAGCTTAAACATCGGTTTTCTTTTACTTCTAAATTCAGTCAGGTTCTCTTATACAGGGTGTCCAGTTAGTGTGTAATTCCTCGATATCTCGCAAAGTATAGCAGATAGAAGAAAATGTCAAATACAAAAAATATTTGGTTACTTACGACGGATATTCTAAAAATATTTTGAAATATACAGGGTTTTGCGGAAAAGTAGGATAGTGATCAACTTGATTTTTTTATACGGAACTATAACTTTTTCTTAAATTTTTCTAGTTCCCATCATTGATCTCTATTTAACTCTAAAATATGTTTGGGATCGGTTGCGACGTTGCCAAGTTATAATTTATTTTCTATCAATTTCCGGATTTGCAGTCGCAAGTAATACGTCCTAATCGATATATTTTCTCAATACTATTAGACAGCGAGTTACCTGAATATTAAGTGGATATTATTTTGAATGTTACCAGCAATTTGTATCTACAGGATGTTTTTGGCAGAATTTTAAATTACGGCAATTTGAAGTTCATTTTACTTTTGTTTTTTTAAATGTAACACCCTGTATGTTTTATTTTAAATCGAAATATCTACTAATACCCTATCTCGCCTTGTAATATTTTTTTTGCGTTTGCGGCGTTGCCAAGTTATTAATTATTTTTCCAAATTTTACTTACTGCAATGAATTGCGCATGTCGAACTTAGTAAGATCTCACAATTTCAAAATTTTGTTTCTGTTAATTTTTGAGATAAGTCAACACCGCTTTTTCAGTAAACGGTATCGGAACGCTTAAATATTTCCAAAACGGCCACAGGTGGAGAGGTGAAATTTAACACTTGGGGGTTTTTGAACATACAGAATTCAAAAGTGCTAACATCAGTGTTGTCAGATTTACCACTTTTACGTTAGATTTCATAAATAGGGCATTCCATTCAAAGTTATGACGTAAAATTGGTAAATCTGACAACGCCGATGTTAGCACTTTTGAATTCTGTATGTTCAAAAACCCCCGATTATTAAATTTCACCTCTCCACCTGTGGCAGTTATGGAAATATTTGAGCGTTCCGATACCGTTTACTGAAAAAGCGGTGTTGACGTATTTCAGTAATTAATAGAAACAAAAGATTGCAATTATGAGATCTTACTAAATTCGACATGCCCAATTCATTGCAATAAAAATAAGTAGAGGATTCTATTTAAAATAAATTAAAATCGGGGATATTTGTTTAAAAATTTGGAAAAATAATTTATAACTTGGCAACGTCGCAAACTCGAAAAAAATATTACAAGGCGAGATAGGGTATTAGTAGATATTTCGATTTAAAATAAAAAATACAGGGTGTTACATTCAAAAAAACAAAGTAAAATGACCTTCAAATTGCCGTAATTTAAAATTCTGCCAAAAACACCCTGTAGATACAAATTGCTGGTAACATTCAAAATAATATTCACTTAATATTCAAGTAACTCGCTGTCTAATATTATTGAGAAAAGTTAAAGGAATATATCAATTTGCACGTATTACTTGCGACCTTGCAAATCCGGAAATTAATAGAAAATAAATTATAACTTGGCAACGTCGCAACCGATCCCAAAAATATTTTAGGGTTGAACAGAGATCAATTATGGAGACTAGAAAAATTTAAGAAAAAGTTATAGTTCCATATAAAAAAATCAAGTTGATCACTATCCTATTTTCCCGCAACACCCTGTATATTTCAAAATATTTTTAGAATATGCATCTTCAGTAAACAAATAACTATTGTATTTGACATTTTCTTCTATCAGGTAGACCTTGCAAGATATCGAAGAATTACACACTAACTGGACACCCTGTAATGTGTAACTTCTATAACGAGCATTTTTCTGAGGTACGAAAAACAGTAAATCAAAATCAAAGTATCTCTGTTTAGCTTTCTACAAAGGCAAATCCTTGGGTAATGAATAAAATGAGGGCACTAATTACAAATCTGGCAGCTATTTTGAGTTTTACCTTCTTTTAACAAAAATGAAGAATCTTTACCTGGCTCTCTCTCAATACGAAGTTCTGGATAATAATTTAAGAGCGCCAATAACAAATATTACGCCATTTAACTTTCTATCGAGCTTAATATTCTTCATTTTCCTTCTGAAGGCATTCCAGTGAAACAGATCGGATACAAATTAAAATTACATCAATCTAATTGTTTTATAAAAAGCCACACCACATATTTTTAATTGATATTGCAACACGGACATCTAACATCTCCCACAAAGCATGTCAAGGTTTTTGTGCTGCTTTTAATGAAAAATGGGTGTAAGCAATAGAGTTATTTCTCTTTTTAATCCAATTATTATAAGATGTTCTCTCGCTCTAGACTAGAAGACTGCCTGACTGCCTATATGCATTTAAATGCTATCATGCATGGCCGACTCTACACTAGGCCGGAGCCTTAGATGTGGCAACGTGGCTTAGCTGTCAAATAGTGGCCCTATAGTTTCAGAATAATTATTACATTTTATATGTATTAGAGTTCATCTCGGTTAATAAATTAAGAAAAATACGTTTTAGAACTACTACTACTACTAATACCACTTACATCTGATGTCTGTTTCATCACAGTCAGACTCTACAAAATAAAAATAAACGCAACCTGTTTCCTGCCGCCACTTCCGTTTCCACTTAAATGAATACTCAATTTACTTTGTAAATTATCACTTGAGCTAGAAAAATTCACTATTAGGTCACTGTGAAGCCATTCTTGCTGGTCTTGATTTCCCTTTCACTGTCAAATGCTTTCGTAGGTATGCCCCAGGCCATGCCCAGATGAGTTCTATTAACTGTATTTTTCTGTGATATTTGGGAGGTCCAGAAAACATTATAGGTACCACATTGTGCTTTAAAATAGGTCTTATCCTTTGAAATGTTTGTCAATTATTGTCTTTATCCTTATAAATATAACCAGCCCTTCCGAGGAATACCTTTCACCCACTTCTGTCTATGTCCCTTATCGGACGCACAATTGCTAGTGCAACCTGGTACTACACACTTTGCAGGCATCTTTTTATCTTTATAGTTTCATTTGTGCAGGTAAATAAGTAGAAACCCATTCAAAATCACCTTGCAACGTTCTTTTTAATCTGGAATAAGGTAATGTTGGGCCATGGTTTGGTAGTCCTCTACTCATGGCTCTACTGGGCTGCAACCTGGTACTACACGCTTTGCAGGCATCTTTTTATCTTTATAGTTTCATTTGTGCAGGTAAATAAGTAGAAACCCATTCAAAATCACCTTGCAACGGTCTTTTTAATCTGGAATAAGGTGATGTTGGGCCATGGTTTGGTAGTCCTCTACTGGGCTGCAACCTGGTACTACACGCTTTGCAGGCATCTTGTTATCTTTATAGTTTCGTTCGTGCAGGTAAATAATTAGAAAGAAATTAATAATCACCTTCCAACCATATTTTCTGCACCTGGAAGAATACACATGACATAACAACAAATGAAAACACGGCCTGATCTCCAACGTTGCCATATTTCAATGCTCCGGCATAGTGAGTAGAGACGGCCATGTATCATGGCATTCTAAGCAAACTATAGTACATGATTCTAGACTGTTGGAATGGATATACATATTATATGTACAGCATACTGTAAATGTTCTTCTTGGCTTTCTTAAGAGTGAGATTATTACTTACGAGTTGTTTAAAAAAAATAAGAAAAAAGTTTTTTTTTTTTGTTACAAATATAATTGCTGATGAAGTCTAGGTACCTAGACAAAACGTCCTAGAAAAAGCAAATTTCTGTTTTATTTTACAATTTTAGCCAGCAAGGAATAACCAAGAAACAACCCGTAAGTATACTGTAAAGATAGGAGTTAACAATAATGTAGTCAGGTTGATTTCGACTCACCAGTTCAACCAAGCTTTTGCTCCAATCCTTGACTTACCTAAAACAAAAATTTAATTGTTTTACTGTACTGATAAAATGCACTAATCCTATAGAGCATTGAATATCCTTACTGAATGAATTGTTTCAATAGAATTAATGAGAATTTAGTCTACATCTTCTCCTGAAGATTCTAATCTGGTTTCCACACTCCATTGAGGTTCATAAAATTCTTTGGGTTAAAGGTTAAACTGTGTATAGTAACAACACTCGAGAATTCCTAAAATGTATTAAGTCGGAGCTAGAGTATTGCCGACACGAATATTATCAATAGTTTTGAACACTGTAGCTCGCCATCGTTCGCGATTTACTGTCAGTTCAGTGGCGCTCTTGATACTCATATCCAGCAGCTGTTTCGTCGTATACACCCAGCATGTAGGGGAACGGCCACGGCGCCGCCCACTCGAGGCATGACCCTTAACTAAAAGTTTCTCCATATTATCGCTTCTGTGAATATGTCCGAAGAATGTAAGCGTTCTCGTCGACACAATGAAGTCTCTTTGGATTACCGAGCTCATCCAGTATGGAAACGTTAGTTCGATGAGCGGCATAAGGAACTCTCAGCATTTTCCTCCACGTCCAATTCAGAAGCATCTATGCGAGCTCGATCTGCCTATTTAACAGTCCAAGTTTCCGAGGCATACAAAAATATGGAGAACACAAGAGACTGAACCAGCGACATTTTTGTAGCTTTTGTGATGTTATGGTCACGCCATATTTTAGTAAGCTTTCTCATGGCCACACGTGCCTGTTGAATGCGCCGTCGAATCTCATTTTCACAGCTACTCGAATTGTCGATCAAAGAACCGAGGTACACAAAACTTTGAAGTACTTCACAACGGCCTACTGACTTTATTTCTCGATGATTATCGTGCTCTCTATCTACGATCATAACATTGGTCTTATTGTAGTTAATACCAAAAATATGCTGCACTGTGTTGTTCTAAAACGTTCAATAGAGCTACTAGTTCTTCCTGAGAAGCAGCAATAAGGGTTGTATCGTCAGCAAATCTTAAGTTAGATATTTTGCTTCCGCCAATAGTTACACCGCCATTCCAGTTGCCCAATACCTGTCTCATCACAAATTCAGAGTAAATGTTAAATAACATCGGAGATAATACGCATCACTGACGAACTCCTTTTCTGGTTGCAGTTTGACTAGACAGGTTACCGTCAATTCTTACACGAGCTGAGCTAGACTCATAGAGTTGCTGTATGAGAAATACTAAGTGGTAAGGGACTCCCATGGAGATAAGGATTTCCCACAGTTTAGGCCACTTGACGTTATCAAACGCCTTAGAATAGTCCACAAAGCAGATAAAAACGGGAAAATAATGCTCTCTGGCTTTTTCAATAATCTGTCTTAAGTTTAAGATCTGTTCACGCGCACCACGTCCTTTTACGAAACCTGCCTGCGCCTGAGAAATTTGCCAGCCAATAAAACCCTCCAAACGAGACTGTAAAATATATAGTAGAAACTTACTTGCATGAGAGATTAACGAAAGTAGGCGGTAATTGTCTGGATTTGCTTAAGATCCTTTTTATGAAGTGGAACAAAAATGGATGTGCACCATTCATCTGGCCAAACACCGGAGGACCAGACACTCTTACAAATATTATATAAAAGAGAGATGCCGTCTTCACCCAAGCATTTTAATGTTTCGGCAGAAATAGCATCAATGCCTGTAGCTCTATTAGTTTTTAACTTGTTGAGGGCATGTTCCACTTCAGACAAAAGAATATCAGGTTCATGTTCAAAATCCAATGAGAGGGCCTGAGGTCCATCTACTTCTCCCTAAAAGGTCAAGGTCTTCGTACAGCTTTTAATGGAAAACTGGGTAAGTGTAGCGTTACTTCTTGGGCTCAACACTAATCCAATTGTTACAAAATGTGTACATGCGAGAAAACTGTCTATCGATTTTTGCAAAAGTGTGTTAGATACTCGTGTCACGTTGTAGCAAAATAAGGACAAATGTAACGCTTATCTGACATTTGATATGCCTGCTTATAACGGTTCATGCGATTGACAGGAAAGAGGCAAGTCGTGTCGTGTTAAGAAGCGATCGTGTTTTTATTTTTTTTTTTTTGAGGTCACCCAGCAGATACCGATACATTACGTACACATTGTAATGTGGAAGCTTTCCAGTCTGAAGTAGCCCAGTATTTTGATGTCATGGAAAGAAAAGGGAAAGCCGTCTACCAGAGAGCTAGGGATTCATCAAGCCAAGTAGCTTGAGTTTTTTTATCAAATACTTGACTTGACTTGAAAGCTCAAGCTTTTGAAAATTTGATATTTGACTTGACTTGATTTTCGATCTCAACTACTTGACTTGATATCAAGTAAAATCAAACTACTTGATATTACTTGATATCGATCTGTAAAATGCGAATCGAAGCGTTTAAATAGGGGAATCACCGAGATTGAGACAGCAAGCAGGCACCCGATGACTTTAAAACTTTAAAGCCAAGGGACACAGAATGGTCGTTAATTGAACGAATTTTCCAGTACCTTAATGTTTTTACTCTAGACTAGACTAGATTCGTGGGCTATGGAACTTGACAATAAACCTGATCGAGATAAAACCGATGAACATATTTAAATAGTATTCAAGCGGCAAAGGACAGTACTGAAGATATTTTAGAATTGTGGAAAAGACACGAATGTATTTTTCCCAACCTTGCCGCAATGGCCAAAGACCTTTTGGCAACGCCAGCTTCTTCAGCTCCAGTTGAAAGGCAGTTCTCTAGAGTTGCCTTAACTCTTACCAAAACAAGAAATCGATTAGGTGATAACTCCGTTAGAAGTCTTATGTGTCTCAAGACATGGATGGCAAATGAGGATATTAATTTTTTGTTACTTCTCTGTCATCGGCATCGATTGCTCTGGTCATTAGCCTCGTGTTCTGTGTAGGCTTTGTTACTGTTTCCCGGCACCACTCTAGAAGCCAACAGTGAAGGCTTAGGTGGAGATTCTTCGCTGAACTTTTTTATGGACATTTATTTTTGATTGAAAAAACCAGAAATAAATTTCCGCCTCTAAAGAGAATCGAACCAGAGACCTTCCGGTCACGAGCTCTCGACTCTAAACATTGAGCCAACCCACCCCCATTTGAGTTTATTCTTTTTCTATGTATTATTGTCAGAATTCAGAATATTTCATATTTTTATTTCATATTATTACATTCATTATTTAACTAAGTTTGTTGGAGTTTTCGTTTTTGTGTATTTTTTTTAAATAAAAGATTACATCTTTATATACATAGATTTTTACTGTTATTGCGTTTTGGCAGCTAATCAGATTCATATCAAAAAAGAATTATTTTTTCGAGAAAAATCAAGTAGTTAGCTTGAAAAACTTGATTTTCAAGATGCTTCATGTGTAACTACTTGACTTGATCTTGACTTGATATCAAGTCAAGTCAAATAGCTTGAAAATCAAGTCAAGTCGTGAATCTCTACAGAGAGCAAGTTTGCTAACCAACCACCCAGATTAACGCGAAGACCGTAGGTCAGAAGCTTGTTTAGGAGAGCAGAACGCCACAGTTGATAGAAATTTTAAACGTGTCACATATACATAACATATGTTGCAAAAGTTTTGAAAATTTTTTTCAAAACTCGGGAGGTAGTTTCACCGTTTGATACAAGTCAGAAATCGTTACCATGGTAACCGGTCAACATCTAAAAGTAACAATAAAACCATTTTGGTTATGATATAAGTTGTCATTAGATATTCGGAAGAGTATTTACAGTCTAGTTGGACGACTTGAAAAAAATAGTTCGCCTATATCAAAATCAAAATATTTCTGTTTCTACAATTTATCTAGCGATCCGTGAATGCGAAAAAGGTATTCCTTCCATAAATTCACCAAAAAGCGGACGTCCAAGAGCGTTGAATGCTGCTATAATTCAAACAATGGCCAACAGAAGTGAACATCGAGTTGGAACTTCAACACGAAAACATGGACGCATTTTTCACGTTAATGCTAGCACAATCTGTAGAGAAATAACTTGAAATTCCGAAAAAGAAGAAAATGTGCAAAGTATTCCCCAAATCAGTTAGAAAGAATTCCTCAATGCTGTCGCAATTTACGTCGTACTCATTTTGCGGGCAACATAAAAATTATTCTTGACGATTCCGAACTCAGAAATCAAAGGTTATGATGGCTTTATACAAGAGACTTTGAAGCCTGTCCAGATAATTTAAACGTTAAACGAAAAAAAAGTTTGAAAACAGTGTTAGTGTGGTGCGCTGGCTTCAAGTCAGTATGCTTTGCGTACGAGAAACTGGCTAGAACAATAGGGAATACCTTTTGTACCACGAAACGACAACCCTCCCAATCTTCCTCCAGCAAGACCTATCGAAACTTTTTGGGGCCAACTGAGTGCCAAAGTTTATAACAATGGCTGGGAAGCTCAAATGAACATCAGTTAAGAAGAAGAATAATGCTAGCGATCAGAGAAATTGATTTAGAATCTGTCCAAAACCTAAATGAGGAACATTAAGAGGAAATTGCGAGCCGTGGAAGGTCATGGCCCATTGGTAGTACTTTAATATCATTTTTATATTAGGAAATATTGTAATTTTTTGTAGTTCTTGTTACAGTTCAAATATATTGTTGAGAGATATTTTTTTAATTTTTTGAAAAACTTCTCAAAACTTTTGCAACATACGTTAGTGCATACTCAATCTACTTACCACGATTTACAACTTTGTTCTAATGTGTAGGTAGAATAGTTTTATTCTTATAATATTATGATTAAATTTTCTGCAATTAAAATACACAATGCAATATTTTGCTATTATGCGAATAAAACTAAAAGAATTCGCCAACGCACTTTTTTATCATTTAATCATATTACGGAATATTTTTTGCCGGATAAAAACATAAGACTGGTTTTCTCCATCAGAATCCTTAGACAAAAAGACGACCCACGTACTTCCCATTTAGATGCGTTAGTCATAGTCCCGTATACGCAAAATGTGCCATGACTTGCCAGTCAGATTACAGTGCTTGAATATACAGGATGTTTCTGATTACGTGGAACGACGTATTTATTCATTGTCTTCCTACTTCCTTTGAGTAATACTATTCCAAAAAATGGAGTCAAGTTGATTGACTCAGTACTTCCCACACATAACAGTCGTAACCAAATCAACGCCCGCCTGTCGTCAAAAAACATCCAACACAAAAACTAGTAAATAGTTTCCTAAATCTCTCCGTAGGAACTAAAACGACACAATTCAGCTTCAACTGGACGAAACGAAACAATCAGGAACCCCCAAATTGCTTAAAAACGAAGTTCGAGCTATTTTTATATTTTTAGTTTTTTTATTATTGCTGCGTCGCGCCGCCACTGACACGATTTTTGAAAACCATATGCATTTTTCATCCTTGCCGCGGTAATAATACTGTGTCTAAATTTCATTAAAATTAATTCCATAATTTCCATGTTACTAAATTCAAAACGATCTAAAGCAATACCTACCCCTACCAATACAAAGTCCCTTGATTTCTGTAATAGCAAAGGCAATGTTAGGATGGACCTAACAAAGGTCTATTATACCGCTAGGTCTTTCTTTCACAGGTTAATGGACACTACTATGAATGGAATAAATTTTTGAGTTTCCCAACCCCCCACCGCCTAACCACCCCAATTTCACCCCCACCCAAAAAAAAGTAAAAAATGATCAGGAACCCCTAAAACGCCTAAAAACAAAGTTTGAGCTATTTTTACATTTTTAATTTTTTTATCATTGCTGCGCCGCCACTGACACGATTTTTCAAAAACATACGTGTTTTCCATCCACTCCGTGGCAGTAATACTGTGTCAAAATTTCATTGAAATCCATTCGATAATTTTCGCGTTACGCAATAAAGGATGATCTAAAACAACACTCTGATGTATACATCACAAATTCTAAGTCCCTTGGTTTCTATTATAAGCAAGGCAATGTTCGGATGGACCTAAAAAATTGCATTATGCCGCTAGGTCTTTTATTCACAGGTCATTGGACAGCCCATTATGATTAAAACAATTTTTCAGTTTACAACCCCTCATCCTCCAACTACCCCAAATTCACCCCCACTCAAGAAAAAGTAGAAAATGGTCAGGAACCCCTAGAACGCCTAAAAACGAAGTTTGAGGAATATTTGAAATTTTTCGTTTTTTGCTAATTAGGCCGCCCCCCGTACAACGATTTCCAAAATTATCGGAACATTACCTACTACGACACCACAACATATCGCTGCCCAAATTTCATCACAATCCATGCAGCGGTTACTGAGATTATGACGTTAGAAAAACGCTAACAGACAGACACACAGACCGACAGACCGACAGACAGACCGACGGAAATGAGTGACGTGGATTTTCGTTTTGTAGACATCATAAAACGCCCAAAAAGCGTATTATCTCAAAATCGAAATTTTTCGCGATCACAATACTCCCCTCACCTATCGGTGTGGGAAGTAAAAGTGGTAGAACCACGGGTATCTAAAATCAAAGTTTCATCAATTCCAAACAATTTTATCGATATTTTGACAATGGGTCATTCTCACCGAATGCAGAATCTTATGGGAAGCAAATTATAAAAATTTCCATTTTTTTGTGTTATACTTTTTGGTTGGCTGGTTTGACTTGATGCAGTTTATAGGATTTCAAAAGTAGTCGAGCCGCAAGACATTTTTTTTTGAAAAAAACCTCACGGACTCTGCGCATAGACTCTGCGCATATTTTTTGTTTTTTAATCATTGTCTGAGCTAGAGTATTGCCGATACGAATATTATCAATAGTTTTGAGAACCGTAGCTCACCATCGTTCGCGATTTACTGTCAGCTCAGTGGCGCTCTTGATACTCATATCCAGCAGCTGTTTCGTCGTATCCACCCAGCGTGTAGGGGAACGGCCACGGCGCCGGCCACTCGGGGCATGACCCTGAACTACAAGTTTCTCCATATAATCGCTTCTGTGTATATGTCCGAAGAAAGTAAGCATTCTCGTCGACACAATGGAGGATAGTCTCTTTGGATTACCGAACTCATCCAGTATGGAAAAGTTAGTTCGATGGGCGGTATAAGGAACTCTCAGCATTCTCCTCCACGTCCACATTTCAAAAGCATCTATGCGAGCTCGATCTGTCAAGTTTCCGAGGCATACAAAAATATGGAGAACACAAGAGACTGAACCAGCGACATTTTGGTAGTTTTAGTGACGTTATGGTCACGCCATATTTTAGTAAGCTTTGTCACGGCCACACGTGCCTGTTGAATGCGCCGTCGAATCTCATTTTCACAGCTATCCAAATTGTCGATCAAAGAACGAGGTACACAAAACTTTGAACTACTTCACAACCACATAAAATAGGTAGCAATGATTAATAGTCACTAGAAAAATAACTTTAAGGAACAGGTTATCCTGATATCTTCCACAGGTGAAGTGGCCCACCCTGTATACGCCTAAGTATCTATGTAAATTTTTCGCACATTGCAAACTACTATGTCTCGTAATTTTTTTAGCATATTTTATGCAAATGGTCTCCCATTCACGATCGGAAATTGTATTTTACGAAGGATGTTGTTTATCATTCTTACGACTCGATGTATCTTCCTTGGTTTATCTTCAATTTTTGTTTTGGCAGTCAGGTGGAAATTACGGCCAATTAATCCACGGCTAGTTGCGATCGAGGGATTGAATAATTATAGACTAATAAATTGTGTGATACGCGATTTATATCCATTATCATTAAGGCTGCTCCTACGGAGAGCATAAACGGTCATTTTCAAGTGATTTAATCCCAATTCCTGACGCTCTAGTTTTCAATATTTTTGCATGAAATTTTTACATGAAGTTTAAAAGGAAATTGCACAGGGGGCTATCGAAGCATTTTTTGAAAAAAATCGATTGAACATGAAATATGATCGCTTGAAGTTGCCTATTTTCTTCGTCAACTTTGTAATTTTTTTAAGAAAAGCCCAGAAGCAAAAATGAAAAAGTGCTTCGATATCACTCTTCTAAACATTATGTGAAAATTTCATGTAAAAATATTTGAAAATGAAGCGTCAGGAATTGGGATAAAAAACATCTGCAAATCGCCTTCCTCTTCAATTTTACAAATTTCGGGCGAAGCGCTAACATGACTGTTTCCATTTCTTTCTAATGTAGCGCGCACCTGTTTATTTATCACGCCCATCGTCGGTTCCTTTTCAGCTCCCCGCATCTTCCGGAGAAACTATTCCGGATTGTAGGAGCAGCGTTAAAACGTTTATAAAAGCGATAACTTTTATAGGATATTCATCGACGATTTCAAGTCATAAAGATATTCAAAAACTGGTAATAAAAATCTAATTTCAAAAAAATGTTCTATTGTACTCAACAAAAGAAACATTGTCGTCGAACAAATATAAAAATTGAAAAAAAATAGCGCCGACAAATGAAGAAAAATACCCATATGAATATAATATTGAATCTAGAAAATATTAATAGTAAAACGAGCAAAAAACCTATTATCTCGAAATATAAATTATTGTGAGCACAATTACAATACAAGGATCATTACCTAAAATGAACAATTTCATTATCTAAAATGAACAATTTTTGATGCTACAAAAACCTTTTGGACTATAAACTTTGTAGTTTCTCTTTCCAGACCTCTTGATATCCTAATTTTAATGGGACCCTAGTAGATAATGCTGCTATGATTTTGAAAATCGGTGTATTGGCGGTGGAGTAATTAGCAAAAAACCAAAAAATGAAGTCAAATTGATTGACTCAGTACTTCCCACACATTACGGTGATACCAGTTTATTATTTACCCATAGCATGAAGCTTTAGTCTGAGATCCCCTTGCAACAAAATCATCGCCAGTACCGCCCCCCCCCCCCCCCCCCCCCCCAAATTGTCATATGCCGCTAGGTCTTTCCTGCACAGGTCAATGAACAGCCTATTATCAATAATACAAACTTTTCAGTTTTACAGTGTCCACGTCGCGTTACAAAATACAAAACGATTTAAACCGCAATAAATTCTCGTATGTATACAGAAAATTCTAAGTCCCTTAGTTTCCGTAATAGGCTAGACAATGTTCGGATGGACCCAAAAAGGTGATTTATGTCGCTAGGTCTTCCTTCACAGGTCAGCGGACAGCCTATTAGTAATACAGCAAATTTTTCAGGTTTTCAACCCCCCACCCCCCAACCACCCGAATTTCACCCCCACCCAAAAAAACTCACTTAATAATCACGAACCTCTAAAACACTTAAAAACGAAGTTTGAGCTGTTTTTATATTTTTAGTTTTTTTATTGTTTATGCCACGATTTATAAAAACCATACGCATTTTCTATCCTCGCCACGGTAGTAATACTGTGTCAAAATTTCATTAAAATCAATTCAACAGCTTCTTCGTCACATAATATAGAACGATGTAAATCAATACTCGTATGTTTACACCAGAAAAAATTCTAAGTCCTTTGGTTTCTGTAATAGGCAAGGCACTGTTCAGATGGATCTAAAAAGGTGATTTATATGTCGCTAGATCTTCCTTCACAGGTCAGTGGACAGCCTATTATGAATACAACAAATTTTTCAGTTTTTCAACCCCCCACCCCCCAACCACCCCAATTTCACCCCCACCCAAAAAAACTCAGAAAATGATCAGGAACTTCTAAAACACTTAAAAACGAAGTTTGAGCTGTTTTTATATTTTTAGTTTTTTTATTATTTCTGCGCCGCTACTGGCACGATTTATAAAAACCATACGCATTTTCCATCCTCGACACGGTAGTAATACTGTGTCAAAATTTCATTAAAATCAATTGAACAGTTTCTTCGTTACTTAATATAGAACGATCTAAAGCAATACTCGTATGTATGTATAGTGTACTCGTATACATCGGAAAAAATTCTAAGTCCTTTAGTTTCTGTAATAGGCATAAGGCAATGTTCGGATAGACCTAAAAAAGTTATTTACGTCGCTAGGTCTTCCTTCACAGGTCAGTGGGTAGTCTATTATGAATACAACAAATTTTTCAATTTTTCAACCCCCCAACCCCCAACCACCCCAATTTCCACCCCCACCCAAAAAAAGTAGAAAATGATCAGGAACACCTAAAACGCCTAAAAACGAAGTTTGGGGAATATCTGAAATTTTTCGTTTTTTGCTAATTACTCCGCCGCCAATGCACCGATTTTCAAAATTATAGCAGCATTACCTACTACGACCCCACAGCATATCGCTGCCCAAATTTCATCAAAATCCATGCAGCGGTTACTGAGATTACGAGGGTAGAAAAACGCGACAGACAGACAGACAGACAGACCGACAGACCGACAGACAGACCGACAGACAGACCGACGGAAATGAGTGACGTGGATTTTCGTTATGTAGACATCATGAAACGCCCAAAAAGTGGATTATCTCAAAATCGAAAATTTTCGCGATCACAATACTCCCCTCACCTATCGGTGTGGGAAGTAAAAATGAAATACTCCTCAAACAACTGTAAACGATAGAAAACGACCAAATACAACCGAATAGAACAGAAGACAGCCCATAACAACAGAAAGCAAGTACATAACAGCGCTAAACAATAGAAAACGACTTAATACAGCCGAGTACAATAGAAAAGAGCAGAAAACGGCTCAAACAAACAGAAAGCAAGCAGATAATAACTGTAAACGGTAGAAACCGACCAAATACAACCGAATAGAGTCAAAACCAGCTCAAAACGACAGAAAGCAAGCAGATAACAGCGGGATACAACAGAAAACGACTAAAAAACACAACCGAATACAACACAAAAGAACAGAAAACAGCTCAAAACAACAGAAAGCAAGCAGATAACAACTTTAAACTGTAGAAAACGACCAAATACATCCAAATAGTGTCAAAACTAGCTCAAAACGACAGAAAGTAAGCAGATAACAACGGGAAACAATAGAAAACGAATAAACACAGAAAAACAGCAGAAAGTAAGCAGACAACAACTGTAAACGGTAGAAAACGAGCAAATACAACCGAATAGAGTCGAAACTAGCTTAAAACGGCAGAAAGCAAGCAGATAACAGCGGGAAACTATAGAAAACGACTAAACACAGCCGAGTACAACGTTTTTAGGCGTTTTAGGGGTTCCTTATCATTTTTTACTTTTTTTTGGGTGGGGGTTGTAAAACTGAAAAATTTGTATTCATAATAGGCTGTGCACCGACCTATGAAAGAAAAACCTAGCGGCATACTGCACTTTTTTAGATCCATCCGAATGCAGAAACCAAAGAATTTTCTGATAGGTATTATTGCTTTGCATCGTTCTGTATTGTGATGATATTCGGCGTAACCTTAGCATAATATGTGATATTATATTAGCATGTAAGAAGTACTGAATGTGTTCAAACAGTCCTTTTTCCATAACGCAAAAATACCGAACACAATCGGGCAAAAATTCCCATAGAAGCCTCAATAATACATGATATATATGTGCAATTCAAGGAGATTAGCTGACATTACCGCCAGTCCCACCAAAACGGAAATGGCAAAACCTGTATGGGATCCTATATCGTAACCGATATCCCAAAGTACACATACAGTCATACATACAGTAACCCTTCAGAGAAATTGCATGATAGTTCAGGTGATTTAAAAAAAATGACGAGTGAATATCAAGGATATGTTCATGTTGTATGTAAAAGGTGGTTTAGGCACAGTAACAGTTTTCAAATAAACTGGTTCAACAGACACGTGTGGTCATGACAAAGCTTACTAAAATATGGCGTGACCATAACATCACTCGAGCTACCAAAATGTCGCTGGTTTAGTCTCTTGTGTTCTCCATATTTTTGTATGCCTCGGAAACTTGACCTGTTAAAAAGGCAGATCGAGCTCGCATAGATGCTTTTGGAATGTGGACGTGGAGGAGAATGCTGAGAGTCCATTATACCGCCCATCAAACTAACGTTTCCATACTGGATGAGCTCGGTAATCCAAAGAGACTATCCTTCATTGTGTAGACGAGAATACTTACATTCTTCGGATATATTCACAGAAGCGATAATAAGGAGAAACTTTTAGTTCGGGGTCACGTCCCGAGTGGGCGGCGCCGTGGCCGTTCCCCTACACGCTGGGTGGATACAACGAAACAGTTGCTGCATATGAGTATCAAGAGCGCCACTGAACTGACAGTACATCGCGAACGATGGCGAGTTACAGTTCTCAAAACTATTGATAATATTCGTGTGGGCAATACTCTAGCTCCGACTTACTTAATGCATTTTACGAGTTCACAACATGTCTGTTAAGACAATGTGACTATGATGGTTCAGATATATTGAAGCTCTCAGAGTTACGACTTTTACCGACCTTGCAAAACACCGCAATTGATAGCGAATAACTTCGTTAACCTTACGGGTGGAGGTAGGGGGGAGTGCTGATCTCCTTGATCACCCTATACCAGATTTGTACCACAGTCCTGGCCCAACAACTGAGACGCAGAAATGTTGAAAAAGAATGTATTTATTTTGCAACATGTTCTCCTTTCAGCTGCACACGTTCTTCCCAGAGGTGTTAATAAGTTTTATTATCCTTTTCACAATTTTCATTTTAATAATTCATTAATTTTAACCATTTCAAACTTTTTTCTTAGCCATTATTTGCTTGATGATAAGTTTGGTATGTGAAAAACATTGTGACAGGTGGCAGACTTAGTTGCACTATAATATTACGACATGTGCCCATCAAGCGTCAAAACAAAGTTGGATTTGCTAACGCGGGATTTGAATGGGCCAATACCCGCAGCCCCAATAAATACATCTCCTGGCAGTCCATTCCAAGCCTCGGACACCCTAGGACTGAATGTGCGGTTGTACCGCTCGGTTCTTGATGTATGAAGAACAACCGCCTTAGGATGAGATGCAGCGGTCGCGCGGGTGCATCTGATAGAAGCGGTGAGTGGCGGAACGATAGAGGATAGCTCAGAGGAGCAGATTCCTTTTGAATATCGGTAGAAGAGAGAGGTCACCAACAACACATCGGTGATAAAGTGGCTGAAGGTGGCGCGTTAGGGCCGGATCGCCAATTAGTCGAATTGCCCTTCTCTGGACGGCATCTAGTAGGGTAGTAGGGGCAGCAGCTCCCCAGACATGAGAGCAATACTCCAGGCAAGGTCTTATCTGAGCTTTATATAGCGTGAGGAGGTTACATGGTGAGAAGTACTTTTTGGCTCTGAATAGGCACCCAAGCTTTTTACCAACAGTTGCTGCAATTGACACAACGTGTTCGTGCCAGATCAGATTTTCTGTAATGTTGACTCCTAACAGCTTGGATGGCTGACTTCTTGGCAGAGCCCGGTTGTTCATTAGAACCTGGTGTTGGCTTGGGCACTTCTTGTTTGATAGCGTACAATACTGGGTCTTGGAAGCATTAATTTCACCATATTCTTGAGCCCCCAAGCGGTAATGGTATCAAGATACTTTGAATCTATGAGGTAACTGTAGCCAAAGCGTGTGAAAATTAAGCTAAAAGGAAGGAAGTTTTGTCATTAGGGTCGATTAGGTGAATTATCATATCAATAGGTATAGTAGTATAGTAGTATAGTATACTCAGGAACTTTCACACTTTCTGATGTGTTGTTTGCCCACGAGGCGAATCAAGTAAAAATAAATTGAATAAAATGATTTTTACTGATGGGAATAAATCCTAGTGCCATTAATTACAAAAAATTACGTTTTTTAGTGATGAGGATCTTCTGTAACTGTGCTTTAATCCCTAGCGACACTAGGCAGGATTGCTTTAGAGAGTGACTTCAAGGGCATTGAATGTAGAGGACTTTGAAAAAAAAATCACGAAATGAAGCTCTAAACGACCCTAGAATGTGATAGTTCGTTTTCTGTTATCTGCTTGCTTTCTGTTATTCTAAACAGTTTTGGTTCCATTTGGTTGTATTTGGTCGTTTTCTATCGTTTACAGTTGTTATCTGCTTGCTTTCTGTTGTTTTGAGCTAGTTTTGATTCTATTCCGTTATATTTGGTCGTTTTCTATCGTTTACAGTTGTTATCTGCTTGCTTTTTGTCGTTTTGGTCTGTTTTCTGTTCCTTTCTGTTGTATTCGGGTGTGTTTGGTCATTTTCTGTTGTTTCCCGCTGCTATCTGCTTGCCTTCTGTTATCCTAAGCAGTTTTGATTCTATTTGGTTGTACTTGGTCGTTTTCTATCGTTTACAGTTGTTATCTGCTTGGTTTTTGTCATTTTAAGCTGTTTTCTGTTCTTTTCTGTTGTTTTCCGCTGTTATCTGCTTGTTTTCTGTTATTTTAAGCAGTTTTGATTCTATTTGGTTGTACTTGCTCGTTTTCTATCGTTTACAGTTGTTATCTGCTTGCTTTCTGTCGTTTTGAGCTGTTTTCTGTTCTTCTCTGTTATTTTTGGCTGTGTTTAGTCGTTTTTTGTTGTTTCCCGCTGTTATCTGCTTGGTTTCTGTTGTTTTGAGCCGTTTTCTGTTCTTTTCTGTTGTATTCGGCTGTGCTTAGCCGTTTTCTGTTGTTTCCCGCTGCTATCTGCTCGATTTCTGTAGTTTTGAGTTGTTGTCTGTTCTTTTATGTTGTATTCGACTGTGTCTAGTCGTTTTCTGTTGTTTCCCGCTGTTAACTGCTTGCTTTCTGTCGTTTTGAGCTGTTTTCTGTTCTTTTCTGTTGTATTCGGCTGTGCTTAGCCGTTTTCTGTTGTTTCCCGCTGTTATCTGCTTGCTTTCTGTCGTTTTGAGCCATTTTTGATTCTATTCGGTTGTATTTGCTCGTTTTCATCGAATATTTTCTTAGGTAAATAAATTCTCAGAGACCCCCGACCAACTCCAACCTTCCTGGGCTAAATTTAAAAAAAGGGTATCGATTTCCTTAACCGCTACTGTTGCTAGTATCGCCGTTTCTTCGGTTGCAGCATTATACGACCAAGCCGAAGCGTATTCCGATATTAATTCTACCGGAAACTAACTGTGGTTCCAATGAAAAGAAATTTAACGCTACCGAGTTGCCTTCCAGTCGTTCGCATACTCTTTTTAATATTCAGAGCGCTTATACTCGTATGTACCTAGGCATAAATGCAACGCGTATATGCGCTGAAAATTGTATTCTAAGGCAAAGAATAGAGAAAAGAATGGAGAGGAGAATGCAATTTCGTTGAAAGCGGATAGGGACAATCAGAATAAAGACGTTGTGGTAACTCATTCAGGCTATTGCTTTTACTTCCAACAAAAATTTGTATATTTGAGAGTAGGCGGCAGGATAAATCTGCCTGTGCGCCTGCATCTGATACCCGGAGATAATGGCAGACCGAAGCAAAGTTTACGGAATACATATAAGTTGGATCACTCCGCAAAAATATCAAAACGGCCTGCCCCTTGCCCCGTCTCCCCGGTACACCGGTAGCAGTGTACCGACGTCAGCCGGCAGATACGGGGCGGCGCAAAGTAGAGGTTGAACGTGTTTAACGCGAAGTGTATACAGTGTCTCAAAAATATCGGATTTTGTTATCTCGGATTTGTTTGCAGGAAATGGATAATATTTTTAGAAGTTTGAGAGTAATCAATTTCGCGAGAAAGGATATTACCAATCAATTTAAATTTATTAACGGATGGAGAATGACAATCAGATCCATCCTTATTTTGTGGTCAACCTTGAAATGTAAGGGATATAAATACAGGGTATTCCACGACGATTAAGACAAGAAATATGTCGGAACTGGGCAGTAGTGGAGAATTATAATTTTGGGTATGTAAATTAGAGCAGATGTTTTGTCTTTTTTTGTCCTTGTACTACCCAATGAGGTATTTGTTTTTGGTTACGTGACATTCGATTCAAAATTATACTAGCACACTTAGGGTCTAAAGTGATGAGTTCAAGAGCAAAGAATTGTATCACGCTAAAAGCGTATAGTGAGACAAAATATTCATTCGGTGGTCTTACTACACCATCCAGGCACATTGTAAATTATATTTTAGACCTGTAAAATATTTTGATTGATAACTTTAACAATTTAGTTTCTACAGTAGCAATTGGAATGACAGTGAAAAGCAAAATGTCAAAAATAATTTATTCACATCCATGTAAAGCTTTTCCACATGATTATCTTTTAAAATTGTACATACGAGTTCGTATATACTATACCGTAAAATTTATAAACTGTGATCTCAAAAATAAGCCAAATAAACAAAACATTAAGGTAAAAATACTACAGCACCTTTGAACCATCAGTTTTTACTTATGTACGAAATAGCTACAATATGTGAAATCATTTGAGATTCATTAGTAATAGTTTTACTAGGCTTTATTTTTGATATGGATTTATGTAACTTAGTGCATTAGCAAAATAAACGTTATATCTGTATTTGTACGTCTAAATCGGCCGTCAATACATAGTTTTTCAATGACCCTCGTATATACGTACAACCCAGGCGTTAGCAAGTCCCCGCTAAAAGACCCTCGTACTTGGGCAAAAACCAACGCAAAAACTAACTGGCGCGTGCGGCCGCGGCATCGCTTTGATGTGAGATCTTCAAAGTGCCGACGGAGAGTGACCCAACTTATATGTATTGCGTAAACTTTGACCAAAGGAAGTCATTGCTAAAAAGCAGCAAACTTCTTGGCGCATTCGCTTCACCTAACCAGATAGGCGCTCTTCTATGCCAACTGCATACGAGAGTCGATATACTAGGGTTGCTCTATACCTCCGTCAATCCACCAGTACGCAGACAGCTGTTTCACGCTTATTAGCGATCATCGGTGCGCCATAGGTCGATTGACGGAGATAGAGAGCATCAGAGTTTTCATAGGTCTGTTTTTACAGAGAATCACAAACCAGTCAGAGCCAATCAGTATTCCCCATTGCAGTTGTCAAACTATTTCTGACTAGTACTGGCCAATCAAATTGACGCTCCGAAGAAATACCAATAAGTTTGGTGACATTCTGTATTATATTATATAAAATTAACAATACTTTTTCGACATTACGGCCCATAAAGGCCGGTGTTCCTCAGGGTTCGGTCTTTGGACCTATCCTTTATTCACTTTTTATACATGACGTCCCTTGCCCCAGCAACTGTGAAGTCTATCTCTACGCTGACGACACTGCGATTGTAGCTCAGTCGCGGACTGGGAATCTAGTCCGTGATGAGTTGCAGCTCGCGGTGGATGAAATGTTAGAGTGGGCGGATCGGTGGCTCATCGAAATTAATCATTCGAAAACGCAGGCTATATATTGTACCAAAAAAACGTCGTGGTGCCCCGTTAGAGGTCTCAGTAGATGGTACTAGGATTCCGTGGGAAAATTCTGCCAATATCTAGGAATTACCCTCGACAAGGGCATGACTTGGCAGAAACACACTCAAGCGTTAAAAACAAAATTCGAAATTACGTTTCGTCAACTCTAACCTATGTTATGTAGAACTCCAAAATTGAGTTTGATAAATAAAATTCGACTTTATAAAATGATTATTAGACCAGCAGTTACCTACGCATGTGCGGCTTGGTGTTTCCTCGCCAAGACGCACATGCGAAACCTGCAGGTTCTGCAGAGCAGGACATTGCTTACAATAACTAACGCCCTACGGTATGTTTCTAACGAAACCCTTCACAGGGACATCAACATCCCTTACTTGAGGGATTACGTTAAACAATAGGCGCAACGACGTTATAGTTAAGTGGAATCGCACAGCAACCCTCTGTTGTGCGAGTCAGTGGACTACACAGTCGAGCAAGTTCGGAAGCACACAAGGCCGCGGCTCGCACTGTGATCAAAATCAAATCGTGCAACTTTGGAAACAACTAAATTTTTGCCCTTTTAGATACCGAACCTCAAAATTAACCCTTTTGGTTAAACCCAAAAATTACCGAACTCAAATAGTCTATGTCAAGCTATACCCTCCAACCGACACACTTCCTCCTCTTTGCTCTTCTCCTTCCTTCCTCTCTTTTTCTTCCCTTACTTCTCCATGACTTTGTCTGGTCTCTGGGTAACCAGAGCCCTATAAGAACATTTCCTTTGAAGACATACCATAACATATACCCAATATCGTTGACCAGGTCAGTTTCAAAATTATTCTACTATAAATATAAGTCCCTCATACCAGGTGCTTTATTTAATGAGGATGAGAGCACATCTGCCATCCTGCATACAATTTTCCTGAATGTTAACACGTAAAACCATCTATAATTGCACTGTACCTGCATAATGCATGACATAAAAGGCAATTTTATTATGGAGGTACCCACGGTACCGTCTTCAGACGGCACGAGCCAGTACCCAACGATTTTACAACGAACAGAGTTATGTAATTAAATATCCATATTTCAGTTAGCATCTTCGTTTAACATTTTACTCTGAATTTGTGATGAGACAGGTATTGGGCAACTGGAACGGCGGTATAACTATTGGCGGAAGCAAAATATCCAACTTAAGATTTGCTGACGATACAACCCTTATTGCTGCTTCTCAGGAAGGACTAGTAGCTCTATTAAACATCTTAGAAGAACACAGTAAAGCATACGGTCTTGGTATTAACTACAACAAGACCAAGGTTATGATCGTAGATAGAGAGCACGATAATATAATCATCGAGAAATAAAGTCAGTAGGCCGTTGTGAAGTAGTTCAAAGTTTTGTGTACCTCGGATCTTTGATCGACAATTCGGGTAGCTGTAAAAATGAGATTCGACGGCGCATTCAACAGCCACGTGTGGCCATGAGAAAGCTTACTAAAATATGGCGTGACCATAACATCACTAAAGCTACCAAAATGTCGCTGGTTCAGTCTCTTGATTTCTCCATATTTTTGTATGCCTCGGAAACTTGGACTGTTAAAAAGGCAGATCGAGCTCGCATAGATGCTTTTGAGATGTGGACGTAGAGGAGAATGCTGAGAGTTCCTTATATCGCCCATCGAGCTAACGTTTCCATACTGGATGAGCTCGGTAATCCAAAGAGACTATCCTCCATTGTGTCGACGAGAATGCTGATATTCTTCGAACATATTCACAGAAGCGATAATATGGAGAAACTTTTAGTTCAGTTCTAAGAATTGTAGCTCGCCATCGTTCGCGATCTACTGTCAGTCCAGAGGGGCTCTTAATACTCATATCCAGCAACTGTTTCGTCGTATCCACCCAGCGTGTAGGGGAACGGCCACGGCGCCGCCCACTCGAGGCATGACCCTGAACTACAAGTTTCTCCATATTATCGCTTCTGTGTATATGTCCGAAGAATGTAAGCATTCTCATCGACACAATGTAGGATAGTCTCTTTGGATTACCGAGCTCATCCAGTATGGAAACGTCAGTTCGATGGGCGATATAAGGAACTCTCAGCATTCTCCTCCACGTCCACATTTCAAAAGCATCTATGCGAGCTCGATCTGCCTTTTTAACAGTCCAAGTCTCCGAGGTATACAAAAATATGGAGAACACAGGAGACTGAACCAGCGACATTTTGGTAGCTTTAGTGATGTTATGGTTACGCCACATTTTAGCAAGCTTTGTCATGGCAACACGTGTCTGATGAATGACATACATGGACCTTTCAAATAAAAACAAAAATTCCTTGATGTCTCATACACAGCATGTTTTATTTCAACATTGACCCGTCCTTAAGGGTCTAGGGTATAGCGCGCGAAATTGAGAATCCAAGAAATGACGTATTCCCGTGTTAGCGAGGAGGCGTGGCCGCCTGTTCCCTTTCTCCAGTGTGTGTGTCTAAAATGAGGGGAGATAAGTTCAAAAATCCAAAGGTAAGGTCAAAAGGTCCAAAGGTAAGGTCTAAAGGTCACCATAAAAATGAATTTCGCATTTCCAAGCTCCTAACGTTACCTTTAAACTTACAGTAATGACTCAAAGAGCAAATTGAAGAAGAAAGCTTGCGCTTGTGCAGCTATTTAGCCTTTTTGTTGATATCGTGTTTGGTTGATAAATTAAAGGCATTTATAGAATGTATGATTTTGCATTGCGAGTTTTGTTGCACATCAAAAAATTTTTTTGAGAAAATCAAAAATAGTTGTCATTCATTAAGGTGTTAACTATCGCCTTTTGAAATATTATATATGTAGTTTGAAAATAGAGTGAGTTATGCGAGAAATTGTGAGTCCGCGTTTTACATGACAAATACGTATGTATAAATGTGTGTATCCAGGCCCCTTAATGGAAAAATGCCTTTTATTCTAAGGAGATATAATCCCTACGATAGATTAGTTTGAAAAAGTGCTGAAAAGAACCTTCCATCCATCAACCGGATGATCCTTTATTTAGACCGTCTTCACCGTCAAATTTGTTAGGACATGGGCTCCTCATTTAAATACCTTTTCCAGCAGATTATCCGGTGTTATGCAAATGCAACCACCACTTACACAAACTGAACGACTGTAATCTGAAAATATGCTAAGCAAACACTGCGGAATGGCTCTCCTGACATGTGGAACATCATTTCGGGAGTTGGTCGATGTGGCTAAAGGTCATGCAACCCCAATTAAAGGCCAATCAGAGATCGAGGCTCAGGTAACAGTAGAGGATGATGAGAAAAAACCGCGGTCTAGTCGTAAGAGTAAGGCAACCCCCTGACGTTACCTTAGGGACGTCACGTAAAAATGCCAACGAAATAATAATAAGAAGCAAGTCACCTCTGACAGTTCGTCAAGGAAGGAATACGCAAAAAGTACCGGGGACAGTGACGTAGGCAATATCTATGAAGCGTCCCTTGGCCCTTTGAAATAAAACGTCTAGTTTGACAGAATTATTTCAAGTCGACAGTTGCTTCTGTCAATTTTTTTCCGAATTGCAATATTACCACGTTTTTGGACACAACGGCTATAGCCGTCTGCGGGGAGTGATCGTGATACGCCACGACGGCTATATCAGTCAAAAAGTTATCTGCTTGTTACGGCAGAACGGCGACAACCGTCGGAATGTCGGTATACTTGCCCTGTTAAGCAACGTTAAGTACCATAACATAAAGTTCTTCATTTCTGAAATTGCCAAATTCTAAGCCACTATACGCTATATATATATCCCAACTATTCATGTTTTAAGGTGCAAAAGAGCACGACGGCTATAACCGTCCATAACCTCCAATGTGATGCATTGATATAGATGCCATATTGCAACTGCGTTTTTGTTTGGTTTTTATGTTTTTAGTACTGAGTGGGAGGTAGGTAACCAGATATTTTCATCCTAAACAGATATTCATCGTCCACCTATTATACATATAGAATATTATATTGTTTCATATCAATACAAAACTCGAAGCACGTTTGGGACATTTCCCAGAGAAACTGCCCCTACCAGAGGATCATAAAAGAAAATCCTATTTTCTTAGATGCAAACAATGTTTCAAGTCTGGAAAACGCAAAGAAACTAGCTATAGATGCAGGGGTTGTGAAAATAAACCTGCTTTGTTTTGTGTCCAGACTGCTTTGAAGAGTGGCATCAAACAGAAATTTGTGTCTAGATTCTGTTTTGTTGGGGGTTACCTCTGTTTTCCAATAAATTTTGTTTTTTGTTTTGATACCGTTTATATTCCGAGTGATACGTTATTGTTTATAAATTTGATGCAATAGAATTTAGTTTTTGTTTTAGCTTTTGTCTCGAAAATTGACCTTTTCCTCTCACAAGATGTATTTTACGGTTACACTGATCAGACGGCTATAGCCGTGGTTGCTATTCTAGAACATAAAGTCTGCTGTGATATGACACGACGGATATAGCCGTCTTTTTTATTGTCACCAAAAACCTCAAAAATGAAAAAAAGAGTAAAAAATGAATACCCCTAAAATATTTTGATAATGCAAATCATGTTACAAACGCAAAGAAATGGGAATGTTTTGAGGTGGCATATTACGAAGCCTCCCGGCCAGCAGAGTGTCCAACAATGTGTTACTTATTATTAGTACACATGAAAAAAGTCATAAAAAAAGTAAAACAGTTAATACGAACGACACAAAGTTCAAAAAAAAAACGTGGACGTTGCCCTACTATTGTTCATCCCCTGTCGTTGTTTTATCCTTCAACCCTTAAGACTCCAATCGAATAGTAATATTGTTTTGAAGTAGAAATCTTTAAGTTATTTACGACTGCCTAATATCAAACAATTCAGTACACAAATACACCGCAGTTAATGACATTTGAGTATTTCAATTGATTTAATTATTTTAGCTTCCATTTCAGAAAAAATTAACATGTGTGATATAACGTTTTAGACATAAAGACACATTCTCTTTCAGCTGGTGCTATCAAATTTATATCTTGTATTACATTTTTTTGTGCATCCCCCACCCTTTTCCACTCCCCATTGTCCGATCGGCACCAAAACCTTTTCAACTTGAAAGGACCTTTATTAATTCAAGTTGGCCAAATTTGGGGGCAATCTCTTGAGGCGTTTTTGAGTAATCGTTGGAGAAAGAAAGAGCGGACGTACAGACAGACATACAAATAGACACACCCAGACGGACATCAAACAACCAAAGTTTTCAGATTTTCTTCAAACTTGGCCACCATTAAAAGGTTATCATTAGAAACAAAAATTTAGTCTTTGGTCCCGCTACGAAGATGAAACAAGAGGTGGAGGTGGGGGAAACTCAAAAAATAATATAACGTGAAATTCTAATGCTACCACTATAAAGAGCATGTTTTCTTATGTCGAAATCGCTGCCGCGCATGCAGCAGAATTTTCAAAATGGCGGAATAATAATTCATAAAAGGTAGCAAATATTCGAACTTTAAAATAGCAGTAACTGTTACAAAAAATGGAGTCAAGTTGATTGACTCAGTACTTCCCACACATAACGGTGATATTATTCTATCTTATCCCCCCCGCAACCAAATTATCGCCCGCCCGCCCGCCCTCAAAAAAAAAAAACATGCAACACAACAACTCTCGTGAATAGTTTCTTGCATCTCTATACGAACTAGGACTACATAGTACATTATGCTGCTAGATCTTTCTTTCACAGGCCACTAGCCCATGGTGAATACAACAAATTTTTCAGTTTTACAACCCCACCCCCCAATCACCCCAATTTCACCCTTCATCCAAAAAAACGTAGAAAATGATCAGAAACCCCTAAAACGCCTAAAAACAAAGTTTGAGCTGTTTTCATATTTTTTGTTTTTTTATTATTGCCGCGCCGCCACTGATCCGATTTTTCCAAAACATACGCGTTTTCCATCCTCGCCTTGGGAGTAATACTATGTCAAAATTTCATTAAAATCAATTGAACAATTTTCACGTTACGCGATATCGAACGGTCTAAAACAATACTCGTATGTATACATCACAAATTCTAAGTCCCGTGTCTCTATAATAAGCATGCAACGTTCGGATGGACCTAAAAAGTTATCATGCCGCTAAGTTTTTCATTCACATATCAATGGACAGCCCATTACGAATACAACAAATTTTTCAGTATTACAACCCCCCACCCCCCAACCACCCCAAATTCACCCCCACGCAAAAAAGTAAAAAATGATCAGGAACCCCTAAAACGCCTAAAAACGAAGTTTGAGGCGTATTTGAAATTTTTCATTTTTTGCTAATTACTTCGCCCGCTGTATAACGACTTCCAAAATTATAGGAACATTACCTACTACGACCCCACAGCATAACGCTGCCCAAATTTCATCACAATCCATGCAGCGGTTACTGAGATTACGAGGGTAGAAAAACGCGACAGACAGACAGACAGACCGACAGACCGACAGACCGACAGACAGACAGACCGACGGAAATGAGTGACATGGATTTTCGTTATGTACACGTCATAAAACGCCCAAAAAGTGTATTATCTAAAAATCGAAAATTTTCGCGATCACAATACTCTCCTCACCTATCGGTGTGGGAAGTAAAATGATCCAAATAATCTCAAACCTCACTGTCATAAAGAGGTGTTTGTTCAGTATCTCTTTTGGTCCACTTCTAGTACAAATCTATGATTTAATAGTGGGGGTAGTGGGGGCTACTCTAAAAAATAATAATATAACAATAACTATTTCTTCTCAGCAAATGAGTCAGGTGGTGATTTTACCTTGGAACACGGCCAGATTAACCATGGGGCTAAAGGGACTGGAGCCCCGGGCCCGCGGTTTAGTGGGGCCGCGCGAGGGCTATATTATGTTGTTATGACTATTTATTATTATGTTATGTTATTCATAAAGGGCCCCCAGACTATAATAGCCCCGGGCCCCATGAAACCTCGATCCAGCGCTGCCTTGGAAATGTTACGGGGAAATGAAATAGCCAGACTGTAACGTTCTTTTTTTTGCGCACGCCACTGCGTCGAAGGCCGTAGCCGTACTATAGTCGGTCGTCAAGGGCCAAATAACTCGGAAAAGGTACCTTCGGAGGGCAACAATGAGGAAACAACAATGGGCAGGCTGCGGCATTTGTAACGATTACGTGAAACGTGAATAACTAGTTCAGCTGGTCCGACGTCGGGATTTTTGTATCGAAAAGCCGCTTAAAACTGCAAGTTGACCGAAAGCGTGGCTTACCCTGTCTACCAGGTTGTATACCTAAGCCGTGATTTCGGTTTTTTCTTTTATCAATTTCTTTCTTTCTACTTCCCACAGTGTGGAAAAGAAGCATCACCTCAGAACCAGAACCAAACTTTAAATCCTATCCGTATATTTGCGATTTCGTGATATCAATAACCACTGCACCGATTTGAATGAAGTTTTGAGTGTATTTCTGAAAACTGGTACATTGGCGGTACAGTAAATAACAAAAAAATGGAGTCAAGTTGATTGACTCAATACTTCCCACACATAACAGTTGCAACCAAATCATCGCCCGCCTGTCGTCAAAAAAACATCCAACACAAAAACTAGTAAATAGTTTCCTAGGTCTCTCCGTAGGAAGTAAAATGACACAATTCAACTTCAACTGGGCGAAACGAAACAATCAGGAACCCCCAAATTGCTTAAAAACGAAGTTTAAGCTATTTTTATATTTTTAATGTTTTTATTATTGCTGCGCCGCCACTGACACGATTTTTGAAAACCATACGCACTTTTCATCCTTGCCGCGGTAATAATACTGTGTCTAAATTTCATTAAAATCAATTCCATAATTTCCATGTTACTAAATTCAGAACGATCTAAAGCAATACTCGTATATGTACATATATCAGACAATTCTAAGTCCCTTGATTTCTGTAATAGCCAAGGCAATGTTCGGATAGACCTAACAAACGTCTATTATGCCGCTAGGTTGTTCTTTCACAGGTCAATGGATAGCCTATTATGAATGGAATAAATTTTTGAGTTTTACAACCCCCCACCCCCTAAACACCTCATGTTCACCACCACCCAAAAAAAAGTAAAAAATGACCAAGAACCCCTAAAACGCCTAAAAACTAAATTTTTATGTTTTTAGTTTTTTTATCGTTGCTGCGCCGCCACTGACACGATTTTTCCAAAACATGCGCGCTTTCCATTCTCGCTGCGGCAGTAATACTGTGTCAAAATTTCATTAAAATCAATCCGATAATTTTTGCGTTATGCAATATAGAACGATCTAAAACAACACTCGTATGTATACATCACAAATTCTAAGTCCCTGGGTTTCTATTATGAGCAAGGCAATGTTCGGATGGACCTAAAAAAGTGTATTATGCTGCTAGGTCTTTCATTAACAGGTCATTAGACAGTCCATTATGAATACAACAAATTTTTCAGTTTTTCAACCCCCCAACCTCCAACCACCCCAAATTCACCCCCACCCAAAAAAAAGTAGAAAATGATCAGGAACCCCTAAAATGCCTAAAAACGAAGTTTGAGGAATATTAGAAATTTTTCGTTTTTTGTTAATTACTACAACGATTTCCAAAATTATTACCTACTACAACACCACAACATATCGCTGTCCAAATTTCATCACAATCCATGCAGCGATTACTGAGATTACGACGTTAGAAAAACGCCAACAGACAGACCGACAGGCAGGCAGACAGACAGACAGACAGACAGACAGACAGACAGACAGACAGACAGACAGTCAGACAGACCGACGGAAATGAGTGACGTGGATTTTCGTTATGTAGGCATCACAAAACGCCCAAAAAGCGTATTACCTCAAAATCGAAAATTTTCGCGATCACAATACTCCCCTCACCTATCGGTGTGGGAAGTAAAAAGAATGATCTTCAAAAAATACCTCATTTTTAGACGATTCAGGGGTATGCCCACTTTAGCGAAGTTTTAGTATAATAGAATAGTTACTATTTTTCCCACCTACCAAGCCCTGCCTTTTTTTGGGTTTTCTCATATCCAATGCGTTATGTTATATCTTTTCTTTAAGTGGTTACACACAAAAATGCAAGCTTGTCAAGCATGTAACGATTTTGCTGAAATTTGGGAAGCGACATATTGTAGGGTCATAGTAGGCTATAGTAGATTATTTTTTTGAAAATGAAAAAGCATTGGCAGCGGAGCAATCATCAAAAATTCCAAGATTTTCATCTTTTTCCTTTTTTATCCTTTTAGCTATTTTAAAAGATTCTGATGTCATTATACATTTCTTCAAAGATTCAGAATTTCATGCATTCATAAAACATATTCCATTATCCTGGAAAAATTAAACCTGTATCATCATATTTCAGGTATATTTGAACATTGCTTCCGAAGACATGGCTGTCTTTACTTTACTGAAACTAAAGCTGATGCTTAGAAATATATGTATTTCACAAATCTACTTTGAACAAGCTTTGTGACAGAAAATAATCAGTCACATCTTGTTAAACGGGTACAAAAATAGAAATAGGAAGTAGGAAATGTTGGACATGTCTTTGAGTTGGCAAAAGATCAATATAAATCTACGTGTGAACCAAATTTATTTGTAGCTGGAGCACAAATAGGAAAAACATATTTTTTAAACTGGTTTTCCAGAATTACATAAAGATAAATTCATACGCCTCTAATTTATAACATTCATAAGGGGACTAGGCTTATTGACTTTCCAATTAGTGTTCGAAAGATTACAATAATTTTGTACAACATACATATCAGCTCTGACCAGAAACAACGCCGGTAACATATCTAAGGGCAAAGAGCAGCTGGAGTACGACAGAAATGGTTATTTATCACAGCCTACTACCTACTGAAATCTGCTATAGATTGAGAAATTTCCAAAATGGTCTAATTTTTTTAAATGAAAGAAAAACTGCTAAAGATTGTTATTGGCAGTCTAATATCTTTAGAATGAAATTTCACAATATTAATGGTCAAGTCAAAAGTAACTACGTTGAACCACATTTCCTTATTTGTAGCTGGGGCAAAGATAGAAGAAACGTATTTTTTCGAGTTGATTTTTCCATAGTTACCCGAAGATGAAAAACCTGGGCTAGCTAAACGTATAGAAATCCATATGCTTCCCATTGATATAACATATCATGTTCATAAAGGGGCCTAGACGTATTGACTTCCAGATTTGTGTTCCCTACAATTTGCATCGAATATACAGTAACCTTTCACCTTGACAGCAAAAAAAAACAACCCGGAACAATGTTCTGTTTCCCTCTCGATCTCAGGTATTTTTCCTCCCCTTCTGCATCTGAACAAATGTTGCCCTAGATTAAGGGAAGATCACAGCTCGAACTGTTTATAGCACAGGGAAATTGGAGCAAATCTTTGACGTTTCTATACGTGCTGTAACTTCTAGGTAAAATTTTATAACATGCATTATCTTCCCCTTCTACTATTTTCGCCCAAGTAGGCTTTAGTTGAAAGGTCTGCCATAAGATTTTGTGTTCGGTTCAGTTGAAAATGTACATCGTCCCGGTAGATTAAACACTGCGTGAGCTGCCACAAGATTTGCTCAAAAAATTAAGGAAGATGGATTCGAGAAGTATTACCAGTGATTACGCGTGACGAAAGTTGGTTCCATCATTACGACCCTAAATTGGAGTCTCAAAGTATACAGTGGAAGCGTAAAGGCAGCCGAAGGCACCAGAATAACATAACTGTGAACTCTAAACTTGATATGACCTTTTGGTGACCTAGTCTCCTTATAGTAGAAGATTCGAATATAAGACGACCCTCACCGAACTGGTTAATGGATGAAAAGCATTTTATATTAAATTTAATATGATAAGAAACGCGAGTGGGTTGGCTAAAAAATTTCAGTCCAGGATATGATTAATTAAATATTGAAAAATAATTTTTTTTTAACCATTTCACTGGTTTGGTTAATAGACAAATCCATACCAATCGAAAGTATGAAACCCATAGAATATGCAAACGTTAGGTTGGCTACGTTTCTCCCGTCCCAACTATATGGTAGACAGGTATAGACCGGTAAATTAGTAATAGTAATTTGCACCAGTGTGGTTAATGCATGAAACTTATATCAAAATAAAGATAATTTTATTGCAAACATGTCGATATAGGGTTGTCTGCAAAAAATCAGTCTGGAATTCCGGTTGTCGAATTTTAAAGATCAAAATAATGCTGCCAGTGAATACGTGCGCCAGAGAGGTCCGAGCGAACTATCCCGTGTATTAACAAAGTGCGCATGTCATGTGTCCGTGAAATTGAATCTGAATTGAAAAAGCGTGCTACTACTACTATACTGATTGTTGTTATTTATAAACATTAAATTGTGATAAAAAATGGCTAAAAAGCGTTTTCTATGCAATTCGGACGATGATGTTCTTGATTTTAACGATGAAACGTATAAAAACTGCTCGTTGAAATTAAATTTCCGTAAAAAGAAAAGTTTTAAATACCTTGGCGTTGAGTTAGCCAATGCATCACTCGATTAGGTTATCATACCACGTGCTACAAAAAAGTGACTGCTTTGGGTAAAAAATATAATGAAGAGTTTAATAACATTCTTGGTGAGAATACGGTAAGTGCATTATAATTTAATCTTCAAAACTATCTTAGTAAATACATCTTTTAAATTTTTTTAATTGTGAAATAATGACATGGAAGATTCATAAATTTATACATTTTTGATTATGTTTCATTCAAATAAATCATTTCATTTTCACGGACACATGATACGCGCACTCTCTTTCATTCAATGGCCGAGCTACACGCAGCTGTTATGCTGCGTCCTTTGTTAATTCACGGAATAGTTCGCTCGAACCTCTCTGGCGCACGTATTCACTGGCAGCAATATTTTGATCTTTAAAATTCGACAACCGGAATTCCAGACTGATTTTTTGCAGACAACCCTATATCGACGTGTTTGCAATAAAATTATCTTTATTTTGATATAAGTTTCATGCATTAACCACACCGGTGCAAATTACTATTATTGATTTACCCGTTTATACCTGCCTACCCTATAGTTGGGACGGGAAAAACTTAGCCAACCTAACGTTTGCATATTCTATGGGCTTCATACTTTCGATTGGCATGTGATTAGTCTATTAACCAAACCAGTGAAATGTTTAAAAGAAAATAAATTTTTCAATATTCAATTGACCATATCCTGGACTGAAATTTTTCAGCCAACCCACTCGCGATATGTTTCTTAACATATTAAATTTAATATAAAATGCTTTTCATCCATTAACCAGTTCCGTGAAGGTCGTCTTATATTCGGATCTTAGACTATTAAATAAACCACAAAATTGGTTGTAGACTAGGCTCCACTGATGTTGTAATAAATTCAACAAGTCAATGTAACGGTCAGATCACTTTGAAATGATCTTTGGTCAACCTTGTAGGTCTAAATTAATCACAACTTCGGATAGAGTGACCTTAAAAACTTCGCTTTCTATTGTTTTAGAAAGTTTGAATACATTTCATACAAACTTTCGGCGACTATTTTTGTAGGGCTTTGTAACTGTCAGAACAAAATAATTTGACGAGGATGAAATTTCCCATCCACTGGGGTATTAACTCTAGTGACTGAACTATACGTATATAGGTGTGCATATAAAGGAAGGTAGCAAGATGCCCGCCTTGAATTAAGGGAAGATGGTAGAAGTCCTGCAGGGTAGGAAGGCAGGCCCGAACACACATCACATCCTTCCTGTAACCTACCCCTCCATTTCACACTCGACTTGCGTAATTGAACGATTGTTGCACACCATCCCGCAATTCTATTCTTCTTTCTTATAGCATTCATACATCATCCATTGTACTACCGTACAGCGTTGCCATATTGTGGGATTTTGCACAAATTGGCGGCTTTTCAGGACCAGTATCTGAGGCTACAAAGTCGCAAATTATGGCCGACTCTACACTAGGCCGGAGCCCTAGATGTGGCAACGTGGCTTAGCTGTCAAAAAGTGGCCCTATAGTTTCAGAATAATTATTACATTTTATATGTATTAGAGTTCATCTCGGTTAATAAATTAAGAAAAATACTTTTTAGAACTACTACTACTAATACCACTTACATCTGATGTCTGTTTCATCACAGTCAGACACTACAAAATAAAAATAAACGCAACCTGTTTCCTGCTGCCACTTCCACTTCCACTTAAATGAACACTCAATTTACTTTGTAAATTGTCACTTGAGCTAGAAAAATTCACTATTAAGTCACTGTGAAGCCATTCTTGCTGGTCTTGATTTCCCTTTCACTATCAAATCCTTTCGTAGGTATGCCCCAGGCCATGTCCAGATGAGTTCTATTAACTGTATTTTTCTGTGATATTTGGGAGGTCCAGAAAACATTGTAGGTACCACATTGTGCTTTAAAATAGGTCTTATCCTTTGAAATGTTTGTAAATTATTGTCTTTATCCTTATAAATATAACCAGCCCTTACGAGGAATACATTTCACCCACTTCTGTTTATGTCCTTTATTGGAAGCACAATTGCTAGTGCAACCTGGTACTACACACTTTGCAGGCATCTTTTTATCTTTATAGTTTCGTTTGTGCAGGTAAATAATTAGAAACACATTAAAAATCACCTTCCACTCTTCGTTGTTACTCTAGAAGGTTATGTTGGTATGTCCTTTATTGGAAGCACAATTGCTAGTGCAACCTGGTACTACACACTTTGCAGGCATCTTTTTATCTTTATAGTTTCGTTTGTGCAGGTAAATAATTAGAAACACATTAAAAATCACCTTCCACTCTTCGTTGTTACTCTAGAAGGTTATGTTGGTATGTCCTTTATTGGAAGCACAATTGCTAGTGCAACCTGGTACTACACACTTTGCGGGCATCTTTTTATCTTTATAGTTTCGTTTGTGCAGGTAAATAATTAGAAACACATTAAAAATCACCTTCCAATCTTCTTTTCACTCTGGAAGATTACACTAATGACTTAACAACAAATAAAAGCTCGGCCCGATATTCAGTGTTGCCATATTTCAATGCTCCGGCCTAGTGAGTAGAGTCGGCCATGGTCCAACAGATCATCAACATTATTCGATAACACCATCCTTCGAAAGCCTCCAGTCTATTGAATTTTGCCACGTTTAAAGAGAATTCCGAAAAAAAGAAACTGGCAACACTGCTCTGCAATTGGCAGAGAAGCCTCCTTGGATCTGACAGCTATAGGAAATTATCGAAGGGCTGTACTAGCGATATTTCACGTTATAAATAGATCGAAGAATGGCCGATGTGAAAATACGCCTTGCCCACGAAAGGAACAACAATATTCACATGGGAGTTGTATCCGCTGAGAGATGTTTCAATTGTTGCTCCTATTCGGAATTTACGAGTTTGAGGGGTGAGAGCAAAGTCAGATTCATCGACAGGGTTGTTTCATGACTATTTGCACCGATTCGTTTGAATCTACCTCGTAACAAAGTGAGGTTTAGCTTTAAGGTTCACTTTAGATTAATTTTGGTTTGGTACCGAATACGTCATCATTGTGTAATCTACCTCCTCACTTCAAGCAACCCCTACACATCACTACAAATCCGGCCAGTGTTTCAAGTCTTAGCCTCGAGAACAAAGATCAAAAATGTCCGATACCCTTGATTTTCAGTTTCACCTCAAAAAATCTGAAATCTTTATTCGGAATTCTATCAATATGAAATTCCGTATCCTGGATAATTTGACGGTGGTGATCACAAATCTGGCCAGTGTTTTAAGTTTTGGTCTCGCACAACAAAGATCAAAAATTTCTGACACCCTTGATTTTCAGTTTCACCCCCAAAAATCTAAAATCGTTATTCGGTTTTCTATCAAAATGAAATCCTGGATAATTTGAGGGTGGTGATTACAAATCCGGCCAATGTTTCAAGTTTCAGTCTCGCAGAACGAAAATCAAAAATTTCCGACACCCTTGATTTTTCAGTTTGACCTCAAAAAATCTAAAATCCTTATTCGGCTTTCTATCAATATGAAATCCCGTATTCTGCATAATTTGAGGGTGGTGATTACAAATCCGGCCAATGTTTCAAGTTTCAGTCTCGCAGAACAAAGATCAAAAATTTCCGACACCCTTGATTTTTCAGTTGGACCTCAAAAAATCTAAGATCTTTATTCGGCTTTCTATCAATATGAAATCCGGTATTCTGCATAATTTGAGGGTGGTGATTACAAATTCGGCCAATGTTTCAAGTTTCAGTCTCGCAGAACGAAAATCAAAAATTTCCGACACCCTTGATTTTTCAGTTGGACCTCAAAAAATCTAAGATCTTTATTCGGCTTTCTATCAATATGAAATCCGGTATTCTGCATAATTTGAGGGTGGTGATTACAAATTCGGCCAATGTTTCAAGTTTCAGTCTCGCAGAACGAAAATCAAAAATTTCCGACACCCTTAATTTTCAGTTTGACCCCAAAAAATCTAAAATCTTTATTCGGCATCCTATCAGAAATCCCGTATTTTGAATAATTTGAGAATGGTGATTACAAATCCGGCCCATGTATCAGGTTTCAGTGTCGCAGAACAAAGATAAAACATTTCCGACACCCTTAATTTTCAATATCGTGTTTCTTTTTTTAAACTTGAAAATTATAATTTGAAAACATCTATCTTTGATTTAGAACGTAATCTGTGCAGTTAAGCTCAGGGTTACGCTACTAGATATAGTTTTTCATCCTAAATTTGACGTCTTTGTTAATGTACGGTGATTTGACTTACCAAAAAAGTTTCAACTATTTCTTAACAAGATTTAAATGTCGAATTGTTCCATTAATATAGATGATTGAATACACTGCAAACTACGAAATTGCTGTTTAACCTTTTCTTCAGTTTATTCTCGCCTGATTAAGTTCACTCTCAAAGTTACCCAACAAGGTAAAAGCATTCCATGCACAACTCGAATTTCACGTCGTTGTTAGTTCAACTCTTTGTTTTCAATTGCTTTGATACACTGACGACTATTATACAGGGTGGGCCAATAATGCGTGGACGGAGGATTGTGGGCTTAGTAAAATATATTTCAAAAATCTGTCACTTGATCATGGTAGGGACCCTTGAGCGCTATAACATAAAAATATTTTCACTCAAATATTAACGTTTATACAGGGTGATTCATATCAAACATACATGTTTTATAATGGAACCCCCTATATATTATTGCATATTTAGATTCCTTGGTTAATTCTAGTGTGACTTTATGTATCACACATGGAACTTTAAACGAACCTTTCAGGCGCAAATTACCATTTTTGGTATAAGTAGGTATCAGAAAAAAATTGAATATCGCAGCGATTATAAAACTTAGAAGGCCGTGACTTTGCGGTACGACTAAGCATGAAATGCGTCACCTTAGGTCAGACGGCTAAATTTGAATTCTTTTTGCACTTGCAGAAATCAGTAGAGTAATTAAGGAAACTTCAATCACAAATAACTTGATTTTTTCAAATGGGAATGCCTATTTTGGTTTAAAGAATCAAATGTAAAATTTGATTACCTTTCTAACGATATAGCATTCTCGATATCAGTCTTTTTTGGTTTTCATTGTATATCAAATATTTAGTCAAATCGGTGTTATTCAATTTTCCTGCGTGCAAGCAACCTAGCAGGCCATGAAAAATAAACAAACCTCGCTAATATGGAAGAAACCGACTAACTTAGTAGAAAGATGCGAACTAACTAGAGCAACGAGGCAAGATTATAAAAATTCCTTACAACATATTAGCTCTGACCGGATACAACAACCGCAAGATATCCAATGTCAATGAGTAGCTGGGCTATGACAGAAGTGTCTGTTTTTCACAGCCTACTAGCTATTGAGGTCTACTAGAGCTTGACAACTTTCCAAAACGATTAAAAATTTTGAAACAAAAGAAAAACTACCAGCGATTTTCGCTTACTGTCTAACATATTTAGAATGAAATTTCACATTTAATGGGATTAATAATGAGTCATTTCCGTTTAGTCAAGTTGAAAGTGAAGATATCTCCAACTGGAGCATTCTCTGCATCTATTGAAATAATTGCTAGAATTTTTTAATTACGCTATGTTGTAATTGTGTTTATTTCATGTAGTTTTCTGCAAACTAAATTATGTTTTACAATTCAAACAGACTGCAATTCAGGTTTCATTTTCCGCGATTTTGCTAGTGAGTAGAAGTACGTACTCAAGAATTTGAAGGGTTCCAGTCAGAGGTATCGTTACTTTTGACTTACGGAAATGGCTACTTTTTTATAGCATTAGATGTGGAAGTTTATTCAGAAGACATAGATGTTATACTGCCAGCAACAATCACTAGTAGTTTTCCTTTGGTTAAATATTTTTTTACTGACTTTGGAAATTGGCTAATAGCTAGTAGGCTATGAAAAATGAGCGTTCTTGTTACCGCTCTTGTTTCTGGTTAGAGCTAATATGTTGTAAGGAATTTTCATTATCTTGCCTCGTTACTCCAGTTAGTTTGCATCTTTCTACTAGGTTAGTTGGTTTCTTCCATATTAACGGGCTTTTGTTTATTTTTCATGGCCTGCTAGGTCGCTTGCACGCAGGAAAATCGAAAAACACCGATTTGACTGAAAATTTGAAATAAAATGAAAACTAAGAAAGATTGATGTCGAGAATGCATATCGTTAGAAAGGTAATCAAATTTTACATTTGATTCTTTAAACCAAAATAGGCATTCCCATTTGAAAAAATCAAGTTATCTGTGATTGAAGTTTCCTTAATTAATCTACTGATTTCTCCAAGTGCAAAAAGAACGCAATTATAGCCGTCTGAGCTAAGGTGACGCATTTCATGCTAAGTCGTACCGCAAAGTCACGGCCTTCTAGGTTTTATAATCATTGCGATATTCAATTTCTTTCTGTTACCTACTTATACCAAAAATGGTGATTTGCGTCTAAACGGTTCCTTTAAAGTTCCATGTGTGATACATAAGGTCACACTAGAATTGACCAAGGAATCCAAATCTGCAATAATATATAGGGGGTTCCATTCAAAAAAATGTAAGTTTGATATGAATCACCCTGTATAAAGGTAAAAATTTGAGTGAAAATATTTTTACGTTCAAGCCCTCAAGGGTCCCTACCATGATCAAGTGACAGATTTTTTAAATATTTTTTAGTAAGCCCACAATCCTCCGTCCACGCACTATTGGCCCACCCTCTATACAGGGTTGCTCTACTAACTTTATCTAAAGTTAGCACAATATGCGATTTTTACTAAAAAAAGTGGAGCATTAAAATTCTTATTAGGACATTTAATTAGCCTTTAATTGTGGTGTTATCAATAATTTGTTCTGCTGACTTTATTCTGCTAACTTTAAACACGTGTCAGTGAGGTCCCGCCAAGCTTTTAAAACAATTTATGGTATAGAGAACCTCTTGCTAGTTTATGGCCACCTTTTAGCAAACCGTCTAGTATCGGCGCAGCGATTTCAACCTGAAAGTTCACGAATGAACGTCTGCGGAAAAACTTTCACTGCCGATGCCGCTCTGGCTCTGGCTGCTTTTAGGACCGAAAGGACGATCGAACGGATCGAAAAATCGAAATCCAGAAGCGGCAATAGCGTGCAGATCACGCAACATGTGAGTTCTGTCGCTGACAACCAAGAAACGGACGATATCGATAATGATGGGTATTACGACGTCCCCAAATAGGGCGACAGACCACATTCGATCGGTTATTTATTTATTTTTTGTTAGACCGCACGCCGATTACTGTCACTTATACCACAGTATATCCAATTATACAGTAGCGCAACTCTCCAGAATTTTGGTGGTTTGCGCATAGCATCCCGCGCATCGTTCGCAGGATGTTTAGCACGGCGATCGCCTGAGTCGTGTTCAGTCTATGAGCGTGAAGGTAGTGTCTTTGACAGAACCGGATTAAGGAATTTGGTGATACGCTGATATGGATATCGAGACGGGTGAAGTCAAATGTTGAGCCGCTGCAGGCTGTATTAACAATTCCTAAAACTGTGACTATAGTTTTTTAAGCTTCCTCAAGATGCTGCCGGGTATGCGATTTCTCCAATGTTTAATATGCTCCATTATTACCTAATAATATTAAAGTGTGATAGCATAGCTCCATTTGTCTCTAACAAAGTCTGCCGGGTATTAGGGTAGCTGTGTGTGTTTTTTTTTTCAGTTTTTAGAGGAGTTAGACGTTACGGAAAGTCGTTCTTTAATTATGAGCCTAAAGTCAGAATAATAATTTTTCACTGTTTCCTTACAGCTCCACAACGTTCAAAAGATCTTTCACGACATATAACAAAATGAATGTGATTATGCATTCCAACATTATCAAATTTTAAGCAGGACGTGAAGTCCATTTTAATGGATGGTCAAATAGAAAGTTCACAACAAAAAGAGTCAACATACTAGTTTCTAAAATATATCATTTTCCTCTATAAACATGGATTCTTTTCTTCAATATGCCTATTCATATGTAATATACAAATACAGTAGGAAAGGTAGTCTTGATAAACTAGATAAAAAACAGTTTTGCAATTTTTTTATGAATAACGACCAGTTTAGTATATTTTATCGTTATTATAAACATATTGATCATTACCTTTTATGTATCTACACCTAACAAGTTTTCATCGGTTTTGCTGTTTACCACGTTTTCGTACCTTAAACGTTTTTCTATGATGATTGATGAAGATAAATTTAGAGGTTGTAGGATATAAAATAAATGTTATTTTGGACGCTACGTCGTTACATAATTAAACCCATATTTGAATCATATAAGATATTATAAAGTTTTGATATTTATTTAAATGTTTAAGGTTAAGTAAGATAAGATAAAATAAAGTTGAATAAATCTCGCATTTTTGTAATTTACTTACAAACAATAAAGCCACCTATTTTCTCAGAGTTAACAATTTTCTTTCATACACCGACTATTTCTTGTTTTGCTTCTAAAAAGAATGTTTACACCCCATTTATATGCAAAGAATCCATGATGAATTAGAAGAATCAGAACAAAACATTTTCATGTACAATAAATGCGAATGCATGGATATAACTTACAAATTGTAATTCAGAATTTCAAGCCTAACCTCGATGAAGAATATCACATTACCACACTGCTCTCAAAATTTATTCTATTTACGAGACATATCGCGTCCATTAAACTTATTGCAACACAATAATACAATAATTACGCTTCTTCTCTCGATTATTGATAAGCCGACCCTTTGCTCAAAACGTAAACGGCAATAGTTGCGGCTCGTGCTGAGGAGCTGACGTGGGGTTATGAGAGGCCAATTTTTCGCAGACAAATTGTCTGCATGATTTCTAGGGAGTTGCGCTACTGTATAATTGGATACACTGTGCTTATTCCTCATATCGATCATTTTCGTTGCCTAACACAATGTTGACGTTCGTGGTTTAGCCTGTGGCAGCGGATGCACATGCAAATTATCTTTAATTTATTATCAATGATGGGAAAAAGGACGAAAATTATAGTGAAATCAAGCGAGGACTAATCACGAAATGGTATCGAGCGGCAAATTTGGTAAGGATAGCTCCCGGTTAAATGTCAAAATCTCCCTCCTCCTCTCCTGAAATGATAGATTTACAATGAAAGAAGGCTAAAATACCGAAAAATGCCAATCGATTAATTATTTTCAACCAATATATTATCAACACTATTAGGAAAATGAAGTCAAGTTTATTGACTCAATACTTCCCACAGATTATCGTGACACCAGTTTAGTACTTTCCTTAGATAAGGAAAGAGAGGGGATACCGCTCGCCAGTCTCTTGCTATATGAATTGGCTGTGACCATCGAGGTAGAATCCCAAGGAGACGCTATGATGTTCAATTTCGCATAACAAAAACGGTAGCGGGAGGCGTGGCTAAGTGTGGTAACAATATGGACGCCTCGCCAGAGCCGGATCACTTTCTTATGTAAATAATTTTGAAAATTCATTACAATGATGATTTAAATATGAAGTATTCGGTTGATTTTTCAATCTAATGCGAAATTCATAGTTAAGTATATGAAAAAAACAAGCTTTGTAGAGACGACATTCATCATCAATTGAATAATACAACTGTTTTATTGCTGCGATACGTTACACTTTATTGAGATAAAGATTACAAATGCGGTCCTGTACATTGTTATTTTTTTGCATACATACCTATGAAATGTAATTCCTGTCGATTTCTTCTTAACCAGGCCATCTCTGCTAGAGCAACTACGATAAGCACATGAAACCATTATTTCCTTTATGAATTCACTAGAACATCACTTAAAAATAACTAAAAATCTCGGTAAAAACACTCAAAAAAAGCAAACACGAAATTGTCAAAGAAACGTCAGCTGTTTGACATAAGTGTCGAATCAATATGGCCAACCTACACCTGCTTTCAGCCACGTTATCGCGCCTCCATGGGATTCTACCTCGATGGCTGTGACAGAAAACGATTAGCTGTCAAAAATTTTGGTGGAAAACAAATAATTTGGTACCTTAGTATTTTTTTGTTATATTTAGCGTTTCAAAACCAATAATTGTAAAATATTGCGATTTGCATAATGGTAGGGTGTGCAGCTTACGGTTTTTAAAAGCTACAACAGTAGGAAGGAGCCAGGAATCACTTGTTACAGATAAATATGTGTTCATATTTTTTGGTGCATACGAAGTTTATGCAAATACCTCAATATCTAGTTGAGAGATATAAATGTATCTAAAATATAATTTCAAATGTACCACTAACAAGCGAATCATAATATTTTTGAGCATGTAAAGTGTAAAAATTATATTTTTTAAGGCATGTTTTGGTTCAAATACAATCAGTTTTCCAGTGGCGTATCTGTTATAGCTTACATTTTGCAAGACAAGATATCGGTCAAATGGAAATTCACGGTTAAGTTAATGTTAGTTACTTGAATTTTAACTGTGGATGGTGAAATTGGCCATACAGAACCCGTGAATAACAATATTTTAATAAATTTTATTTGAAAATAGATGATTTGTCCAAATAGCTTAACCACAATGTTAATCCCATTAGCTACGGCACAGGGACTAACGCTTTGGTATTTTTTGGTAACAGAGATGTCGTTCTGTCCTCTCTCTTTCCTTGTCTAAGGTACTTTCCGATAGCATGACGCTATAGTCTCACAAAAACTCGCAAATAGGTACCTTAGACGAAACATAATTTTTGAAATTATACCTATTGTAATTTTGTAGTGTGTATCTCATCACTAAACTGATACAATCAAATTTGTAAGCCGTACCATGGGCCGTGGTAGAAGTTGATAAGGTCTATAGTTTTTGAAAATTGTGTTAATGGCAGTGAAACTGAGTAAAAAACAGAAACAGTAATAGAACAATATAAAAACCGTTCAAACTCTGTTTTTGGGTACTTGAGGGATCTCTGATCTATCTGCTTCTTTTTTTTTGTAGTGGTTACAATAAAATGAGCCGAGGTAGGATGAGGTCTCGGATAGGGTGGTTGGGATACCCCGTCGTTTTTTGTATCTATAAAACACTCTTCATTTCCTTAAAAAATTGTAATGTGTGGCAAGGACTGAGTCAATCTTGACTTTAGAATTTTTTAATTTTATCTTTATTGAAACCAACACATTTTTTCCATCGAAACTGCCGGACAGATTTCCCATGAGAAAATTATATAAATTGTTTGCACATGTATAAGCACATATTTTCTCTAACATAAAGTCCTCGATGACCCTCTTGGTGCAATTTTATGCTCTGATTAATCTCCGGTTAACCAACCGTCTTCCTTCAAGTGGTTTTCCTGTTTCCTGAACGAATTCCTCTTTGAGATGCTGTTAGCTGTTGCTTCGATGAGGTACTACGACATGAACACAGAGGCGGCGGCACTTTTTACACAGATTTTTACAATAGTTGCCTGTACCGAATATTTTTGATCACGACAGGAATGAAACCTCTCGCACACTCCCTAAAATTTAGACCTTGCTTTCTGCGAGTTTGCTTAATCTCTGCGTGTGAAAATGAAGCTAAAGGCGCGTTCTCACAAGTCAACTTAGTTGACCGATTGTAGTTGATCAACAAAAGTGGGGATTTTGTACATTGTTCTGATAATCTTAATTTTATTCTTCACACGAGTAATAATAGTAAGGTCACAGATACCCATTTCCCTGACAGTAGCGCTCAAAAAATTTTCTCGCGCATTTTTCTTTTTTATGTACCTGTTCAGTGATTCCAAAGGCAATTATGCTCATAATATAGTTCCAAAAATCTCCTCATAACACTTTCCGACCATCTAACGCTCATTATTTTATTAAATTATTCAAACACACGAGTACATGTGCCGCGGAATGTATTAAGCGTTCTACTCTGTTTACAAACGTTAAAAGTCAGCTCACAAGTTTCAACTTGTCAGTTGATCAACAAAATTTGATGGGTTCAAACTTTTGTTGATCAACTAAAAAGTTGAACAACTTTATTGAAAGGGAGGTTCTCACGACAGTTTTCACTAAATTTGTTGATCAACTAACTACAGTCGGTCAACAAAAGTATCTCGTGTGAACGGGCCTTAAAACGAATCAAGTTCTTGCGTGCAACTGCTTCCTGAACGTCAATAGGCTTTGTACACTCGGATATAAGGAACAACATAGTGTTAGAAAAAAAAAATAGTATTTCTGTTCAAATTATATAATCTTAGTTTTCAAAGAATTTACTTTCGATTGTTGGTAATATTTCTACCTTGCATTTTTTATGTTTTAAAATAGAAAATAAGCAATTTAATGCACTAGATTTTTCACAAAAAGGCAATAATTAAAAAAAACACAAAAAAAAATCATCTCCTTAAATTACTTTTTACTTCCCACACCGATAGGTGAGGGGAGTATTGTGATCGCGAAAATTTCCGATTTTGAGATAATACACTTTTTGGGCGTTTTTTTTTTTATTTAAACAAGAAACCGCATCAACCACGCAGGGTTATTAGCAGTGAAGACGGTACAATTCATATATAGGTATTTATACTGATTAAATTTTAAAAAATAAATTAATGTCCTTGATAAATTTCACCACATTTTTGGGTTGTAGCAGAAGTACTTCTTTGATGTCGCTGGACAGGTGGTTGGATATTCTCTCGTTCAAATAAAACGTGCAGTCCATAAGGATGTGGGCCACTGTTACCCGTTCGTTACATGCTGGACAGACTGACAGACTGGATCTTCAGTTTGTTCGAATATATGCTTATGTGTAGCTAGAGTGTGTCCTACTCGTAGTCGTTTTATCATGTCTACATAACGAAAATCCACGTCACTCATTTCCGTCGGTCTGTCGGTCTGTACGCGTTTTTTTAGCCACCTAATCTCAGTAACCGCTACATGGATTGTGATGAAATTTGAGCAGCGATATGCTGTGGGGTCGTAGTAGTAATGCTGCTATAATTTTGAAAATCGGTGCATGGGCGGCGGAGTAATTAGCAAAAAACAAAAAAAGTTAAATATTGCTCAAACTTCGTTTTTAGGCGTTTTAGGGGTTCCTGATCATTTTCTAGTTTTTTTTTTGGATAGGGGTGAAGTTGGGGTGGTTGGGAGCTGGGGGGTTGTAAAATTGAAAAATATGTTGCTTTCATAATAGACTGACCACTGACCTGTGAAGGAAGACCTAGTGACATAAATAACTTGTTTAGGTCCATCCGAACATTGCCTTATCTATTACAGAAACCAATGGACTTCGATTTTTTTCTGTTGTAAACATACGAGTATTGCTTTAGATCGTTCTATATTGTGTAACGGGGAAACGGTTGAATTGATTTTAATGGAATTTTGACACAGTATTATCACCGTCGCGAGGATGCTCGTCGTTTTTAAGCGTTTTAGAGGTTCCTGATCATTTTCTACTTTTTCTTGGGTGGGGGTGAAATTGGGGTGGTCGGAGGTGGGGGGTTGTAAAACTGAAAAGTCTGCAGTACTGATAATAGGCTGTCCATTGATCTGTATAGGAAAGACATAAGGCATAAGACAATTTTAGGGGGATGGCTGCCGATGATATGGTTGCAAGGGGATCTCAGACTAAATCTTCATGCTATGGGAAAATAATAAACTGGTATCACAGTAATGTGTGGGAAGTACTGAGTCAATCAACTTGACTTCATTTTTTTATTTTTTATTCCACGAAAATTCAAACATACTGGGTGTGTAACTGTTGTCGACATGTTTAGCTATCAAATGAGACCTTTTTTACGTCCATACGGCATTTACATAAGTAGTGATGGCCGAATTAGTATACGACAGCTGCTATTTTACAACCGTGAGAGAAAAAAAACCAATTTGAATGGCAATTTATCGATAAATAATGCCACATTTTATAACATTAAAGGCTCTGACATTGGAAGTGGAACACATTGTATATAAAATGTAACAAAACCCTTCCACAGGTACAGAGAAACCCACAAAACTACACGCCCTTGCCTAACAACATTTATGTAGCTTCTGTCACAGTATATCCAATTATACAGTAGCGCAACTCCCTAGAAATCATGCAGAGAATTTGTCTCCGAAAAACTGGCCTCTCATAACCCCCCGTCGGCTCCTGAGCACGAGCCGCGAGTATTGCCGTTTACGTTTTGAGCACAGGGTCGGCTTAGCAGTAATCGAGTGAAGAAGCGTAATTATTGTGTTGCAATAAGTTTAATGGACGCGATATGTCCCGTAAATAGAGTAAATTTTGAGAGCAGTGTGGTAATGTGATATTCTTCATCGAGGCTAGGCAGTTGTCTTTGGAATTCTGAATTACAATTTGTAAGTTATATCCATGCATTCGCATTTATTGTACGTGAACATGTTTTGTACTGATTCTTCTAATTCATCATGGATTCTTTGCATATAAATGGGGTGTAAACATTTTTTTTAGAATCAAAACAAGAAATAGTCGGTGTATGAGAGAAAAATGTTAATTCCGAGAAAATAGGTGGCTTTATCGTTTGTGAGTAAATTACAAAAATGCGAGATTTATTCAACTTGATTTTATCTTATGTTACTTAACCTTAAACATTTAAATAAATATAAAAACTTTATAATACCTTATATGATTCAAATATGGGTATATGTAACGACGTAGCGTCCAAAATAGCATTTATGGCTAGTTATCCCACAACCTTTAAATTTATCTTCATCAATCATCATAGAAAAACGTTTAAGGTACGAAAACGTGGTAAGCAGCAAAGCCGATGAAAACTTGTTAGGTGTACATAAAAAATAATGATCAATGTTTATAACAACGATAAAATATACTAAACTGGTCGTTATTCATAAAAAATTGCAAAACTGTCTTTATCTAGTTTACCAAGACTACCTTTCCTTCTGTATTTGTATATTTCATATTATGAATAGGCATATTGAACAAAAGAATCCATGTTTATAGAGGAAAATGATATATTTTGAACCTAGCATGTTGATTCTTTTTATTGTGAACTTTCAATTTGAGCATCCATTAAAATGGACTTCACTTCCTGCTTAAAATTTCATAATGTTGGAATGCACAATCACATTCATTTTGTTATGTCGTGAAAGATCTTGTGAACGTTGTGGTGCTGTGAAGAAACAGTGAGAAATTATTATTCTGACAATAGGTTCATAATTAGAGAACGACTTTCCGTAACGTCTAACTCTTCTAAAAACTGAAAAAAAAACACACACAGCTATCCTAATACCGACAGACTTTGTTAGAGGCAAATGGAGCTGTGCTATCACACTTTAATATTATTAGGTAATAAAGGAGCATATTAAACATTGGAGGAATTGCATACCTGGCAGCATCTTGAGGAAGCTTAAAAAACTATAGTCACAGTTTTTGGAATTGTTAATACAGCCTACAGCGGCGCAATATTTGACTCCACGCGTCCCGATATCCATATCAGCGTATCACCAAATTCCTGAATCCGGTTCTGTCAAAGACACTACCTTCACTCTCATAGACTGAACACGACTCAGGCGATCGCCGTGCTAAACATCCTGCGAACGATGCGCGGGATGCCATGCGCGAACCACCAAAATTCTGGAGAGTTGCGCTACTGTATAATTGGATATACTGTGCTTCTGTCGAAACAGACAACCCCTTGCGGCGTGGCGTGCGTGTTTTGATTTTTGCATACCCTAAAAAATTCACCGGCAGAAGGGGTTGGGGGGTAAAGGGAGGGTAATTATCGACGACCGGAGCAGATAATAATGGTTTCCTCCCGTGCGAGGAGGCCGGTACGGCAGTAAATCAGAAGGGACAAAGGGCACAATGCTTTTCCTAAGGTAATAAATATGTACGCCGTGTAACTTGGACATTGTTACATTAGACCGTAAGTGGTGTGCGCTTGTAAGGAGCGATGTTTGGTCATGGTCACGGTCAAGCGCAACGCTTACTGGATTCGCAGACGTTTGTGACCGAGTTGCTCTTCCCACAGACATACAGGGTGAGTTTTTAGTGCCGGCTCGGTCGATAACTCCACTACTGTAGGAGATAACAAAAAAAATTGTACATAAAAGTTGTAGCCACGGATATGATCCTGAAAATATTTTAATTTATACAGGGTGATCCATAACTGCGTGGTGATGCAAACATGCATTTTTTTAAATGAGACACCCTATATATTATTCCTTATTCAAATTCTACTAAAGATTTCCGTTCTTTCGATATAGGGTGTTGTTAAAATATACAGGGTATTTCAAAAGTTATGACCATTTTTATATCCAAATGAACGTACTGTGTATCAAAAAGTAATGAATCAAAAATTATTTTTTTTATATCAAAAGATGAGAAATATCCTCTAGTTTTAAAATCAGCTATAGAAAAAATCCGTGACGCATATTCGTATACAGGGTGATGTAGAATGCAAAACCTAGATTTTCTCTTTTTTTTTAAATGTAACCCCCAATATTTTATTATCCCAAAAAATTGCTTTTAATATACTCTTTCATCTTTGTATAGCACTTGTTGTACCTAGGTCCATCAGTTTCCGAGATATTTCGATTTTTTGATAAATTTAAAATATAGCTTCTATTTGTGTACTGAAATTCATTCATTTTGAGAAAGTACTATCTAATTTATTTTTTTATTTAACGAGCAACTAAGTTATGAGGTCATAGTACTATTTGATGAAGTCAAAACCCTAAATCATCGAGATAATAAAGTCAAGTATACTGAGGAAACAATTTTGTAGATGTGATGCATAATTATCAAGCAGATTTATCAGGTAGGCTTTGAAAAATCGACAGTTTAAATAACCTGCTCACTACGGCTCCTGGAAAAAAAAATCATTGACATCAAACTCCGATTTACCAGCCGTATTAAAAACATGTTAGAGACGCAAACAAATTTGTTCTCAATTTCAAAATAAGGAAAAGTTTTGCTCAACTTTGACCATGTCTATTTTCAGCTACTACGATAAATTATTTTTTCGTTGTTTGTTAGTAGACCTGAATAGTTTGACCATGTTTATAACACTTTGGTTGGACTAAACCTGAGAAGAAAAATAAAGATGTAGTCAAATATTATTATCTTGTATTTATTCATAAATCGCCCATGAAATAACTAAGGGGAAAAGTAATTTTTTTGAGAGAGATGCATGACAGACAGGCACAACAGGCACGTGTGGCCATGACAAAGCTTACTAGAATATGACGTGACCATAACATCACTAAAGCTACCAAAATGTCGCTGGTTCAGTCTTTTGTGTTCTCCATATTTTTGTATGCCTGGGAAACTTGGACTGTTAAAAAGGCAGATCGAGCTCGCATAGATGCTTTTGAAATGTGGACGTGGAGGAGAATGCTGAGAGTTCCTTATACCGCCCATCGAACTAACGTTTCCATTCTGGATGAGCTCGGTAATCCAAAGAAACCGAGAAAGAAACTATCCTGAGAATGCTTACATTCTTCGGACATATCATCGAGGTAGAATCCCAAGGAGACGCTAAAGGTTCAATTTCGCATAACAAAAACGGTAGCAGGAGGCGTGGCTAAGTGTGATAACAATATGGACGCCTCGCCAGAGCCGGATTACTTTCTTATGTAAATAATTTTGAAAATTCATTACAATGAAGTATTGGGTTGATTTTCCAAAGTAATGCGAAATTCATAGTTATGTATATGAAAAAACAGGCTTTGTAAAGACGACAATCATCATCAATTGAATAATATTATTCTCGATATTATTGCTGCGATACGTTACACTTTATTGAGATAAAGATTACAAATGCGGTCCTGTACATTGTTTATTTTTTTGCATACATACCTATGAAATTTAATTCCTGTCGATTTCTTCTTATCCATGCCATCTCTGCTAAAGCAACTACGATAACCACATGAAACCATTATTTCCTTTATGAATTCACTAGAATATCACTTAAAAATAGCTAAAAATCTCAGTAAAAACACTCAAAAAAAGCAAACACGAAATTGTCAAAGAAACGTCAGCTGTTTGACATAAGTGTCGAATCAATATGGCCAACTTGCACCTGCTTTCAGCCACGTTATGGCGCCTCCATGGGATTCTACTTCGATGGGACATATACACAGAAGCGATAATACGGAGAAACTTGCAGTTCAGGGGGTCATGCCCCGAGTGGGCGGCGCTGTGGCCGATCGTGGGTGGATACGATAAAACAGTTGCTGGATATGAGTATCAACAGCGCCATTGAATTGACAGTAAATCGCGAACGATGGTGAGCTACAGTTCCCAAAACTATTGATAATATTCGTGTCGGCAATACTCTAGCTTCGACTTAATTCATTTTGCGAGTTCACAACATGTGTGTTAAGACATTGTGACTATAATAATGATAGAGATTTATTTTTTTAAACAACTATTGAGACACCTTTACGCAGGCCTTTATGAGTACAAAAAAATCTTCCCTTATCCTGCTCCCTACACTACCCCGCAGTTTAGAGGTTTAGAGTAATTTTAAGAGTATTCGTTTTTGCTCTGCCACCAATGTAGTGATTTTCAAAAATACAGGATCATTACTTACTGTGACCCCACATCATATCACACTCTAAATTTCATCAAAATCAGTGCAGCGGTTGCTGAGGTTATGCGAGTTGGCTACACACCGACAGACAGACAAACTGATAGAAATGAAGTTGCGTACATACCGATATAAAAACTGAAAAAAACGCATTCTCTCGAAATCGCGATACAAAAGAAAAATGTATTCTATAATTCCTATAGATACCCAAACAAACACCTGCCTAAATATTCTTGAAACAGGAAACAGATATTTAGGCAAATTTATGGATGATTTTAATTGTTCTTAATTCTATTTTGAGCCGGTGGCGCTGGCGCTGTATCAGTACCTGTCCAATACTCGTAAATAGTCGCTTTATTCATAGCTTGCAAAACAAAACACAGGCTAGCTTACAAGGTTACGTTGATGATATGCTAATAATTGGACTATTGTATTCTTTATCATGTGGAAATACCTGGTGTAGGTGTATGTTCCATGTAGATACATACAAGGTGTTCGTGTGAAAACTACCCATCACAAATCTATCAAAAACCAGTGATTTGTCAAGAACAACTTTTTAAAAAAGACTACTTCACTCCCCTGCACCCTCTACACCCCATGGTCATCCCCTTAAAAAATTTTATATGACAAGGGGTATTGAGTAATGGCTTTTTTCCAAAGGTCCTTTATTTTAACGTTGGATTTTTTAAATCAGCTGATTCGTTTTCGATAAAACTAGAAGAATCTTTTTGCATCTAAATTTGTTTAGATCTCAGAGTAACAACTGAACATAGAGGTAGTAAGCAAACCACTTCAGCATGGCGTGCTCAAAGCCATCATCTTTTGATACTTCAGCCTCCAAACATTGATCAGCTGTGACCTCGCAGTGATATTTCAAATTGTAAGCAATGCTGTGTAACGCCAACTAACCTGAACATTCTTCCAATGCAACCCATGTTACAAACACTGCACTTTTTGAGTTCTATCTCGAAAAACTGTTAAACTACACTCAAATATAGCACAAGTCTGTAAAGCTTCACTACAGTTTCCAACAAATAGCGAATTCGACTTCACTGACCAAGCATAAAAGACGCACAAACAAAACAAACGTTTGACAGTCGAGGTTCTACCGTAAATAAGTCGCATGAAAATTATATCGGCGTTGCCAGCCCCTCAAAATTGATGTAAGACTTCAGAATTTGCGTTTATGAGAAGAAATATGCAGTAGCGCTGTAGAGGTCAACATATCTATTGATTTTGCTGTAATCATTCCTGAACCATCAAAATACCGTCTTTTTTAACGAAGAATGGAATATTTCTGGATACTATACAATTAAGACGATAGTAAACAATTATGATTGCCGTATCTCGTGGTCAATATGACAACGTAAGAAAAGATGTCGGCCTATTAGAATTAGTTGTTTACCACCTCTATGTTCAGTTGTCACTCTGAGGTTTAGATAGATAGAAAATAGGTACAAAACACGCAAAAGTATGACTTTTGTTGCAATAAGTGTTGAGTATACTGATGACTGGTGGTTTTATTTTTATTTCCATTGCTTTACAAATAGATCACTTCAAACATCGGTAATTTATACCAGTATATGTGTATTAAACATAATACTCATAAACAAGGTTGTTGTTTATTTAATACAATTTTGTAATGGAGATAATATATACCATATAAAAAATAAAAAATATACAGTATAGATAGTATAACCACATAGTATTATGAAATACCTATAATCCCCAATGTTTGAGTGGATAGAAAATTAAATATGGCATTTTCCATAAATAGGCTAATGTTTTCTCAATTTTCACACCCATGTTCTACTCGTAAAATGCATTTACTCATTTCACGAAATTCTCTTGGGATATCTTTAAGATCTTTAATGCAGTAGTTTCCCATTTGCTTTCTACATCCTCATGCCGTTGACCAGATGGTATCTACTGGTTCATCCGCCTTTAGGAGCAATTTCGCACCCCAAGGTCAAGAAGGTGTCCCGACTCTTCTCAACTCGTCCACCCAAAACTGTTGGTTGAGAAGAGGTTACTGCTTATACCGACAGTAGTTCGGTGTTCCTTTTAGTCGCCTTTTACGACACGTAGGATATACGATGGGAGATATTCTAACCCGCCCCCACACGAGGACAAAAACAACGTTGTTGTTTATTTAATGCAATTTTTGTAATGGAGATAATAGGTCTGTTTTTACAGCAATCACAAACTAGTCAGCGTCAATTTGATTGGCCAGTACTAGTCAGAAATAGTTTGACAACTGCAATGAGGAATACTGATTGGCTCTGACTGGTTTGTGATTCTCTGTAAAAACCTCGGTAAAAACAGACCTAATATACAGGGTGTTAATTAAGTATGTTAACAAACTTTAACCACGAATAGTACTCCGAAAATGTCATATGAATATGGGTCCGGAAATGCTTCCTAAGGGAGCTACGCCCCTTTGCATGGAGCACCCTGAAGACGGCTTTCCCTCGATATTCTCGAAACCATTCATAACAAAATTACGAAATTAGGTACGATGGGTAAACTTTTGACGCTGAATCTGATTCTGAATTCAGAATTTCATAATTTTAATCAGCGGAGTATCATACGGGAGGAGTTAAGGGTAAAAATAACCCCATTTTCTAAATGCAAATTTTTTTGACATTTTGATTTTAGAATATGGTATTTCAGAGATTTCTACGTAAAAATGGTCTCTTGGTACTATCTCGATAGGGCTAACCGTTTTCGAGAAAAATGCAAATTATTGAATACAATAGCCTGCATCAATTCAATAATTTGCATTTTTCTCGAAAACGGTTAGCCCTATCGAGATGTACCAAGAGACCATTTTTACGTAGAAATCTCTGAAATACCATATTCTAAAATCAAAATGTCAAAAAAATTTGCATTTAGAAAATGGGGTTATTTTTACCCTTAACTCCTCCCGTATGATACTCCGCTGATTAAAATTATGAAGTTCTGAATTCAGAATCAGATTCACCGTCAAAAGTTTACCCATCGTATCTGATTTAGTAATTTTGTTATGAATGGTTTGGAGAATATCGAGGGAAAACCATCTTCAGGGTGCCCCATGCAAAGGGGCGTAGCTCCCTTAGGAAGCATTTCCGGACCCATGTTCATATGACATTTTCTTCCTATTTTTCGGAGTACTATTCGTGGTTAAAGTTTGTTAACATACTTAATTAACACCCTGTATACCATATAAAAAATAAAAAATATACAGTATAGATAGTATAACCAGATTGCATTATAGAACACCTATAATCTCCAATGTTTGAGTGGATAGAAAATTAAATATGGGATTTTTTATAATAATTTTCTTCTACGTTTCGCACCCTGTATCTTAAAAACCAGTCTATGTAGGATACATGTTTCAATAAACTTTTTCTAATTGAACTTTGGCAGTTTGGCCATAAATCGACTCATGGAATCACTATCCTGTAGCCTTCTATGACTGTCATTCATTCAAAAACTTGTGCTTGATTTTACACTACAAAAAATACCCTACTTCCCCAAACAAACACCTATATTCTTGTATCGCAAGTAAGAGGATGTCATTCGAATAGAAACACCTGTATTAAAATTAGCTGGGTGAAATCTAGCGACAACTCTCATTCCAAATGCAACTACATATAATGACATACCTAATCTGATGCATGAATATCATTATTTCATTATTGATAATGCAATCTGTGCTGTGGGCACAGAAGCGTTGAGCAATACGCAGTTATCCACTTATAAAAAAGCGAATAATAACGTGTTACCGCGATATCGAACACACACTAGTATTTTATTACAGAACGCATTCACGATAAAAGGCATTTTATACCGTTACATCGTCCAATTCGGCATCTGATGCACAATGGCTTTCTACCTGGCAAATCGTAGGGTGCACTGGCGCGACCTTTTAAAAACCCAACTTTCACCTTTTGCTTACCTTCAATGCATACGACGTGGTCCCTGATCTGCTGGGCTATGATCCCGTCAGGAATCAGGTCTATGAGGTCGTAGATGGCATATATGGAGGGATGGACACTCTCGAACCTCTGGATCTCCTGTCTGATGGCCAGAGAGTTGTTCAGGAAGGGCTGCAGGTGCACCCGTTGGTTCATCTTCGCTCGTGTTTAGATTCGCGCACAGGTAAACATTATAACAACAATATCGACAATGCTTGGTAAAAATAGAACACCCGAACGTATTTCATCGCGATTCCAGTTCGAATCACTGCGCGGTTCGCGATTTTGTACTGACGGGATTGTCCGACGGGAATTTTGGACGTTTTTTCGGGGTTTATTTGGGGATTTGATTGTAAAACATTGTAAAAATTAATAGGTTAGGTGTAAAGTTACTCCCACTCCCACGATCCACCATTTATGCATTTTCTGCGACGTTGCCAAGTCGCTTGTCTATCTTTTCCTATACTTGTCACTTTCCTCAGGGCTAGGAGGAAGAAAAGTGTTGTAACCACAAGAAATTTGGGATTTATAATGATACATGATTCTTAAAACGCTTATGTCAGTACATTTATTAGCGGCAAATGTATGTAATTATGTATATGTTAAGAGCAAACACCGATTTCGGCCAATGGACGAAAAATATGGCCAAAACGCGTTTTGGCTGCTACCACTTTACCAATGTCCGAATTATCGCTTTCTGACTGTGTAATGTAGACCAGAACGTGTTTTGGCTCAACTACGATTGCCAAAACGCGTCCTGTTCTACTGCGATTGCCATAACGCGTGGTGGATTTTGTGAGTGTCTGAGCTTGTAAACGATACCTCTGGAGCTAGTGTATTCATTTAGTATTTGATCTTTGTGCGGGTTAGACAATAGCTAGAGAGTGCCATGGAAGACCTAAGGTTATGTTTTAATGACGAACTGCAAAAAGTCATAAGTGGTAGCAATGGTCGTAGTAATATCTGTACAAGAGAAAGATACGACCAAACACTTACAGAGGTAAAGGCGGCAAAAGCTTGTAAAAGTAACGGTGATACAATATCTTCGAAACAAAGACAACGATTGAAAAGGTATGATATTTTAAAAATTGGCTATATCGAAAAGCTAATTGAAAAAAGGACAGACGAAACAGCCGAACTGCGTTATTTTTGCACGACCCACGAGTTATTTGACATTATTCATTCCGCTCATGTGGGAGCTGGACATAAGAGATTGTGAGGTATGTTTCTTTCAGTTTCTTTTTCACGGACCTAAGATCTACAACTGCTTTTATTCATTTTAGTTATGGATTCTAAGCTCAGAGGAAATATTGTAACACAAAACGGAAAATAATTGAGATTTATTTATTCGTAGTAGAATATAGAACGTGTTCTGGCAATCGTAGTTGACCCAAAACGCGTTCTGGGCTACATTGAACAGCCGGAAAGCGATAATTCGGACATTGGCAAAACGGTAGCAGCCGAAACGCGTTTTGACCATATTTTCCGTCCATTGGCCGAAATCGGTGTTTGCTCCTAACATATACATATGTATATCTATATCTATGGTCTATGGAATAAAATGGAATTGAATAAAATAGAATCATTTTAACACATTATTGGACAGACACTCTGCTGGCTGGGAGGCTTCGTAATATGGCACCTCAAAACAGTCCCATTTTTTTGCGTTTGTAACATGATTTGCGTTATCAAAATATTTTAGGGGTATTCATTTTTGACCTTTTTTTCATTTTTGAGGTTTTTGGTGACAATAAAAAAGACGGCTATATCCGTCGTGTCATATCACAGCAGGCTTTATGTTCTAGAATGGCAACCACAGCTATAGCCGTCTGATCAGTGTAATCGTAAAACACATCTTGTGGGAAGAAAAGGACGATTTTCGAGACAAAAGCTAAAACAAAAACAACATTTTATTGTATCAAATTTATAAACAAAAACGCATCTGTCAGAATATAGACGGTATAAAAACAAAAAATTAAATTTATTAGCAAACAGAGGTACCTTTGAACAAAACAGGTTTTAGGTACAAATTTATGTTTGACGCCACTCTTCAAAGTAGTCTGGACACAAGCTGGTTAATTTTCACAACCCTCGCATCTTAAGCTAGTTTCTTTGCGTTTTCCAGACTTGAAACATTGTTTGCATCTAAGAAAATATGATTTTATTTTATGATACTCTGGTAGGGGCAGCTTCTCTGGAAAGTATCTCACACGTGCTTCGAGTTTTGTATTGATACGAAACAATATATTCTATACGTATAATAGGTGGACGACGTATATCTGTTTAGGATGAAAATATCTGGTTACCTACCTCCCATCAGTACTGAAAACATGAAAATCAAACAAAAACACACTTGCAATATGGCAGCTATACACGTGGTCAATGCATCACATTGGAGGTTATGGACGGTTATAGCCGTCGTGCCGTTTTACCCATCCACCTTAAAACATGAATAGTAGGGATAGCGTATAGTGGGTTAGAATTTGGCAATTTCAGAAATGATGAGCTTCACGTTATGGCACTAACATTGCTTAACAAGGTAAATATACCGACATTCTGACGGTTGTCGCCGTTCTTCCGTAACAAGCAGATATTTTTTTGACTGATATAGCCGTCGTGGCGTATCACGATCACTCTCTGCTGACGGCTATAGCCGTTGTGTCCAACAACGTGTTAAGTAGCCATTTCTGGATATATCTTCAAGCTATTAATATTTTGTCTCACATCTATGTAGCTATTTAAATATTGAATACGATTTTGTTGGCTAATTAACAGTGTTGTTCCTAGAGTGGCGCCGGGAAACAGTAACAAAGCCTACACAGAAAGATGAAAACAAATAAGTCATCAAAAAATTTTTTAACAGCAAAGCTCATATTCTCCTAAAGATATTAGTAATATTACTTACTATTATCTAGTCTAAGCTAGGTGAAAACAATTTCTCATAGATGTAAAAAAGGTGACAAGAAGTGTATCTGTAGTCACACTTCAATATTTCTTCATATCATACGAAAAATTCGAAATCTGGCAACGTCGATTCTGCATTCCGAAGAACTAGCAAAGGAATTTAAATGAGGATACAGAAACAGGTAGACATTCAGCCGTGATTTTTTCAATTGCGCTATCCTTACATAGATGTCGCGTCATCAGTAGTTATACAGCCTTACAGGAGATGTCGCTAGATATACATAATGAGAAATCAATAGTTTGTAATCAAATAATAAAGCATTTATAATATGCTACTACTATTAATTAGTATTTAGTAATTTCATTTCATATAACCATATTTTCGGTAGGTTTGGGCTTACAATTTGAAGTAAATGGTTAGCAAGTACAAAAAGAAACCCTATTTCTGCCAGTGGTTTTCCTAGAATGACTGTTAGATCACCGACAATACAGAATCTGGACGCTTTCTTGCATAAAGGGTTGCCTATGCGTGACAGCCAATGAGAGCTATAAATGAACGTATTTTTATGTTTTTTATACTAACATAATAATGGCCTTTCCCAGCGTAGGTAGATCATACAACCATACTCTCAATTGGATTATGTTCAAGTTTTGAACTCTGATAAAATTTTACAATCAAATATCAAAGCTGTTTCTGGTTTGCTGTATGGCAAAGAAAATAACACTGTATCTGGCTGATTTCGCGTGTATGTGGTTGCATAAGCGTGACAACTATGTTTGTGAAAAGACGTAGGTACTTTTTTGTACATACAGGGTACAGCAATAGTAAATCTTTTAAAAAAAAAGTAGGTAACTAAAAAAATGTCAACAGAACCACAGGAGCGGATCCAGCACTAGGTTCTTCCGGTTCGGTAATAGCTAGACGACGCGACGCGTTTCCAGATAAATGGATAAGGCGAAGAGATCCTATAAAAAGGCCTGCTAGATCTCCTGGATTTATTTATATATTTTTTTGTAACTGAGCAGGCCAATACCTGCAGGACCAATAAATACATCTTCTGGCAGTCCATTCCAAGCCTTGGACACCCTGGGAATAAATGTGCGCACGGGTACATCTGATAGGAGCAGTGAGCGGCGGAACGATAGAGGATAGCTCAGAGGAGCAGATTCCGTTGGAATATCGGTAGAAGAGTGAGAGGTCACCAACAACACGCCGGTGAGAAAGTGACTGAAGGTCGCGCGTTAAGGCCGGATCGCCAATTAGTCGAATTGCCCTTCTCTGGACGGCATCTAGTATAGACAGGGTAGTAGGGGCAGCAGCTCCCTAGACATGAGAGCAATACTCCAAGCAAGGTCTTATCTGGGCTTTGTATAGCGTGAGGAGGTTACATGGTGAGAAATCCTTTCTGACTCTAAATAGGTACCCAAGCTTTTTCCCAGCAGCTGTTGCAGTTGATGCGACGTGTTCGTGTCAGATCAGATTTTCTGTAATGTCGACTCCTAACAGCTTGAATGAGTGACTCCTTGGCAGAGCCTGGTTGTTCATTAGAACCGGGTGTTGGCTTGGGCACTTCTTGTTTGATATCGTCCAATACTGGGTCTTAGAGGGATTAATAAATTTAACCATATTCTTGAGCCCCCAAGCGGTAATGGTATCGAGATCCTTTGAAAGTGAAGCTGTCACTGCAAGTCTTCTGCGTTCCAGCTCGACCACAGAGATCGGTCTATTGCTCATGATACCTGCATGCAGCGTACTGTCATCCGCAAAACTGTGGATTGGGTTTGTAGTACCAGAGAGTAAATCACTAATGTGAGGCAGAAACCATGTCGGAGCCAATACCGATCCCTGCCGAACCCCAGCATTGATGCTATGGAAGGAAGAGGAAAAGCCGTCTACCACGACAGAGATTTTCCGACCTGAGAGGAAGTCTGCGAGCCAAACGCAAAGCTTAACAGAGAGCCGATAAGACGGGAGCTTGTTTAGGAGAGCTGTACGCCACAATTGATCAAATGCCTTTGAAATATCGAGAGCAACGACGTGAGCCTCGCCAAATGACTGAATGAGTTTGCTCCACACATGTGTGACGTAAGCTAGTAGATCTCCAGTTGATTTTTAGTGTCGGAATTCATATTGTCTGTCGTTGATTAAGTGATGGAGCTCTAGGTATTTAGTGAGCTCTTGGTTGACGCATCTCTCCATCACTTTACTGATTACGGAAAGCAGAGCTATAGGTCTGTAGTGTTTTTTCTATGGGTCCATTCAAAATCTATTATGTTTAGTCCCCGTCCTGAAAGTTTGGATGAACTTCGTCAACGCATTATCAAAAGCAGTCATGATATCCCACAACATGTTTTTGCAACTGTCTAGGAATTTGAACATGGCCTACATATCATTGTTTAGCAATAAGGCGCAACATTTTGAACACTTATTGCAATAAAAAGTGGTATTTTCGTGTGTTTTTGTTTCTTGTCTGAGCAAATTAAGATTTATAAAGATTTGTCTAATTTTCTCGAAAATTAATGAATCAATTTAAAAAAAATGAAACGTCGAAATAAAGTACTTCGACATACCTTTGAAGCAAGCTATTACTCTACATTTCTTGTCATTTAAAATTTTGGAAGGGTTGATCCTGGGAGCTGAGGGTACTAGGGGGTGAAGTAGTTTTTGGTTGGAACTTCAAACTTCAAATGAACACCTTTGAGTAGGAGTTAGCTTTGAATAAGCACGGCTCTCCTCACGAGACATTGTGGCCTGAAAGAACACCTGAATAAAATGGGACTCTACGATGGAGACCTCAACTGCAGGCTATGTGGTAGAGGGACTGAGTCAGCCCTACATGTGCTCTGTGAGTGCGAAGCGCTAGATCACAAGGGACAGCTCTTTGGGAAGCCCAAGTTAGAACCAATGGAGTACAGCTCAGCACCAGGACCAGAAGGAAAACTGCATAAGCTTATGCAGGGATCCATATGGATGGGGGGGATACTGTAAATGAGGGGAATTATAATACAATCCAGACAATTATCCTCTACTTTCTTTAATCTCTTATGCAAGTAAGGTTCTACTATATATTTTACAATCTCGTTTGGAAGGTTTTATTGGCTGGCAAATTTCTCAGGCGCAGGAAGGTTTCGTGAAAGGACATGGACAGATCTTAATGTTGACCTATGTGTGCTTATAAGCACATTAAGGGCACTAAAAAAGCAATTTATTTTATTTATATATTTATGTAACTTGAGCTATAGCCCTCGCGGGGCCCCACTAAACCGCGGGGCCCGGGGCTCCAGCCCCTTTAGCCCAATGGTTAATCGGTGGTGCGAGTATACATGGTGTGCTCGCCAGCCGTACGAAATTGCGATCGCTCTGCGCATTGCGTCAGCAACGTCGTGATACCACGGCCTGTTTAATCGCGTTTTAGATAGAATCGCTAACGATTTTTGTTTAATTTACCTTGTATTCCTTATTTTGAGTTATAGAAGACTGAAATTTATATACACAATGCCAAATTGTGCAGTTGTCGGTTGTAAAAACCATAGTAAGATGGAAAAGCTAAATTTAAAATTCTATATGTTCCCGAAAAATTAGAATCTCGCAATGCAATGGAGTAATGCTTGCCGCCAAAAGGACAAAATTAATATGAAAATGGTAATCATTTTACAAATTAGAATTAAACGTTCATTAAAACTGAAACTTTTTTGGTAATTCCTCGGAAAATATTCATCTGCCGTATTTTCAATGAATAAATATGCAGAAGAAAGCAATGAATCTTGCCTACTTGAACCATTACAAGTCAAAAACTTAGTTTCGAGTAATTCTAACATCGAAGTTGATGACGTGTGCTTTACTCAGGAGTTTTTCAAGAATGTTCTTGTTGACAGCGATATTGTCGGGACAGAGAATGATTCAAATTATATTCATTTTTCCAACTTTACCTTTCAGAGTCCAAATTATGACCTATATAACTTTATTTCTGAAGACCATGACCTTTTGTGCCAAATAGAAAAAAATAAAATGCCAGACACGATTTTCAACGAGGGACTGAAATTTATTGCCGGATAGGTGGCCTTCAGATCCAAAAACGAATATCCTAATCTAGCTTTGGGGGCGCAAACCAAATTTCATTCTTCTAATCGTGTCCCAGACTGGATTGGGTTTCTATCTAGAGTCAGTCTTGTATATCCAAGTGAGGAGATGATTAAAGTAGCCCATTTTGATTGAGATAGAGTTCGATAAATTCCATGGACAGTCGTCTTCTAAACAATCAAACATATTTAAAAAATTATTAGAGAAAGACCCCAGTGGAAACCATCAAACAATTTCCTGACAAAATAATATTATATCTCATACGAACGAGAACATACGTCAGACTCAGACATTTAAACAAAAGGATTAGTTTCGAAAATTGTAGGCGTAAACTTAGAAAAAAAAATGTCCAAATTTACCAATAAATAATACATTTTTGTATAAAAAGTCGTTAAATTACCTATTTTATACTCCTATATAACATAATTGTGAAATAATTTGCTATTGAACTCCTTTAATCTATCACTTTGAAAATAAAATATAATCCATCATGTGGTATTCCCGCCAGTTCGCCGACAGAAATCTCGTTGCTGACGTCACAGCGTGCACGGAAAAAAGACTGTTGTAAATTTTTCCACAATTGTAAGTATTTTCACTACAAATTGTGGATGATATAGGGACAATAACAACTTGTGTATATTTGTAACACTAAGTTGTGGAGCTGTGGACCCAACAATTGTGATCCATATTACTACCACCGAGAGAGTTTAATTACGACCCCTGTGGATTTTTTATACAAATATTGTAACAACAGGATAGCAACAATTTGTAGACTAATAGGCGACTCAGTCAATGTACTAATATTTCACAAAATGTATAAAATCATTTAACACATTGTTGTAGTAAAATTTTGAACAATATTGTGAAGTCTATTGCACTACAAAATTGAGGTTTAATAATCCATAATAAATGTGATGAGTGAGGTAGTTGTGGAGGCAAAAGTAAAATGAGGCGTGTATACAATGGCTTATTTTCATACAAAAAAGGTGTTCATAAGAAGAATTCAAAAAATAATCACACTGGTATATATGTATGACCACAGTGATATTCACTTCCTAATAATCATCATTGACTGGATAGTTTGGATGTCCAATGGCACTGAAAAATAAAAATATCATAACGTAGCATAAATAATACAGTATCTTCATATCATTCAAGCCACAGTTCCAATCCGTATAGTTAATTTCAAATTAGTAAATTCTAAAACAGTCTAACATAGTAACATTCGCATAAATCAATATTTTGCTATTCTGTTGCTATTTGCTGTATAGATAAATACTATCTCACATCCATACAAATGAAAATGCCCCTGTAACCCTGTCTGGACTTGAAAGACGTCATGGCGATATACAGCGGTGAGCTTTCGCCGCATAAAATACAGATGCGTAGATTTTTCTATTTTGAGCCTATTATGTTTAAATAATTTTATGCGCTATTACAATAATCCTCCATAGGAATGTGAAAAACATGGTAATTTCACTGAACGAAAACAGCCCTATATCTATTTCTGCCATGTAGGTGCAGCGTCCATATTGATATTACTTTTAGACAAACGACAGCATTAAAACGTAGCCACTACGTAATCATTTACACTTATTTATGTATACAATCATAATCTTCGACATATAAACTTTCGCCCGTGAATTTTTTCTATAACTGTTCAATAGGTACTAGCGGACACAGCTTTATATTTTCGAATCAAAAAACATTGCAAAAATAACACACGTAAGTCGTTGCTTCCACATTTAATTACAAACTCTTATGACTGACTGCCTGTATCACAATGACACAAATATAAATGAACTAGTACTTACCCAGAAAAACAGGAATGCACTCAAACCCTCCATTTCTTAAAATATATGGTATCTGGTATCTTCTATAGGTACAGGTATAAATTATATGCTTCACACGGCGCCGTTGGTTGTTCATACACAGGTACAAACCAAATGGGAACTCAACAAGAAAAGAACTAGAAAGACACCGACTTGCGCAGACTCTTTCAGATTCCTTCAACAACAGTTTTGTGGATTTTTCAACAATACATTGTGGAAAAATGCTTAACACTATGTGAACTTTTCTATCGCATGATTGCGGAAAAGGAAGCTGAATAGTTTGTGTAGAAAAGCTACATACTCCGATTGTGAAAGAGTCCATAGCAAGCCAACGCAATTCGGTGGAATATGTTGCTAGACCCAATGAAACTTTATTCAACAACCTTTTGGAAATATCTTACAATATGTAGAAAAAATTACCAACAATCATACCACACAATATTGTTTAAAAATACTCAAGTCTGCTTTTTTCCGTGTGCCGGCGCTCGGACGGCTGCATGCGCGTGAGCACACCATTACACTATGGGTTAATCCAGCCGTGGTTGGTACGCCACTGCATTCCCCCAACTGGTACTCCAATGCATTCAACGGAGATCCCACCTATACGAACTATGTCCCCCAAGGCACCCATCTGAAACGGTACACGGTGAAACTGGTCTTCAGTGCGTGCGAGTTTAGTTGTTTTCCATTTTATTATTATTGCACAGTGTGCACTTATCGTGTCTCACACCATAATAAAATGTTACTGATCAAAAGAAATCGCTTTTAAGGTGTTTTAATCATCGGAGCAAATTTCAAACTATAAAGTGACCAATGTGCGATGAACCCAAGCAGTTTGGCCAAGAACTACAGGGTGAGTTTTTAGTACCGGCTCGGTCGATAACTCCACTACTATAGAAGATAGCGAAAAAAGTTGTATATAAAAGTTTTAGCCACGGATATGCTCCTTGCTCAGAAAATATTTAGATTTATACAGGGTGATCCATAACTACGTGGTGATGCAAACATGCATTTTTTTAAATGAGACACCCTATATATTATTCCATATTCAGATTCTACTAATGATTTCCGTTCTTCCAATATAGGGCACTGTTACATTATACAGGGTGTTTCAAAAGTTATGACCATTTTTATATCCAAATCGCGGACAAATGAACGTACTGTATATCAAAAAGTAATGAATCAAAAATTATTTTTTTTACATGAGAAGATTAACAGTATCATCTAGTTTTAAAATCGACTATAAAAGAAGCCCGAGACTCATACTCGTATACAGGGTGATGTAGAATGCAAAATCCAAATTTTCTCTTTTTTTTCAAATGTAACCCCCAATATTTTATTATCCCAAAGAATTGCTTTTAATATGCTCTTTCATCTTTGTATAGCACTTGTTGTACCTAGGTCCATCAGTTTCCGAGGTATTTCAATTTTTCGGTAAATTTAAAATATAGCCTCTATTTGTGTACTGAAATTTATTTATTTTGAGAAAGTACTATCTGATTTGTTTTTTTTTAACGAACAACTAAATTATAACGTCTTGATAGTATTTGATGAAGTCAAAACCCTAAATCATCGAGATAATAAAGTCAAGTATGCTGAGGAAACAATTTTTTAGGCGTCATGCATAATTATCAAGTAGTTTTATCAGGTAGGCTTTGAAAAATTGAGCGTTTTCATAACCTGCTCAATAATTCCGTACTGTGTGAAAAACTAGCTTTGAAAATTAATTTTTCCATTGAGGGTATTTAGGAGAATCTTTGAGAAAATGTCTACTTGCCTCTAGAATATATCAACTATGAATAGCAATATCCAGAACGGAGGCACTCTAAAACTAATGCGTTTGAAAGACTGAAGAATCGTTTTAATTGGACTGTGTCGTTTCATATTTCATAGCCTACCTGATACATCTGCTTGATAATTATGCATGACGTCTATAAAATTGTTTCCTCAGCACACTTGACCTATATTATCTCGTTAGTTCAGTGTTTTGACTTGATCAAGTATTATTATCGCCTTATATTTTAGTTGTTTGTTAAGCAAAAACAAAATTTGGTAGTATTTTCTTAAAATAAATAAATTTTATTAAACAAATAGAAGGTATATTTAAAATTTGTAGAAAAATCGAAATATCTCAGAAACTAATGAATGCAGCCATAATAAGTGCTATACAAAGATGAAAGAGCTTATTAAAAGCAATTCTTTGGTATAATAAAATATTGGGGGTTACATTTAAAAAAAGAGAGAAAATCTAGATTTTGCATTCTACATCACCCTGTATACGAATCTGCGTCGCGGGATTTTTTTATAACGTATTTTAAAACTAGAGGATATTTCTAATCTTCTCATGTGAAAAAAATAATTTTTGATTAATTACTTTTTGATATACAGTACGTTCATTTGACCGTGATTTGGATACAAAAATGGTCATAACTTTTGAAACACCCTGTATAATGTAACAGTACCCTATATTGGAAGAACGGAAATCATTCGTAGAATTTGAATATGGAATAATATATAGGGTGTCTCATTTAAAAAAATGCATCTTTGCATCACCACGTAGTTATGGATCACCCTGTATAAATCAAAATATTTTCTGAGCAAGGAGCATGTCCGTGGCTACAACTTTTATATACAACTTTTTTCGCTATCTTCTACAGTAGTGGAGTTATCGACCGAGCCGGTACTAAAAACTCACCCTGTATAGTGCCGATCTTAGGTTTGATGAATTGCAAGATTCCAGGATAATACGGAGATAGGCTTAGGCCAGAAAAACCTTCAAACTCTAGGTATTTTTATTTTTTATTTTATTTTGCTACATTAGGGTACAACAGAACTAAATTCCATAGTAGCACCCGCTATTTACAATAACAATGAAATTTATGGATAATACAACACTAAGGCTATAGAGGGTATACAAATGTACATCGACAGAAAAAAAATATATAATAGCAATGATCTGAACTGTATAATATGATGGTATGATTTATTGATCGAATACTTTTCACGTAATAGTGGTAGTGGTAGTAGTTTTAATATCTTTTGATCATTTTACAACGATAGAAGCCTTGTCAGATACGTATAAATGAATAAAGACACATGTTAGCAGATGCCTACATAAAAAAAATGAAGTCAAGTTGATTGCCTCAGTACTTCCCACACATTACGGTGATACCAGTTTATTATTTTCCCATAGCATGAAGCTATAGTCTGAGATCCTCTTGCAATCAAATCATCGACCGCCTGAACAAAAAAAGTGTGTAATGCCACTAGGGCTTCCTTTTAGAGGTCAATGGCCTATTATGGATACATTTTTTTTGAGTTTTATGTCCCCTACCCTCCCCAACTACCCCAATTTCACTCCCACCCAAAAGATGTAGAAAGTGATCAAAACGCCCAAAAACGAAGTTTGAGCTGTTTATATTTTCAGTTTTCTTATTATTACTGCGCCGCCACTGACACAATTTCTAAAAATCATAAACTTTTTCCATCCTTGCCACGATAATAATACTGTGTAAAAATTTCATTCAAATCAATCTAATAGTTTCCACAATACACAATACAGAACGATCTAAAGCAATATTCATATGTATACATCAGCAAATTCTAAGTCCCTTGGTTTCTGTAATAAGCAATGCAGTGTTCGGATGGACCTAAAAAATGTAGTCAAGTTGATTGACTCAGTACTTCCCACACGTTCCGATGATACCAGTTTTATTATTTTCCCACAGCATGAAACTATAGTCTAGATGCCCCTGCAATCAAATCATCGCTCGCCCGACCGCAAAAAAGTGTTTTATTCTACTAGGTGCTTCTTTCACAGGTCAATGGACAATATATCATGAATACAACAAATTCTTGAGTTTTACAAACCCCCACCCCCGAACCACCCCAATTTCACCCCCAACCAAAAAAATTATTAAAATGATCAGGAACCCCTAACGAAGTTTGAGGTGTTTAATATATTTTTAGTTTTTTATTATTGCCGCGCCGCTACTGAAATGATTTCTAAAAACCATACGCGCTTTCCATACTCGTCGCGGTAATAAATCTGTGTCAAAATGTCATCAAAGTCAATTCAGAAGTTACCACGTAACACAATACAAAACGATCCAAAGTAATACTCGTATGTATTTTGTATGCATCAGAAAGTTCAAGTTCAAGATGGTTTCTGTAATGGCAAGGCAATGTTCGGATGGGCCTAAAAAAGTGTATTGTGCCGCTAGGTCTTTCTCTCTCAGGTCAGTAGACAGCCCATTATGAGTACAACAAATTTTTCAGATTTACAACCCCCCTCCCCCTTCCAACCATCCTAATTTCACCCGCAGCCCAAAAAAACGTAGAAAATGATCAGGAACCCCTAAAACGCCTAAAAACGAAGTTTAAGCTGTTTTCATATTTTTGTTTTTTTAATATTGCTGCGCCGCCACTGAGACGATTTCTAAAAAATCAGACGCGTTTTCCATCCTCGCCAAAGTAGTAATAGTGTGCCGAAATTTCATTAACATGAATTCAGTAATTTCAACATTATAAAACACAGAATGAACTAAAGCAATACTCGTATGTATACATCGGAAAATTCTCAAAGTCCCTTGGTTCCTGTAATACACAAGGCTATGTTCGGATGGACCTAAAAACGTGTATTATTCCGCTAGATCTTTGCCTCTCAGGTCAGTAGACAGCCTATTATGAGTACAACAAATATTTCAGCTTTACAACCCCCCACCCCCCAACCAACCCAAATTCACCCTCACCCAAAAAAAGGAGAAAATAATCAGGAACCCCTAAAACATCTAAAAACGAAGTTTGAGGCATATTTGAAATTTTTCGTTTTTTTCTAATTACTCCGCCGCCCATGTACCGATTTTCAAAATTTTAGCAACATTACCTACTACGACCCTACATCACTACCCAAATTTCATCAGAATCTATGCAGCGGTTACTGAGATTAGGAGGCTAGAAAAACGCCAACAGACAGACAGACCGACGGAAATGAGTGACGTGGATTTTCGTTATGTAGGCATCATAAAACGCCCAAAAAGTATATTATCTCAAAATCGAAAATTTTCACAATACTCCCCTCACCTAGGTGTGGGAAGTAAAAATGAAGTCAAGTTGATTGACTCAGTACTTCCAATACATTACAGTGATACCAGTTTATTATTTTCCCATAGCATGAAGCTATAGTCTGAGATCCGCTTGCAATCAAATCATCGACTGCCTGACCAAAAAAAGTGTGTGATGCCACTAGGGCTTCCTTTCAGAGGTCAATGGCCTATTATGGATACATTTTTTTTGGAGTTTTGTAACCCTCTACCCTCCCCAACTACCCCAATTTCACTCCCACCCAAAAGATGTAGAAAATGATCAAGAACTCCTAAAACGCCTAAAAACGAAGTTTGAGCTGTTTATGTTTTCAGTTTTCTTATTATTGCTGCTCCGCCACTGACACGGTTTCTAAAAATCATAAACGTGTTCCATCCTTGCCACGATAATAATACTGTGTAAAAATTTAATTCAAATCTATCCAATAGTTTCCACGATACACAATACAGAAAGATCTAAAGCAATATTCGTATGTATATATCAGCAAATTCTGTGTTCGGATGGACCTAAAAACTGTATTATGACGCTAGGTCTTTCTTTCACAGGTCAATGGGCAGCCTATTATGAATATAACAAATTTTACAACCCCCCACCCCTCAAGCACCCCAATTTCACCTCCACCCAAAATACCAAATAGTAGAAAATGATCAGGAACCCATGAAATGCCTAAAAACGAAGTTTGAGGAATATATGATTTTTTTGTTTTTTGCTAATTACTCCGCCGCCCATGCACCGATATTCAAAATTATTAGCATTACCTACTACGAGTCCACAGCATATCGCTGCCCAAATTTCGTCACAATCCATGCAGCGGTTACTGAGATTACGAGGTTAAAGGAACGCCAACAGACAGACAGACCGACACACACCGACGGAAATGCCCTCTTCACCTATCGGTGTGAGAAGTGAAATATTAAAAATGACAATGACGAATAAATAATATAAAAATAAACATACAGGGTGTTAATTAAGTATGTTAACAAACTTTACCCACGAATAGTACTCCGAAAAATAGAAAGAAAATGTCATCTGAACATGGGTCCGGAAATGCTTCGTAAGAGAGCTACGCTCCTTTGTATGGGGCACCCTGAAGACGGTTTTCCTCGATATTCTCGAAACCATTCATAAAAAAATTACGAAATTAAGTACGATGGGTAAACTTTTGACGCTGAATCTGATTCTGAATTCAGAATTTCATAATTTTTATCAGAGGCTTATCATACGGGAGGAGTTAAGGAGGAAAATAACCCCATTTTCTAAATGGTAATTTTTTTGACGTTTTGATTTTACAATATGGTATTTCAGAGATTTCTACGTAAAAATGGTCTCTTGGTACATCTCGATAGGGCTAACCGTTTTCGAGAAAAATGCATACAATAGCCTGCATCGATTCAATAATTTGCATTTTTCTCGAAAACGGTTAATCCTATCGAGATGTACCAGGAGACCATTTTTACGTAGAAATCTCTGAAATACCATATTCTACAATCAAAACGTCAAAAAAATTACCATTTAGATAATGGGGTTATTTTTACCCCTAACTCCTCCCGTATGATACGCCTCTGATTAAAATTATGAAATTCTGAATTCAGAATCAGATTCAGCGTCAAAAGTTTACCCATCGTACCTAATTTCGTAATTTTGTTATGAATGGTTTCGAGAATATCGAGGAAAACCGTCTTCAGGGTGCCCCATACCCATGTTCATATGACATTTTCTTTCTATTTTTTCGGAGCACTATTCGTGGTTAAAGTTTGTTAACATACTTAATTAACACCCTGTTTAATGCCAATAAGTAGTATAGAATTGTTATTTTTTGGGGATATTATATTTTCAGTGAACTATAACACCACAAGAAAAAATAAATAAGATGTTCTCTGAAGTGTTGTTTCTGCTCTGTTGTCTGAGCTGCGTCTTCAGCAAAGATCCTGATATTGAAGAGGAAGAAATTGCAGCCTATAATTTTATGGCAATCCTAAATAGAAAAACCGAAGAAATGTTGAATAAGTATCAACAAACGGAGTGGGATTATGAAACAAATTTGACCGACGAGAATTTACAGAGAAAGGTAAACATTTATTACTGCTTTACAATTTCGTACAAAATCACTAAAATAATCCAAGGGGGCTAAATCTGGCGAGTATGGTGCATGAGGTAGCAAGCAGCAGCATTTGATACCGTTAGCATTGATATACTCTTAAGAAAAATATGCAAACTAGGATTTAGAGGAACATTTTACGACATTCTTGACACATATTTGAAGGATCGTAGTCAGTATGTTAAGCTGAATAATATTCGTAGCGAAACGTTAAAAAACAAATATGGTGTACCACAGGGCTCAGTCCTAGGACCACTACTTTATTCACTTTTTGTCCTAAACCTGCAAGCTGCTGATCTTTTCATAAATATCGAAGATGGCTGTATTTTAATAAACTAAAACTAAATGTTAACAAAACTATGTTTATAATACTTGAACAACGGAATTAATTAGTGAGCGAAATAAATTTAAAAATCAATAATGTTTTCTTGGAAAAAGTAATGTCTCTTAAATTCCTGGTTTTGATTGTAGATGGGTTTTTAAATTGGGAGAAGCATATCAACAAAATTGTAAATAAAGTAAATCACATGGTTCCTGTTGTTTATAAATGTAGAAACTACATCTCGTTAAAGACAAAAAAATTAACCGTTTATTACCAAAAAAATAAATATATACTGCTTTTTTCTTGTCGCATTTACGATATCTAATACCATTGACTAACATATTTACGAGCTAATACCTATTTGGGGAACTTGTGGAAAAACAAATATTAATCAAATTAACATTAATAAAATATATTATTGTTATAATTTTGAATTAATAAAGTTGTCTTTTCGTAAAAAAAAACTCAAACTGTAAATCGTTGACTTTGGACATTACAGTAACGGTTTTGTAAGCTAGTGCATCCTCTTTTTGAAACAACACTTCCTTCTTAGCCAAACACGGCCTTTTTTTGCTTGATCGGTTCGCTCAAATGTTGCAATAAGTTCTCAAAATATTCGCCGTTGATATTTTTTCCTTTTCAAGATAATAATAAGTTAGGCCTGGACAAAAGGTTACACAAAATATTCCAAAAGTCTGTAATCCTGAAGACCTGCAATATTGTACGATCCTTCCTAAATTCCGATCCGTAATAGTTCAGGTGTTGACTTGGCCCAGCCCGTCAACATCTGTTGCTACCGCAGTCATGCGAGAAAAACTTGAAAAATCAGCATAATAATAATATTTATTTACTGTCAAAGTACATAAAAACAAATCGTTGAAAAAAATAAATATGTCCATCCATAGAAGTACAAGTACATGGACGAATTATTGGTACAATGTAGATGTCATAAATATTACATATATGTACTTACGTATAAGATGAATAGGGTTAGGAATAATAATGAAATTTGTTTATAAAATTATTGGATTACTTATGGATTCAGTTATAATATGATTTATTTATCAATTTATGTATTTCTTTCCTATATACTGTACTTAATGTTTTTAAGACATTTCTTGAATTGTTTATTAGATTGTAATTCCTTTATATCATTAGGTATTTTTTATGTAGCTTTGGCGCCAAATAAATATATGATTTCTGCATAATCGTTTTTTTCGTTTTAGGTATGTTTTTTCTGTGTAATTTATATCTTGTGTTATGGTCTTGTTTGATGTTGTTGATGATGACATACTAGTTATTTTCAGCTTGAAGTGGGAGCCGAAATGGCCAAGTTTCAAAAAGAAGCTTGGCAACAGGTCATCAGTTTTGACTGGAGACGTTTCTCGGACTACTACTTACGAAGGCAATTTTTCCTGTATTCAGTTTTAGGTAGGTACTAATTTCTCTGACTTTTAGTTTAAGAATTCGAATTTACTAGAATCTAATCATGATGATTTCTATGATGAAGCACATGCCTCACAACATTTTACGTCATTTACAACGTGAGTTTTTTTTAAGATAATGAATCATTTTTGTGCTTATAGTGTTGCAGAAATTTGAGTATATGTTTAAACGAAGCTGTTTTTTGATAGTAGAAACAAATTTTCAGAAATTGTACTATTGGACTCATCATTCTTGAGTTAACATTGAAAAAAGGTTTCTTACGATTGTAGTCTAGAAGAGTTTTTGAAAATCAAACATTCAAAAAGCATTCAAAACGAGTTTTATTTTCGGTAATTTTATTCCCTTCAAGAAAAATAACTATTCTTTTACAGGTGATGGCGCACTGCCACCTGAAAAGTACAAAAAGTTAAAGAAAATAATAGGGGACATGGAAAACATTTTCTCTACGGCAAAAATTTGTGCTTACAATGAAACACAAAAATGTGATTTAGCCCTCAACCCTGGTAAGCTATTTCTATTCATAGGGCTATAGCTAAGGCCTTATTAAAAAAAGCTATTTAAATTTTGAATTCCAGATATTTTTTGGTCGTGGTATTTTTGTCATATAAATTCTGAGGAGCTTTTTGAATACATTCGTTATTTTTTTAATCCAAAAAAAATTTCAAAAATTAGAGAATAGTGAAGTTTTTTAAAATTCTGTGCATTGTTTTTCTAGATATAACCAACATCATGTCGACGTCTAGAAACGAGGAGGAACTGAAACATGTTTGGTTAGCTTGGAGAGATGCTGTAGGGCCAAAATGCAGAGCTCTTTTTGAAGAATATGTGCAGCTAAGCAACGAAGCTGCTAGACTAAACAATTTCACCGATACGTCTGAATATTGGTATGTACTCGTAACTAAAAATAGTGGCTCTTGGTCTATTCGATCGGAGTCGATACACTTTGTCACCTGAGTTTCTGTGCAGTACTTCACTGTTTGACGTTCCGCCAATACGAATGGACGACATCCTCAACAGCTGTTACCCGTTCGACGACTTACAAGATCCTGTTTCATTCAATTTTTGTACGTTTTAGTCAGTTTCAGTCATGCAACTATTTAACCTCCTCACGCTGTATGTATAAAGACATGTCCTGGAGTATTACTCTCATATTTGGGGAGCTGCTGCCCCTACTACCCTGTCTATGGATACTAGATGCCGTCCAGAGAAGGGCTATTCGACTAATTGGCGACCCGGCCTTAACACGCCACCTCCAGCCACTATCTCACCGGTGTGTTGTTGGTGACCTCTCACTCTTCTACCGATATTCCAGCGGAATCTGCTCCTCTGAGCTATCCTCTATCGTTCCACCGCTCACTGCTCCTATCAGACGTACCCGTGCGACCGCTGCATCTCATCCTAAGACGGTCGTTCTTCATACATCAAGAACTGAGCGGTACTGAGGGTGTCCAAGGCTTGGAATGGACTGCCAGGAGATGTATTTATTGGGCTTTCGGGTATTGGCCCATTCAAATCCCGCGTTAACAAACTTCCCCTTTCACAGCAGCCGCGGTACTCTGATATTTAGGCTCTGCCTGCGCGGTCTGCTCAGTTATAAAAAAAGTCAGTTTCAGTCAGTTTCGACTCCTGCCGAATAGTCTAAGAACCACAAGTTTATTCTTCTTTCGTATTCATCTATATGGTGTTTTTGTCGTATGAGTGAGTATGTATGACATAAGCATTTTTATGGATTTTTTTAGGTTGAATGGTTACGAAGACCCCCATTTTAAAGACAAGATACAAAATATCTACGAGCAGCTCAAACCACTGTACTTACAACTACATGCTTACGTGAGATTCAAGTTGAGGCAGAAATATGGGGATGTTGTTTCAGAAACTGGACCAATTCCTGCTCATCTGTTAGGTAAAAGTTTAAGTATTTAAGTTTAGTGGAGAACCTATAGGATACATACAAAAGGTTGTAAGTTCCAATATTTCTTTATTTTCAATATCGTACCTATGCTATTTTTTATACCAAGAACTTGTAATAATGATTAACAAATTGATCTGGAAGGATTGTCCAAAATGTATACTCATCCATCACAGGCCCTCACAGTTTGGCAGTTTGGCCCCAAATTCACACTGAGGAGATGGTATTTTGATATTGATATGAAATACATCACCTTGTTGTTTACTTATTCTGAATTTCAGGGGATATAATGGCGCAGAACTGGAGAGAGATTGCGGATTTCACTTTACCCTTCCCAAATGTGGGAGACAACGATCTTACGCAGGAACTAATTGATCAGGTAATCACAAGATATTTGACAATGCAATTTAATAGCAAACTAACAAAGAAAATGAAATTTGGTAGACAAGGACCATTATAAGAATGCGCGCTACGCTACTGCTTAGTGTATGTTGCGCTCGAGCATGGCCGACTCTACACTAGGCCGGAGCCTTAGATGTGGCAACGTGGCTTAGCTGTCAAATAGTTGGCCTATAGTTTCAGAATAATTATTACATTTTATATGTATTAGAGTTCATCTGGGTTAATAAATTAAGAAAAATACTTTTTAGAACTACTACTACTAATACCACTTACATCTGATGTCTGGTTCATCGTAGTCAAACACTACAAAATAAAAATAAACGCAACCTGTTTCCTGCTGCCACTTCCACTTCCACTTAAATGAACACTCAATTTACTTTGTAAATTGTCACTTGAGCTAGAAAAATTCACTATTAGGTCACTGTGAAGCCACTCTTGCTGGTCTTGATTCCCTTTCACTATCAAATCTTTTCGTAGGTATGCCCAGATGCATGCCCTCGTTGGCATGCCCTCGTTGGCATGCCCAGATGAGTTCTATTAACTGTCTTTTTCTGTGATATTTGGGAGGTCCAGAAAACATTAGGTAGGTCTTATCCTTTGAAATGTTTGTAAATTATTGTCTTTATTCTTATAAATATAACCAGCCCTAATGAGGAATACCTTTCATCCACTTCTGTTTATGTCCTTCATTGGAAGCACTAATTGCTAGTGCAACCTGGTACTACACACTTTGCAGGCATCTTTTTATCTTTATAGTTTCGTTTGTGCAGGTAAATAAGTAGAAACACATTAAAAATCACCTTCCACTCTTCGTTGTTACTCTGGAAGGTTATGTTGGTATATCCTTGTTTGGAAGCCCCAATTGCTATTGCAACCTGGTACTACACACTTTGCAGGCATCTTTTTATCTTTATAGTTTCGTTTGTGCAGGTAAATAATTAGAAACACATTAACAATCACCTTCCAATCTTATTTTTTGCTCTGGAAGATTACACTAATGACTTAACAACAAACAAAAGCTCGGCCCGATATCCAGTGTTGCCATATTTCAATGCTCCGGCCTAGTGAGTAAAGTCGGCCATGGCTCGAGCCATCTGGGGGCTTATACAGCGTCTACAGCGAAGAACCTCTTTGTCTATGTGTTATCAAGCTATGATTCGTTTTTGTACTCTCGAATGTATTTGAGTTGTTTGAAATTTGCAGACAAGGTAAATGTTCAAAAAGTCTGTTTGGGACTTCCACTGGATATACAATGTTTGAATACAATGTTTTGACTGATCTACTATCTTCAATCAGCTTTGTTTTAAATTATCAGCCAGTAAAGCGCGATGAATCTTTTTATTAAGCAATCCTTGTTTCAGAACTACACCGCAATCCAGATCGCAAGAACGGCTGAAGATTTCTTCAAATCTCTAAATTTGACGGAGATGCCGGACTCTTTCTGGGAGAAGTCCATATTCACGAAGTCTGAAGACAAACCCATGGTGTGTATGGCCAGTTCATGGGATTTCAGTGATGGAAAAGATTTTAGGTAAAGCTGTAGTCACTTGACGGTGTTTTAGTCTAAACGCCACTGTTTTAGGGTGAAGCTGTGTATGCACATCACTTTGACAGACTTCACTGTAACCCATCATGAAATGGGCCACATCGAATACTACCTACATTACAAGAATCTGCCAGTCAAGTTTAGGGGTGGTGCAAATGATGGTGAGCATCAGCTGAAGATGAACCCCATACTTCAATTGAACACCTTTCCAGAATTTTGAAAATTTTGATATCTTGAAAATTTTGAAAATTTTGAAAATTCTCAAAATTTTGAAAATTTTTAATTTTTTGAAAATTTTGAAAATTTTGAAAATTTTGAAAATTTTGAAAATTTTGAAAATTTTGAAAATTTTGAAAATTTTGAAAATTTTGAAAATTTTGAAAATTTTGAAAATTTTGAAAATTTTGAGAATTTTGAAAATTTCGAAAATTTTGAAAATTTTTAATTTTTTGAAAATTTTGAAAATTTTGAAAATTTTGAAAATTTTGAAAATTTTGAAAATTTTGAAAATTTTGAAAATTTTGAAAATTTTGAAAATTTTGAAAATTTTGAAAATTTTGAAAATTTTGAAAATTTTGGAAATTTTGGAAATTTTGGAAATTTTGGCTGGCTAAGGCATTTAGGGGGCAATAAAAATTGTTCCTTGGAGGGTTGCTACCGTAGATATAAATTAATATTTTCCAAGTTTTGTTGACTCTTACCTTATTCCTAATTTCATGTTTTTAGGTTTTCATGAAGCTGTAGGGGACCTAATTTCTCTCTCAGTTCTCTCTACTAAGCACTTAAGACAGATCGGATTGATCAATACGGATATTGATCATCGAGTCGACATGAATAATCTATACAAAGTAAGTCATTTATTAGGTCAGTCTGTATAGAAATAGGAAAAAATAAAAATAAAAACAAGGATAATTCCAAAAAATGCTACTTCAGTAAAATAATTTTGTTTAATTTATTAAGAGGATGTTTGGAAATCAGGATTTGATAGACCTTTGCATTACTCAATATGGATATTTCTATATAGGCTTTTTGGAGGTCGTCTTTCATAATTAATAAATAATAAATAATAAGTGCTAAATAGTGAATAATGATAAAGTGACACTTGTTGACTGTGTATTATTTTTCAATAATTTTCCTTATTTTGTTTAGGTCGGGTTGCACAAAATAATGTTCCTCCCATTTTCGTACTTGATGGAACTTTGGCGCTGGGATATATTTTCCGGAAAAACCAAACCGGAAGATTACAACTGTAAGTGGTGGGAGTTGAGAGAAAAGTACCAGGGAGTAGAATCGCCTGTCGACAGATCAGAAGAAGATTTTGATCCGGCTTCAAAGTACCATATCATATCCAGTACTCCTTACTTAAGGTACTTTCTTTAATTCAATAGCTGTTGCTTTCGCTTTTCCTTTTCATAAAAAAAATAATTTATGGGTATCGTCATGGGATTTGAGAAATATAGTCTTCTCCAACAAATAGGTTTATACTTCATTGTAATGGAGGACGAATTAACAAAATCTCATCTGAAAATGTTATTGAAAAAAAATATTCATATTGATACAAAACCAAATAGAAAACCGAATAAAGATTTTAGATTTTTTGAGGTGAAGCCTTAAAAGCAAGGGCGTCAGAAATTTTTCATTTTCTTTCTGTGAAGCTGAAACTTAAAATACCGGTCAGATTTGTAGTAATCATCGTCAAATTATCTAGGATACGGAATTTCATATTGATAGAAAGCCGAATAAAGATTTTAGATTTTTTGAGGTGAAGCTTAAAATCAAGGGCGTCAGAAATTTTTCATTTTCTTTCTGTGAAGCTGAAACTTAATGTACCGGTCAGATTTGTAGTAATCATCGTCAAGTTATCCAGGATACGGAATTTCATATTGATAGAAAGCCGAATAAAGATTTTAGATTTTTTGAGGTGAAGCTTAAAATCAAGGGCGTCAGAAATTTTTCATTTTCTTTCTGTGAAGCTGAAACTTAATGTACCGGTCAGATTTGTAGTAATCATCGTCAAGTTATCCAGGATACGGAATTTCATATTGATAGAAAGCCGAATAAAGATTTTAGATTTTTTGAGGTGAAGCTTAAAATCAAGGGCGTCAGAAATTTTTCATTTTCTTTCTGTGAAGCTGAAACTTAAAATACCGGTCAGATTTGTAGTAATCATCGTCAAATTATCCAGGATACGGAATTTCATATTGATAGAAAGCCGAATAAAGATTTTAGATTTTTTGAGGTGAAGCTTAAAATCAAGGGCGTCAGAAATTTTTCATTTTCTTTCTGTGAAGCTGAAACTTAAAGTACCGGTCAGATTTGTAGTAATCATCGTCAAATTATCCAGGATACGGAATTTCATATTGATAGAAAGCCGAATAAAGATTTTAGATTTTTTGAGGTGAAGCTTAAAATCAAGGGCGTCAGAAATTTTTCATTTTCTTTCTGTGAAGCTGAAACTTAAAGTACCGGTCAGATTTGTAGTAATCATCGTCAAATTATCCAGGATACGGAATTTCATATTGATAGAAAGCCGAATAAAGATTTTAGATTTTTTGAGGTGAAGCTTAAAATCAAGGGCGTCAGAAATTTTTCATTTTCTTTCTGTGAAGCTGAAACTTAAAACACCGGTCAGATTTGTAATAATCATCGTCAAATTATCCAGGATACGGAATTTCATATTGATAGAAAGCCGAATAAAGATTTTAGATTTTTTGAGGTGAAGCTTAAAATCAAGGGCATCCTTCAGTTTCAGATACATACTACAGCACATTACTTTTCTATCACCCGTCTTGTTCAATATAGTATATTCAAGGTCAAGATAACCTTCAAATACAACAGCTTTCCAACTTTTTTAACCTCGCAGTTGCAATAGGCAGACATTTGGGCGACCCAAACACCAGAAGAAGTGAATAGTATTCTAACTGTTGGTCAAGAATCCCCTGGTTTTGAAATCCACTGAAAGGAATGGTCAACCCTAAACAGAATTCGCACGTCGCACGGAGTGTGCGCTGATTCGTTGTTTAAATGGAACAAACGAATCCCCACGATGCGACTGTGGAGCGGAACGCCAAACTGTCAGGCAAATAGTTCAACAGTATGGCCTTTGAGCATATCCAGGCAATAGAAAGGACTTCCTCCAAGCCAATCCATCAGCCGTAGAATGCACTTCCAGGATCGATATTAACTTATAGTCTAGTTACCATTTAGATTGAATTTTTTCATTTATTTTTTAGTTTGTGTTGTTTATCTAAGCTCTTTTACTTTTTTGTGACTATTTTCATTTGTACTACAACCATACGGTAAACAATAACACGAGTTTAGCCCACCTGTGTGGCCTTTAAGTATAACAATTGACAAAGAACCAAACATTCATCCCAAACATATGGATGGATGGAACAAGCATGGGATAGAAATTACGTTGAACGCTGTATTATTTTCCTTGCAGATATTTCATCGCCCTGATACTCCAGTTCCAGTTCCATCGTACCTTGTGCGAAAAGGCTGGCCAATACGACCCTATAAGCCACTATAGTCACCTTCATAACTGTGATATCTACCAGAGCAAAGAAGCTGGGAGTGCACTCAAGTAAGCATAGTTACATTGCTATGATTTAGTTATACGAGGGTGATCCTACAACTACCCAACTCAACCAAGCAAACTCAAAAATTTCAGAAAAAATATAGTCATATGTAGTCTTTCAGTTAATAAACTAAAGACCACAACAAAAAATGTCAAGACAAGTTGATTGACTACTTCCCACACATAACGGTAATACCAGTTTATTATTTTCCCGTAGCATGTATACATCAGAAAATTTTAAGTTCCCTGGTTTTTCTGGTCTGGTCTTTCTTTCACAGGTCGGTGGATAGCCTATTATGAATACAGCAAATTTTTCAGTTCTTACAATCCCCCACCCTTCAACTACCCCAATTTTACCCTCACCAAAAAAAGTAGAAAATGATGAGGAACCCCTAAAACACCTAAAAACGAAGTTTGAGGCATATTTTAATGCTAACTACTCTGCCACCCATGCACCGATTTTCAAAATTATAGGAACATTATCTACTACGAGCCCACAGCATAAAACGCCCAAAAAGTGTATTACCTCATAATCGAGAATTTTCGCGACCACAATACTCCCCTCACCTGTCGGGTGTGGGAAGTAATAAAAGGTGTAAGCGAAAATACTAAAATTTTAAATACATCAATCAACAGGTAAATATTTTCAACAAAACAGTAAAATACACTGAAAACATAAAAAGATAAATACTAAACGGTCTATTCTAGGAAAACTAATATTTAAGGGGAATCAAAGTAATTAAGTTATGAAAGATTTTTAAAAGAAAAGGAGAAAAATGTTGCCAGCATCACAATGATTATGATACAGATACAGACCGACAGACCGATAATTTGTTTTTGCTAATTACTCCTCCACCCATGCACCGATTTTGAAAATTATATGAATATTACCTACTACGACCCCACAGTATTCTTCTTCTCAGGATGCCATGTAGATTCCTGCGTAGGCGTCCATCCTTTCTCTCATCAGATCATCCTATTCATCGCAACCCTCTGTAATTCAGGGAAGTCGCTTATTCCTGTCCTGTCTCCCACCTTCGATATTACCTTGAAGGGTGAGACACACGATGTGATAGCGTTCCCCACGCATTATGTGGCCTAGATAAGCTATTTTCCTCTTCCTTATAACCTCAATAACCTCAAAAAGTTCTCGTTCAGCTAACCCAACCCCACTATTGCTACCCAAATTTCATCACAATCCATGCAGCGGTTACTGAGATTACGGCGTTAGAAGAACGCCAATAGACAGACAGACCGACGGAAATGAGTGACGTGGATTTTCGTTATGTAGACATCATAAAACCTATCGGTGTGGGAAGTAAAACGCTATCCATATCAATCTCTCTATACCATATTGTGACAGATATGAAAATTTTAAACAGGAGGATGTTAGCGATGGGTGCCTCAAGACCATGGCCTGACGCATTGGAGGCCCTAACAGGCCAAAGGGAAATGGACGCCACGGCCATATTGGAGTATTTCCAGCCCTTACACGAATGGTTGAAGAATGAAAATAAGAAAAACGGGGCATATGTCGGTTGGGAGTCCTCCAAAAGAGGTAACAGCTAATATTTAATATAAGGTTAAGTGTAAGAATAGCCATTGGGCTAAGCTTCACCTTATTGTTGCGATACAATATAGGCGTTTACTATTATTATTATTTTAGACTAAAACTCCCCTTTTTCACTTTTTTTTTTCTTTGAAAATATCCGAACGACAAAATTCCTAAAGAAAAGAAACGATTTTATCTATTTATTATCAAATAGTGTAAGTTATTATAAGGATGGACTTTTGAATAATGCTGACTTTTTATTTTCCAGTATGTACGAGAACAAAAAAGGAATTGGAGACATGACGTGAACTACTTCTTGCAATTTTATACAACTATTACAATTTTTTATCTATAGAGATTATGTTTTATACTTCTTTTACAAAAAATATAACTATTATACTATTAGTTTGACTTTTCATTTATTTAAAGCTGAAATGATTTCATAGATATAACAAATATTATTGAGTATATGTATTTTAGTACGTCAATTTGCACAAATGTCTTTTTTTGTGGTCAGCCTCCCATAAAGGCTCAAAGCAAATGGCGCTATAGAAGCGCTGCGAAAGGATAAGTGTCAGTGCACGTTACATTTAAATGCTGCAGGTTGTAGCCGTCGGGAAACAAACTCCGCGACAGATCATTCCACAGCATCGAAGTTCTACAAAACGAGGAATGCTGGAGTTTTTACAAACCCACTTTCTGTATTATAAAACGCTCATCATTATAGTCACAATGTCTTAACAGACATGTTGTGAATTCGTAAGGTGCATTAAGTCGGAGCTAGAGTATTGCCTACACGAATATTATCAATAGTTTTGAGAAGTGTAGCTCGCCATCGTTCGCGATTTACTGTCAGTTCAGTGGCGCTCTTGATACTCATATCCAGCAACTGTTTCGTCGTTTCCCCTGCACGCTGGGTATCCACCCAGCGTGCAGGGGAACGGCCACGGCGCCGCCCACTCGGGGCATGACCCTAAACTAGTTTCTCCATATTATCGCTTCTGTGAATATGTCCGAAGATTGTAAGCATTCTCGTCGACACAAGGGAGGATTGTCTCTTTGTAGTACCGAGCTCATCCAGTATAGAAACGTTAGTTCGATGGGCGGTGTAAGGGACTCTCAGCATTCTCCTCCACGTGCACATTTCAAAAGCACGTATGCGAGCTCGATCTGCCTTTTTAACAGTCCAAGTTTCCGATGCATACAAAAATATAGATCATATAACCAATCTGTGGCAAGAAGAATGGAGCAGTAGTCCTAGCAAATTACACGAAATTCTCCCGAATGTTACCACAAAGTTAACTCTCCCTGTAAATAGAAGAGAACAAATTGTTATGTCACGACTACGAGTAGGACACACTCTAGCTACACATAAGCATATATTCGAACAAACTGAAGGTCCAGTCTGTCCAGCATGTAACGAACGGGTAACAGTGACCCACATCCTTATGGATTGCACGTTTTATTTGAACGAGAGAACATCCAACCACCTGTCCAGCGACATCAAAGAAGTACTTCTGCTACAACCCAAAAATGTGGTGAAATTTATCAAGGACATTAATTTATTTTTTAAAATTTAATCAGTATAAATACCTATGTATGAATTGTACCGTCTTCACCGCTAATAACCCTGCGTGGTTGATGCGGTTTCTTGTTTAAATAAAAAAAAATATAGAGAACACAAGAGACTGAACCAGCGACACTTTGGTAGCTTTAGTGATGTTATGGTCACGCCATATTTTAGTAAGCTTTGTCATGGCCACACGTGCCTGTTGTATGCGCCGTCGAATCTCATTTTCACAGCTACCCGAATTGTCGATCAAAGAACCGAGGTACACAAAACTTTGAACTACTTCACAGCGGCCTACTGACTTTATTTCTCGATGATTATCGTGTTCTCTATCTACGATGATAACCTTGGTCTTGTTGTAGTTAATACCAAGACCATAATTATGCTGTACTGTGTTGTTCTAATACGTTTAATAGAGCTACTTGTTCTTCCTGAGAAGCAGCAATAAGGGTTGTATCGTCAGCAAATCTTAAGTTGGATACTTTGCTTCCGCCAATAGCTATACCGCCATTCCAGTTGTCCAATAACTGTCTCATCACAAATTCAGAGTAAATGTTAATAACATCGGAGATAATACACATCCCTGACGAACTCCTTTTCTGGTTGCTGTTTGACCAGACAGGTTACCATCAATTCTTACATGAGCCGAGCTGGGCTCATAGTGTTGCTGTATGAGAAATACTAAGTGGTAAGGAACTGCCATCGAGATATGGATTTCCCACAGTTATCGTTATCAAACGCCTTCCACAAAGCAGATAAAAACTGGAAAATAATGCTCTCTGGCTTTTTCAATAATTTGTCTCAAGTTTAAGATCTGTTCACGCGTACCGCGTCCTTACACGAAACCTACTTACGCCTGAGAAATTTGCCAGCCAATAAAATCCTCCAAATTAATTAAGTATGTTAACAAACTTTAACCATGAATAGTACTACGAAAAATAAATAGAAAGAAAATTTCTTATGAACATGGGTCCGGAGATGCTTCCTAAGGGAGCTACGCTCCTTTGCATGGGACACCATGAAGACGGTTTTCCCTCGATATTCTCGAAACCATTCATAACAAAATTACGAAATTAGGTACGACGGGTAAACTTTTGATGCTGAATCTGATTCTGAATTCAGAATTTCACAATTTTATTCAGAGGCGAATCATACGGGAGGAGTTAATGGTAAAAATAACCCCATTTTCTAAATGGTAACTTTTTTTGACATTTTGATTTTAGAATATGGTATTGCAGAGATTTTTACGTAAAAATGGTCTCTTGCTACAACTCGATAGGGCTAACCGTTTTTGAGAAAAATGCAAATTATTGAGTCGATGCAGGCTATTGTAAATAGCACACACACACACAAGCACACTTACTAAATAGGTGAACATTAAATTTATTTATTTGCAATAGCCTGCATCGATTCAATGATTTGCATTTTTCTCGAAAACGGTTAGCCCTATCGAGATCAACCGAGAGACCATTTTTACGCAGAAATCTCTGAAATACCATATTCTAAAATCAAAATGTCAAAAAAATTACCATTTAGAAAATGGGGTTATTTTTACCCTTAACTTCTCCCGTAGGATACGCCTATGATTAAAATTATGAAATTCTGAATTCAGATTCAGCGTCAAAAGTTTACCCATCTTACCTAATTTCGTAATTTTGTTATGAATGGTTTCGAGAATATCGAAGGAAAACCGTCTTCAGGGTACCCCATGCAAAGGAGCGTAGCTCCCTTAGGAAGCATTTCCGGACCCATGTTCATATGACACTTTCTTTCTATTTTTCGGAGTATTATTCGTGGTTAAAGTTTGTTAACATACTTAATTAACACCCTGTATAGTAGAACCTTGCTTGCATGAGAGATTAACGAAAGTAGGAGATAATAATTGTCTGGACTGGTTAACGCTAAAAGGGATGAAAAGACGTATCGTTTCCAAGACTTTTTGAATCATACTACTTCCTGGCTGTAACATCGGAGGTGTATTTTAACTTTACGTTCAAATTTCGTAAACACCACTGTGATAATGTTTCCTAAACACACCGCAGTTGTATATTGTTTCTTTTGATACGACATGAACAGTGTGTTGTTTACCCGATTTGTATCCGGTCAAAAGCCCAAAACCTCGGAATTCGCGCGAAAAACGTCACAGTGAAAAGAAATGTTCATCTCGAGGATCTTCCTTTTGCTTCTTGTGCCTTCTTGTTGTTTACGTGCCAGCAAATCTGGGCAGTTGTTGAACTATGGTGTGTTGTACGAGTTGAACATGAGGCTGCAAGGTCTTATTCACCAACAAAAATTAGCTGCTTGGGATTACGAGACTAACTTGACTAATTTCAATTTGGAGAGAAAGGTAACTTCTTTTTGCTATTATACCACGACCAGCAGGTCTCATAACGTATATTGCAAAAGTTTTGAGAAGTTTTTAAAAAAATTAAAAAAATATCTCACAATAATATATTTGAACTGTACAACGAACTACAAAAAATAACAATATTTCTTAATATAAAATAGATATTAGAGTAATTCTAATGGGCCATGATTTTCCAAGGCTCTTAATGTTTCTCATTAGGTTTTGGACAGATTCTAAATCAATTTCTCTGATCTGTAGCATTATTCTTCTTAACTGCTGTCGGTTCTGAGCTTCCCATCCATTGTTATAAACTTTGGCACTCAGTTGAGCCCAAAAAGTTTCGATAGGTCTTGCTTGAGGAAGATTGGGAGGATTGTCGTTTCGTGGTACAAAAGGTATTCCGTGTTGTTATAGCCAGTTTCTCGTACGCAAAGCATAATGACTTGAAGCCAGATCTGACCAAAACATTATATTGTCATTAGCATGGTGGGTATTAATAAAATTGATTAGTTTAGGCAAACATCTTGGAGCATAGACTTCTGCGGTAACCGCTTCGGCCCTAACAGGTCCAACGTACGGCTGTGAAATACCGTTGTCTGATATAGCGCACCACACTAGCACTTTGTTTTCAAACTTTTCATAACGTTTAAATTTTACATTATCTGGACAGGCTTCAAAGTCTTTTGTATAAAAACCATCATTACCTTTGATTTCTGAGTTCGAAGATGTGAAATACTTTTCATCGTCAAGAATAATTTTTATGTTGCCAGCAAAACGATTACGACGTAAATTGCGACAGAATTGAGGAATTCTTTCTAACTGATTTGGGGAATACTTTGGACATTTTCTTCTTTTTCGGAATTTTAAGTTATTTCTCGTCATTTCTCTACAGATTGTGCTAACATTGACGTGAAAAATGCGTTCAAGTTTTCGTGTTGATCATTCTTTGAATTGTAGCAGCATTCAACGCTCCTGGACGTCCACTTTTTGGTAAATTTATACAAGGAATACCTACTTCGCATTCACGGATCGCTCGATAAATTGCGGCAACAGAAATATTTTGATCTTGATATAGGCGAACTATTTCTTTTTTTTCCAAGCCGTCCAACTAGACTATGTAAATCCTCTTCCAAAAATCTAATTTGTACGACATTTTGACAACTTATATCATAAGCAAGATGCCTCTAGATGCCAATATTTGACATTACCTATCTCTCAATTAAGTAAGTTGTTAAAAAAAGCATTTATTGCTCAACAGGAAGGCTCTTTTACAGGATAACCAAAACAAGTATAAATAGCTTAAATAAGATCATAGTATCGGAAACAATATAACTCCAATCTAAAGAAAATTAAAACAGAACATAATAATATTAAGAACAATTAAAAAAAATGTGTTAGTTCTTAAAATTCGGACTTATCTTCAAAGTTTGCCTTATATTCATTTTACTGCCTATAGAATATTATAGTAGTAATTATAACAAAAAGGTGTATAATCCGTGTTTTTCAGAAATTTTGGGGTACACACTATCAATGAACTTCACTCCATTTTTTTTCAGTTAAATATGGACTTAAAATTAGCCAGTTTTCAAAAAGAGGTGTATTTTAATATATCCCGATATCAACTGAACTCCATAACTGATATCAATATACAGAGAGAAAGTCAACTCTATCTCCAACTAGGTATGTGTTTATAGCTTTTACGTTTCAATGTGCCTAATTTTATGATGTTTCCTTATAATATAAAGCAGAGTTTTTTAGGATAAAAATCTTTTGTATACAAGGTGGCCAGTCGGGTGACGATAATAATTTTTTTTGTAGATAGCCCGTACCGAGATCTATCCAAAACACCCCCATGTATGTGTACCGATTATTGATAGTTTTCGAGTTATGATTTTTTTTTGAAAAATTAGAGATTTTCCAGTTTTTTCAAGAAATCGCCAAAAACAAAGACAAGAATGCTTTTTGGCTTTTATTTTTTTATGCAATTATACTCAGTGTTAAGCCTGTTTTAATATCCAACAAAGAGAACCTGTACATCCGAACAATAATTAAGTACATTTTGGGGCTAAAGTTTGAAATCTCTGTTTTTAGTCAGGACACCAAAAGCTTCAAAATAGGATTAAAAATACTTATTCCTGGTCCTGGAGCTTCAAACTAATCTTAAAAACTTTGCAAGACATTGCACTTTCGAAATGATAATGAAAAAGTAGCACTTATGGGGACATTTTACGCCGTACGTGAGTGTTAAAGGTAAAAAGGTGACAATTCACGAATTTCCAAAATGATTGAAAAAACTATTATTTTGCTTTATTATGACAAATTAAAGAAAAAAAAACTCGGGACAACTAATAAACCCGATAATTATTGATGTTTTGATGACTTTCAATAAAAAAACTTATACCCAAATTGTGATTTTTGAAGTGTTTTTGCTATGTACTATTGAACTTCTGCTAAATTAAGTTGTATTGAAAGTTAACTAAGGAAAGGAATAATAAACAATAATCTGACTTCCAATTTCATGACAGAATTACCTGAGAAGCGATGTCGTAGCATACGCCATCCCTTTCTTTCAGAGTAGCTTTTTGCGAGTTCATGTCGGCGAAGCGCAGTTGTGTTAATTAATTTTCGGTAATAGGCAAGGCAATGTTCGGATGGACCTAAAAAGGTGATTTATGTCGCTAGGTCTTCCTTGACAGGTCAGTAGACAGCCTATCATGAATACAACAAGATTTTCAGTTTTTCAACCCCACACCCCCCCAAACACCCAAATTCCACCCCCACCCAAAAAAAAAACACAGAAAATGATCAAGAACCTCTAAAACGCCTAAAAACGAAGTCTAAGCAATATTTATTTTTTTTTGTTTTTTGCTAGTTACTCCTCAGCCTATGCACCGATTTTCAAAATTATAGGAACATTACCTACTACGACCCCACAGCATATCGTTGCCCAAATTTCATCACAATCCATGCAGCGGTTACTGAGATTGCGAGGCTAGAAAAACGCGTACAGACAAACCGACAGGCAGACCGACAAACAGAACGACGGAAATGAGTCACGCGGATTTTCGTTATGTAGACATTATAAAACGCCCAAAAAATCTATTATCTCAAAATATAAAATGTTCACGATCACAATCCTCCCCTCACCTATCGGTGTGGGAAGTATAAGGGATGGCGTATGCGTCGATAACGCTTCCCAGGTAATTCCGCCTTGGTATTAAAAGTCAGATTGTTGTTTTATTATTCTTTTTCTTTGTTAACTTTCCATACAACTTAATTTCGCAGAAGTTCAATAGTACACAGCAAAAAGCACAGGTATTAATTTTTTTTATTAAAAGTGATTAAAACATCTATGATTATCATGTTTATTAGTTGTTATGAGTTTTTTTCTTTAATTTATCATAATAAAGTAAAATAATAGTTTTTTAAATCATTTTGGAAATTCGTGAGTTATCACCTTTTTACCTTTAATAGTCACATACGGCGCAAAATGCCCCCATAAGTGCTATTTTTTCATTATTATTTCGAAAGTCCAATGTCTTGCAGAGTTTTTAAGATTCGATTGGAGCTCCAAAACCAGGCATAAGTATTTTTAATCTTATTTTGAAGGTTTTGGTCTCCTGACTAAAAACAGATATTTCAAACTTTGGGCCCAAAATGTACTTAATTATTGTTCGGATGTACAGGTTCTCTTTATTGGATATTAAAACAGGCTTAATACTGAGTATAAATGCTGAAAAAAATAAAAGCCAAAAAGCATTCTTGTTTTTGTTTTTGACGATTACTTGGAAAAACAGGAAAATCTCTAAGTCTAAAAAAAAATCATAACTCGAAAACTATCAATAACAGTACACATACATGGGGGTGTTTTGGATAGGTCTCGGTACGGGCTATCTAAAAAAAAATTATTATCGTCACCCGATTGGCCACCCTGTATAATATAATCAGAATATTCGTGCTATTCTAGAAGAAGAAATACTATCTCCAAAGAAATATAGAAGACTGAAGCAAATTATCAGCGAGATGATAACCATCTATTCAACAGCCAAAATCTGTGACTATAACAATCTAAGCAAATGTGATCTAGTGCTTCAACCTGGTAAGTCATTGAAACCAATGCCAAACTCAAATCTCACTTATCTAGAATATCAATTATTGGCCATTGGTTTCCTATTGACTAACTGAAATATACAGATAAGATTCAAAATAACAAGATTCCTGTGCAAACCACAAAACTGAGCTTCTCGAAAAGAGTTCAGCCTAGTATGAAATACACGATTGCCAAGTAGAGATCTAGAATGCCGATATAAATACATGGGACGTAGGTAACAGATCGTCTTTAACAGGTTGAAAAGAGAATATCCCCTACCGCCCTCTGCCATTTTTTATAACACTCGTTCCGCAGAGTTGCCAAGTGTGGCATTTTTTCACCAAAGTGACGATTTCAAAACCGATTTAGAAAAATGGTTGCTAGGCGATTGGGGACTTTTGGTGATGCAAAACACACAAAAAGTTCGTGACATTAAAGCCTAGCCGCATGAACTTATTGCAGATCTTTCTCATTTAGTATATACAGGCTGTCCAGTTAGTGTGTAATTCTTCGATATCTCGCAAGCTATACCTGACAGAAAAAAATATCAAATACAAATGTTATTTGGTTGCCTAAGACGCATATTCTAAAAATATTTTGAAATATACAGGGTGTTGTGGGTAAATAGGATAGTGATCAACTCGATTTTTTTATATAGAACTATAACATTTTCTTAAATTCTTCTAGTTTCCGTCATGAATCTCTATTAAACTCTAAAATATTTTTGGGATCGGTTACGACGTTGCCAAGTTATAAATTATTTTCTATTAATTTCCGGATTTGCAAGGTCACAAGTAATAGGTCCAAATTGATAAATTCCTTTAACTTTTCTCAATAATATTATACAGCGAGTTACTTGAATATTAAGTGGATATTACTTTGAATGTTACCAGCAATTTGTATCTACAGGGTGTTTTTGGCAGAATTTTAAATTACGGGAATTTGAAGGTCATTTTACTTTGTTTTTTAAATGTAACACCCTGTATGTTTTATTTTAAATCGAAATATCTACTAATACCCTATCTCGCCTTGTAATTTTTTTCGCGCTTGCGGCGTTGCCAAGTTATACATTGTTTTTTGAAGTTTTTAAACAAATACCCCCGATTTTAATTTATTTTAAATAGAATCCTCTGCTTATTTTTATTGTAATGAATTACACATGTCGAACTTAGTAAGATCTCACAATTTCAAATTTTGATTCTGTTAATTATTGAGATACGGCAACACCGCTTTTTCAGTGACCAGTACCGGAACGCTTAAATATTTCCAAAACTGCCACAGCTGGAACGGTGAAATTCAATACTTGGGAGTTTTTGTGCATACAGAATTCAAAAACGCTAACTTCAGATTATTTTTTGTAACTGTTCTTTCTTTTTTTCAATGTACAACATTCTTTAGCCGTAGTTTTTGAGTACCTATGAGGCTGTTATTTTGTATCAGCATTATGTTGCTAGCAGTCCCTTTTGCGATAAACGTAAAATGTACTTTGAATCTTCAGTTACAGTTCATACTCTTTATGTGTATATTTACTGCAAATAAATAAATTAATAAATAAATAAACTGGCAGTACTGGCGGTTGTTTTACAATTGACACCTTGACCATAGTAGTGACCCCTCAAGAAGAGAGAGTAGGCAAGTAAAATTCGTCGACCTTCGTTACGGTTTACCTAGGTATTTTTTATTAATGCGCATGTCCAAAACATTAATAGCCACAAAATTCGTCTTTGTGGTGGTCCAAAAGCGCCCCAATGGCTCAAAATAAAGCTTTAAAACACAGAAGGTAGTTATGGGAATAACCTATTCTGTTTGTACATCTAATCCAATCGGAAAGTAGATAAAGAGAATACTTTTCACATTTTTGTCTGTTAGCAATATCAAATGACGTAACTTGGAATTTAAAATAATAAACAACATATATTTATATAGACAGAATTTAATAGAAACAAGGATAAAGTATACGGTCATTCAACTGTTACGCCAAAAATCTTTAAGAAAAACAAACGAACGGGTACAAATTAAGAATTTCTAGGAAGAAACACTTGATGTTTAGTTATGGCAAGATATTTATTTAAGACATGTGGATGAGTAACTTACTACTCAACATACAGGGTGAGTTTTTAATACCGGCTCGGTCGATAACGCCACTACTGTAGAAGATAGCGAAAAAAGTTGTATATAAAAGTTGTAGCCACGGATATGCTACTTGCTCAGAAAATATTTAGATTTATACAGGGTGATTCATAACTAGGTGGTGATGCAAACATGCATTTTTTTAAATTAGACACCCTATATATTATTCCAAATTCAAATTCTACTAATAATTTCCGTTATTTCAATATAGGGTATTCTTACATTATACAGGGTATTTCAAAAGTTACGGCCATTTTTAATTCCAAATCACGGTCAAATGAACGTACTGTATATCAAAAAGTAATGAATCAAACATTATTTTTTTACATGACAAGATTAGAAATATCCTTTGTAGAATGACGTAGAATGTAGAATGTCAAAATAATAATAATAGAATAGAATATTTAAAAGATACAATAAAATTCCAGCGTAACACCCTGTACCATAAAATTTGTTTTACGAGGGTGATACGAAAAGAACTCTGATACACTCGAATAGTCAGGAATTGAAGAGACCACTTACTTGGTGACAAGACGACAGGAAAGATCAGCTGGACGAGAGGTGACGGAAACAGTCGGAGACGGGCCTGTATTTTGAAAACGCTCATGAGTAACTCTTACATTCAACCGGCACGTTACATGCACTACAATACTGTTATGTTCTGCCGCTGCAATACTGATATTATCTCCCAATCAATGCTGATAGGCCCAGGATGCTTTCGAACTACATCAGAGGCTCCGAACATAGCTTGGGGATGATCTCAGTATATTTTGAAAGATATCAGGCGCAATCCCTTAGTACCGCCCTCGTGGTACTCGTCCGTTATCTGTGCACACCAGAGGAAGACTTCCAGCCAAAGGTGCCACACGAACGGCAAAAGCGCTGTCATGGCTTCACATCTGACTAGCACCCGCCAACATCCGCTTTACGGTAACACCTACGAATGCCGACTCGCAACCCCTGCTACTCGATAGATCTATCTAGGTACGTACCTCAACAAAAGAGTGAAGACTTTGACGTGGCGACACGTGTCTTAAAAGTGACAGAGGTAGATTGTACAATCTACCTCCCATACCAAGGAGAACGGTAGCTTCCTACCGCATGGGAGTCAGTCCAAGATATGAATCCATTTGGATGATGCAGATTAGCTTCCGCAATCTGTCCGCATGGTTGCCGTAGATTACTAACTACATTCTATCCACATGGGTGATGCAGATTCTTATCTACATTCTGTCCGCATGGGTGATGCAGGTTTTCACCTACATGCTGTTCGCATGGGTGATGCAGATCACCATCTACATACTGTCCGCATGGATCGTCGAATACAAAAAGTGTGTCCCAGGCCGTGTTTGGAGCGGAAGCAATAGTAGTGCCTTTACCTCCTAGGATCCCGCTATCCTCCAACGGTGTCCACCAACACAGAAGGAGGGGCGTTCTCCCGCCTCCAGAGTGCAATAGGTTCGATGGACGACCCGGTCTCCCCATCGAACCTTCCAGAGGGTCCTGCACTTCGAATCAAGTGCTATATAAGTGGGCTGGTGTAAGGACAGGTACGCTAATGCTATTGATTACTGCGGGAAGGTGTACAGAATACTACATAAGTTACCCCCACCGTGCTCCCCAATAATCCCATGGTCCGTACCTTACTGTGCAATACAGCACCCCAGGTCTAGTTAGGGGCGTCCCACCTGCAGAGATTATTAGTTGGCTACCCTTTATCTTTATCTGTAAATGACTGTCAGATTTCAAGCTAGTTAATAGCTTTACCAATGCGGCTTATATCAATAATTATTATAATTAGCTTATGAAACTCAATAACACAATTTTAATGGTTAAAAGACATGCACATATAACGAACTACGGCGAATCAAAAGCTACTCGTGTGAAAACTCACCAATTGCAACCACAAGCAAAACTCACTGAACCACGCGTTACGAGGATTAGACGGACACTGTTTACTTTCTTTTTTTCATATTTTTCTCGCAGGCATAAGGCGTAAGACCCTTATCCTATCTTTATTAGGTGCCTCAGAAAAATAAACATATGGCGTCCAACAAACTCTTCGTATACATAGGCGGGTACTTACAGGGTGAGTGTCATGCAGAGAGATGGTTAAAATATAGTATGCTTACACCTTCAATTTTAAAATCTGCTATAAAAGAAACCCGTGACGCATATTTGTATACAGGGTGATGTAGAATGCAAAATCTGGATTTTCTTTCTTTTTTTAAATGTAACCCCCAATATTTTATTATACCAAAGAATGGCTTTTAATATGCTCTTTCATCTTTGTATAGCACTTGTTATGGCTGCATTCATCAGTTTCTGAGATATTTCGATTTTTCTACAAATTTTAAGTATACTTTCTATTTGTTTACTAAAATTTATTTATTTTGGGAAAATACTATCAAATTTTGTTTTTGCTTAACAAACAACTAAAATACTTAATCCAGTCAAAACACTGAATTAACGATATAATATAAGTCAAGTGTGCTGAGGAAACAATTTTATAGACGTCATGCAAAATTATCAAGCAGATGTATCAGGGAGGCTATGAAATATCAAACGACACAGTCCAAATAAAACGATTCTTCAATCTTTCAAACGCATTAGTTTTAGACTGCCTCCGTTCTGGATGTTGCTGTTCATAGTTGATATATTCTAGAGGCAAGTAGACAATTTCTCAAAGATTCTCCTAAATACCCTCAAAGGAAAAATTAATTTTTAAAGCTGGTTTTACATACGGTACGGAATTATCGAGCAGGTTATGAAAACTGTCAATTTTTTAAAGCACTCCTGATAAATCTGCTTGATAATTATGCATGACGCCTGAAAAATTGTTTCCTCAGCATACTTGACTTTATTATTTCGATGATTTAGGGTTTTGACTTCATCAAATAGTATCATGACCTCATAATTTAGTTGTTCGTTAAATAAAAAACAAATTAGATAGTATCTTCTCAAAATAAATAAATTTCAGTACACAAATAGAAGCTACATTTTAAATTTACCGAAAAATCGAAATATCTCGGAAACTGATGGACGTAGGTACAACAAGTGCTATACAAAGATGAAAGAGCATATTAAAATAAATGCTTTGAGACAATAAAATATTGGGTGTTACATTTAAAAAAAAAGAGAAAATTTGGATTTTGCATTCTACATCACCCTGTATACGAATATGCGTCACGGGCTTTTTTTATAGCCGATTTTAAAACTAGAGGATATTTTTAATATTTTCCTGTAAAAAAATAATTTTTGATTTATTACTTTTTGATATACAGTACGTTCATTTGACCGCGATTTGGATATAAAAATAGTCATAACTTTTGAAATACCCTGTATAATGTAACAAAGCCCTATATTGGAAGAACGGAAATCATTAGTAGAATTTGAATGTGGAATAATATATGGGGTCTCTCATTTAAAAAAATGCATGTTTGCATCACCACGTAGTTATGGATCACCCTGTATAAATCCAAATATTTTCTGAGCAAGGAGCATATCCGTGGCTACAATTCTTATATACAACTTTTTTTGCTATCTTCTATAGTAGTGGAGTTATCGACCGAGCCGGTACTAAAAACTCACCCTGTATGTACTCTGGCACGTAGCTCATTTTTATTGTTTCCAAAATAGTTGCAGTTTATTATTGTTCTAGAATTTAGATCCTAGTATTTTTTCCCAGCACATTAATACTTAGAAACGATTTAGTATTTAATTTGACATTGTTAGCTATTGAAGATTGACAGCATAAATGACTCAAGGATTTGTTTGCTATATAATAACCAGATACTCCTTAAACGCTTGAAAAAAAATAGTACCTACGATAGGCACTTTCTATTCCTATTCATCTCATTGTGCACAGCATATCCTTCACAAAGTATACATTAATATTCTATATTAAGATATCGAGAATATATTCTCTGAAAGTTCCTCTGAAGCTGAGCTGGCTTATACTTGGATACAACGAAGAAATGCTGTTGGACCAAAATGTAGAAACCTCTTTCAGGAATATGTTCAGCTCACAAACGAAGCTGCTAGAATGAACGGTTTCGCAGATGCTTCCGAATATTAGTAAGTATTTTGCAACACTAATCTTGATTTTTTTTCCAGGAGCCGTCCGACCTTACTATCCCCGTCAATACCTTATACCTATAGGAGTTATAATACAATACGCCTTACCGTATCTACTCTAGCAATATGGATCCCTGCATAAGTTTATGTAGTTTTCCTACTGGTCCTGATGCTGAGCTGTACTCCATTGGTTCTAGCTTGGTCTTTCCAAAGAGCTGTTGTCTCTTGTGATCTAGCGCTCCGCACTCACAGAGCACATTTTGGGCTGACTCAGTTCCTCTTCCACACAGTCTGCAGTTGAGGTCTCTATTCTAGAGTCCCATTTTATTCACGTGTTCCTTCAAGCCACAATGTCCTGTGAGGAGTCCCGTCATTATTCGGAGCTGATTCCTACTCAAGGAGATCAGTGTTTCAGCTGTTTTCTTGCATGGAGCTTTAATGAATGTTTTTCCATGAACACATCTTGGCAACAAGTTCCACTGTCCTTGTGCTGCTGTTTCATCATTCTCGGACCTGGTGTCTGATTGTGCTTTTAGGCACCCCCAGGGTGGGTTCTGCTCCAATGTATAGAGCAGACGAGCCTCGTCTTGCTAGCTCGTCCGCCCTTTCATTGCCCCTTATGCCTGAGTATCCTGGCACCCATTCCAAAGTTACTTTGTTGTGTTCTGCCAGCCTTCCCAGTTTTTGTAGACATTCCCAGACTAGAGCAGGCGTAACTTTGGGCCCTTCTAGTGGCCTAAGTGTAGCCTGACTGTCTGTACGTATTGTTTCTGTAGGATCGCTCATTATTTATCCTTGCACAGTGCAGGATGGCGTACACCTCTGACTGAAATACCGAAGCGTATATTCCTCGCGGAATGCTCTGTCTAGTTCCACTTCCAAAGATTCCCGCTCCTGTGCCTTGCTCGGTCTTTGATCCATCTGTGTACCAGACTATTTCCCGATGCAGGTTGTTTACTTCACAGAGTTCTCGATCTCTAATTATATTCTCGAACTTCTTGTTGAAGATATATTTCGGAGTTATGTAGTCCTTTTTAGCATCAATTCTGGTATGCCCCACATATTTTGCGATTTGGTTGTGTCCAAGATGCTTGTAAATTCCTCTTGGTGGTGTTTGTAGTTAAGAGTAGCCCATTTTCGCCTCGCTTATTATTACAATTTGCAACGAAGGGAGGTCCAGGATGGTCTCTAAGACTGCAGTGGGTGCGCTTTTTATTGCACCTGTTATGGACAGACAAGCAATTCTTTGCACGTTGCTTAGTTCTGCTATAGCAATAATAATTTTGGTTACAATACGAGGATGGTCATACAAAAGTATCTGACCCAACAAGAATTTTTTTTTTATACAGGGTGTCCAGTTAGTGGGTAATTGTTCGATATCTCGCAAGGTATACCTGATAGAAGAAAATGTCAAATACAAAAGTTATTTGGTTACTTAAGACGCATATTCTAAAAATATTTTGAAATATACCTGCAGGGATAGTGATCAACTTGATTTTTTTTATATGGAACTATAACTTTTTCTTAAATTCTTCTAGTTTCCATCATTGATCTCTATTCAACCCTAAAATATTTTTGGGATCGATTACGACGTTGCCAAGTTATAATTTATTTTCTATTAATTTCCGGATTTGCAAGGTCGCAAGTAATACGTCCAAATTGATATACTCCTTTAAGTTTTCTCAATAATATTATACAGCGAGTTACTTGAATATTAAGTGGATATTATTTTGGATGTTACCAGCAATTTGTATTTACAGGGTGTTTTTGGCAGAATTTTAAATTACGGTCATTTTACTTTGTTTTTTTAAATGTAACACCCTGTATTTTTGTTTTTAAATCGAAATATCTACTAATACCCTATCTCACCTTGTAATATTTTTTTTTCGAGTTTGCGACGTTGCCAAGCTATAAATTATTTTTCCAAATTTTTAAACAAATATCCTCGATTTTAATTTATTTTAAATAGAATCCTCTACTTATTTTTATTGCAATGAATTGCGCATGTCAAATCTAGTAAGATCTCACAATTTCAAAATTTGGTTTCTATTAATTACTGAGATACGGCAACACCGCTTTTTCAATAAACGGTACCGGAACGCTTGAATATTTCCAAAACTGCTACAGCTGGAGAGGTGAAATTCAATACTTGGGGGTTTTTGAACATACAGAATTCAAAAACGCTAACATCAGTGTTGTCAGATTTACCACTTTTACGTTAGACTTCATAAAGAGGGCATTCCATTCAAAATTATGACGTAAAATTGGTAAATCTGACAACACTCTTGTTAGCGTTTTTGAATTCGGTATGTTCAAAAATTATTAATTATAATATTGAATTTCACTTCTCCAGCTGTGGCGATTTTGGAAATATTTAAGCGTTCCGGTACCGTTTACTTAAAAAGTGGTGTTGCCGGATCTCAGTAATTATTAGAAACAAAATTTTCAAATTGTGAGATCTTACTAAGTCCGACATTTGCAACTCATTGCAATAAAAATAAGTAGAGGATTCTATTTAAAATAAATTAAAATCGGCGATATTTGTTTAAAAATGTGGAAAAATAATTTATAACTTGGCAACGCCGCAAACGCGAAAAAAAATTACAAGGCGAGATAGGGTATTACTAGATATTCCGACTTAAAATAAAACATACAAGGTGTTACATTTAAAAAACAAAGTAAAATGACCTTGAAGTTGCCGTAATTTAAAATTCTGCCAAAAATACCTTGTAGATACAAATTGCTGGTAACATCCAAAATAATATCCACTTAATATTCAAGTAACCTGCTGTATAATATTATTGAGAAAAGTTAAAGGAATATATCAATTTGGACGTATTACTTGCGACCTTGCAAATCGGAAATTAATAGAAAATAAATTATAACTCGGCAACGTCGCAACCGATCCCAAAAATATTTTAGGTTTGAATAGAGATCAATGATGGAAACTAGAAAAATTTAAGAAGAAGTTATAGTTCTATACAAAAAGATCAAATTGATCCCTATTCTACTTTCCCGCAACACCCTGTATATTCAACTTCATACTGAATTCCCATAAATCTACAGAGTATTTAAATCTACCCATAATAGCTGTAGATTTATTTAGTCATACGATTAAGTTGGATATATTTTATTGGTATTCTAAAACATATAATACTATTTTCGTCAACTAGAATAACAATAAACATTCATGACTTGAATTTTTTGTGTTTTAAAAGAAAGGAATTTTGATTTCAGCTTACGTGAATACACAGACGAATGTATAAAAGAGAAACTGAAACACTATAATCGTCGTCTCAGGCCTCTTTATGAACAACTACATGCTTATGTTAGATCTAAGCTGAGGAAAACATACGGAAACTGTATTTCCGAAACAGGACCAATACCTGCACATTTGCTGGGTAAAATTTTAAATTTAAGTATTACGTTCAATTTATTTATATATTTTACTAAAAGCAGAAAGCTTACACAGTACAACAACTGCAGTATAAAATCCCAAAACAAGTAAAAAATTTAATTGATGATGACACTGCTCAAACTTAGAATGTCTCGACTCCAAAATTCCGAAAATTTTCAAAATTATGTGTGACCAGTGCTAAGTCAAGTCACTTTAAGTCTTTTTTTAATTTGGTAACAACTAACCTCCTATTGCTAGTTTTGGCTTTCAAAAGGTGATGAAAATTAAATGAATATTAGAGTCTTAAGAAGACTTCAAATTCTGAAACTAAACCTCATTCAAGGTGATATATCGGCTCAAAAATGGGGAGGTATTGGACCTGTCACTTTGCCATACCCAGAAGCTTTTGAAGACCTATCCCAAAACTTGAAACAGCAGGTAGGTTTCTTATTAAAAATAGTACAAATGCTATTAGAGCTTATTTCTTGTCATTCTCTTTGCTTTTATATTTTCTCTTTATCTTCTGTAGTTACCACGTTACCACGTTGTATAGTCACGGACAGAGATATGTTTGCATACCTTTTCTTTACCTCTCAAGTACTCTCAATGAGGCGACCATCATCACAATGTCTTAACAGACATGTTGTACACTCGTAAAATGCATTAAGTCGGAGCTAGAATATTGCCGACACGAATATTATCAGTAGTTTTGAGAACTGTAGCTCGCCATCGATCGCGATTTACTGTGAGTTCAGTGGCGCGCTTGACACTCATATCCAGCAACTGTTTCGTCGAATCCACCCAGCGAGTAGGGAAACGGCCACGGCGCCGCCCACTCGGGGAATGACCCTGAACTACGAGTTTCTCCATATTATCGCTTCTGTGAGTATGTCCGAAGAATGTAAGCATTCTCGTCGACACAATGGAGGATAGTCTCTTTGCATTATCGAGCTCATCCAGTATGGAAACGTTAGTTCGATGGGCGGTATAAGGGACTCTCAGCATTCTCCTCCACGTCCACATTTCAAAAGCATCTTTGCGAGCTCGATCTGCCTTTTAAACAGTCCAAGTTTCCGGGGCATACAAAACACAAGAGACTAAACTAGCGACATTTTGGTAGCTTTAGTGATGTTGTGGTTATGGTCCAGGTATGTTATGATGTATCTCTTTATAATAATAGGCACTAATTTATCTATTGAGCATATACATCTGGACAGAGCTGAGAAACGTGTGGAGAGCACTTATAGTTCAAAACACTTATTTTAAAAAAAATAAATGCAGACTACAGAGCATCTTTCATCGTAGTCTCAGAATAACATCTGGGAGGTACAAAAAAATTAAAAAATTATATCTCTGTCCGTGACTATACTGTTTTAGGCGTATACGATAACCGACATTGCAAGACTTGCGGAAGATTTTCATAAATCGCTGAACCTGTCAAAAATGCCGAACTCCTTCTGGAAAAAATCAATTTTCACCAAGTCCAGTGACAGGACTATGACGTGTCACCCTAGTGCTTGGGACTTTTGTGACGGTCAGGACTTCAGGTGAGCTATCCGTTGAGAATAAGAGTCTTTCGTCTCATACAAGATAAGCATACCTCAGCAACAGCATACTAATACGACCAGTTCCTTTTGGTGGGCCTTTGCTTTTAGGAATATAGTCGAATAGTTCAATGTTAGGTAATCTCATGTAAGATAAGCATACTTCAGCAACAGCATACGAATACGACTAGTTTCTTTTGGTGTTCCACAAGGGTCTGCCCTAGAGCCTCTGCCTTTTGTAATATATGTCGATAGTCTTCAATGTTATAGTCTCTTATATAGGTATTAGGTTTAGAAAATATATATCTAGATATCAGTGACACACTGTGAGGAGCTATCAGAAAATTTGAATAGGGGTCAAGTATTACCACAGTTAGAAAGACAGATAGATGAAACTCATAGAATGTTCAAGAAACATATATCGAATTCGATTTTTTTTTCTTCAATCCATCTATTGTAAATTATCTGGCATGTATTTATATCTTGCAAAGCTTCTACTCAAAATTTGATTAATCGTTGAACAAGCCTTCTAGGTTAAAAGCATGTCTTAAGGCAGATAGAGAAGGATTTGAAGCTGTACATCATTGGATGGGTCACATTCAGTATTTTTTGCAGTACCAGAGTTTGGACGTCAAGATGAGAAGTGCTGCAAGTGACGGTACGTAGCTATTTTCAGTTATTATATTTGAAACATCTACGAACCTCCAGATTATACAGGTACAAGAGACATACAGGGTGAGTTTTTAGTACCGGCTCGGTCGATAACTCCACTACTATAGAAGATAGCGAAAAAAGTTGTATATAAGAGTTGTAACATGGATATGCTCCTTGCTCAGAAAATATTTAGATTTATACAGGGTGATCCATAATTAAGTGGTGATGCTAACATGCATTTTTTTAAGTGAGACACCCTATATATTATTCCTTATTCGAATTCTACTAATGATTTCCGTTCTTCCAATATATGGTATTGTTACACTATACAGGGTATTTCAAAAGTTATGACCATTTCTATACCCAAATCGTTGTCAAATGAACGTACCGTATATCAAAAAATGATGAATCAAAATTCATTTTATTAACGCGGATGGATAAAAAGTATCCTTTAGTTTCAAAATCCGCTATAAAAAAAGCCCGCGACCCATATTCGTATACAGGGTGATGTAGAATGCAAAATCTAGGTTTTCTCTCTTTTTTTAAATGTTATCCCCAATATTTTATTATACCAAAGAATTGCTTTTAATATGCTCTTTCATCTTTAAATAGCACTTGTTATGGCTACATCCATTAGTTTCTGAGATATTTCGATTTTTCTACAAATTTTAAATATACCTTCTATTTGTTTAATAAAATTTGTTTATTTTGAGGAAATACTATCAATTTTTATTTTTGCTTAACAGACAACTAAAATATGAGGCCACAATAGTACTTGGTCAATTTAAAACACTGACTTTACGAGATAATATAAGTCAAGTGTGCTAAGGAAATAATTTTATAGACGTCATGCATAATTATCAAGCAGATCTATCAGGTAGGCTATGAAATATTAAACGACACAGTCCAAATAAAACGATTCTTCAATCTTTCGAACGCATTAGTTTTAGAGTACCTCCGTTCTGGATATTGCTGTTCATAGTAGATATATTCTAGAGGCACGTAGACAGTTTCTCAAAGATTCTCCTAAATACCCTCAAAGGAAAAATTAGTTTTCAAAGCTGGTTTTTCACACAGTACGGAATTATTGAGCCGGTTATGAAAACGCTCAATTTTTCAGAGCCTACCTGATAAATCTGCTTGATAATTATGCATCACGTCTACAAAATTGTTTCCTCAGCATACTTGACTTTAATATCTCGATGATTTAGGGTTTTGACATATTCGATAGTACTTTCTCAAAATAAATTACAGTACACAAATGGAAGCTATATTTTAAATTTACCGAAAAATCTAAATATCTCGGAAACTGATGGACGTAGTTACAACAAGTGCTACACAAAGATGAAAGAGCATATTAAAAGCAATTCTTTGGGATAATAAAATATTGGAGTTTATATTAAAAAAAAAAGAAAATCTGGATTTTGCATTCTAAATCACGCTGTATACGAACATGCGTCACAGGCTTCTTTTGTAGCCGATTTTAAAACTAGAGGATATGTTTAATCTTTCTGTGTAAAAAAATAATTTTTAATTCATTACTTTTTGATATACAGTACGTTCGTTTGACAGGGATTTGGATATAAAAATAGTCATTACTTTTGAAATACCCTGTATAATGTTACAATACACCATATTGGAAGAACGAAAATCATTGGCAGAATTTGAATAATGAATAATATACAGGGTTTCTCATTTAAAAAAATGCATGTTTGCATCACCACGTAGTTATGGATCGCCCTGTATGAATCTTAATATTTTCCGAGCAAGGAGCATATCCGTGGCTACAACTTTTGTATACAATTTTTTTTGCTATCTTGTACAGTAGTGGAGTTATCGACCGAGCCGGTACTAAAAACTCACCCTGTATGTATCAATCTCACTAATGGAATAAAAATTAAATTAGTCACTTAAAAATACTACTGAACAAAAACTTCGTCATACAAAATTAATTTGTACTCTGGCATATATCATTGACGTAGAAAAAACGTTAGTAAATTATGTATTTCAATGGATGTGGTTTTATCTATAGGCCAGACAAACAACCCCAGAAATTGCATTTAATTTTTTTGGGGTCTTTATATTGTTTTAAGTACTAAAGACATACTACTAAATATGTATCAATAAGTTCATACACAAACCACATTTTTTCTTTTAATTGGAAAAATCGCCTTCTCTTCTTATAAAGCCATTTATTTATTGTAATCACTAAAACAACTATTATTGTTTTATATTTTGTTTTAGCGCTATTTGACGCAGTAGGTGGCGCTCTTTCTATTGCAGCGCTTTCTTTGGAGCATCTGAAGCGACTTGGTCTTTTCCATGGAAGAATTGATCGGAAAGCTGACATCAACAACTTATATTTAGTGAGTTTTGAGCTAAAAATTGACCTCCCCCTCAATAACGGTCATGATTTAATACATTGTTGGACACTCTGCTGGCCGGGAGGCTTCGTAATATGGCACCTCAAAACATTCCCATTTTTTTGCGTTTGTAACATGATTTGCTTTACCAACATATTTTAGGGGTATTCATTTTTGACCCATTTTTTCATTTTTGAGGCTTTTGGTGACAAAAAAAGACGGCTATATCCGTCGTGTCATATCACAGCAGACTTTATCTTCCAGAATGGCAACCTCGGCTATAGCCGTCTGATCAGTGTAATCGTAAAACACATCTTGTGGGAAGGAAATGACAATTTTCGAGACAAAAGCTAAAACAAAAACAACATTTTATTGTATCAAATTTATAAATAAAAACGCATCTCTCAGAATATAGACGGTATAAAAACAAAAAATCAAATTTATTAGCAAACAGAGGTATCCCCGAACAAAACAGAATTTAGGCACAAATTTAGGTATGTTTGACGCCACTCTTCAAAGTAGTATCTGGACACAAAGCAGGTTTATTTTCACAACCCTTGCATCTATAGCTAGTTTCTTTGCGTTTTCTAGACTTGAAGCATTGTTTGCATCTAAGAAAATATGATTTTATTTTATGATCTTCTGTTAGGGGCAACTTCTCTGGAAAATGTCTCACACGTGCTTCGAGTTTTGTATTGATATGAAACAATATATTCTATATATATAATAGGTGGACGACGAATATCTGTTTAGGATGAATATATCTGGTTACCTATCTCCCATCAGTCCTGAAATCATGAAAATCAAACAAAAACACACTTGCAATATGGCAGCTATACACGTGGTCAATGCATCACATTGGAGGTTATGGACGGTTATAGCCGTCGTGCCGTTTTACCGATGCACCTTAGCACCTTAAAACATGAATAGTTGGGATAGCGTATAGTGGGATAGAATTTGGCAATTTCAGAATTGACGAGCTTCACGTTACGGCACTAACATTGCTTAACAAGGCAAGGATACCGACATTCTGACGGTCGTCGCCGTTCTGCCGTAACAAGCAGATAACTTTTTGACTGATATAGCCGTCGTGGCATATCACGATCACTCCCCGCAGACGGCTATAGCCGTTGTGTCCAACAACGTGTTAATATAAATATAATATAAAATATTAGATAGAAAAGAGGTATAACCTATGATTTTTTTGTAGCTAGCATTGTCCAAAATACCATTATTTCGATCAGTGTATGTTGCTCTGTCATGGAAATGGAAAGTGCTCTCTGGAAAAGTAAAACCTGAAAATTACAACTTACAATGGTGGAAGTTGGTTGAAAAATATCAAGGATTGAAACCACCTGTACCAAGGTCTGAAAAGGATTTTGATCCTGGAACGATTTACGAAATTATTTGTGGGGATTCTATTTTAAAGTAAGCATATTTTTTTCAGTAGCGAAATAGAAAAATAGAACAGAAAAAATACTTAGCAATCAGAATACTCTCTTGACTATAACATCGCAAGCTAGTATTTAGATTGAAACAAAATTCTTTGAATATTTGTTGGCCTAGTTATGTAGTTGGTATTAACTACAAGACTAAGGTTATGATCGTAGATAGAGAACACGATAGTCATCGAGCAGTAAAGTCAGTAGGCCGCTGTGAAGTAGTTCAAAGTTTTGTGTACCTCGGTTCTTTGATCGACAATTCGGGTAGCTGTGAAAATGAGATTCGATGGCGCATTCAACAGGCACGTGTGGCCATGACAAAGCTTACTAAAATATGGCGTGACCATAACATCACTAAAGCTACCAAAATATTGCTGGTTCAGTTTCTTGTAATCTCCATATTTTTGTATGCCTCGGAAACTTGGATTGTTGAAAAGGCAGATCGAGCTCGCATAGATGCTTTTGAAATGTGGACGTGAAGGAGAATGCTGAGAGTTCCTTATACCTCCCATCGAACTAACGTTTCCATACCGGATGAGCTCGGTAATCCAAAGAAACTATCCTCCATTGTGTCGACGAGAATGCTTTCATTCTTCGGACGTATTCACAGAAGCGATAATATGGAGAAACTTGTAGTTCAGGGTCACGCCCCGAGTGAGCGGCGCCGTGGCCGTTCCCCTACACGCTGGGTCGATACGACAAAACAGTTGCTGGATATGAGTATCAAGGGCGCCACTGGACTGACAGTAAATCGCGAACGATGGCGGGATACAGTTCTCAAAACTATAGATAATATTCGTGCCTGCAATACTCTAGCTCCGACTTAATGCATTTTACGAGTTCACAACATGTCTGTTAAGACATTGTGACTATGATGATGAGTTATGTAGTTAGTTTTGTAAAGTGTTGATACGCAAAAAGATCTGTATTTCCAAAGGCATAAGAGTAGAATTTATTTCCAGGAACTTCACCGCTTTGATACTCCAATTCCAGATTTTCAAGGAGCTATGTGAAAAATCGAGACAATACCAGATCTTTGACAAACCCAACCATCTGCACAGTTGTGACATCTATCAAAGTGTTGATGCTGGGGAAGCTCTTAAGTAAGTAAACACGAAAATGCCTGATAGGGACTTATTAAACTTTACTTTCATTAGAGCTGTACGATATCTAAAAGAAGTATAGGGTGCTTTATAAGTTGGGACTTTTTTTCATTCAGCGGATAGTTTTTTTCCCAGTACCATATAAATAAAATATTTAGAGGAAACAAGATACTGTCCATTAAAGAAATACTCAATTCTAAGTCCGTACCTGGGCAATGGCTCACCATGTCATAAGATCACAACAAACAAGGCAGCGGTAGCAGTGCCGATGCCGGTGAGAAAAGACTAAAACAGGCAGTTCGTCATACGTCGCGTTGCTGTGGCATAGTGTACGAGAGTGCTTGACTTGCTATATATGACGATCGGACTTTAAAAACGACAACAATGGCGCACGCTTATAACAATAATGAACTGATGGACATGATTTTAATGTACGTTGAGTGTGGTCAAAATACCGCTGCGGCTTCGCGAGTGTATGCCGATCGTTTCCCTAACCGTACTCACCCTGCACCTCGTCGATTTGTCTCGCTCGTGCAAAGAGCTAGAGACACAGGATGTCTGAATCCACATCGTGGTGGACACGCTGGAAGACCTAGACAACCTCAAATGGTCCAAATTGAAGAAGACATCGTAAATCGTACTTTTACCTGTAAGCCGCCTGCGACAGGACCGCACTTACAACTTCGTAGCAACCAAATAGTGAGTACTTGCTTGAAATTTTTTTTACTGTTTTGCTGCTGGTTCACCGTGCATTAGCTTTGCCGTTTCAAGGGCCGTTGCTTCTAAAGAGGAAAATCCCAACTTTTAGAACACCCTGTATACACTATTGGCAAGATTGAGCTTTGCGTCAACTGAAAATGCTTCCAGAACAATGATGCTATATGGTAGAGCTAGACCTTGGACTGACGTGGTCAAGTACTTTCTGTCGTATGGACAATTATCTGATGAGTTGAACCCTGATGCCATGTTAGAATATTTCCAACCATTGCAGGATTGGTTGAAAAAGGAGAACGAGAAAAATGGGGTTTATGTCGGATGGACCATTTCGAATACAGGTACATTAGATTCAATTTCCATTGACCAACTATTGTTACTTTTGAAACAGCTGTACTAATCAGACTAATCTTAAGGAATCCAATATCATGAAAAGCAATTTTGAAATTATATTATACAGGGTGACCGTATAATCGATGTGCTGTATGTAGATAGAGTAATCATCGAGAAATAAAGTCAATAGGCCGTTGTGAAGTAGTTCAAAGTTTTGTATACCTCGATTCTTTGATCGACAATTCGGGTAGCTGTGAAAATGAGATTCAAAGGCAGTGTGGCCATGACAAAGCTTACTAAAGTTTGGCGTGACCATAATATCACTAAAGCTACAAAAATGTCGCTGGTTCAGTCTCTTGTGTTCTCCATATTTTTATATGACTCGGAAACTTGGACTGTTGAAAAGGCAGATCGAGCTCACATAGATGCTTTTGAAATGTGGACATGGAGGAGAATGCTGAGAGTTCCTTATACCGCCCATCGAACTAACGTTTCCATACTGGATGAGGTCGGTAATCCAAAGAGACCATCCTCCATTGTGTCGACGAGAATGCTTACATTCTTCGGACATATACACAGAAGCGATAATATGGAAAAACTTGTAGTTCAGGGTCATGCCCCGAGTGGGCGGCGCCGTGGCCGTCCCCCTACCCGCTGGGTGGATACGACGAAACAGTTGCTGGATATGAGTATCAAGAGCGCTACTGAACTAACAGTAAATCGCGAACGATGGCGAGCTACAGTGCTCAAAACTATTGTTGATAATATTCGTGTCGGCAATATTCTAGCTCCGACTTAATGCATTTTATGACATTGTGACTATGATGATGATGATGTATGTAGCGCCCTCTATCCATGGTGGTAACACTATTGTTGAATTTGGATTTCTCGCCTTAAAAAAAAACACGACAGGTAATTTTATATTGTGCCGTTTCATGGCGAAATAATTGAGAAAAAACGAAAATAGAAGTAAAATTTTGACACTCTGTATATTGAAAATTAAGCATCTTAAGGCTTAATGTTCCTATATCAATGTTCACAAAAATATGAGGTCTATCATCTGTCAAGCGTTGTCGGTCAAATATATGGACACCCTATATAATTATTTTATTTATTTATTATTTATTTATTTTTATTATAATTATTATGTTTCTTTTTTCAGTACGTAAGACGTGAACGTAGCAGCTTTATTTCTGCCTATGTTACGTATGGAACTCTAACTAGTTGTAGATTATTGCAGATGCATCATGGCTTATAAACATTGATGTCGAAATCAGTAATTAATAATTAAATAATACTTACAGTAATCAAAAATTGGAAACAGTAACAATGGAGTGTTTTTTTCTTAAACCTTATATTGTACTTGGAAAATTAATGCTGCCAAAAAAGATAAGTGTGGACCCATGTAAGACAAAACAACTTTTTAGAAATTCATTTTATGCCAATCGGGGGCTCATTTTGCACCAAGTCGTCAATTTGTAGATTGTTTGCTTGCAGTTGATTTTGTATGCCTCGGAACTTGGACTGTTAAAAAGGCAGAAAGACTCGCATAGATGCTTTTAAAATATGGATGTGGAGGAGAATGCTAATAGTCCCTTATATACCGCCCATCGAACTAACGTTTCTATACCGGATGAGCTCGGTAATCCAAAGAGACTATCCTCCATTGTGTCGACAAGAATGCTTCGGACATAGTCACAGAAGCGATAATATGGAGAAACTTGTAGTTCAGGGTTATGCCCCGAGTGGGCGGCGCCGTGGCCGTTCCCCTACACGCTGGGTTGATACGACGAAACAGTTGCTGGATATGAGTATCAAGAGCGCCACTGAACTGACAGTAAATCGCGAACGATGGCGAGCTACAGTTCTCAAAACTATTGATAATATTCGTGTCGGCAATATTCTTAATGCATTTTATGAGTTCACAGCATGTCTGTTAAGACATTGTGACTACGCTGATGATGATCCAGTCGATTGGGACGAATTTTACCTTCAACTTACAAAATACTTGGGCTTAGGCATAGAAAAAAATCTCATACTGTAATAAAGTACCATATATTTACAAACGAGAAAAGAACATTTTGGCAACAGTCTTAACGCTAAAACTTAATTCAACACTAGTGGATTACAATTTATTGATTATATTCTTAGGGGGTAATCACCACCTTTACCCCCACAATATCGACGCTCTTGGTACACCCAACAAGATCCTATTTCTTTTCGAGAGCTTCTTTTGGAGGAAACTCCACCTCATACGTTTTGTCCATGTCTATAACCCATGTGGCACATCCTTTTGATTCTTTCAGGATATCAATCACCTTTCTTCCTACCACATCAGGCCTAAAAATAATTATTATAAAGTATTATCGACATTTCTGGATCTTTCCCAGAAGGACAACGTACGTTAAGTAAGGCATGTCTGGACACATCTCCCTTATTCTTGCTGATAACGCTGTCTTTATCATTGTTGGGCAAATAGATATGATTTTTGTTCTGTGTTTGTTGTAGTTTTCTGGTAAGGACAGAGATTTGCCTAGAAGTAACAATGAAGCATAAACAATAATGTCGAATTCCCTAGAGTCAATTGAAATCTCATTCAGATGATCATGAAATTAAAACAAAGCATTTTATGTCTACTGTGACAAAATAATTTCAAGTTGACACTCCTATGTGACTAGGCACCCAAGTTTTGGTCTTTGCCATAGAGCCAGTGTCTTTAGAGTTTTTCGTAGAAACGTGTTAGTGACTGGTTTTATAGACATTTGTTCAAATGTACCGACCTTAAGGGTGAATATTTTGAAAAAGAATAAAATTTACTTTTTCCATGGTTCTCTTTTTATGTATTTACCTACCATATTTGCTAATTTTTTTCGGAGTGTTCTATAAGTGAGCAAATGTTCAGTTTGGTTTAGAGGATAAATATTCCTTTATACGCACATACAAAAAAAATCCTGCTATACCTAATCCAATGACACCATGTTTAGATGCGCAGTATACTGGCACACTTGGCCAAGTCTCTAATCCCAGAATAGAAGCGGTGTTTATGATGACTGGTTCCTCTCCAGGTGACTTGTATTTCGGAAGGTACTTATCCAAAGCTAGATATGTACCTCTGATCACTGCCATCTGTGAAAAAACTTACCTCTATAGACACTGTTGGCAAGCCGGAATTTAGAATTAGAATTCCAATATTGAATGACCTTATGTATCTAGTAAGGCTAAAGATGTTTTTTTGATATACGAGGGTTGCTCTACATTCCTCTACAAGCATTCCTCAAATACAGCGATGTTTTATCCAATGGGAAGTGTATAGTTGGTAACGAATTATATCGTATTGTCGATTCAACTACAAGATGTCATTGGATTCCAATGAACAATTCAATCGCAGCCTGTCGTTGAATCGAATTTGTGTTTGGTAATTGATTCTAAACTACTTTCTTTTCCTTGGACCAACAGATTTTATTGCGAGAACAGCTGATTGATTCGTTTGGATGTTTAATTGTGTGATTTGGTATTATTAGGTTATAAGGAGCATGATATTAGACATAAGCCTGCACCAGTTGTTGCATTATTACCTGAAATATAACTGTCTGACTAATCTAAATACCTACATTCAAATGTGGGTATTAGCTCTTCTAAGTCCCAATTTCTCAGTATGTCTTCCATTTAATATATAACTGGACACATTTAAATCACGCAATTACTGATGCAATACGCAAAACCACGAGATGACACAACACAGCTAACACCGAAACAACACAACGGAACAACCATGTTGACAGGTTCGCGGCGATAGTAACACTGAGATAATCCCCCTGTTCTTTATTCTTACCTTCATTGAATCGGGATATCAGTCCCGCCGAATACTGACTATAGTTCAGCGAACGACAAGGGCCATCGAAACAAAATTCATTTTTATCAGATGAATTATCACGAGCTGCTGTTGTAGTAATAATTTTTGTACATTGAAAAGATTGTATGCTTTGCTTAAATGAAACATAGGGTAAATTTCTAAAACAAAAGGATGTTTTGATTGCATTATATGCCAATACTGGTATTAGAAGGATTATACATATCGTTAGAACGAATATAAAATTATTTTGAATTTATTGGCGTACCTGTGATTACTTCGAATGTAAGGATTGAATTCTTTCAATGACATGGATTTAAAACAACTGTAAACATACTTAAAGTGATGGAAAAACATCCAAATACTAACAATTAATTGGAAACGCAACAGTATTATTTTCTGTGTCGACGGAGATATAGAGCAACCCTCGTATATCGATTCCCATATGCAGTTGGCATAGAAGCGCGTCTATCTGGTTAGGCGAAGAGTATGTGCCTTTGCGTTCCGCCAAGAAGTCTGCTGCTGTTTAGCAGCGATTTTCTTTGGTTTGCCGTTACCTTCGGGTACCAGATAGGGCAAAGGCAAATCTTTTCTACCGCTTACTAGATGTTTTTTTGTTGTTGCATACGAGTCAATCTACGTCAGGGCATTTAGTTAATTACCAGATTAATGGCGATCGTTTCTTCTTTCTTGTCTTCGTTAGCAATTCCTGCATTATCAAAAACCAGATCGAGGTTTTTGAACGTCTGCACTGTTTTCTCGAAAGCACCTGAAAAAACAAACGTATTTGTCGTAGTAATGTGTAGGGTAGTTATTCCTTCTCCAGAAGAAGCTTTACTTTAAAATAGACGGAAGAACCAATATATGTCTACAGAAAGCAAGATTAAAGTATATAAAACAACGATGCGACCAATTCTAACATATGCGGCAGAAACACGAGCAGACACAAAGAGAACAAAACAAATGTTCAACAGCATAGAGATGAAAACACTAAGATCAATTATGGGAATAACTCTCAGGGACAGACAAACAAATAAGAACATACGAGAACAATGCAACATTAACAGCATCAACAAATGGATAAAAACACGGAAGAAAGAATGGGACGAACATGTAAATAGAATGAGACCCAACAGATTGACTCACATATGTTAAAATAACAAACCATACAATCGAAGACCTCCAGGACGGCCAAAGAAAAGATGGGAAGATAATTTGATGTCAACAACAACGACAACAACAGAGACAGAATAAGAGGCAGACAAACAGGAGAAATCCTAGTCATACGAAGAAGAAGAAGATTAAGATTTTTTTATGGTCGGCCTCACGCAAAGGCTGAAAGCCTATGGCGCTGTAGAAGCGCTGCGATAGGATAAGTGTATGTGCGCATTAGAATTGAAACACTGCAGGTTCTAGCCGTCGGGAAACAAATTCTCTGGCAGCTCATTCCACAGCGTCGAAGTTCTCCAAAAGCTGGAATGGGGGAGTAGTTGCTCGTTCGGCCAGTCTTTGTTGTTATTAGCTGGGAGAGCTCATTCGAACATCTTCCGTGATAGAGTCTGTAAAACAGGGACAGGTCAGCCACCCTTCTTTGATGTTCCAGGCTGTGGAGGTCCTTTATGAGGTTAGGCGCATCGATTAGTCTTAGTGCTCTCTTCTGGATAGTGTCCAGAAGCTTTAGAGAGTGCTTCGCAGCACATCCCTACACATGGGAGCAATACTCTCACGCTGGTTAGATCTGTGCCTTGTAGAGTAGCGGCAGTTGCTCTGGTGGATGAATGAATGAATGAATAAGGACCAGAGGCTATCCAGCACGGAATGTGGCTGGTACATAGGCCACATGATGGGCCCTTTTGCGCCTCTATCCGCGCTAGTTCCTAAGACCTGCCCTTTTGGCAAAGGCAAGTACATTCTTAGGTCCTATCCGTTTTATCTCTATTGGTTCCAAGGTTCTTGACCCCAGCATAGTCTGCCTGTGATAACCCAGGGTTTCACAGCGACACAAGATGTGTGCCGAGGATTCTTCCTCTTCACCACACCACGTGCACGTTGGGTCGTTGACCACCCTCATCACGATCAGGTGACGCCTGAAGGTGTTGTGACCCGTTAATAGGCCTACTAGCAATCTCAAGTTACTCCTATCCAGAGAGAGACAAAATCGTCCTATTCTCTCTGCAGACCTTGCTAATAGTTCCCGAGCTTGACGGAGATGACCAGAGATGTTGTTCCATCTCAGAGAGTGTTGATTCTGGATCCACTCTCCAGTTGTTTTCCTAATCAAGTTTGCAGATAGTCCTAAGCCTGGTTTCGGGCCCACAAAGCTGTTGCCGGATCCCATCTTAGCCAGATGATCCGCCATTTCGTTACCCTTTACCCCAGCGTGCCCAGGTACCCACATCAGTGATACCTTGTGTTTAGCTGAGATGTTGTCAAGAGCCCTCCTGCACTCCAGGACCAGTCCCGACGTTATTTTCTAAGCACTCAGTGCTTTGATGGCTGCCTGACTATCAGAGCAGATAGTAATCCGCCTCCTAGACCCGTCAATATCGCATAGACCTCAGCCTGGAATACTGTGGTGTGCCCCCCAAGAGGGAGTGAAAGTCTTGTATGGGGTCCGTAGACTCCCGAGCCCGAGCCCTCTCTAGCGAGTGAACCGTCTGTGTACCAGACCTGTCCTCCTACTTCGATGAGCTGTCTTTCCCTAGACTCCCACTCTTCCCTTGACGGAAACACCACCGTAAGTTTGTGATTGAAGCGATGCTTAGGAGAAACTAAATCGGTCCTCGCCAACAAAATAGGACAATCCTCATGCAACTCTGCTAGAATCGTCGAATGTCCTTTGCCTGGATTCATAAAAGTCCAGCTACTCTGACTCCAGAGACGGAACCCAGTGTTTCTAGCTTCCCCTTGAATTACCAGATCCAAAGGAGGAAGATTCAATAGTGTTTCAATGGCTCTGGTGGATACAGCTTCCTACAAGCTTCTGGGATGCCGTTTTAGCAATACTGACAACGTGGTCGTGCCAGGACATATTATTGATCCCCAGAAGCTTGACGGAAGGTGACTGGACTATTGGGTGACCATAGTTGATATGAACGGAGTAAAGAAAAGTACAAAAAATAATAAGGTTCTTAAACTTTCAAAATGTTATTTCATCTATTTATTTCTTTTATTTATGTAGTATTTATTGGGTGTTCTTGTATTTAAACAAAAAATTTTCCTTTAAGAAGGTTTGTTCACTTGGATGTCAAATACAAGACTACGCATATTTTGATACTCCTTTTTGGGCAAGGTGTATGTTGGACAAAAATAACATGACATAATATTTGGTAATAACTATAAAATATTCACTACATAAATTAATTGCCTTATCTCACCTTCTAGTTGTTCACTGTTAGTAACATCAGTTTTCAAGAAAATCACCTTATCACTGTACTTCTTCTGTAAGGTCAAAAAATCGGCTGACTGATTTATGTCCACAACTGCAACACCCTAAAAAACATCACTAGATTATGTATGGGTAAAATTTTGCTTTTTAACTGTATTTTCTTCCAGTGCCAAAAAAAAACTGTATTTTCTACACCACCACTAATTTTCATTATAACCATTGTTGAATAATCAAATAATAAATACTAAAAAAAACTAGGGTTTTTAGTTTAATAGATCTGTACTGCTATTCTTATTGAAATAGTCTTTGATACAGATAAAGGCAATATTGAACAAACCTTGACAACATTTTCTAGAAGGTTGGTAACAATAACCAGGCCAATTCCGTTAGCTCCTCCTGTGACCAGAGCCACCTTGCCTCTTATCGTCGTCATAACTCTTGGAAACAGCTTTCTCCCTAAAAGAAGATACCTATTATGTGCAAAAACTTTTGGACAATTATATACTGAAACTCAAAACTGCGACCGAATTTGTAATTAGCGCCCTCAAGTCGTCTAGGGTACGCGGTTTCATCCTGATAGGAAGCCAGATAACGTTTTTAGTTTTCTAAGATGAACTTGCAGAATTGAGGGTCTGAAAATTTTTGATTTTCTTTGCCAGAGGCTGAGACTCAAAACAACCACCAGATTTGTGATGAGCGCCCTCAAACTACACATGATAATAGTTTTCGTCCTGAGAGGAAACCAGATAACGCTTTTAGATTTTTAGGGTGAACTTGCAGATCTGAGGGTCTCCATTTTTTTTATTTTCTTTACCCGAGCCTGAAACTCAAAACAATAATCGGAGTTTAAATTGGCACCCTCAAACTGTACATTATACGAGTTTTCGTCCCGATAGGAAGCCAGCTAAGGATTTTAGAATTTTAGGGTGAAGTTGGAGATTGAGGGCTTGAAAATTTTTGATTTTTGTTACTCGAAGTTGAAACTAAAAACTGCAACCAAATTTGTAATTAGCTCCCTCAAATAATCAAAAATACAAAGCTTCATCTAGATAGTAAGGCAAATGAAGATTTTAGATTTTTAGGGTGAACTTGAAGATCTGAGGGCCTGAAAATTTTTGATTTTCGTTACTTGAGGGTGAAGCCCAAAATTGCAACCGAATTTGTAAATAGCTCCCTCAAATAATCAAGAATACGAAGTTTCATCCTAATAGTAACGCAAATAAAGATTTTAGATTTTTAGGGTGAACTTGAAAATCTGAGAGCCTGAAAATTTTTGATTTTTATTTTCGTTACTTGAGGGTGAAGCCCAAAATTTGCAACCGAATTTGTAATAGCTCCCTCAAATAATCAGAATACGAAGTTTCATCCTGATAGTAAGGCAAATAAAGATTTTAGTTTTATAGGGTGAAACTTGAAAATCCGAGGGCCTGAAAATTTTTGATTTTCGTTACTTGAGGCTGAAACTCAAAGTTGCGACCGAATTTGTAAATAGCTCCCTCAAATAATCAAGAATACGAAGTTTCATCCTGATAGTAAGGCAAATAAAGATTTTAGATTTATAGGGTGAACTTGAAAATCCGAGGGCCTGAAAATTTTTGATTTTCGTTACTTGAGGCTGAAACTCAAAGTTGCGACCGAATTTGTAAATAGCTCCCTCAAATAATCAAGAATACGAAGTTTCATCCTGATAGTAAGGCAAATAAAAGATTTTAGTTTTATAGGGTGAACTTGAAAATCCGAGGGCCTGAAAATTTTTGATTTTCGTTACTTGAGGCTGAAGCTCAAAGTTGCGACCGAATTTGTAAATAGCTCCCTCAAATAATCAAGAATACGAAGTTTCATCCTGATAGTAAGGCAAATAAAGATTTTAGATTTATAGGGTGAACTTGAAAATCCGAGGGCCTGAAAAATTTTGATTTTCGTTACTTGAGGCTGAAACTCAAAGTTGCGACCGAATTTGTAAATAGCTCCCTCAAATAATCAAGAATACGAAGTTTCATCCTGATAGTAAGGCAATAAAGATTTTAGATTTTATAGGGTGAACTTGAAAATCCGAGGGCCTGAAAATTTTTGATTTTTGTTACTTGAAGCTGAAACTCAAAATTGCGACCGAATTTGTAAATAACTCCCTCAAATAATCAAGAATACGAAGTTTGATCCTGATACTGAGGCAAATAAAGATTTTAGATTATAGGGTGAACTTGAAAATCCGAGGGCCTGAAAATTTTTGATTTTCGTTACTTGAGGCTGAAACTCAAAGTTGCGACCGAATTTGTAAAATAGCTCCCTCAAATAATCAAGAATACGAAGTTTCATCCTGATAGTAAGGCAAATAAAGATTTTTAGATTTATAGGGTGAACTTGAAAAATCCGAGGGCCTGAAAATTTTTGATTTTTGTTACTTGAAGCTGAAACTCAAAATTGCGACCGAATTTGTAAATAACTCCCTCAAATAATCAAGAATACGAAGTTTGATCCTGATACTGAGGCAAATAAAGATTTTAGATTTTTAGGGTGAACTTGTAAATCCGAGGGCCTGAACATTTTTGATTTTCGTTACTTGAGGCTAAAACTCAAAGTTGCGACCGAATTTGTAAATAGCTCCCTCAAATAATCAAGAATACGAAGTTTTATCCTGATAGTAAGGCAAATAAAGATTTTAGTTTTATAGGGTGAACTTGAAGATCCGAGGGCCTGAAAATGCCTGATTTTCGTTACTTGAAGCTGAACTCAAAATTGCGACCGAATTTGTAAATAGCTCCCTCAAATAATCAAGAATGCGAAGGTTTCATCCTGATAGTAAGGCAAATAAAGATTTTAGATTTTTAGGGTGAACTTGAAAATCTGAGGGCCTGAAAATTTTTGATTTTCGTTACTTGAGGCTGAAACTCAAAATTGCGACCGAATTTGTAAATAGCTCCCTCAAATAATCAAGAATACGAGGTTTCATCCTGATAGTAAGGCAAATAAAGATTTTTGATTTTTAGGGTGAACTTGAAGATCCGAGGGCCTGAAAATGTCTGATTTTCGTTACTTGAAGCTGAAACTCAAAATTGCGACCGAATTTGTAAATAGCTCCCTCAAATAATAAAGAATACGAAGTTTCATCCTGATAGTAAGGCAAATAAAGATTTTTGATTTTTAGGGTGAACTTGTAAATCTGGGGGCCTGAAAATTTTTAATTTCCGTTACTTGAAGCTGAAACTCAAAATTGCGACCGAATTTGTAAATAGCTCCCTCAAATAATAAAGAATACGAAGTTTCATCCTGATAGTAAGGCAAATAAAGATTTTTGATTTTTAGGGTGAACTTGTAAATCTGGGGGCCTGAAAATTTTTGATTTTTGTTACTTGAAGCTGAAACTCAAAATTGCGACCGAATTTGTAAATAGCTCCCTCAAATAATAAAGAATACGAAGTTTGATCCTGATAGTTAGGCAAATAAAGATTTTAGATTTTTTAGGGTGAACATGTAAATCTGGGGGCCTGAAAATTTTTGATTTTTGTTACTTGAAGCTGAAACTCAAAATTGCGACCGAATTTGTAAATAGCTCCCTCAAATAATAAAGAATACGAAGTTTCATCCTGATAGTAAGGCAAATAAAGATTTCAGATTTTTAGGGTGAACTTGTAAATCTGGGGGGCTGAAAATTTTTTATTTTCGTTACTTGAGGCTGAAACTCAAAACTGCGACCGAATTTGTAAATAGCTCCCTCAAATAATCAAGAATACGAAGTTTCATCCTGATAGTAAGGCAAATAAAGATTTTTGATTTTTAGGGTGAACTTGTAAATCTGGGGGCCTGAAAATTTTTGATTTTTGTTAGTTGAAGCTGAGACTCAAAATTGCGACCGAATTTGTAAATAGCTCCCTCAAATAATAAAGAATACGAAGTTTCATCCTGATAGTAAGGCAAATAAAGATTTTTGATTTTTAGGGTGAACTTGTAAATCTGGGGGCCTGAAAATTTTTGATTTTTGTTACTTGAAGCTGAAACTCAAAATTGCGACCGAATTTGTAAATAGCTCCCTCAAATCATAAAGAATACGAAGTTTGATCCTGATAGTAAGGCAAATAAAGATTTTTGATTTTTAGGGTGAACTTGTAAATCTGGGGGCCTGAAAATTTTTTATTTTCGTTACTTGAGGCTGAAACTCAAAATTGCGACCGAATTTGTAAATAGCTCCCTCAAATAATAAAGAATACGAAGTTTCATCCTGATAGTAAGGCAAATAGAGATTTTTGATTTTTAGGGTGAACTTGTAAATCTGGGGGCCTGAAAATTTTTAATTTTCGTTACTTGAAGCTGAAGCTCAAAAATGCGACCTAATTTGTAAATAGCTCCCTCAAATAATAAAGAATACGAAGTTTCATCCTGATAGTAAGGCAAATAAAGATTTTTGATTTTTAGGGTGAACTTGTAAATCTGGGGGCCTGAAAATTTTTAATTTTCGTTACTTGAAGCTGAAACTCAAAATTGCGACCGAATTTGTAAATAGCTCCCTCAAATAATAAAGAATACGAAGTTTCATCCTGATAGTAAGGCAAATAAAGATTTTTGATTTTTAGGGTGAACTTGTAAATCTAGGGGCCTGAAAATTTTTGATTTTTGTTACTTGAAGCTGAAACTCAAAATTGCGACCGAATTTGTAAATAGCTCCCTCAAATAATAAAGAATACGAAGTTTCATCCTGATAGTAAGGCAAATAAAGATTTTTGATTTTTAGGGTGAACTTGTAAATCTGGGGGCCTGAAAATTTTTAATTTTCGTTACTTGAAGCTGAAACTCAAAATTGCGACCGAATTTGTAAATAGCTCCCTCAAATAATAAAGAATACGAAGTTTCATCCTGATAGTAAGGCAAATAAAGATTTTTGATTTTTAGGGTGAACTTGTAAATCTGGGGGCCTGAAAATTTTTAATTTTCGTTACTTGAAGCTGAAACTCAAAATTGCGACCGAATTTGTAAATAGCTCCCTCAAATAATAAAGAATACGAAGTTTCATCCTGATAGTAAGGCAAATAAAGATTTTTGATTTTTAGGGTGAACTTGTAAATCTAGGGGCCTGAAAATTTTTGATTTTTGTTACTTGAACCTGAAACTCAAAATTGCGACCGAATTTGTAAATAGCTCCCTCAAATAATAAAGAATACGAAGTTTCATCCTGATAGTAAGGCAAATAAAGATTTTAGATTTTTAGGGTGAACTTGTAAATCTGGGGGCCCGAAAATTTTTGATTTCTGTTACTTGAAGCTGAAACTCAAAATTGCGACCGAATTTGTAAATAGCTCCCTCAAATAATAAAGAATACGAAGTTTCATCCTGATAGTAAGGCAAATAAAGATTTTTGATTTTTAGGGTGAACTTGTAAATCTGGGGGCCTGAAAATTTTTGATTTTCGTTACTTGAAGCTGAAACTCAAAATTGCGACCGAATTTGTAAATAGCTCCCTCAAATAATAAAGAATACGAAGTTTCATCCTGATAGTAAGGCAAATAAAGATTTTTGATTTTTAGGGTGAACTTGTAAATCTGGGGGCCTGAAAATTTTTGATTTTCGTTACTTGAAGCTGAAACTCAAAATTGCGACCGAATTTGTAAATAGCTCCCTCAAATAATAAAGAATACGAAGTTTCATCCTGATAGTAAGGCAAATAAAGATTTTAGGTTTTTAGGGTGAACTTGCAGATTTGAGGGTCTCAAATTTTTTTAGCTTTCTTACCCGAGACCGAAAATCAAAACAATGGCTAGAGTTGAAATTGGTATCCTCAAATTATACACCATACGAATTTTCTTTCTCATAGGAAGCCAGATAACGGTTTTAGATTTTTAGGGTGAAGTTGGAGAACTGAGGGTCTGAACATTTTTGTTACTTGATGCTGAATCCCAAAACTGCGACCGGATTTATGATTAGTGTCCTCAAATAATTAAGGATACGAGGTTTCATCCTGATAGTAAGGCAGATAACGATTTTAGATTTTTATAATGAACTTGCAGATCTGAAAGGGGTGATACACGTACGAACTTTAAGTACGCGGTTTTTAAGTTCGCGAACTTACTCGGCTCGACGCGGTGACACACGTGAAGTTGAAATCACTCATTTTGATAAGTTTCCTAAATAAACAAAACTTTTAACAAACGCCAAACACAACAAGCGTTGCGCATCGATGGCCTGCCAAAAAAAAGTAGTGGCTCGCGGCTCGCAGTACGAGCTGAAACCAGCTACGAGCAACATTTCAAACCAGTTGGCTTGCCGGCGGTTTGCGCGACGGTTTTAAAGTACGCGTACTTACGGTGACACACAGGCGAAAAAGGTCGTCGAGCCATAAGTACGCGTACTTGCTCGTACGTGTATCAGCCCTTTGAGGGTCTGAAGATTATTAATGTTCCTTATCTGAGGCTGAAATTTAAAACAACTGCTGGATTTGTAATTAGCGCACTCAAACTATAAATGTCACGAGTTTTTGTCCTGGTAGGAAGCCAGGTAACGATTTTGGATTTTTAGGGTGAAGTGAATATCTGAGGGTCTGAAAAGATTTTCGAATTTTTATTAAAGATTAATCGAATGTATATCAGTCGTCTAAATGCAAAACCCGACAAGTCCACGGTAACAAATTTTACAGAAATCGAGCAAAAAAAAACGGATCAAAGTCTTATTATGAGCGAAAATAATACTAAATCGAGAGTATGATAATATACGATGTTTTAGGATGTTAAGTCTCAACGCCCCAAAATCTAGGACATATAGTTTTTCTAAAATTTGACTTTTAAATTTGGACACGTCGGGTTCTGCATGTTAGGAACTGTGACATGTCGTGTTTTGACTGCTATTTTTATGGAATCGGATCAACATAAATCACTTATCTTTGGATTATTTTACTGAATATAAAGGAATCTAATCAAACATTGTGCTCAACGACAGAAACTATGAACATAAAGCTAGACATTAGAAAGGATACATTTCAAGGGTTACAAGGTTTAAACGTCAAAATCTAAATTTTCTGACAAACAAAATTCTTTAGAACTAGCAAATGCATTTTCACAATTAACTTCGATCCTCTGCATTAATGTGGACCTAGCTTCTGTTGAAGTAGGCTCTCCAAAATCCGCATCCAAAGCATTTTTCAAATAACGTGGTTATTTTTATCAATAATTGATCAATACAGCATAAATTAATCTCATTCTCTCAGTAAACTGAAAAACACATGAATTCACCACAACGTATTTCAGCGACTGGATAAAACAAAAACACACAACGGTCAGAATACCTCGTGTGATCGACATGTGACTTGCTCCCGTTGTCCGTATTGGCTCCTGTGGACATGTCGGTGTTTGAAATAAAACACCGCTTGGACTTGTCGGTGTTTGCACCTAAGTCTAGTTTTCTTAGTAAAAATATCTCATGTCTATTGTCGGGTTTTGTAAGCGAAAAATATAGAAACTGGTAGCGCTTCAAATAATGAACAAAATGGTATATAAAACTCTATTTTGAAAAATTTGTGACTTGTCGGGTGTTGCATTTAGACGACTGATATATCAAATGTAAAAAACGATGACATGTAACACTATAATAAATATTCGCGTATGAATCCTGATCCTCCTTTTGTGCAAAAATATGGATAATGTCCAACAATACAATGTATGCATGTATAATCTATAACCAAGCCTAGCAAATTGCGATGTCTCTCTCTGTTGATCGATGAAGGATAAACAGACATGAATGGTTTTCCTGGTTAACATTACAGTATCCTGACAATAATAAAGTGTGATGCTTTCGGAACCAGATACTATAATAATATAATGTAAATAATATCTGCATATATTAATGGGAAGTAGGATAATGGGTTGTTGCATCACAACGCGAGATTCCTCGAAATATATGGCTGAATGCATACGCACGAGTTGCCTGGCATGTTATTATTCATTTTTTTTTAAAATACCGGGTGTCCGATAACCATATTGTGAAGCTTTCAGAGGTGACTTTGCTAGTTTTTTGATTTTATTTTTTGTTTTATAATGTCTGGTATCGAATCATTGTCATATAAGGAATACGATGGAATTTATGCAAAACGTATTCCAAAAACAAAAACAAAAAACTAGTCGACATGCATTATCCTAACACGTCAAGGCTCGAAACTCATTATGGGCCTGCAGAAGAGTTGTCGGTAGTATTTAAGCCTTGAGCTCAAAAGTGGTGCACTGGCTCTATACAACAATAGTCAGACCGTCATTAATATATGGCTCCATAGTGTGGTGGACCTATATAAAGACGGAGGCAATAAGAGCCAAACTTAATAGGGTTCAACGTTTCACATGTCTTAGTATAACCAGTGCAGTGCGCACAACACCTTTGAGTGCCATTGAAACACTATTGAATCTTCCTCCTTTGGATCTGGTAATTCAAGGGGAAGCTAGAAAAACTGGGTTCCGTTTTTGGAGTCAGGGCAGCTGGACTTTTATGAATCCAGGCAAAGGACATTCGACGATTCTAGCAGAGTTGCATGAGGATAGTCCCATTTTGTTGGCGAAGAGCGATATAGTTTCTCCTACGCATCACTTCAATCGCAAATTTACGGTGGTGTTTCCGTCAAGGGAAGAGTAGGAGTCTAGGGAAAGACAGCTCATCGAAGGAGGAGGACAGGTCTGGTACACAGACGGTTCACTCGCTAGAGAGGGCTGGGGCTCGGGAGTCTACGGACCCCATACAAGACTTTCACACACACAGCATTCCAGGCTGAGGTCTATGCGAAACTTGCTTATGTAAATCGCATTCGGGAAATTGACGGGTCTAGGAGGCGGATTACTATCTGCTCTGACAGTCAGGCAGCCATCAAAGCACTGAGTGCTTGGAAAATAACGTCGGGACTGGTCCTGGAGTGCAGGAAGGCTCTTGACGACATCTCAGCTAAACACAAGGTATCACTGATGTGGGTACCTGGGCACGCTGGGGTAAAGGGTAACGACATGGCGGATCATCTGTCTAGGATGGGATCCGGCAACAGTTTTGTGGGCCCGGGACCAGTCTTAAGACTATCTGCAAACTTGATTAGGAAAACAACTGGAGAGTAGATACAGAATCAACTCTCTCTGAGATGGAACAACATCTCTGGTCATCTCCGTCAAGCTCGGGAACTGTTAGCAGGGCCTGCAGAGAGAATAGGACGATTTTGTCTCTCTCTGGATAGGAGTAACTTGAGATTGCTAGTAGGCCTATTAACGGGTCACAGCACCTTCAGGCGTCACCTGTTCGTGATGAGGGTGGTCAACGACCCAGCGTGCACGTGGTGTGGTGAAGAGGAAGAATCCTCGGCACACATCTTGTGTCGCTGTGAAGCCCTGGCAGACTATGCTGGGCTCAAGAACCTTGGAGCCAATAGAGATAAAATGGATAGGACCTAAGAATATACTTGGCTTTGCTAAAAGGGCAGGTCTTAGGAACTAGCGCGGATAGAAGCGCAAAAGGGCCCATCGTCTGGCCTATGCACGAGTCACATTCTGTGCTGGACAGTCTCTGGTCCTTATTCATCCATTCATCCTAACACGTGATATTCTCGAAACAAAAAAAAAAGTTCAAACGAAAACTGAGTGGACTTCTTGTAAGTACAATGGAGTCTATCTTACTATGCTTTTAAAACATTTTTTGTACTTCGACCCCTAAAACTCACTCTCAACTTTTGTTTTTCAAATAGCACCAAATAGTTTTTCCTACACAAATTAAGTCCTTATTTAATTTAAAAACTTGTAGTACCTTCGATTTTATACGCAGGTTTATTTTTTTTTCGTAAAGGCAGAAGCATAAATAAAATATTAATTTACTTGAAGCAAAAAATGGATAAAACTAAATGGGTTTTCAATTTAAGGGTACTGAATGACCTATAATACATGCTTTCGAAAACAAATGTCTTTTTTATCCTTTTCTGTTACAAAAATATCACGCCTCAAACAAGTCCTGATTACTTATCTTATGTTTATTTATTTATTTATTTATTTATTTATTTATTTATTCAATTATTCCCAACAGGTATAACCTAATTATAGGAAATTTACAAAACATCGAACGTATTTGCTTAATGAGATTCTGCTTTATAATAATCTAACACTATGTTAATGTAGTCATTGAATATATCACATTTATCACAAATTGTATTAAATATTCTACACATTCTGTTAACAGGCGAATTTTGTGATAAGTTCGTTCGGCCTGATTTGCAATAAAAGGTGAGGTGATGCCGATTCCCTAGTCTAGGTATATTAATATTTATTTGGCCGAGCAATACAGGACAATCTAACTTTGAGTTTACAAGCTTGTATAAAAAGGACAAAGCAAGAAGGTTGCGTCTTAATAATAGTGAGTCCATATGGAATGAGGTTAATAATATATTGTTGTCAATTCCACGTTCAGGATAGTATCCATTACATTTAAGAAAAAAGTATTTCAGTGCTCTGCGCTGCACCGACTCAATTTGACGAATTGCGTTTCCATAAATTGGTGACCAGATTAACGCCGCATATTCCAGTTTACTTCTAACGAAGGTAAAATATAAAATTCTTAAACTATCAATATTAGTAAAGCTGGACCAATTTCTAACTAAATATCCAAGACTTTTGGACGCCGATGCTACTATATTTGAAATATGATCCTTAAAACTTAATTTATTGTCAAACGTTACGCCTAGGTCTTTGAAGGAATCTACTCTAAGAATTTTCTCTCCGTTGATATTATAATCATCGTAATAAATAGGATGTTGTTTTCTAGTGAATGTTAGAATTTTGCATTTAGGTATATTCAGACTTAGCGCATTTCTGGTGCACCATGAATGAACCACGTTCAAGTTAGCCTGCAGCAGTTTACAGTCGTCTACCGATTCTACAGATGAAAAAATTTTCAAGTCATCGGCGAAAAGTAAATGCATGCTACTCAATTCCTTTGAAATATCATTAATATACAACAAGAACAATAAAGGGCCGAGGTTGGAACCTTGAGGAACGCCTGAGGTAGGAGTATACTGAACCGATCTATAGCCGCCATATTCTACATACAATTGTCTTCCAGAGAGATATGACATTAGTAGTCTCAGAAGAGCAGTAGATAGGCCAGCTTCCCCAAGTTTCGTCAAGAGCAAGTAGTAATCTATTTGATCGAATGCTTTTTGTATGTCTGTATAAATAATATCAACTTGACCATTGTTGTCTAAAGTATCTGATAGGAATTGAGTGAGGCAAGCTAAGTTTGTTAAAGTAGATCTGCCTGCCATGAATCCATGCTGATTCGTGACTATACTACCCTCAACATGCCGATAAATATTATCGTATAGGATGATTTCAAACAACTTACCAAAATTGCAAAGTATAGCTATTTGACGATAATTTATGATTTTAGAGGAATCGCCGTTCTTAAAAATGGGACAAATTTTCGTCTTTTTCCAAATTGTCGGGTATGTACAAGTTTTCAGTATCAAGTTGAAAATGGTCGACAAAGGTTTTGCAAAAACATGAATGCAGTCTTTCACCAGGAAACTAGGAATATTGTCATATCCAGAGGTCATTTTATTTTTCAGTTTTTTGGATGCTTGAATTATATTTTCTTCGGTAATGTGTGTTAATGAAATATGTTTGATAAAAGATGAATTTAGGTTTTTGAAATTTGATGGATCGGACTGGACGAAAACAGTTGCAAAGTGCTGTGCAAATGCGTTGACTATCTCTTTAGGTGTGTTATATGTATTGTTATCATATGACATATTTCCAGGTATCCTGGAACACCCTCTTTTGGAATTAACAAATTGCCAAAATTTAGACGGATCAGCAGCGATATCATTCTCAATACTTTGAACATATGCTGAATAGGCTATTTTAATTTGGTTTCTGATTGTAGAACGAAGAGCTTTGAACTTATCATTATAGAAATTATTGCCGTATTTTCTGTAGTTCCTTCTTGCCCTGTCTTTTCTCTGTATATTAACTATTATCTCACGGTTAAACCACGGTGGATATCTTTTCTGCTGACGACTGTTCTTAGGTACATATACATTAAGAATTCTACTCAGAGTTGAATACAAAAAGTCACACGCACTATCGACATCACCTACACCACTCAAAGAAGACCAGTCAGCATCCACTATTGCACTATACATATCAATATAATTAGCTCTACGAAAGTTATATCTGGAATCACCTTTAAAACCAAAATTCTTACGGCTGATATTGGCACTAAATTCAAATTTCAAAGCAGGATGGTGACTGTCTTCCATAACCAGCGGTATAGCATCCTTACTTACAGAGATTTCAATGTTGGATAGGATTAGGTCAAGTAGTCTACCATTAGTATTGATGACAGTATTGTAGTTATTCAAATTCGAGAAGCAGCAGAACTGGTTTAAAGCTTGACACTTACGGTCACTTCCATTAGAATTAAAGGAGGGTACATTGAAATCTCCGCATACAATTATTTGACTGCTATCATATATCGTGAGAAATGCCTCAAATGCTTCGAAATAATATTCAAACTCATCGACCGTTATGGAGGGTGGAACATATACTGAGAGTACTATTAACATTTGATCGTGGAAAAATATTTTAACTGCAACTGTATCAACTAAAGGAAACTGGTCACTAAGAATACTTGTATTGACAGCTACTGGATTAAAATCACATTTTACTGCGACTAATGTTCCACCTCCAGTAGTCAATCCTGTCTCATTCAGATTTCTGTCCGCTCTAAATATTACATAATCGTTAGGAAACAGCTCACTACTACTGACTCTATCAGTTAACCAAGTTTCACTTAAACAAATTATGTCATAATCACCATCACTCACTGAATTATAGAAATGGACTGTTTTGGATTTGAGACCACGCACATTTTGGTAACAACACCTCATTTCATGACGTTTATTGGTTATGTTCAGCGCACATTCAGTAGTTCCGTAATCGAGTTGATCATTCAATTTTTTGGCTTCGCGATGTTGTTGTTTGTAGGTAAGGTTACGATCTGTGGAGAACCTCGAACATATTTGATTGTGATGTTACCTTCACCTCCCTTTTGTCTACGTAGTAATTCAGCGCGTAACTCATTTAGTTGAGATATCTGGTATGGCGTCTTATCATCAGTAATCATTATGGATCTGTATTTTTCATGTCTCGATAAGGCAGCCTTGTTTCGTAAAATATTTTGCACAATAAGAGGGCTCGAAAAATGTACCTTAATAGGTCTGGGGCGTGAAGGATTAACTGCACCTAATCGGGTTATTCCAATCCTATGGTCATTTGCTGATGAATCAATTTGAGCTATAATACTAGCAACTTCAGATGTGTCTACAACTTCATCTCTTTCTGGCAGCTTCTGAATAATAATGTTATGGGATCTTCTGAATCTCTCTATTGTTTCGTTAATTGGCAGAGTTTCATTAAGGGATGGAGCGTGTTTGATAGTTGCAGTTGTTATTTGAGATTCCAATTTGTCTATCTTTTTTTCGATGGATGAAAGATTAGATGAGAAATTAGTATGCGCATCTTGAAGTTGTACAATATTTGATTGACATGCCAATATTGATGAATCGTGACGCAGTAATATATCTGAATGTTTTTCTAATAAAGACTTGCATTGAACAACATCTAGAGATAGTCGCGCTTGTGACTCTTTAATCTCTTTAACATCATTTGCTATAGACAGTAGTTTGTCCATTATACTCGACAGCTGTTGATCTGACATGTTGAGCATGCTAGGCTGTTGGCTAGAAGCAGAATCCGAGCGAGTCGAGGATGTAGAATTACTTCGTGTCACACGACCTTGCTTAGTGCATAGAGGACATACCCATTGCTCATTAGTTTCATTAAAGTAACTAACTTCATTAGTCGTTAGGTTTACACATGGAGCATGGTAGCCCTTGAGGCATAGAGAACATGATACTATGAGCTGAGCTGAGGTGATGGATTTATTGCACCTTGAACAGCTTGGCGCCATTGCCAATGCTTCGACGAGATTATGGAGCGTGAAAAATCCTCGGAAAAATCCAAATCGCTAGTACACCTGCTGCTCGACAACACAGCGTCAACTGGTGATGACTGATGACTGGTACGAATGGTCTGCTCTGTACGCTGGCAAGGTCGGACACCTCCCACGAGTATGGAGGGGGCAGGGTGATAACAGCGTTTGAAGACAATCAGCAATATGATTTATAATGCAAATAAATAATATTTCCTATCAGCAAACTCCAGCAATTAACGGCAGAACAGGATAGATACTGCTATTACCTGTACTTAGATGGATGTACTGACAGACTTGCAGCTCATCAACACTTAGGATAAGTAATTTAACACACTAAATACAGAACAACAAGCAAACACGTCCGTACACATCAAACGCTCAACTATACACTACACTAATAACTTTACGAAAAAAGCATTACAAGACTTTAAATAAAATAGTGACCTCACTAATGTAGTAAAAGCTGTGGGGTGCTATTTGGAAAAAAAAGTTGGGGGTAAGTTTTAGGTGTTGAAGTAAAAAAAATCTTCAAAGACATGGTATGATGGGTCATTCAGTACCCTTGAAGGGCACACTTAATTTTCTTTTTTATCTGTTTTTCTTATGAATATATTAGGTGTCACACAAATCTTTTATTTACTTTATTTACTTTATGCTTATGACTTTACGAAAACAAAAGGTTTTTGAATAAAATGAAAGGTACTGCAAGATTTTATATAAAATAAGGACCTAATTTGTGTAGGAAAAACTGTTGAATGCTATTTGAAAAAAAATGGTGAGGGTGAGTTTCAGGGGTTGAAGTATAAAAAAATTAATTGTAGTACTTACAAAAATTCCATTCAGTTTTCATTTGAACTTTTCTTTGTTACTTTCTCAAAATAAATAAATTTCAGTACACAAATACAAGGTATATTATAAATTGCAGAAAAATCGAAATATCTCGGAAACCGATGAATGCAGGTATATAAAATGCTATACAAATATGAAAGAGCATGTTGAAAGTAACTTTTTGGTATAATAAAAAGTGAGGGTTACATTAAAAAAAGATAAAATCTAGTTTTGCATTCTACCTCACCCTGTATATGAGTATCCGCCGGCCGACTTTTTACAGCCTGTATTCAAACTAGCGGATATTTTTTATTTTTCCTTGTAAAAAAAGTAATTTATGATTCATTAATTTTCAATATACAGTATGTTCATTTGATAGCGATTTGGATATAAAAATAGTCATAACTTTTGAAGTACCCTGAATGTTACAATACCTTATATTTTAAGAACGGAAACCATAATTAGAATCTAAATGTAGTATAATGTACGTATGTATATGTCTTATTTAAAAAAATGTATGTCTGCATCACTACGTAGTTATAGATCACCCTGTATAAATCAAAATATTTTCTGAGCAAGGAGCATATCCGTGGCTACAACATTTATATACAACTTTTTTCGATATCTTCTATAGTAGTGGTGTTATCGACCGAGCCGGTACTAAAAACTCACCCTGTATCTAGGTACCTTTAAAGTCAGTTAGATGAAGCCTTTATTCATTATTAAAAAAAAGCCTCAAGTACGAGTGAGCATGTGATGACAAATTGCGATCACCTTGTACACATCTTCCATAAAATATAAAAACAATAATTATTAATGAGCTGTATGGCAACCGTGATTCACATTCATATCAATTACAGGTAATTTTGTGACCATCGCTGCTACGTAAACGTTCATTTTTTTTTCTCTATGTGTGATCCATAATTACACTTTTGCTGAGGTTCAAGGCTAAGGTGACCAACCTGTCATTTTTATTTTTAGTCGTTAGGAATGGGAATTGGAAAGGATGTCAGGTAATAAGACAATTTACCATTAAAATAAAAAATGTTCGATCTTCCAGAGTTTCAGGTTTACCTAAAAAGCTGGAAAATCTGTATTTGGCTTTCTATTGAGAACCTAGTGTTTTGGATAATTTCAGGGCTGAATATAAATCCTGTCGCAGTTTCGAGTTTCAGTCTCATTTGACGAAAATCAAAAATTTCAGATCTTTCGGATTTTCAGGTTTGCCAAAAAAAAAAATCGAAAATCTTTATTTGGCTTTCTATTAAGACGAAACCACGTGTTTTGGATAATTTGAGGATACTGATTATAAATCCGGTCGCAGTTTCAAGTTTCAGTCTCATTTGACGAAAATCGGAAATTTCAGATCTTCCAGATCCTCAGGTCTGCCTAAAAAGTCAAAAATCTTTATTTGGCTTTCTATTAAGATGAAACTTCGTGTTTTGAATAATTTGAGGGTGCTGATTACAAATCCGGTAGCAGTTTTGAGTTTCAGTCTCGTTTGACGAAAATAAAAAATTCAGATCCTTCATATCTTCAGATTTGCCTAAAAAGATCGAAAATCTTTATTTGGCTTTCTATCCAGACGAAACCTCGTGTTCTGGATAATGTGAGGGTGTTGATTATAAATCTGGTTGCAGTTTTGAGTCTCAATAGCGTTTGACGAAAATCAAAAATTTCGGATCTTTCAGATCTTCAGGTTTGCCTAAAAAGTCGAAAATCTTTATTTGGCTTTCTATTAAGATGAGACCTCGTGTTTTGAATAATTTGAGGGTGCTGATTACAAATCCCGTCGCAGTTTTGAGTTGCAGTATTGTTTGACGAAAATCACAAATTTCAGATCTTTCAGATTTTCCAGGTTTATCTAAAAAATAAAAAATCTATATTTGGCTTTCTATTAAAATTACATCTCGGGTTTAGTATAACTTGAGGGCGCTGATTGGAAAATTGGTCGCAGTTTTGAGTTTCTGTATCGTTTTTTTACCTTCCATTTGGATCCTGAAGTTAAAGAATTGAGAAATCAAACTTTTGACTTAAACAGGGAATATCAAAACATGGTTTATTTGGAGTATATGACTAGTGGATAAAGGATAAAGCAAAGGGATGGCAGTTTATTGAGCTGAATAGGGAGTACTTTGAGGATAGTTTGAAATAAATATTAGAGTGGTGGTGTATAAGTTATATAACACGATGGAACGAAGGGCGAGGTTCTCTCTTAGTTGCGGAAAAATACTAGCACTCACACTGAGATGTTCCAGTTACTAAGCACCGAAACCGCGAACAGAAATTTGAACATGGTCTCAAGGCAACATCCATAGCATCCTTAACAAACTCATATAACACCGGTCGTCAATTAACATACAAACCAATTATCACACCTGCACGGCGCTGAGAAACCGGGCGTCATATACTGCTCGCGAGTGAAATCCGAACTCCTAAATAAAGCATTGCATTGAAAATTCGCTGTACTTAAACTGCCATCAAACGGTATCCCACTGAAGTGACGTTCCAACAACTTGATCAGCTGTGATCAAATACTTATCCTTTATGAACAATAAGACACACAAAACGCCGTTGTCCGTGCTATTCGGTAGAAAAGCATACTAAGACAAACAAACTGATTAGTCCATGGATGAAATGCATTTTGATTGTGATTCTATTTTCGTATATTGTTCGTTCGGGAGCTGAAATAATAGCAATACGTGAGAAAACTGTGCCAAACCAGTGATTTATGGAACTGGAATGGAGCTAGGTGTTCTTGAATGCGCTGAAAATAATAAAAATGATTTTATCAAGAAAATTAATAATCGTCTATATATACTATTATACTACTATTATATTTTGTTGTTCAGACTTTTATTGAAAACTATACCCAGATAAATACATCATGCAACACTATGGGATCTTTTCACAGATGTTACAATACTTCTTTCCTTTCTCTCTGATAATCCAATGACTATTAAGTCTTGTCCTTTTGGACGACCTTGTTACTTCCCACACCGATAGGTGAGGGGAGTATTGTGATCGCGAAAATTTTCGATTTTGAGATAACACGCTTTTTGGGCGTTTTATGATGGCTACATAACGAAAATCCATGTTACTCATTTCCTTCGGTCTGTCTGTCTGTCGGTCTGTCTGTCTGTCTGTCTGTCTGTCTGTCTGTCTGTCTGTCTGTGCGCGTTTTTCTAGCCTCGTAATCTCAGTAACCGCTGCATGGATTGTGATGAAATTTGGGCAGCGATATGCTGTGGGGTCGTAGTAGGTAATGCTGCTATAATTTTGAAAATCGGTGCATAGGCGGCGGAGTAATTAGCAAAAAACGAAAAATTTCAAATATGCCTCAAACTTCGTTTTTAGGTGTTTTAGGGGTTCCTGATCATTTTCTACTTTTTTTTGGGTGGGGGTGAAATTGGGGTGGTTGGGGGGTGGGGGGTTGTAAATCTAAAAAAATTGTTGTACTTATAATGGGCTGTCCACTCACCTGAGAGAGAAAGACCTAGCAGTATAATACACTTTTTTAGGTCCATCCGAACATTGCCTTTTGTATTACAGGAACCAAGGGACTTAAGAGAATTTTCCGATGTATACATACGAGTATTGCTTTAGATCGTTCTGTATTTTATAATGTTGAAATAACTGAATTGATTTTAATAATAATAATATATAATAATAATAATAAGTTTATTTCCATCAGACTATAAAATAATAGTATAGGAATTGTCGAGATATAATATATAACAAACAATACATTCGACAGAGAAAAAAAAATCAGACAAAATTGAACTCTGAACATTGCCTTATGCCTATTACAGAAAACAAAGAACTTAAAATTTTTTCCGATGTATGACATACGAGTATTGCTTTAGATCGTTCTGTATTTTATAATGTAGAAACTACTGAATTGGTGTTAATGAAATTTCGGTACAGTATTACTGCTTTGGCAAGGATGGAAAACGCGTATGATTTTTAGAAATCGTCTCAGTGGCGGCGCAGCAATATTAAAAAAACTAAAAATATGAAAACAGCTCAAACTTCATTTTTAGACGTTTTAGGGGTTCCTGATCATTTTATACTGTTTTTTGGGTGGGGGTGAATTTAGGGTGGTTGGGGGGTGGGGGGTTGTAAAACTGGAAAATTTGTTGTATTCGTAATGGGGTGTCCATTGATATGCGAATAGAAAACCTAGCGGCATGATACACTTTTTAGGTCTATCCGAACGCTGCATGCTTATTATAGAAACCACGGGACTTAGTATTTGTGATGTATACATACAAGTATTGCTTTAGATCGTTCTGTATTTTATAATGTGGAAACCACTGAATTGATGTTAATGAAATTTCGTCACAGTATTACTACTTTGGCAAGGATGGAAAACGCGTATGATTTTTAGAAATCGTCTCAGTGGCGGCGCAACAATATTAAAAAAACTAAAAATATGAAAACAGCTCAAACTTCGTTTTTAGACGTTTTAGGGGTCCTGATCACTTTATACTTTTTTGGGTGGGGGTGAATTTAGGGTGGTTGGGGGGTTGTAAAACTGGAAATTTTGTTGTATTCGTAATGGGCTGTTCATTGATATGCGAATGAAAAACCTAGCTGCGTGATACACTTTTTAGGTCCATCCGAACGTTGCATGCTTATTATAGAACCCACGGGACCACGAGTATTTGTGATGTATACATACAAGTATTGTTTTAGATCGTTCTAGATTGCGTAACGTGAAAATTGTTCAATTGATTTTTGATGCATATTTCCTGGAGAGGGAGACGTAAGAAACTATTTACGAGCGTTGTTGTCTTGGATGTTTTTTTTGCGGGCGGGTGGGCGATGATTTAGTTGCAAGGAGATTTCAGACTATAGCTTCATGGCCTTCATGCAATGGGAAATAATAAAATGGTATCATCGTTATGTGTGGGAAGTACTGAGTCAATCAACTTGACTCCATTTTTTTTTTATTGGAACAGGCATCTTCATTGTCGGCAATGTGATATTACTGACGCCAACTTTTCAATTAGATGATTGCGGAACTGTTGACGTCATTTGGAACTGATTCATTGATTCATATAACCTTCCTCAACTTCAATTGGATCAAGTATTATACCCTCCTCTACCTCTTTCACACGGTCTTAGAGATGAGGGATTTCTGTTGTCTTATACCAGAATCGCCTGTCACCAGGCGCAGATGATTCTACAGATAACTGACACTGGGATGATAGATTTGCATTAACTAATACAAAGGCTTTATTCGTATTGCTTCACATCATTTGGAACTGATTTATTGATTCATATAAGCTTCCTCAACTTCAATTGGATCAAGTACTATATGCTCCTCTACCTCTTTCACACGGTCTTAGAGATTAGGGATTTCTGTTGTCTTATACCAGAATCGCCTGTCACCAGGCGCAGAGATTCTACAGATAACTGACACTGGGATGATAGATTTGCATTAACTAATACAAAGGCTTTATTCGTATTGCTTTGGCCTGTAAGAAACACCAGTTCAAATACTCCAGATTGTTCAACAGAATGATCTGATTTTAGCCACTATTGTTTACATTTACAATTGCAGCGTCAGTATCATTGGCCTATAGCGTCTTGAGCTGCACAAAACTAATCGAAAAGCTTACCCCAGTCAATGCCAATAATATCCAGATTCCCATAATTCAGTAAAAATTGTCACAATTATAATGCAAACAAGTTGAAAACAATATAACCAATAAAGGAAGATAGCAATTTTTACAAGAAATCGAATATGCTATTAGCCGAATTTCATTGGACTACCTTTTGACGGCAGCCGTCAAATACGTCACTTCAATAATGTCACAGCGGTTAACGGCAGTTTAAGTACAGCGTTACTGTAACCATGGGGCGTAGCGTGGCTGCAGTTCTAGCAGCATGGCGCGCATGGATCGCAGAAAGGCGAGTGCAGCCAGCTACAGGTTCTGGAGTACGTCGAAGAATTACAGACCGGCAAGATCGTCATCTACGACTACTGGCCCTTCGAGACAGAATGCGATCCACTCGAGGTGTTACTGACGCTTGGTATGCTAGGTAGGCCCATTCGAATTCGCACAAAGTACCACAGATTGAGAGAAATGGCCTTAGGATCATATCGTCCGCATCTAGTGCGTCCAATCACTGCAAATCATCATCGCCAACGGTTATATTGGTGCCAAGAACACTGACAATGGCAGTCCAGGTTTTATCTGGGGGCACATGCCGGATTCCAACGCGCAAGATGACGACGGGGTGAACGACGTGATCTTCAGTTGGCTGTTGAGCGCCATGTACACCGTCCTATTGGTTTGATGGTTTGGGGTGCCATTGCATACAACAGCAAGTCACCTTTGTTTTTGATTCCTGGCACAATGACTGCGCAACGATATGTAAATGAGGTGTTCGAACCAATTGCCGTTCCATATATCTGAGGCCTCGAAGAGGGTTTCTTCCAGCAAGATAATGCACGTCCTCATATTGCACGGGTATCGATGAGGCTCCTGCAGGAAGCTGAGGTCAGGGTGCTCACCTGGCCTCCACGATCACCCGATTTGTCGCCAATTGGAAGAGTATGGGATTGGATGGGTCGATACATAGGCGATTTACCCAATCCTCCGACCACGCTGGACGAGCTGGAACATGCTGTGAGGGCTGCTTGGGAGGCTGTACCTCTCGAGTTGTCTAGAGTTGTTTACAGCTAGTGCCGTCTCCCTTTCGTCAGCCAGGCCTTCCATTTTTGGCGGTCTTCCCAGTCTCCGTCTTCCAGCCCTTATTTGTCACGGCTTCGTCGACTTCATTCTTCCACGATCTTCTAGGTTTTCCTCTTCATCGCGTTCCTCTAGGGCTCCGTTCTGCAACCTTGTTTATCCATGTGTTTTCTGCTCTACGTACGTGCCCATACCATATTAGTCTTCTTTCTTCTATGTATTGTAGAGCGTCTTTTTCCACCTTCATTCTCCTCCTGATCACTTCGTTTCTTACTCTGTCTTTTCTGGTAAGGCCACAGCATCTTCTCCAGTATTCCATTTCGGTTGCCAGAATGCTCCTTTGGTTTTTCTTATTTATTACCCACATCTCTGCTGCATATGTCATGAACCTCTGATTATTGTTTGATAGATCATGTTTTTTGTTTTTCCGCTAATGTTCTTATTCCATATTACACTTTGGAGTTGTCTTATGCACGATCTTGTTTGTCCCCGTCTATTTTTTATTTCTTCCTCAGTTGTTGCATCTTTTGTTATCGTGAAGCACAAGTATTTAAATTTCCTCGTTCTCTTTATTTCCACGTTATCTTCTATTTCCAAGTTTTTTACGTCCTCTTCCCATATTAGTAGGTATTCTGTCTTTTTCATGTTGCGTATTCTTCTTTTAACTTATAAACTAATTATTGCAAATGATTTCGTTTATTATTGCACTTAGTCCAACCGCAACCCTTTTACTTCCCACACCGATAGGTGAGGGGAGTATTGTGATCGCGAATATTTTCTATTTTGAGATAATACACTTTTTGGGCGTTTCATGATGTCTAAATAACGAAAATCCACGTCACTCAATTCCGTCGGCCTGTCTGTTGGTCTGTCTGTCTGTCGGTCTGTCGGTCTGTCTGTACGCGTTTTTCTATCCTCGTAATCTCAGTAACCGCTGCATCGATTTTGATGAAATTTGGGCAGCGATATGCTGTGGAGTCGTAGTAGGTAATGTTGCTATAATTTTGAAAATGGGTCCATTGGCGGCGGAGTAATTAGCAAAAAACGAATAATTTCAAAAATCCCCCAAACCTCGTTTTTAGGCGTTTTAGGTGTTCCTGATCATTTTCTATTTTTTTTTGGGTGGGGGTGGAAATTGGAGTGGTTGGGGGGTGGGGGGTTGGAAAACTGAAAAATTTGCTGTATTAATAATAGGCTGTCCGCTGACCTATGAAGGAAGACCTAGCGACGAAAATAACCTTTTTAGGTCCATCTGAACATTGCCTTGTCTATTACCGAAACTAAGGGACTTAGAATTTTCTGTATACATACGAGTATTTATTGCTTTAGATCGTTTTGTAACGTGGAAACAATTAAATTGATTCTAATGAAATTTTGACACATTATTATTACTGTGGTGAGGATGGAAAAAGCGTATGCTTGTTAGAAATCGTGTCAGTGGCAGCGTAGCAATAATCAAAAAACTAAAAATATGAAAACAGCTCAAATTTCGTTTTTAGATGTTTTAGGGGTTCCTGACCGTTTTGTACCTTTTTTGGATGGGCGTGAAATTGGGGCGGTTAGGAGGGGGGGGGGTGGCGGGTTGTAAAACTGAAAAATTTGTATTATTGATAATAGACTGTTCATTAAGCTGTGAAGGAAAGACCTAGCGGCATAGATAATTTGTGGGGGGGGGGGGGGAGGGGGTACTGGCGATGATTTGGTTGCAGGGGCATCTAGACTATAGCTTCATGCTATGGGAAAATAATAAACTGGTATCAGCGTAATGTGTGGGAAGTACTGATCAATCAACTTGACTTCATTTTTTCTATCAATGATTCGTATTTCACTTGCGAGTAGTATAGTTCCAACGGCGCCGCGTCATTCGTCGGCCCAAGACGAGGCAAGTAGTACCGCAGGTAGTAGTACCATCCGACCCCCCACTTCCCCATTTCCCACGGTCCCCATTCACAGATAACCACCCGCCATCACGTTCCGGTCGCGCTTTTCCACGCTATCACACTCCGGGTCAGACGTCGACCAACATGTGCGACATAAGCGCCAACCGGAAGCTAGTGCTCGTCGTGGTACCTTTGACCGTCTTTTTCGGAGCGGTACTCGGTCAGGTGAACTACCCGCAATTCGTGCCGAATCCCGACAGGAACTACCCGAGCGTCAGTAGTTCCACTGGCAGGCCGTTCGACAGGAACGATAACGCGCCTTACGATAGGAACAATGTGCCTTATGACAGGAACAATGTGCCTTATGACAGGAACAACGTGCCTTATGACAGGAACAACCCGCCTTACGACAGGAGCAATGTTCCATTTGACAGGTAGTTTCATTTATTTAGAGTATGGTTATAGCACACATGAAACTCATAAAAAAGGTGTAACAGTTTTTTGTTATCTGCTCGGTTTTTTATTTGATATCTTTTTTGTTTTTATTTCTTTACATTTTTTTTTCGACCTAAATAATAACTGGGCTATAGGCTAATATCGAACCTAGAAATCCATTCGACAGGAACAATAACGTGCCATTTGACAGGAACAATGTGCCTTATGACAGGAACAACCCACCTTATGACAGGAACAACCCGCCTTATGACAGGAACAACGTGCCTTATGACAGGAATAATGTTCCATTTGACAGGTAGTTTCATTTATTTAGAGTATGGTTATAGCACACATGAAAAAACTCATAAAAAAGGTGTAACAGTTTTTTGTTATCTGCTCGGTTTTTTAATTGATATCTTTTTTGTTTTTATTTCTTTTAAATTTTTTTTTGCGACCTAAATAGTAACTGGGCTATAGGTTAATATCGAACCGAGAAATCCATTCGACAGGAACAATAACGTGCCATTTGACAGGAACAATGTGCCTTATGACAGGAACAACCCGCCTTATGACAGGAACAACGTGCCTTATGACAGGAATAACCCGCCTTATGACAGGAACAACGTGCCTAATGACAGGAATAATGTTCCATTTGACCATCCTTATGACAGGAATAATGTTCCATTTGACAGGTAGTTTTATTTATTTAGGGTATGGTTATAGCTCACATGAAAAAAGTCATAAATAAGTGAAACAGTTTTTTAGCTTTTTTTTTGTTTTTTTATTTTTTTTTTGTTTTTTTTGCGATATAAATAGTAACTAGCATATAGTAGGTTAATATCGATCCTAGAAATCCATTCGACATGAACGATTACGTGCCATTTGACAGAAACAATCCACCTTATGACAGAAACAACGTGCCTTATGAAAGGAGTAACCCGCCTTATGACAGGAACAACCCGCCTTATGACAGGAACAATGTTCCACTTGACAGGTAGTTTTATTTAGCGTATGGTTATAGCACACATGAAAAAAGTCATAAAAAATTGAAACAGTATTTTGTTCTTTTTGTTTATAATTTTTTTTTGGTACTTTAATTTTTTTTGTTTTTCTTTGCGACCTAAGTAGTAACTAGGATATAGGCTAATATTGATCCTAGAAATCCATTTGACAGGAACAATCCACCTTATGACAGAAACAACGTGCCTTATGACAGGAATAACCCGCCTTATGACAGGAACAACGTGCCTTATGACAGGAACAATGTTCCATTTGACAGGTAGTTTTATTTATTTAGGGTATGGTTATAGCTCACTTGAAAAAAGTCATAAAAAAGTGAAACAGATTTTTTGCTTTTTTTGTTTATAATTTTTTTTATTTTTTTTGTTTTTTTTGCGATATAAATAGTAACTCGAATATAGGTTGACATCGATCCTAGAAATTCATTCGACAGGAACGACAACGTGTCATTTGACAGGAACAACCCACCTTATGACAGAAACAACGTGCCTTATGACAGGAACAACCCGTCTTATGACAGGAACAACGTCCCTTATGACAGGAACAATGCTCCATTTGACAGGTTGTTTTATTTATCTAGGATATGGTTATAGCTCACTTGAAAAAAGTCATAAAAAAGTGAAACAGATTTTTTGCTTTTTTTTTGTTTATAATTTTTTTTATTTTTTTTGTTTTTTTTTTGCGATATAAATAGTAACTCGAATATAGGTTGATATCGATCCTAGAAATTCATTCGACAGGAACGACAACGTGTCATTTGACAGGAACAACCCACCTTATGACAGAAACAACGTGCCTTATGACAGGAACAACCCGTCTTATGACAGGAACAACGTCCCTTATGACAGGAACAATGTTCCATTTGACAGGTTGTTTTATTTATCTAGGATATGGTTATAGCTCACTTGAAAAAAGTCATAAAAAAGTGAAACAGTATTTTTGCTTTTTTTTTATAAATCTTTTTTGTTTTTTCATTTTTTCAATTTTTTTGCGATCTAAATAGTAACAAGAATATAGGTTAATATCGATCTTAGAAATTCATTCGACATGAACGATAACGTGCCATTTAACAGGAACAATCCACCTTATGACAGAAACAACGTGCCTTATGACAGGAACAGTGTTCCATTTGACAGGTAGTTTTATTTATTTAGAGTATGGTTATGGCACACATGAAAAAAGTCACAAAGTCTAAAAAAAAATTGGGGACTGGTAGACTTTAAGTACCCAAAAATTTCCTAGTGATTTCACCTTTTTTGTATAGAGGACGGTCTAATATGTCACTTTCGACAAAAAAATTCTTGGCATTTTCACCAAAATTTTTTTTTTTAAAACTCCGATTTTCACCATATATTGAAACCCAACAACAACACAAAACAACCAAAACCACGACAGAACGGCAAAGTTATGATATGACACAGAACGTGTTAGCACCCATCGTCCACTCAGATTTTGCGACATTGCAACATCTCGCTAAGATGCCATCAGCAGAAAAGGCCCATGAGTCCCATGACGTAATTTTATGAATGCAAGAAAAGTTTTAATAGACTGCTATGATGTTTGTCGCATTTTTATTCATATTTATAAGTTACTATTCCCCTGCTATTCCCGAGTAGAGGTATAACACATTGAACTCCATCATGGCCGACTTTGACTCCATTCATTCGGCAGGCATGAAGATTAGCGAGATATGGCAACATCATAACGTTGCCGTTCTGTCGTGGTTTTGGTTGTTTTGCGTTGTTGTTTGGTTTTGATATATGGTGAAAATCGGCGTCTTTAAACAGATTCTTTTTGGTGAAAATGTGAAAATGCCAAGAATTTTTTTGTCGAAAGTGACATATTAGACCGTCTTGTATACGAAAAAGTTAATATCGCTAGGAAATTTTGGATACTTAAAGTCTACCAGTCCCAAAAAGTGAAACAACTTTTTGTTTTTTTTTGCTCATATTTTTTTTTTGTTTTCTTATTTTCCTTTTGTTTTTTTGCGATCTAAGTAGTAACTAGGATATAGGTTAATATCGATCCTAGAAATCCATTCGACATGAACGATAACGTGCCATTTGACGAGAACAATCCACCTTATGACAGAAGCAACCCGCCTTATGACAGGAAAACCCGCCTTATGACAGAAAAAACCCGCCTTATGACAGGAACGATGTTCCATTTGACAGGTAGTTTCATTTATTCGGAGTATGGTTATAGCACACATGAAAAAAGTCATAAAAAAGTGAAATAGCTTTTTGTTTTTTTTGTTTATAATTTTTTTGTTTTTTATTTTTTTTGTTTTTCTTGCGATCTAAGTAGTAACTAATTCCATTCGACAATACTGTATGAGTATTTTGGAAGTCGCCGAAGTGAAATAGCTTCTGAAGATGCCATCGACTCGTGGTGGCGAAACGTCAAGCTTTAACGCTAAACGACGCCGGCCTAAAAACCCATTGGACGATGGCCGCGAAAGCCTTACACAGTATATTCTAGTTTGTAATTTTACTTTTGTTCTACATATGACGTTGTATATTACCACTAATAAATTGATTGATTGATTGTGATTTGCTTGCCAGTGTAGCAACAATTTTTTATCATCACCATCATAGTCACAATGTCTTAACAGACATGTTGTGAACTCGTAAAATGCATTTACACATTTTACGAGTTTCTCTTGGGATATCTTTAAGATCTTTAATGCAGTAGTTTCCCATTTGCTTTCTGCATCCTCATGCCGTTGACCAGATGGTATCTACTGGTTCATCCCCCTTTAGGGGCAATTTCTCACCCCAAGGACAAGAAGGTGTCCTGACTCTTCTCAACCCGTCCACCCGAAGCTTTTGGTTATACCGACAGTAATTCGGTGTTTCTTTTAGTCGCCTTTTATGACACGCAGGATATACGATGGGAAATATTCTAACCCGCCCCCACACGGGCAACAATTCTTTAGACTGAAGTAAATTGACTCATTACTAACCCCTACTTTATCTAAACAGGAACAACGTCCCCTATTACAACGTGGACCAGCCTCAGAGGCCATACGAGGGTGGGAGGAGATTCCAAGACGACGGCAGAGCCTTTCAGGACGATTTCAACAGGAGAAATCGGGTGAACAGTGACATTCGGGGACTGTTGCAAGCGTTGGACTTACAAGCTTCACAGCAATGTACCAATAATGTTGCGGCTCAGTGGAACTTTGAGACTAACATCAACCAAGGGACTCAACTGGAAGCGGTGAGTCTTAGGAATATTTATACGCTTAAAGTGAATACTATGATATACCCCAGATTTTTCTTATAACTGAGCAGACCGCGCAGGCAGAGCCTAAATACCAGAGTACCGCGGCTGCTGTGAAAGGGTTGTGTTAGGGGAGGTTTGTTAACGCGAGATTGGAATGGGCTAATACCCACAGGCCCAATGAATATATCTTCTGGCAGTCCATTCCAAGGCTTGGTCATCCTGGGAATAAATGTGCGGTTGTACCGCTCAGTTCTTGATGTATGAAGGACGACCGTCTGAGGATGAGATGCAGCGGTCGCACGGGTACATCTGATAGGAGCAGTGAGCGGCGGAACGATAGAGGATAGCTCAGAGGAGCAGATTCCGTTGGAATACCGGTAGAAGAGCGAGAGGTCACCAACAACACGCCGGTGAGAAAGTGGCTGAAGGTGGCGCGTTAAGGCCGGATCGCCAATTAGTCGAATTGCCCTTCTCTGGACGGCATCTAGTATAGACAGGGTAGTAGGGGCAGCAGCAGGCAAGGTCTTATCTGGGCTTTATATAGCGTGAGGAGGTTACATGGTGAGAAATACTTTCTGGCTCTAAATAGGTACCCAAGCTTTTTACCAGCAGCTGTTGCAATTGACGTAACGTGTTCGTGCCAGATCAGACTTTCTGTAATGTTGACTCCTAACAGCTTGAATGAGTGACTCCTTGGCAGAGCCTGGTTGTTCATTAGAACCTGGTGTTGGCTTGGGCACTTCTTGTTTGATAGCGTACAATACTAGGTCTCGGAGGCACTAAGTTTAACCATATTCTTAAGCCCCCAAGCGGTAATGGTATCGAGAACCTTTGAAAGTGAAGCTGCCACTGCCAGTTTCTGCATTCCAGCTCGACCACAGAGATCGGTCTATTGCTCATGATGCCTGCATGCAGCGTACTGTCATCCGCAAAACTGTGACATCTTTGAGACGTCTAATAGATGTCTGATCCAGTTATTCAGAGTGTCTGAAAGACATCCACTTTTGTATAATAAACATCTTCTGAAGCCATCTGTGTACAGAAAGGTATATTTAAGACATCTTTAAAATGTCGCCGAGATATCTTTGTGACATCTGTAGGATGTCTTTTTTAGACTTTCCATAAAATCTCTGAGACGTTTTATAGGTATTCAGTTACGTCTTGAAGATATCTTAGAGATATCCACTCACGTCTATTTGACGTCTAAGAACCTATAGAAATTCAGACATCTTCAATACCTCTCAAGAATCTCTTGGATGTACATTCAAGATCGTTACATCTTAACCTTGACAACACAAGCGCTAAACAAGTCATACAAAATAAGATGCAAGCCTTTTGCCTTTCCTGTTCCAAATTCATGATTTCAGTCTGCAAAAGCATTCATCATCATAGTCATAATGTCTTAACAGACATGTTGTGAACTCGTGAAATGCATTAAGTCGGCCTTAGAGTATTGTTGACACGAATATTATCAATAGTTTTGAACATTATAGCTCGCCCTCGTTCGCGATTTGTTGTCAGTTTAGTGGCGCCCTTGACACTCATATCCAGCAACTGTTTCGTCGTATCCACCAAGCGTGTAGAGGGAAGGCCACGGCGCCGCCCACTCGGGGCATGACCCTGAACTACAAGTTTCTCCATATTATCGCTTCTGTGTATATGTCCGAAGAATGTAAGCATTCTCGTCGACACAATGGAGAATAGTCTCTTTGGATTACCGACCTCATCCAGTATGGAGACGTTAGTTCGATGGGCGGTATAAGGAACTCTCAGTATTCTCCTCCATGTCCACATTTCAAAAGCATCTATGCGAGCTCGATTTGCCTTTTTAACAGTCCAAGTTTCCGAGGCATACAAAAATATGGAGAACACAAGAGACTGAACCAGCGAGATTTTTGTAGCTTTTGTGATGTTATGGTCTCGCCATATTTTAGTAAGCTTTGTCATGGCCACACGTGACTGTTGAATGCGCCGTCGAATCTCATTTTCACAGCTACCCGAATTGTCGATCAAAGAACCGAGGTATACAAACTTTGAACTACTTCACAACGGCCTATTGACTTTATTTCTCGATAATTGTCATGCTCTTTGTCTACGATCATAACCTTGGTCTTATTGTAGTTAATACCAAGACCATACGTTGCACTATGTTGTTCTAAGAGGTTTAATAGAGCTACTAGTTCTTCCTGAGAAGCTGCAATAAGGGTTGTATCGTCAGCAAATCTTAAGTTAGATATTTTGCTTCTGCCAATAGTTACACCGCCATTCCAGTTGTCTAATACCTGTCTCATCACAAATTCAGAGTAAATGTTGAACAACATCGGAGATAATACACATCCCTGACGAACTCCTTTTCTGGTTGCAGTTTGACTAGGCAGGTTACCATCAATTCTTACACGAGCCGAATTAGACTCGTAGAGTAGAGAGCAAAAGCATTACAACATATGAATACATATTATGTATCCTATTGAATTTAAAATACAAAAGGTCAAGTTTTAATAGACATTTTAAAAGTACAACAAAAATTACTAAAATTTTAATTTTTTTAATTATTTCAATTTTGATATCGCAATTAGAGCAATTGACGATTGATATTGATGGACAAACTTTACTACCACTGATTTTTTTTTAATTCTAGTGCCTATGTTAGTTTTCGCACTAGTCGAGTATGTTTTCAGTTGTCTTTTGTTTGGCGTAATAACTGATACTGACAAAAAGGGCTATGATCCCACAGAACAATCTGGTAATCAATACTGACTTGAGAATAAGAAATTTATACCAATTATACGTATCTAGATCTACTTGTACTCACCGTACTACATAAAACTACCGACTGGTAAAAAGCACAACGTATACCTAATGCTAGCAAAAGTGAAGTCTACTATCAGAATATATTTATTTGCTCTAAGCAATAAACTTCTGATAAGTGCGTATATACTTGATACAAATTACAATGCAATGCCGATCAGTGGCGTATCCATATTGTATGTCACTTGCATAAATGCATATGTCAGTATGTCATATTTTATTTATGGTTGAAAGCCTATGGCGCTGTAGAAGCGCTGCGAGAGGATAAGTATCGGTGCACGTTCGATTTGAAACGCTGCAGGTTGTAGCTCATTCCACAGTGTTGAAGCTCTCCAAAAGGAGTGCTGGAGGAATAGAGACCTCGACCTGGTAAGGATGAGCTCGCAGAGCCTGTCTAGTGTTCCTCGTTCGGACGACCTTCGATGTTACTATCAAGTACTTAGGAATATATCTAGATTGCCATATCAAAAGGAAGGAGCATATAGAATATGTTGTCAAAAAGGTACGTTAAGTTATAAGCAAATTTAAACTCCTTTCCACTATACTTACCTATGAACAGATGATCATTGTATACAAAGCACTTGTTCATAGTCATATACAATATTGTATTGTGGTGTGGGGCGCAGCATGTAAAAATAATATAAAAGCAATAGAAATTATACAAAAACGTATGATACAAATTTTATATAAAGTGAAATGTACATATTCTAGTGACTTGTTATTTTCTGAAACAAAAATTCTGGATATCCGTCAAACATTTTTCATGTCATTAGGTACTTACCAATATAAGAATAAATCAAACTTGACAAAACACGAACATAAATACGACATAAGATATGCATCTAATGTTGTACCAAAAGCGAGGAACAATACTTTATTCCGATGTCATACATTTCTTGCTCCAAGACTATACAGTGAGATACCAGAAAGCATAAAATGTCTAGTGCCTTTAAATTCATTAAGTATGGTTTAAAACAATGGATAGTGAATAATAATTAAAATTCACCAACTTGTTGACATATGTAATACCTATTATTACTAATATCTATAGAATGCAAAATATTTAAATATAAATATTCCTGAATTAACCCTTATTTGTTGCTTCTATTTTATAATAATTACTTTGTACCCAAGTACAAGTTTTTAACTTTTTTTGGGGCCTTTTTGTTTATTGTATTTTATTTGTATTTACAGTAAACGCTATATAAACTCAATTTTTCTAATCGTTTATAGTTGAAAAATTGTGGAGAAATAGTACAAGAAACACGGGTAAGTCGGGTTTTTTAATACTGTCGGTAATATTGTAGCATAGCATAAAACAGGAAGTACAGGAAAATCCTGTTTTATCTGAGATAACCTAAAAATTTTGTCACGTAAAGCAAAACTGACAATTTTATCACATTTCTGTCTTATAGACATCACATATCTGCCCTACAGATACACAGACATACATCTGATATACGTCCTGGCTCAAAAAAATGAAGTTCTTGATGAAGCAATAGGCTCTGACACCGCAATTTATGAATAACTTTTTAATTTGTAGTGCATTTTGTATGCTCATATATTATAAAATAAAAATGCCTTGAAGTATGTACAGGCTTTATGTCCCTTTGGAAATCCAAAGGAAAACGTGCCCAAGTCCATTTTTGAACAAATCAAAATCGTGCATAGTAGGCCACTAAACTAGCTTTTACTTAATGCCGCTCACTCTAAAAGTTATACAGTATAAGATTATAACAAATCAAAAGACTATTCGAAAAGGTATTATTTCCGGAGCTAAATATAAGCTTTAAAAGTGTTTTTCTCAAAAACAGAAGAATGTGACTTAGACACTTCTTGCATTGAACCCCAATTTATTACTGCTTGTGTGAAAATTTCTGAGAGACCCGGTATATATATTTATATCATACGACGCTTTAAAGTTATGTCAACAAACAACAAATTATTTATTCCTATCAATACCGCTCGCAATCAGTACAGTGAATTGCTTTCAAATAAACTTGTTGAAGCTACATTTGTATGCGAAAAATTATGCACAAAAACAAATTATAAACAGAAATGTGCAGCTGATGCTATAAGTTCTTTTAAAGATAAAATTTTATAACAAGATCTACGAACATACTTTATCTCAAGTAGGCTTGGATTTAAGGTACCGATACACATGCTCATAAATGTCATGCTTATCAAGCATGCTCAAAATTAGCATACTCATGAAACTGATACATTTGCTTTTGTTTAGCATGCTTTCTTAGAGCATGCTGTTATGGATCCTAGAAGCAAACACTCCGGATATAGGCACATGCTTATTAATAGCAAGGTATATACTAATACATAATATTTGTAAGAGTGTCTGGTCCTCCGGTGTTTGGCCAGATCAATGGTGCACATGAATTTTTGTTCCACTTCATAAAAAGCGATCTTCAACAAATCCAGACAATTATCGCCTACATTCGTTAATCTCTCATGCAAGTAAGGTTCTACTATATATTTTACAATTTCGTTTGGAGGGTTTTATTGGCTGGCAAATTTCTCAGGCGCAGGCAGGTTTCGTGAAAGGTCGCGGTATGGGTTAACAGATCTTAAATTTAAGACACATTATTGAAAAAGCCAGAGAGCATTATCTTCCAGTTTTTGTCTGCATTCTAAGGCGTTTGATAACGTAAAGTGGCCTAAACTGTGGGAAATCCTCATCTCTATGGGAGTTCCTTATCACCTAGTGTTTCTCATGCAGCAACTCTACGAGTCTAATTCGGCTCGTGTAAGAATCGATGGTAACCTGTCTAGTCAAACCACAACCAGAAAAGGAGTTTGTCAGGGATGTGTATTATCTCCGATGTTGTTTAACATTTACTCTGAATCTGTGACAGACAGATAGACAACTGGAATGGCGGTGTAACTATTGGCGGAAGCAAAATATCCAAGTTAAGATTTGCTGACGATACAACACCTATTGCAGCTTCTCAGGAAGAACTAGCAGTTCTATTAAACATCTTAGAACAACATAGTGCAGCGTATGGTCTTGGTATTAACTACAAAACCAAGACCAAGGTTATGATCGTAGATAGAGAGCATGACAATCATCGAGAAATTAAGTCAATAGGCCGTTGTGAAGTAGTTCAAAGTTTTGTATACCTCGGTTCTTTGATCGACAATTCGGGTAGCTGTGAAAATGAGATTCCACGACGCACTCAACAGGCACGTGTGGCCATGACAAGGCTTACTAAAATATGGCGTGACCATAACATCACTAAAGCTACCAAAATGTCGCTGGTTCAGTCTCTTGTGTTCTTCATATTTTGTATGAAGGCAGATCGAGCTCGCATAGATGCTTTTGAAATGTGGACATGGAGGAGAATGCTGAGAATTCCTTATACCGCCCATCGAACTAACGTTTCCATACTGGATGAGCTCGGTAATCCAAAGAAACTATCCTCCATTGTGTCGACGAGAATGCTTACATTCTTCGGAAATATGCGCAGAAGCGATAATATGGAGAAACTTTTAGTTCAGGGTCATGCCCCGAGTAGGCGGCGCCGTGGCCGTCCCCTTACACGCTGGGTGGATACGACGAAACAGTTGCTGGATATGAGTATCAAGAGCGCCACTAAACTGACAGTAAATCGCGAACGATGGCGAGCTACAGTTCTCAAAACTATTGATAATATTCGCGTCGGCAATACTCTAGCTCCGACTTAATGCATTTTACGAGCTCACAACATATGTCTGTTAAGACATTGTGACTATGATGATGATGATGAAACCTGAGAAGCGTCACCAGGCTCGCAACCAGGATTTGGTTTTGAGGGGTGCAGATTAAGCTTTGCCACTTTTTCAATTTGCTGTCGACGAGAGGGGGGGGGTGCATATTTCATAATTTGCGAATTAGATTTTTTGAAAGACATTTATATCGTTTTGGAAACAAGCTTTTTTATAATCTTACTCTAGTTTGTTTGCATATTTTTGCTAAGTTAGCTGATTTTTTCCACCGGAACAGGTTTTTGTTTGTTTTTCATGGGTTGTTAGGTTGCTTATACGTAGGAAAATTGAAAAATACCGGTTTGACTGAAAATATTAAACAAAATAAAAACCAATAAAGATTGATTATTGATTTATGATTAAAGATAGATTATAAATAAAATTAGGCATTCCCATTTGCAAAAATCAATTTACCTATGATTCCTTAATTAATCTACTGATTTCTCCAACTACAAAAAAATCTCAAAGTTGGACGTCTGACCTAAGGTGACGCGTTTCATGCTTAGTTGCACCTGCTAAGTCACAGCCTTCTAAGTTTTATCGTCGCTACGATATTTAGTTTTCGGTTCGCTTAAAGTCCTATAAATGGTTCATGATCTCACACTAAAATTCAACAAGGAATCCAAATATGCAATAATATACCGGGGGCTCTATTTAAAAAAATCAATGTAAAAGCGTCGAAATTCAAGTGAAAATATTATACTATAATAGCCCTCAAGCCTCCCTACAAAGACCAAGTGACAGATTTTTGAAATATTTAATATACTCACTATTTCATCACCCCGTATACAAGAACGCATTTGGGGCGCAGATTAAACAGAATTTCTGAAGGGTTCTTGAAATTAAATTATTCAACAAATCTTTGCTGATCTTGGTCAAATTAAAAGTCAATTCAGTAACCTGTTACGTATATTCGTAGTAGAAATTTAAATAAACTAGTAAAATGATGATTTGAACAAGGAAGTGCAAGCGTGAGAAGATTTGGAACAAAGAAGTCTGCAAATTTCTCCTCCGTGCGGTGTGAACTATAACTATGATTTGTTGAAAGATATCGTACACCGAAGATACGTTTATTGTTTACTCACTAAGAAAATATACAAGAGATGTACGATTAATGTTTTGGTATCCTTTGTGAGGTACTTCACATTTAAAGACTTGGAAAAGTTGGTACGTGAACTAACATTTACTTAATACTACCCTCAAATCCAATCTTCGATCTAGAACCTAAATTAATACTCTTATGTTTACAATACCTGAAACTACTTTTTTCTTGCAGTGTAATAACGATAATGTAAAGAAATTTACCGCAAAAACCTAAACTTCAATCTAGTACGGTGCACGTTAGATTTGAAACGCTGCAGCTTGTAGCCATCGGGAAACAAATTCCCCGGCAGCTTATTGCACAGCGTCGAAGTTCTCCAAATCAAGGAATGCTAGAGAAGACTGGTTCGGGGAGTAGGGACATCGATCTGATAAGGATGAGCTCGCAGAGCCTCTCTAGTGTTCCTCATTCGGACGGCCTTTGCTGGGACAGGTCGGCCACCCTTCTTCGATGTTCCAGGGTGTGGAGGTCCTTTGTGAGGTTAGGTGTATCGATTAGTCTAATTGCTCTGTTCTGGATAGTGTGCAGAAGCTTTATAGAGAATGTTTTGGAGTGCATCCCCACACATGGGGAGCAATACTCCAACGATGATCGGACCTGTGTCTTGTAGAACAGCAGTAGTTGCTCTGGTGCATACAGCTTCCTACAGAGGAACAAAACTGAAGCTTCTGGGATGCCGTTTTAGCAATACTGACGACGCGATCATGCCAGGAAATGTTGTTGTTGATGTCAATTCCCAAAAGCTTGACGAAAGGTGACTCAACTATTGGGTGACCCTCCATTTCTACAGTTGGTAAGCCAACGCGACACTTCTTCTCAGTGTTGTTGATTGAGTTTCTGTACGTAAAACTGTGCTTACTTATTCTATTAGACAATTGTTTCTTTTTTTTTTGTGTTTCTAAGCATCGACTACGGAGGTCATTAGCTGTAGAAGGTCTCTATATCATAAATTATGATTAGGAGCACTTACATTTGTTATTGCAATTGCATTATATTTTCCAAAATATACCCACACGTAAGGAAAGCATGCTATTTCTCTATCTTTTTGTGGTCTGTTAAGCATTCCTGCATTGTGCCATGTGGACCATATTCTCCTCGGTACATTAGATATATTGGACATTCAAAGAGGAGATGGCGAATAGTGAATGTTTCCAGACACTGGGTGCATGTTGGTGGGTCCCCTCGGGATAATAGGTATGCATGAGATATTGCTGTGTGACCCATTCTTAGTCGATGCAGACGAATTGCCTCACATCGTTTCAAGGATGTTGGAGCTCTCCATGCTGCTATATTAGGCTTAATATCCTTCAGCTGGGTACTACTAGTATTCCAGTTGTTTTGCCATGTTTCATGCATACAATTTTTTATAAGTTGTTTCCGTTCAGTAAGCTTGATTTGCTCCACATCAGATGTTGTAAGTCTGGTTGCCTCTTTAGCAGTTTGGTCTGCAATGTCATTGCCTGATATACCTATGTGACCAGGCGCCCATATAAAGGTAACTCTTTTGGATTCACTTATGGCTTTGTGGGTGTCAATGCACATTCTCGTCAATGGATCATCGCTGTTCCGATTTTGTAGGGCTGTCAATGAAAAAAGTGAGTCGCTGACTATTAAGTATGATTTGTCGCTCGACATATCACAATACCTCAAGGCTTGCCAAATAGCATATTGCTCGGCAGAGAAAATGGTCGCATACGGTGATATGGACCAGGAGTACCCTACTCCCTCAGATACTATCGAATACTATCGAACAGCCAACTCCGTTTTCTGTTTTAGAGCCATCGGTATATATAACCTTCGCGTCTCTGTATGCTGTAGTGATTTCAATGAGCATAGATCTTATCTGTTCATGAGGTACATCGCGTTAGGATAAGGATGTTAAATCTGTGTGAACTTCGACATCAGGCAAGAGCCATGGTGGAAATTCACTCAGTTGAGTTGGAAACACAGGAGTTTCAGGGATATGCATTTCGTGTGCAAGTTCCACTGCTCGAACTGATAATGGCCTGGTTCCATGCACGATACTAATGTACTGTCGTCTGCGAATTGGATCTTACTTCCAGCAGCTCGTTGATGTATGTACATCAGATACAGTGTAGGTAATAGGACAGATCCCTGAAAACACCGGCGTTTATTGAAAATACGTCTGATGAACAGCTTTCGACTACTGTTGGAGACACGAGAGAAGATCGGTTTGGTGGGGAGAGGCAGTTTTACGTTCTCTCTGACCAGGAGCGTCGCATGACGGGTCATGGAGATAGTCGACTTTATTAGAATATACTAATTTTATCAGCGGAAATTATTGGAACAGTATATTTTAAACCGGTCACAGTTAAGCTTACCGCTATTTTTCTAAATAAAATGATTTTTACAAAAAAATAATAATGATGGAACTTATTATATTTTGTCTATATTTCTGCCTTTTTGCCTGGAGGAATTAAATAAATTTGATGTACATCATATTTGTATCGACCCACGTTTTATCGATATATATATAATATAACGTGCTTCTTGTTGGTACCTTTTGATAGCCCTTAAATATTTCAGACGCCAGTGTACAATTGAAAGTTTCTCTATAAGAATTTTTCTCTTATTTCCATATTTCTTCCAGCGGAGGCCATGCTTCTTCAGAAGCCTGTTCAGTGACTTAGCAGAATAAGGGAAATCAATTTTCTCTCTTATGGTCACTAAAAGCTTCGCGCATGTTGGAACAATTTTCTTTTTCTATATAAAATTCTTCGATTGTCCTTCTGACAACACGAAAATCGAAATCATCAATGTTTCCCTCAATTGCTAAGCGTGGCCTTTTTGCGCCTGGTGTGGCAAGTGAACTTCCAGGATCTTCCATGTTCCTCTTACGATTCTCATTCCTAATCCTTTTAATACTGGTTGTCGACACTCCGGTATAATAAGCCGCCCTCTCAGTTTTTGCATGAAGAGGAATCTTCAACGCATGATTACGCGATTCCTCATCACACGCCTCAATTACTCGAGCTATTACTTCCCGAGCTTCGCCTCTAATCGTTTCTCCTTTCCTATGCGTAGCCATTATCGTTACAGCAAATGCAAACTGAGTCCTGCGAGCCTGCGACACTGACCAATGCAAAATTTCGGATGCTTGACCAGCGATGTTGTCGGCGAAACGTCGCTGCGTATAGACTACAAATGAACTGGACCGCAGTATGTTCACTATTACTAATAAGCGCTGATACTCACGCGCTCTCATTGCTGTATGATTTTTAGCAATTTTTTACGTGCCGCTTTCCTTAAATAGTGAGTCTAATCTGCATTCCTGAGCCCGCTCTTCTTTCGTGTCTTGAACAGTACAACAGAGATCGGTTGTTCCAGAAGCTATTTAGCCACTGGCGCAGGCCACGCGGTAGTCCATAAGCAGAAAGCTTGAGCAGAAATACCTCATGCCACTCTATCGAGGGCTTTTGACATGTCAAGTGCAATAACACGGGATTTGCCATGATTTTCAATGCGTAGCCCTCTGCTTACGAAAGCCATATTATTATTTATTATTTTCTTTTATTTTTGAACACTATGATATCAGAAATAACCTTCGTCTAGTAGTGTAAAAAAAGACGATTCAACGCCATTTACTTTAAAACTACTCTTAAAGTTAACCTCCAATCTAGCACCTGAATAAATGCTCTAATTTTTTTAACACTGACTGTGGCGACCATTATGGCCGAAATAACCTTTGTCTATGAGTGTAATAAAAACGATTGCCAAATGTCGGAATGGCCAATATCCATTTATTTTTGTGACTGGACAATAAAACATGAATAAAGGTAGTACGTTAATTTAAATGGCAAATTTTAATTGTCTTCACCTGTAATTGTAGGTTACTCAACATATAAACAAAGCATTATCATTACCATGAACAAGAATCTACTTAGAATGCGTAACTTTTCGATAACAATATGTGGGACATTGGCCTTAGGAGTGATAAGTTGTTAGTTGCCGAGTATCACTATACTAGGTTTCAACAGAAATTTCATATTGAATTTCGTTCCCTAAGTTGATTTTTTATACGCTTTTATAACAGCTCTGATGAAATATCGTGAAACTTCAAATTTTTTATGTTTATAACTGACACTCTGACACCTTGAAAAATACCAAGTCAAGTTAATTGACTCAGAACTTTTCACATACCACCATGGTACCGCAAATGCGAACATTCGTACATCACTACAACTGTGATCAGCTGTTCTTTTTGAAGGCCTAACAGAACTGATATTTTACTGACTTGACAATCTCACTTTAGTTTGAAATATCTCACTTCACTTGCAAAAAAATGCGGCTTATATCTCGTAGAAGGCTGACTCTGTCACTCTCCTGTCAGCGTGACCAGATGTGGTAGATTTCTACTTTTACTTCCCACACCGATAGGTAAGGGGAGTATTGTGATCGCGAACATTTTCGATTTTGAGATTATACGCTTTTTGAGCGTTTTATGATGTCTACATAACAAAAATCCACGTCACTCATTTCCGTCGGTCTGTCTGTCGCGTTTTTCTGGCCTCGAAATCTCTCTGTGGGGTCGTAGTAGGTAATGCTGCTATAATTTTGAAAATCGGTGCATGGGCGGAGGAGTAATTAGCAAAAAAAAAACAAAAAAATTCAAATACCGGTCAAACTTCGTTTCTATGCCTAGGTGTTCCTAGTAGATAATGATATCTACTTCTTTTTGCGAGGGGGTGAAATTTCGGGTGTTTGAGGGGTGGGGGATTGTAAAATTTGTTGTATTAATGATAGACTGTCCACTGACCTGTGAAGGAAGACCTAGCGACCTTTTTAGGTGCATCCGAAAATTGCCTTGCCCATTACAGAAACCAAAGGACTTTTTTTGATGTAAACATACAAGTATTCAATTCAATTCAATTTTCAATTCAATTTCATTTCTCCAACCAGTTACATTAGATATAACACATTTTTTCTGACGTACAAGGCATCCTGAAGGAGTCCAGACCTGGGCACGTGTGCCTGTTTTGTCCACTTTTCTCCTTCAGAAACCTTGTACCTACAATTGTCAAATACCAAGAACAAGTACAAAGAGTGAGAGAGGGTGGAGGTAAAACAGTCAAGAGAATGGCTTAGATAGATAAATAAATAAAACGTTGTGTAACCTGCTAGTAAAATTAAAACATTATAAATTTGAGGATTATTTTGAGCATATTCAGCGTTTTGTAAATATATTTTTTTATTTGTATTTGAGAATTGTTTTGTGTATAACCTCTTGTAATTTGCATACCAATTTTGTAACAACAAATAGAGATTATTATTAATACTATTATTATTATATACATACATACACGCTTATACCTTTACACACATACATACACATATTTATACATAACTTTTGCTTTAGATAGTTCTCTATTGTGTAACAAGGAAACTATGGAATTAATTTTAATGAAATTTTGAGACAGTATTACTACCGTGGCGAGAATGACACATGCTTATGGTTTTTATAAATTGTGTCAGTGGCGGCGCAGAAATAATGAAAAAACTAAAATTATAAAAACACCTCAAACTTCGTTTTTAAGCGTTTTAGAGGTTCCTGATGATTTTTTACTTTTTTTGGGTAGGGGTGAAATTGAGGAGGTTGGGGGGTGGGGGGCTGTGAAACTGAAAAATTTGTTGTAGGTATTGATAATAGGCTGTCCATTGACCTGTGCAGGAAAGATCTAGCGGTATAACATATTTTTTGGGGGGAAGTAGAGACTCAATCAACTTGACTTCATTTTTTTGGTAGTTTTTGAGAATTTGATATCAAATCTTGGTAGGAACGATTTCTCGGTAGATTTTTGCTAGTTTTCAATGTACCTTCTTATCGTTATTGCATAGTTTTCCTAAAAAATCCTTTTAAAGATACCTTTTAAGATAAAAATTGTAGGAGTGTAGACAGCTCTTTTTTGCTCTTCAGAAAATTATAGCAACTTTTAGGTTTTTTTGCTCTTCGCACCTTTTGAGTTGGTTTTGGTAGATTCTACCAACAAATCTGGTAGATTTCCTAAATAAAATCTGGTCACACTGTCTCCTAATTTTATGCTTTGGGGTCTATGTCCACAAGTATTGCCTATTTTTTTATAACTGAGCAGACAGCGTAGGCAGAGCCTAAATACCAGAGTACCGCGACTGCTGTGAAACGGTTATGTTAGGGGAAGTTTGTTAACGCGGGATTTGAATGGGCCAATACCCGCAGGCCCAATAAATACATCTCCTGGCAGTCCGTTCCAAGCCTTGGACACCCTGAGAATAAATGTGCGGTTGTACCGTTGTAACGATAGAGGATAGCTCAGAGGAGCAGATTCGGTTTGAATATCGATAGAAGAGTGAGAGGTCACCAACAACACGCCGGTGAGAAAGTGGCTGGAGGTGGCGCGTTAAGGCCGGGTCGCCAATCAGTCGAATTGCCCTTCTCTGGACGGCATCTAGTATAGACAGGGTTGTAGGGGCAGCAGCTCCCCAGACATGAGAGCCGTACTCCAGGCCAGGTCTGATTTGGGCATTATATAGCGTAAGCAGGTTACATGGTGAAAAGTACTTCCTGGCTTTAAGCTTTTTACCAGCAGCTGTTGTAATTGACGCAACGTGTTCGTGCCAGATCAGATTTTCTGTAATGTTGACTCCTAACAGCTTGAATGTGTGACTCCTTGGCAGAGCCTGGTTGTTCATTAGAACCTGGTGATGCCTTGGGCACTTCTTGTTAGATAGCGTACAATACTGGGTCTTGGAAGCATTTCAGTACCTGTACTCGCCTCAGAGATAACCACTTGAGAAATCCCGATTGAATATTCTCAAAATTACGTTGCATTATGTTAATAATACGGTCATCGTGTCCAGTAGCGACATACAGAGAGTGCCAAGACAATGGGCCTGCGTATGTGATTGTGCAATATGTATGGGAACGACCCTGTACTAATCCCATATCATAGGTCGTACTGCAGGTACCACCGCTAATTGTGCCTCTTTTATCATTATTAGAAGGCATCTACCCATAACGAGTATATGAAAATAAAAGTTTGATTCAGCATATACATTTACCGTTTTAATTACTGGCTAGGGAAGAAATGATGAGACGTGGGAATCCTTTACAGCATAATAAAGTAATCTTTCCGTTCACTAGACGAAATAAAATCAGACTGACCGAAAAATGTGACAAATGTCGAGAACCACCGCAGTTTTATCGAAGCCAGAAATCACTGTAAACGAGTGATTGACAGCAGCAAGGAGGAACGCAACTAAAAAAATTTAGTCAATTTGATTGACTCAGTACCTCCCACACATTCCGATGATATCAGTTTTATTATTTTCCCACAGCATGAAACTATAGTCTAGATGCCCCTGCAATCAAATCATCGCTCGCCCGACCGCAAAAAAAGTGTTTTATTCTACTAGGTGTATCTTTCACAGGTCAATGGACAATATATTATGAATACAACAAATTTTTGAGTTTTACAAACCCCACCTCCGAACCACCCCAATTCCACCCCCAACCAAAAAAATGTTTAAAATGATCAGGAACCCCTAAAACGTCTAAAACGAAGTTTGCGGTGTTTTTTATATTTTTAGTTTTTTTATTATTGCCGCGCCGCCACTGGAATGATTTCTAAAAACCATACGCGCTTTCCATACTCGTCGCAGTAATAAATCTGTGTCAAAATGTAATTAAAGTCATTTCAGAAGTTTCCACGTAACACAATACAAAACGATCCAAAATAATACTCGTATGTATTTTGTATGCATCAGAAACTTCAAGTCCCTTGGTTTCTGTAATCGGCAAGGCAATGTTCGGATGGACCTAAAAAAGTTTATTATGCTGCTAGGTCTTTCTCTCTCAGGTCAGTAGATAGCCTATTATGACTACAACAAATTTTTCAGCTTTACAACCCCCCACCCCCCAAACCACCCCAATTTCACCCCCACCCAAAAAAAAAGTAGAAAATGATCAGGAACCCCTAAAACACCTAAAAACGAAGTTTGAGGCATATTTGTAATTTTTCGTTTTTTGCTAATTACTCCGCTGCCCATGCACCGATTTTCAAAATTGTAGCAACATTACCTACTACGACCCTACACCATATCACTACCCAAATTTCATCAAAATCTATGCAGCTGTTACTGAGATTAGGAGGCTAGAAAAACGCCAACAGACAGATAGACAGACCGGCAGACAGACAGACCGACGGAAATGGATGACGTGGATTTTCGTGATGTAGGCATCATAAAACGCCCAAAAAGTGTATTATCTCAAAATCGAAAATTTTCGCGATCACAATACTCCCCTCACCTATCGGTGTGGGAAGTAAAATTAAGAACAAGCTCCTATCATGTCTTAGTTCGTCCAGAGCATTCTGGTCTGTAGTTAAGACTGTTAGTCATAACTTTTCCTATTCGTCAATACAACGCTTGACCAGAGTACTCCTGAAGAAAAAGCAAACATCTAAGGGAGGCTTTTCGCAGTCAATTCTACTGTGGACTTTCAAGGAAGTACTCCGACCACCACCATAAACGTGAATGGCCGAGGTCAAACTTCAACATCGAAATGTAAAAAAACATTTTTTTTAAAAACTGAGCAGACCGCGCAGGCAGAGCCTAAATACCAGAGTACCGCGGCTGCTGTGAAAGGGTTATTTTAGGGGAAGTTTGTTAACGCGAGATTTGAATGGGCCAATACCCGCAGGCCTAATAAATACATCTTCTGGCAGTCCATTCCAAGCCTTGGATACCCTGGGAATAAATGTGCGGTTGTACCGCTCAGTTCTTGATGTATGAAGAACGACCGTCTTAGGATGAGATGCAGCGGTCGCACGGGTACATCTTATAGGAGCAGTGAGAGGCGGAATGATAGAGGATAGCTCAGAGGAGCAGATTCCGTTGGAATATCGGTAGAAGAGTGAGAGGTCACCAACAACACGCCGGTGAGAAAGTGACTGAAGGTGGCGCGTTAAGGCCCGATCGCCAATTAGTCGAATTGCCCTTCTCTGGACGGTATCTAGTATAGACAGGGTAGTAGGGGCAGCAGCTCCCCAGACATGAGAGCAATACTCCAGGCAAGGTCTTATCTGGGCTTTATATAGCGTGAGGAGGTTACATGGTGAGAAATACTTTCTGGCTCTAAATAGGTACCCAAGCTTTTCACCAGCAGCTGTTGCAATTGACGCGACGTGTTCGTGCCAGATCAGATTTTCTGTAATGTTGACTCCTAACAGCTTGAATGAGAGACTCCTTGGCAGAGCCCGGTTGTTCATTAGAACCTGGTGTTGGCTTGGGCACTTCTTGTTTGATAACGTACAATACTGAGTCTTGGAGGCATTTAACCATATTCTTGAGTCCCCAAGCGGTAGTGGTATCGAGATCCTTTGAAAGTGAAGCTGCCACTGCCAGTCTTCTGCGTTCCAGCTCGATCACAGAGATCGGTCTATTGCACACATCCTCCAAAAACTAAACACGAAGCAAGCTACTGGTCCATCACCAGTCCCTCTGTGTAAGATCTTTTGATGTTTCAAGATTTACGTATCCATGCCACCAATAAATTGATCTTCTTACGTTTCTAACACACCTAGATCTTATCACAGCTCAAACCGTAACATGTCACAACGTCTTGAGTAACAACAAATAAACATAACATTATGTAAAAGAATGTAAAACAAATGTGTATGCACAATAATAATAAAAAAATGTATCACCACAAAACGGTGACTTTGACACGAATATGTGAAGTTCATGTGTGACGTTATATTACGAAACAACGTGGTCTGAAAGAGATGAAGTTTTGTTTTGATAATTGAATTAGGCGATTTTTTCTCACGGCATCGGTATCCGCCATGGCCGCCTTAGTGTTTCACGGACTTTACAACAATTCCTTTATCTTTATGAATGTGTCCCGTTGAAGACTCGGAAATTATTGCTAAGGACGTTTCTTACATGTTATGTATACATATGTAGACAATTGGTGCCATGGTACATGCTAATACTTAATTAGGATATTAACATAGTACTCATGAAAGTAATGATCCTCGAAATGTTTCGGATGCTTGTAAAAGAAAAAATTGTGTCTGATGACTAGATTCCGTACTATCTGACCAACGGATTTGAAGCTACAAAAGGAATGCGGACAAAAATGTCCGATGTTGCCAAGTTTATTTATAAAAAAGCAAAATTATCGGTAACAGCAATTTAAGATAGTTTTATAGCTACTTTAATATAGTTGTTAATGTATTTTTATTTAATAAGAGATATCTTTATACACTTGTTAATGTATTGTTATTTAATGACCGATATTTCTTAATCTGTCTGTTATAAAATGTACATATTTTCTGAAGATATCATCAACGTCAGATGAATCGGCAACAACTCCCGAATCCTGCCATCCAACGTCTTGTCAGGGAACCTTATTGGTTGAGGATCTGCTACCATGCCGTTGCCATGGAGATTAAATCTTGCTATTGGCCGCCCTGCCACCAACCTTATATTCCTGTGTCTCTTTCTCTGTCTGAAAATATCGAAATACCAGTGGCGTGTCGACGTGTTTATAATCTTTCTACAGATTGTCCCAAACTATTTGAATATCTGTTTTGTCGAGTTTGTTGTCTTGTCAGCTTGTTAGGTACACTGTTTTTCGTCGTTACTATTATTATTATCAAAATGAACATGTATACAAAAGGAAAGACGCTTCATAGACCTGAAGTATTCACCTAAAATCCGCACGCTCATGGCTATTTTATGAATGAAATCGGCCATGTTTTTTTACAACTATACCACTCTTACCGATACCCCGTAGCTTCACAACCGTTGGCCAGATCATACTTGTTACACAATTTTGGTACTAACAATGTATCAACATTTAATTATACAGCGTGAGTCCTAAGGTACCTATAACTTTTTTCAATTGTGCATATAGAAGTCTTTAAAATAAACCTTTTCAGAAAATTGAAAAATAAGCGAGATACCAGGGCTTACTCTAAGGATTTTTTTCAACTACTTACCGACTATCAAAAAGCTGATGACACATGATTACAAATCATGATTAATAATTAATTCAAGCGCACCAAGTCTTAGAATGAATTTAAATACAATAGAATAGGCAACTCCATTATGAATTATGGGTAAAAAAAACATAAAAAAATCTACTACCCAATTTTGAATATCCAACTACCCAAACTATGTTTTCAACTACACTTTTTGTGCTCAGCAGCTAGAATAAGCCCTCCATACAACGCTCACCACCCCAATTTCATCCCACCCAAAAAAAAAAAAGAAAATAGAAAATAAAACGAAGTTTTAGGAATATTTGCAATTTTTTTGTTTTTTTGCTAATAACCCCACAAAATATAATTTACAATGTCTCTGGGTGGTATGGTAAGACCACCGAATGAATGTTTTGTCTCACTATACGCTTTTAGCGTGTTACAATCCTTTAACCTGTAGCTCTTGACTTTAGACCCAGAGGGTGCTAGTTTGTTGGAATTGTTTTATCGGGAGAAACACAGGCACAAATATACAGGGTGTCCCATTAATAATTTTGAATCGAATGTCACGTGACCAAAAACGAATATCTCATTGGGTAGTACAATGACAAAAGAAGACACAACATCTGCTCTAAGTTACATGCGCAAAATTATAATTCTCTACTACTGCCCAGTTCCGACATATTTGTTGTCTTAATCGTCGTGGGATACCCTGTATCAATATCCCTTATTTCAAGGATTACCACAGAATAGGGATGGATCTGATTGTCATTCTCCATCCGTTAAGAAATTTAAATTGATTGGTAATATCTCTTCTCGCGAAATTGATTACTCTCAAAATTTCTAAAAAGATTATCCATTTCCTGCAAACAAATCCGAGATAACAAAATCCGATATTTTTGAGACACTGTATACACTTCGCGTTAAACACGTTCAACCTCTACTTTGCGCCGCCCCGTATCTCCCGGCTGACGTCGGTACACTGCTACCGGTGTACCGGGGAGACGGAGCAACGGGCAGGCCGTTTGGATATTTTTGCGGAGTAATCCAACTTATATGTATTCCGTAAACTTTGGCTATGTAGATCTCATAAAACTCTCAAAATCGAAAATTTTCGCGATCACAATACGTCTCTCACATATCGGTAGGACACTAAAACAAAATGATAGTTAATTACTTGTAATTTAGTTGTTGTCAACTTTTCACAAATGTAAGTTTTGGTTAAGTCTGAATTTGTTTTACAAAAAGAAACTGCAGTTTTGTTGTGTATTGTATAAAACATTTTGTCCTATTTCCATTTTATCACACAGATAACTCCCATAAAGTACATCCACATACCTACATGGAGTATCATATAGATCACGACATCCTGTTTAACTATAATAATACCCAGCATTATTCAGATTACTAACTATTTACCCATTTACTATAAATGCGATCATAAATAATTCTCTGAATTTACAGAACGTGTCAGAAAAAGTCGGCTCTATATTTCGGACACACCTTCATGCTTCATGCGTAGACAAACACACATTTGTTGTGCATTACTCAACAAATTATCTAGGGAAGAGGTGGATGTCACGATTATGGAAATTGCAGTATGAATTATTCCACGTGCGAGCCAGTGAAGTAATTGTTACAGAGCAACTTGAGATGTTTATTTACAGACAAACTGGTATCTCGCTGAAGAATCCTTTAATACGCTTAAAGCTGAAGTTACATTTACGAGTGAATCGTACAGGAGTTTGTTTCTATAATTGAGCAGACCGCGCAGGCAGAGCCTAAATACCAGAGTACCGTGGCTGCTGTGATAGGGTTATGTTAGGGGAAGTTTGTTAACGCGAGATTTGAATGGGCTAATACCCGCAGGCCCAATAAATACATCTTCTGGCAGCCCATTCCAAGCCTTGGTCACCCTCGGAATGAATGTGCGGTTGTACCGCTCAGTTCTTGATGTATGAAGAACGACCGTCTTAGGATGAGATACAGCGGTCGCACGGGTACATCTCATAGGAGCAGTGAGTGGCGGAACGATAGAGGATAGCTCAGAGGAGCAGATTCCGTTGGAATATCGGTAGAAGAGTGAGAGGTCACCAACAACACGCCGGTGAGAAAGTGACTGAAGGTGGCGCGAATTATGTTTGCCAAGGGCGAACAAGAGTTTTTAAAAAATATCGGTTTATTTACCGCTGCGAATCTAACTACTACAATGATTGTCGGTAGCTATCTGATTAAAGTACAAGGCGGATTACCAGTTTTATCAAAGATGAAATGTATACATAAGCTTTATTCGTAGAAGTCTGGACTAGACGGCACGTACCTGTATTATGTTACATATATGAGAAACATACCAAGTTCATAAACCTAGGACGTCTGAAGGACTTTAAGAATATATTCACTTTAGATTTATAATTATTATGTGGTGGAGAATACCAAAATACATAACTCCTCCCCCCTTAGATTGAAACGTCCTCGTTTCGATTTCTTCCTGTTTCTGAAAGATTGATTTCTACCATGGGAGGATTAGAATTTTTTGTAAAAAACAAGTGTTTTGGAAAATATCTGTATATAAAATAAATGATCGCAAAAATTATTATAACGGCTAGTATCGAAAATCCTGTAGTAACGCTGGTATGATAAAAATTTAAATTTTGAGACGAAATCGGTTTCATTTGCTTTAGAGATGTTTTCAATTCTTTTAAATCTAAGAAATGGTAATTATTCAATTCGACTGTGGTATTGGAAGTTATATTTAAATTGGGTAGACTCATAGAAGTCTCATGAATGGTAAAATTGACATCTGATAAATAAAATATTTCTTCATCAATTATTATATCACACGGGCCATTTAATATATATGAACCCTTCAATGTAAATTTGCTGACGTTTTCCTCGCACTTTTCAACTACGGTCTGAGCTGATTTTGAATCAAAAATTAAAGCGTTTTGACTCCACAGTCTTTTATAGAGAAAATAATCGTTTTTTACTTCATGAAATAAACAATGCTTGTAAGAATTTTCTAAAGAGCAAATGTTCGTTCGTTGGGTAGTCAGGCAGATATAAAATTTTTCAGTCCGCTTACAGGGGGTGTCAGTCCAAGCTTCTTTAACATTATTACTCAAATAAAATGTAGTAGGTGGTTCTAAAATAATATTTTCGGAATTTGGTAGTGGATGTATATAATACAAATTGAACGGCAATTTCTGAAGGATAGGAATTTTAAGGATACACAGGATCTCTTTGTCGGTGTGCACAATATTTAATTTACTTTGCTGTAAAATTTGAAATGGCAAATTTTCTTCAATATTTACCAAAGCTTTTGGTGTATATATTTTGGAAAGGTGGTCTTGTATCAGACCTAATTCGCTTCTTGAAAAGCTGCCTAGATTTGGGATTCCTTGCATTGCTAAAGTGAGTGACACTTCAAGGCTCTTTACATTCTCGTACAGTTGATTTGCAACAAATAAAATTCTACTAATGACCATATGCTTATCGGAATTTTCTTTAAATTCTCTGATGGCGGCTTGTGCATTTAATAATCGTTTTTCGATCACGTTCATAGTCTCTTCCAGTTTCGCTGATATGGCGTGAGCAAAAGATATCTGAGTGTTAACTTGTTCTATAATTTGATTTTGCGTGTTATGCAACTTATGAAAATTATTTTGTATTGTAGTAAGATCATTCTGATCCAAATTTCCGGTAACGTATTTAATTATAGTGCCAAGACCATTGACTAAACCACGTCTCGACCTTTTATGAATTGAATTGAATTTCAATAGTTCTTGTTCAATAGAATTTACAGTGTGTCCCAAATCTAGAAGTAATGCATGGCCAATTATATCGTCTTTGTTTATTTGAACCCTAATTTTCTGATAACTATCTAGAACTAAGAAATAATTATGTAACGTATGTGTAATATTATGGTAATAATATATTGAGTGGTAATGACTTATCACTCGTGCAGGACCTAGTGGTTCCTTAAAATAACCATGGTGAGGATCAATCCGATGTGTTCTGGCGGCTAGTACCAGGTTGCGGATCTGGAGCCTGTAAATAGTTTTTTCTTAGCGGTTTAACGTTCTTGAGTGGTCTTCTAATTACATGTTTTTGTTTAGAACCTACAAATTTACCTATTATTTTCTTTCCTTTGGCTTTATCCACCTTGAGTTTAGTGTACTTTTTGCGAATTTTATTTCTGCCAGTAGTTTTTATGAAGACTTCAGCACCTTCCCTAATGTTAGGTGATTGATCGTTAATACCTTCGTTGCGCTTATCAAGAATTTTTGTACCTTTTTCTTTCATCTTTTCTGCAACTGCATTATAAAGTACCTTAACTTCGTTGAGACGTTTTTGGTTATATGCCTCATATAAAGTTTTACTCAGTTCTAATTCATGAATATCTTTTCGCTTGAACGGATTATAGATTAACTGGTGTGGAGAAAAATCTGTTGCAGAATGAATACTTTGATTATAGATAATCAGTGCAGTCTGAATAATTTCATCAAGAGGGGTTTGAGGTTCCTTAACAGATAAGGTCGTTATCTTTTCTATAAGTGTCGAGTGAAATCTCTCCACTGGACTATTTGAATTCGAATTTGTACTGGTAGTGAAATGAAGCTTGATTTCATGAAAAGAACAGAACTCCTTAAACACGGCATTATTAAATTCAGTGCCTGGATCACATACTAATCGGCTAGGAATTCCATGATGCGAAATATATTTACGTAAAGCATTGCAAACCGTCGGTCCGTTTTTATCTGTAATCTCATAAGCTTGACCGTACTTAGTAAATAAGTCAACTATAGTTAAATATGTTTTACCTTTCATGAATAGGCAATCTATGTGTATTGTTTCAAATGGATATTGGGCTAACAAGGGACCTTCTAGCGAATATTTATAAGGGCGTCTCTCATATTTGGAACTAAGGCATATTTCACACTTGTTAATAAAATTGCAAATTTGATTTTTCATATGGGGCCAGTAATATTTTTCTTGAAGATGCTTGACTGTTTCTAGAATTCCATTATGATTTTTGTTATGATAATTATGAATTAATTCCTTTTGCTGTTCTTCGTCTTCTACGTCAATAAGAAGTTTATTACAGAAAACAGCCTTTACCGAGGTATCGAACAATGTTCTGAATACTTGTGCAATATGTTTATTTAATTCTTCATTGTTATATGTATGAAAACCGTATGTGTTTTTCGGGTCTAAATATTCTAAGAAAAATGTGCTTAATTGGGAGTGAATAGAATCAGGACATAATGTGACATAAAAACGTATTTTATTTTTGAATAGAAGATATCTTGTTACCTTATACTGATGCAAAACTTTGAATTCTACTTGATGCTTAAAATAATTTAAAGGACTCTCTGAATAACTTATCAAGTTTACAGGGTCTTCGTAATCAGGATTAAGTGATAAATCTGAATCGGTCGGCTGGCGGCTTTGTCTGTTTGTATTTAATTCATTAGATTCCGATTCTACAGTAGGACGTACAGATTCTGCCGTTTGTTTTTTGAAGGGTGCACATGCCTGAACTAGTGGGTCTTTGAAATACCTTACATTTTGATTTTTACCTTTTGTCTTATCTATTGCATTAATTTCGGCTCGGGATAAAGCGTCCGCTACTACGTTATCTTTACCTTTTACGTACTCGACTTTATACTGATATTCATCCAGTTTTAGTTTCCAGCGATACAAGCGACTGGAAGGGTCTTTCAAATTAAAGAGCCAAGTTAGCGATTTTTGGTCAGTTCTAATTGTAAATAATCTGCCAAATAAATAGGGGCGGAAATGTTTGCATGAGTCTACGATACTTAGTAATTCTTTTTCGACTGTTGAGTAATTACGTTCTGCGGTATTAAGGGTGCGGCTAAAAAATGCAATGGGGTGTTCGTTTTGACTAAGTACAGACGCTATGGCTACATTGCTAGCGTCAGTAGTCAGGGTGAATGGCTTTGTAAAATCGGGATAAGACAAGATAGGCGCATTTATGATCAATTCTTTGAATTTATTAACGGCATCAATAAATGACTTTTCATTATAGCATACCTTGGCATTCTTTTTTAAACACTGAGTCAGTGGTTGCGCAATTTTAGAAAAATCTTTAATAAAACGCCTGTAATATCCTACGAGACCTAAGAAAGCTTTAATTTGTTTAGTCGTGGTAGGCATGGGAAACTTTTGGATTGCATCAATTTTAGCAGGATTTGGTTTGATTCCCTCCGGTGTAATTATATGTCCAAGAAATCCTACCTCTTTACAAAGGAACTCCGACTTGTCTATTTGAATTTTGAGATTGTATTGTCGTAATTTTGAAAAAACTAACTTTATATGTTGCAGATGTTGCTCCAAAGATTTAGAAAAAATAACTACATCGTCCATATATACGAAACAACATTTGTATAGAAGTTCCTTTAGAACGTTATCCATCACTCTCTGAAAAGTGGAAGGAGCGTTTTTAAGGCCAAATGGCATTCTAACATACTCAAAGTGTCCGTTGTCTACAGAGAATGCAGTTTTTTCTATGGACTCGGGATCCATCTCGATTTGATGAAACCCTTGTGCCAAATCCAAAGTAGTAAAATACGTACATTTGCCCAAATTATCTAAAATTTCATCTATTCGAGGGAGCGGATACCGATCTTCAATCGTTTTTTCGTTCAATTTCCGATAATCGATTACTAGTCTCCACTTTTTGCGTCCTGAGGCATCAGGTTTCTTTCCAATGATCCAACATGGCGACGAATACGGCGAAATGGAGGGCCTAATAATTTTGTTTTCAATTAACTGTTGGATCTGTTTTTGAATCTCAACTTTCAGATGATGTGGATATCGATATGATTTCTGAAAAACGGGAATATTATCTGTCGTTCGAATATTATGCTTCACGCTATTGGTGAATGTTAGATCAGAATCTTCATGATAAAAAATATCTTTGAATTGTTCACATAAATTTAAAATACGAGCTTTTTCTTCAGTGTTCAAATGCTGAGTGCGGATTACTGAAGGAATGTCTAAATCTCTAACGACTTTTTTCGGTTTTCGAATTTCGTACATTTGGTAGGGTTCACACTCTACCGGTTCGTGAAAATTAATATTTAAAATATCTTCAAAAGGTGCTGGGATCTTAACTATGAAATTTTCAGATTTTGCTATACAGCTAGGTATAAAAAATCCATCTAGTTCTATGTCAGGAAGAATAACAGGGCCATTTTCAATTACTACTGGAATTTCTAAATAATTTACTTGCGGCTTACTGAATGGAACAAATAGGCAAGGATTAATTTCATTGACGAACGGTATTTTTGTTTTCCCTACGTGTAAAGTATACGTGGTAAAATCTATTTTCGCACCTAATTTAGTTAATTCGCTAGCTCCTATCAAACAGTCAAATTTTGCATGCCAATCGACTATATGAAAATTTAGAGGTTTCCTGATTCCAAAATCTTTAAGCATTGGAAACCGGATATTTTCGAATCCTTCTGAAATCGTATTAAGCGCCTTGATATGGAAATTTTTATGAAATATAAATTCTGAAAAGTATTGATATGCAATGTCTGGATTGATGACGCATGTAGATGCACCACTATCTATCAACATCCTAATTCCTAAACTCGGTATAATAATATATGGTAGCGTGGATAAATTTTGAACATTATTTATATCTGCTACTCGTTGTTTTTCTCTGAGGCTTGTGTTGTAAAATTTTCTTCGATTTTCATTTGGTCAAAGCTCTGTTCCAGTTCATGAGAATAATCGTAAGGTAAATGTTCATGATCATTTTCTAAATACTCGTAATCAGTTTCATGGCTGTCATTATCAACAAAAGGTTCATCCTGATTATGTAGTTCTTCAACTATGAAAGAAGATTTTCCATTTCCTTGAAAGTAGTTAGGTCGGGGTTGAGTACTTCTAACACCTGAACGATCTACAGACATGGGGGTTGGAAGACTGTATGACCTTTGCTGGATAGGGCGGAAATTTGGCCTAGTAGCTATGTTTTGCTGTGGCATCGGATTTTGAGAAAAATTTGGTCTAGAAAAATTATTCTGGTGTGTGAATCTACTTTGAGTCGTATTGAAACGGGGATATGCTTGTTGAACGTTAGACGTACTAAAATTCGGTCTAATTGAAGACATGTTCTGTGGTCTCGGAGAGTTAAATGCGTTAGAATTTCTCGCAGAAAACTGGGGACGATAATGTGGGCGTAATTCGATTTCGGATTTTACCTGGCTTGAAACATTTTTGTTTCTCAAAAAGTTGGTAACAGAACTTTCGTACCTGAAATTTTCTACATGCTGACATTTGAATAAAGCATCCTGCAGGCTATTTACTTCACACGTTTCAAAAATTGTTCTATATGGATCGCTTAATCCGTTAATAAACCTGTTTAAGGCTTGTTCACCGTACATTGTAGATTTTATTATAAATTCCTGTGGGTGGTCATGAAGCTTAATATGTTGCAAAAGTTTTTGCAATTGGGCGTTAATTCTGTCGAAATAATTTTGATAACTTTCTTTGGGAAACTGATACATTCGTGCTAGTTCTTGTGCTAAGGAAGACTCGTTACGTTTGTCGCCAAACCTACCAATTAAAATATCTTTCAAATCTCTCCAGGTAGAATAAGAACTATTATTAATCAAATCACGTGCCTCTCCTTTAATTTTGGATACAATGTTATGTAACAGCAACTTATTGAAAACACAATTTACGTCTGGTTTCTTTAGTAAATCAATAAATTGGTCTCCTTTATTAATAAAATCTAATAAATCTTTTGATCCACCATGATACTCGGGGACCATATCTCTCGCAAGCATTATCTCAGTACCTGTTGCTTCAGCCATATTGCGATCAAAACCTCTGAAGGGTGGTTCAATATCTGAGTCTGATTCTGAGTGGTAGCCTGTACCCGTCGTACCACCAAGCATTAAATTAGAAAATGTATATGTATTGTAAAATATAAAATTAAGTTCCAATTGCGTATATAAATATCAATCGATAATAATAATAATAAAATCAAATATTAAAATATTCAGTCTTCTGTGCACACCAAGAGAAAGGTAAGAAAAAGATAGGGACTTACAGAGCGAACATAAAAATGATCTTCATTCCTGGTCCGTCTTCTCTTCCTAGCATCGGCAGTCGGGCGGCGTCCTCGATGGATCAGCTTTCCAACGTCCGGATGTTGACCCTCTGAGCGTTTCGGCAGTTGAAATTGCCCAAAAGTTGGATCCTCTCTTGGTTCTCTTTACGGTTGACCTCAGGTCCAAGCGGCGTGATATTCTTCTGACCAGGCGGGTGCCAGTGGACTTCTTCGCCCTGGTCTCCTCTTGTCTCCGGTGATGGTACCTCTTGGCTGGCGAATCCCTCTCAAACACTTGAAAGTGACCGGTGATGATCGATGCTGTCGATATGCCGTTGATATTACGATTCGACAAGACGGCCTCCCAATTTAGCTCGGCCGTATTTTTCGATTTCACCGTTTGAGGGATCCCGGTTGAGCCCCCAATTATGTTTGCCAAGGGCGAACAAGAGTTTTTAAAAAATATCGGTTTATTTACCGCTGCGAATCTAACTACAACAATGATTGTCGGTAGCTATCTGATTAAAGTACAAGGCGGATTACCAGTTTTATCAAAGATGAAATGTATACATAAGCTTTATTCGTAGAAGTCTGGACTAGACGGCACGTACCTGTATTATGTTACATATATGAGAAACATACCAAGTTCATAAACCTAGGACGTCTGAAGGACTTTAAGAATATATTCACTTTAGATTTATAATTATTATGTGGTGGAGAATACCAAAATACATAACTCGCGTTAAGGCCGGATCGCCAATTAGTCGAATTGCCCTTCTCTGGACGGCATCTAGTATAGACAGGGTAGTAGGGGCAGCAGCTCCTCAGACATGAGAGCAATACTCCAGGCAAGGTCTTATCTGGGCTTTATATAGCGTGAGGGGGTTACATGGTGAGAAATACTTTCTGGCTCTAAATAGGTACCCAAGCTTTTTGCCAGCAGCTGTTGCAATTGACGCGACCTGTTCGTGCCGGATCAGATTTTCTATAATGTTGACTCCTAACAGCTTGAATGAGTGATTCCTTGGCAGAGCCCGTTGTTCATTAGAACCTGGTGTTGGCTTGGGCACTTCTTGTTTGATAGCGTACAATACTGGGTTTTGAAGGCATTGAATTTAACCATACTCTTAAGCCCCCAAGCGGTAATGGTATCGAGATCCTTTGAAAGTGAAGCTGCCACTGCCAGCCTTCTGCGTTCCAGCTCGACCACAGAGTTCGGTCTATTACTCCTTATGCCTGCATGCAGCGTACTGTCATCCGCAAAACTGTGGATTGGGTTTGTAGTGCTAGAGAGTAGATCATTAATGTGAAGCAGAAACAATGTCGGCGCCAACACCGATCCCTACGGAACCCCGGAATTGATGCTATGGAAAGAGGAGAAAAAGCCGTCTACCACGACAGAGATTTTCCAACCTGAGAGGAAGTCTGCGAGCCAACCGCAAAGCTTAACAGGGAGCCCATAAGACGGGAGCTTGTTTAGGAGAGCAGCATGCCACAGTTGATCGAATGCCTTTGAAATATCGAGAGCAACGACGTGAGCCTCGCCAAATGACTGGATGAGTTAGCTCCACACATGTGTGACGTAAGCCAGGAGATCTCCAGTTGATCTTTAGTGTCGAAATCCATATTGTCTGTCGTTGATTAAGTGATGGAGCTCTAGGTATTTAATGAGCTCTTGGTTGACGCATCTCTCCATCACTTTACTGATTTCAGAAAGCAGAGCTATAGGTCTGTAGTTGGTCGGATCAGTTTTGGATCCGTTTTTTGGCACCGGCTGGATGCAAGCTGTCTTCCAGTCTTTTGGAAAAATGCCGGAATCGTAAGACATCCGAAAGAGAGTACTGTAGGAGTACCATTTACATTAATGTTCAGAATCGCATGCGATTGAAGTGGCACCCAGTAAAAAGAAGCGTGTGACAGGAATGTTAATGGTGGAAAAGAAAATAAAATTTGAAGAGATCGTTAGAAAAAAAGGCGAATTTGTTAAAACATTCTCCCAATCAAGGAACATTGTGGGAATTGAAAAAGTTACTAAGAGAATTATTAACTGATCAGGGATTCGCGATTACAATACTCCTCTCACCTATCGGTGTGGGGAATAAAAGTTGATAATTTTATTTACAAAAATATATCGATCGACCTGTTCTTTGAGAAGCAACAATTTTTTTCTTCTCTTGGTTATACGTCGAAAGTAGACTTTTCTTCTTTTTCCACCGATATGTTTAGGATATCTGCTATTGCAGAATATGCTTTGTTCCTTGCATTGATATCTTTATATTCTCTACTTCTTACGTCCCATAATTACTTCATATTGTAATAGGTTCTTTCCAACAGGCCTGAATACCGTACAATGTATCGTCACGGACATGCGCAGAACGTGAAATGCGTTCCAACACGGTTTGTGGCCGTTCATGAAACGGTCTATAAAGCGTTCCAACAGATTTCGTTACCGTTTATGGGACGGTTTCTGTACGGTCAAATTGGTACTTGGTCCAGAGTAAGGACTGTGAGGACTGACATGCGCAGTAGAAAGTAAATCGCCCGCTTGGTGCACAATTTTATTTTGTTGTTTATATGCGCCTTCTGTTTTCTTGCTTCCTTGAGTCTTGAGTGTTGAGGTTGATTATGATTTGATTTTGCTTCTTTTGTTTTTGCTATTGCTTGTTGTTTGGCTGGCTCGTTTGTTGGCCGAAACTTCACCAAAGCCAAAAATGGAAATGGAATCAAACAATAATTGTTATACATGGTATGTTATTATAAATTCGGTCATTTTTATGGAAAACATAACCTAGGTTCTTTGTTTATAGAGCTACTGGAATACCTGGTTGTGAGTGGCAACCATTATTCATGGCTAAAATTACCCAAATAATACTCATTTTTCGGTTGTGGTTGATAGACTAACACCAAGTCATCGTCAGAAAACTCAGGCCCCGATCAATTTTAATAAAGCTTTTGGCGTCTTGGCTTTTGACGGTGGCTTTTGAAATGAAATCGAGTTAGTTTTTTTTGATAGCTGACAAAACTGACACGAGTCCAGTGAAATAAGAGAAGGAACCGTTCCAACAGATTGTCCTGTTTGTATGGTCACGAAACCATTCAAAATCAACGCATGCGCACCACAAACGATCCGAACAGTTTCGTGACGTTTCAGTGGACGGTACAAAATATGCTGTTGGAAAGAACCTTAAGAAAACCCGAGTCTCTTATCTTTCATTGTATAGCATACAAATAACTGAGGCTACCGATATTTATGATTGTTTGCTGTCCATGCGTTCTCACTATCATCTCATGCAGATCCGGCAATTTAGTTGTTTAGAGTAATAAAAGTAACGTGGAAACAGTTAGCGGTAGCTAAGGTGCAGTACAAATTAGCATACGCGATAACAAAGAAATTGCAGAAGATTGCTGTCACATACTTAAACGATCGTCTTTAAGTTGTCAGGATTATTACGACGGTACAATATGCAATACCTTAATTAGCTGCTAATAAATATTCCTGTTTAAGACAGTTCATATTTATTTATCGACTAAGATTATTAAGTACCTTTGCAGCAGGACTGTAGTAAGATGCTTCATTAGACAGTATCTCAGATTAAAAAGTGAACATAGAGGTAGTAAATAACTAATTCTAATAGGTCGACATCTTTTCTTACGTTGTCATATTGACCACCAGATACGGCAATCATAATTATTTTATTTATTGTCTTAATTGTATAGTATCCAGAATTATTCCATTCTACGTTAAGAAAGACGGTATTTTGATGGTTCAGGAATGATTTCAGCAAAATCAATAGATTTGTTGACCTCTACTGCGTTGCTGCATATTTCTTCATCATAAACGCAAATTCTGAAGTCTTACATAAATTTTGAGGAGCTGGCAACGCCGACATAATTTTCGTGCGACTTATTTACGGTAGAAGCTCGACTGTCAAACGTTTGTCTTGTTTGTGCGTCTTTTATGCTTGGTCAGTAAAATCGAATTCGCTATTTGTTGGTAACTGTACTGAAGCTTTACGGACTTGCTGTGCTATATTCGAGTGTAGTTTAATAGTTTTTCGAGATTGGACTCAAAAAGTGCAGTGTTTGTAACATGGGTTGCATTGCGGTAGAATTTTCAGGTTAGTTGGCGTTACACAGCATTGTTTACAATTTGAACTGTGACTGCGAGGTCACAGCTGATCAATGTTTGGAGGCTGAAGTGTCAAAGATGATGGCTTTGAGCACGCCATGCTGAAGTAGTTTGTTTACTACCTCTATGTTCAGTTGATACTCTGAGTTGGAACTATAAATATATTAATTTCAATTACATAAGGCATAAACCAATAAAACTCTTCATCATAAGTAACATATTCAAGGGGACAATCAATGTGTTATTAAAACAAAATGCTTAGACGGTACACCTAGGTAGTACCTACTTAACGAATTTTTTGTCGGTCAGAGGTGTTATGAAAATCTACAAATAAATTAACCTTTAACAAACATTTTAAACGGGCAAAGTGAAACGTTTTGAAAGTACAATATCCAACGAGGTACTTGACGCATATTTTCCCATTGAAAATTTTCCTCAAAACATATAGGATAATCAAATATTAAATTATACTCAATATGCATTTTAAATGGGAACAATGCCAACAAAAAAAATGAAGTCAAGTTGATTGACTCAGTACTTCCCACACATTACGCTGATACCAGTTTATTATTTTCCCATAGCATGAAGCTTTAGTCTAAGATCCCTTGCAACCAAATGAATGCCAACCCCCCCCCTAAAATTGTCTTATGCCGCTAGGTCTTTCCTTCACAGGTCAATGGACAGCCTATTACCGATACAACAAACTTCTCAGTTTTACAACCCTCACCCCCCCCCCAACCACCTCACTTTCACCCCCACCCAAAAAACTGGTAGGAAATGATCAGGAACCCCTAAAACATCTAAAAACCGAATTTAATTTGCTTTCATACTTGTCGCGTTCTTTGATTATTGCTACGCTGCCACTGACAAGATTTTTAACAAACTTACGCGTTTTCCATTCTCACCACGGGAACAATATACTGTGTCAAAATTTCATTAGAATCAGTTTAATAGTGTCCACGTTATAAAATACAAAACGATTTAGACCAATAAATTCTCGTATAGTATACAGAAAATTCTAAGTCCCTTAGTTTCTGTAATAGGTTAGGCAATGTACGGATGCACCTAAAAAGGTGATTTGTGTCGCTAGATCTTCCTTCACAGGTTAGTGGACAGCCTATTATGAGTACAAGCATTTTTTTAATTTTCCAACCCCCAACCCCCCAACCACCCCAATTTCACCCCCACCCAAAAAAAAAACGCAGAAAATGATCAGGAACCTCTAAAACGCTTAAAAACGAAGTTTGAGCTGTTTTTATATTTTTAGTTTTTTTATTATTTCTGCGCCGCCACTGGCACGATTTATCAAAGCCATACGCGTTTTCCATCTTTGCCATGGTAGTAATGCCGTTTCAAAATTTCATTAAAATCATTTCAACAGTTTCCTCGTTACAACGATCTGACGCAATACTCTTGTATGTTTACATCAAAAAAAAATTCTTTGTCCTTTGCTTTCTGTAATAGGCAAAGCAATGTTCGGATGGACCTAAAAAAGTTATTTATGTCGGCAGGTCTTCCTTCACAGGTCAGTGGACAGTCTATTATGAAAGCAACAACAAAGCAGCAACCCCCACCCCCCAACCACCCCAATTTCACCCCCACCCAAAAAAAAGTAGAAAATGATCAGGGACCCCTAAAACGCCTAAAAACGAAGTTTCAGCAATATTTATTTTTTTTGTTTTTTGCTAATTACTCCGCCGCCTATACACCGATTTTCAAAATTATAGGAACATTACCTACTACGACCCCACAGCATACCGCTGCCCAAATTTCATCACAATCCATGCAGCGGTTACTGAGATTACGAGGGTAGAAAAACGCGACAGACAGACAGACAGACAGACAGACCGACAGACAGACCGACGGAAATGAGTGACGTGGATTTTCGTTATGTACACATCATAAAACGCCCAAAAAACGTATTATCTCAAAATCGAAAATTTTCGCGATCACAATACTCCCCTTACCTATCGGTGTGGGAAGTAAAAGTGGAGAACCAGTGAAGTGCATCGGTACTTTTCTAGGTTATGCAGGTACATTTTTACATTTTACTAACAATAGTAACAATTTTCAAAACGTTTTACCCTATATAAACGTTGCCGAAAAGCACCAATTTCAAATTTGTTATTATACCTATGATTAGATATTTTTCTTAAATTACTAAACCAAAAATCTCACTTACTGCTTATATATAAAAGCAACCATAGAGTGTATGATAGAGGCAAAATAGTTTTATTATATCTTAGATCTAAATTTAATCTAGAAATCATTAACACCTGTATTTTGTGATGCCATCGTAGGTACCTAATCAAATGGAGCTACAATTTAATATGCAATCTAAGCTTTTCTTACTCCAATTATTAGCACCCCATACATTTTTTTTTGGGTGCAAATGCACCTTTGCACCCCTGTACTCGCTGCCTCTGACTGTTGATTCTCTTATTTATACAAATTTCCATGTTACCCATAATTTACTTAGTTTAAGTATTGATCGTTACAGGTATACCTTTAGTTTTCTTGCCACTGGGTAAACTTGAATGTCTTTAATAATTGTAAAAATGGAGTTTCTCTTAATAAATACATAAATAAACTTGACTTAACTTTTTTGTTGGTTTGATGTGGACCCGACGTTATGTAATTGATCCAAAATATTTTGTTCCAACCAGGGTTGATGAGGTTGATGTGATTAACCTTGCTCTGAAGTGTTTCTAAATCACGTACATGTAATTTTCTTGGTAATATCGTGACGAATATTATCCTAGACGCAGGAAGTCGATGACAATACGGGGTCCTTACATGAACGGACCACCAATCCTTCTTGATGACCATTGATTAGGTATAGAAAAAGTGGCGTTAAAAATAGATTAAACACGGGCATAATGTTTTTCTTAACCTTGCCTGCCATACCATATAATAATTGTAACGACGACAATGTCCATGAGCTATGGCAGTATGTAATATGTAAACAAATACGTATGAGTATTCGTTGTAATTTATTGTTATAAGTGCAGCTTGCAAATTTTACAGGGACGGACTTCAAGCATTATTCTAATTCAAGCACAATATGACGAGAGATGTTGAAAATGCATGATCCCATGATGCTTTATTATAGCATTATTGAAATGACAGAGGGTTAGTCAAACATTGTGGGATGAAAAGCTTTTGAACAACCGATATCTGTTTGCTGTAGTCAAAGGCGTTTCATCAGATGTATTTTCAATAAACATCGGTGTTCCTCAGGGATCTGTCCTATCCCCTACACTGTATATCAGCGAACTGCTAGAAATAGCATCCAATCCAATCTACAGCTTCGCAGACGGTACATTAATATCGTGCATGGAACCAGGCAAGCCACTATCATCCCAGGAGACGGTACGTCGGCGACACCAGAACATGCCTCACAGATCAACGTAGATATTAAAACAATTGTCGAGTAGGGATTAGTAAATAAAGTATATTTTAACGTACAGAAAACTCAGGCAACAACACTGACAAAGAAGTACGAGTAAGACAGAAGGAATTCTGCCACGCCCTTAGACTAACAACTGAACATAGAGGTAGTAAATAAACCACTTCAGCATGGCGTGCTCAAGGCCATCATCTTTGACACTTCAGCCTCCAAACATTGCTGTGACCTCGCAGTGACAGTTCAAATTGTAAACAGTGCTGTGTAACGCCAAGTAACCTGAACATTCTTCCAATGCAACCCATGTTACAAACACTGCACTTTTTGGGTTCCATCTCGAAAAACTGTTAAACTACACTCAAATATAGCACAGCAAGTCCGTAAAGCTTCACTATAGGTAACAGTTACCAACAAATAGAGAATTCGATTTTACTGACCAAGCATAAAAGACGCACAAACAAAACAAATGTTTGGCCGTCGAGCGTCTACCGTAAATAAGTCACATGAAAATTATATCGGCGTTGCCAGCTCCTCAAAGTTTATGTAGGACTTCAGATTTTGCGTTTATGATGAAGAAATGTGCAGTAACGCAGTAGAGGTCAACATATCTATTGATTTCGCTGTAATAATTCCTGAACCATCAAAATACCGTCTTTTTTAAGGTAGAATGGAATATTTCTGAATACTATACAATTGAGACGATAGTAAATAATTGTGACTGCCGTATCTGGTGGTCAATATGACAACGTAAGAAAAGATGTCGGCCTATTAGAATTAGTCGTTTACTATCTCTTTGTTCAGTTGTTACTCTAAGAGTTACGATAGAAGAATTGTAAAAATATTGCCAATTAATATGACTAGATGCTTCTCATTTTCCACAAATTGGAGTCAGATACATAAAAAGTTCTGAATGCCATGAAAAGCTACTTCGAAGAATACGCATTAGTCCAGAAATAATAAATACAGGGTTGGGATAAAGTATGGAACCAAGCAAATAACTTTGAAACGGAGAGAGTGATATTGCTGAAAATTTGCAGGCAAGTGTAGTGACGTCTAGTGCATCCGAAGACATTATGTTAGCTATTAATGTACTTCCGGTTTAACCGGAAGTACCGTCAACTTTTTTCATTTAAATGGGACACCCTGTATATTTTTGCAGATTTTAATACATTTTTTTCCGAATACGTCCATAGTGGGTTTAGCATTAGTTTCTGTAAAAACGGGAAAGATAAAGCTTCTTTATCATTTCAGGTGTTTAAAATGCCGGTCATTCAAAGTCGGTTTTGGCGATCGCGTGAGAACTCACAAAGAAGTGTGTCAACTTTTAATGATTTACGTCCCGACAGGGGTACTATAACACGTTTGACGGTGACTAAAAAAAAAATACAAAAAAATTACCTCAAACGGGAAGACCGCAGACCGCCACGGACGAATTTGTGAGACAAATTTTTTAAGAAACAAATACTAAACCCACTATGGACGTATTCGGAAAAAAAAGATGAATTAAAATCTGCAATAATATACAGGGTGTCCCATTTAAATTAAAAAAGTTGACGGTACTTCCGGTTAAACCGGAAGTACACTAATAGCTAACATAATGTCTTCGGATGCATTAGACGTCACTACACTTGCTTGCAAATTTTCAGCAATATCACTCTTTCCGTTCCAAAGTTATTTGCTTGGTTCCATACTTTGTCCCAACCCTGTAAGTATTTGAATAACAGATTACAGACTATGTGTAAAGAAATCGAAAAGACTTGTTTGGCTACGCCAATTAATTAATCAAGAACTATAACTAGAAATAGGTGGAGTAGACGCAAATTAACTTTAATATGTTTATACAGACGACTTTTGCCGCATTGTTTTGATATTTCAGCCATTCGATCTTGTTGTCGTTTGAGTGGGATGTTCTGATAATACCTGTGCACTTGTCCAGTACTAATTGATATGCATTATGGAACGAATGACTAATGATATTCGATCGGACTTATTTTGTGAGTAAATTCACCGTGTCTGCATAATAACAGGTATGGATTGTCAATGAGTAAGACGGACTTGAGACTTGACTCATGAACAAAGATGCGTAATGTGGGTGCACCAAATATACATTTTTTTCACATACACTTAATTATCTTTTCAGTATTTGACATGTCGATGACATAGTAGATAATAGGCAATTAATAAATACCCATTATAAATATGTATGTATGAATGAATGAATGAATAAGGACCAGAGCTATCCAGCACAGAATGTAACTGGTGCCTATGCCACACGATGGGCCCTTTTGCGCCTCTATCCGCGCTAGTTCCTAAGACCAGCCCTTTTAGCAAAGGCAAGTATATTCTTAGGTCCTATCCATTTTATCTCTATTGGTTCCAAGGTTCTTCAGCCCAGCATAGTCTGCCTGTGATAACCCAGGGTTTCACAGCGACACAAGATGTGTGCCGAGGATTCTTCCTCTTCACCACACCACGTGCACGTTGGGTCGTTGACCACCCTTATCACGAACAGGTGACGCCTGAAGGTGTTGTGATCCGTTAATAGGCCTACTAGCAATCTCAAGTTACTCCTATCCAGAGAGAGACAAAATCGTCCTATTCTCTCTGCAGGCCCTGCTAATAGTTCCCGAGCTTGACGGAGATGACCAGAGATGTTGTTCCATCTCAGAGAGTGTTGATTCTGGATCCACTCTCCAGTTGTTTTCCTAATCAAGTTTGCAGATAGTCCTAAGGCTGGTTCCGGACCCACAAAACTGTTGCCGGATCCCATCCTAGCCAGATGATCCGCCATGTCGTTACCCTTTACCCCAGCGTGCAAATATACAGGGTTGGGATAAAGTATGGAACAAAGCAAATAACTTTGGAACGGAAAGAGTGATATTGTTGAAAATTTGCAGGCAAGTGTAGTGACGTCTAGTGCATCCGAAGACATTATGTTAGCTTTCCGGTTTAACCGGAAGTACCGTCAACTTTTTTAATTTAAATGGAAGACCCTGTATATTTTTGCAGATTTTAATTCATCTTTTTTTTCCGAATACGTTTATAGTGGGTTTAGCATTAATTTCTGTAAAAACGGCAAAGATAAAGCTTCTTTATCATTTCAGGTGTTTAAAATGCCGGTCATTCAAAGTCGGTTTTGGCGATCACGTGAGAACTAACAAAGAAGTGTGTCAACTTTTAATGACTTACGTCCCGAAAGGGGTCCTATAACACGTTTGACGGTGACTAAAAGAAAAAAATAAAAAAAATAACCTCAAACGGGAAGACCGCAGACCGCCACGGACGAATTTGTGAGACAAATTTTTTAAGAAACAAATACTAAACCCACTATGAACGTATTCGGAACTAGACGTCACTACACCTGCCTGCAAATTTTCAGCAATATCACTCTTTCCGTTCCAAAGTTATTTGCTTGGTTCCATACTTTATCCCAACCCTGTATATATGAGCATAGGTGTAGTGTCTTAATAGAAAGTCGAAATACTTCAAATAAAGGCTGAAACTTTTCTTGTGATCAGACAGTTTAATCAAATTTTCTATGTCTCTTAATTGGTCAGTTGTGTTATAAAACACAAATACAGAGTGAGTGGGTATGGGACGCCTCAACTATATCGAAATAATTTTCATAAAATTTGGGGTAAAGGGTTTTTAAACCTCTTAAGTTAAACAATAAAATGCATGGAGATGTTACCTTTTTTCCAATGCACCAAATTTACGAGAAAAAAATTTCATCAAAATCGATGAAGCGGTTACTGAGATTAGGCTATTAGGTAGATAGTAACAGACAGTCAAACTGACCTACGGAAACCTTCGATAGTTTCATGAAAGACATCACAATATGTTTTTCAAAACTTTCGCTAACAATGAAATGTTTTTAATGCATGTATGATGATGATTTTAGATACAAGCACAACAGCTGTACTCAGAATTCCAGCATGAACTTTGGACTCTGCTAAACAACGTTGGAAATTTGAACCTGGTAGATCCACAGACCTACAGACAAATTCGGTATTATGCAGTCGTGGGTCCAGCTGCACTGTCACCTGATCAACTGGACAGGGTAAGAAAATTGCATATGAAAATTGAAAAAAAAAATGTGTTTAAATTGAGATTTCATAATTATGGATTTGATGGTAAGGAAGTTAGTTCGCAAAAAACACAAAACATGTTTCCTGAAACAATTCCACTAATACAAAACTGACGTTTTGTCATACTTCGTACTTTGAAAGACTCAGTGGCAGTTCTTGAACTTTTGAAATTTAACATAAAAAGGTAAGTAAGATTCAAATGGCGCTCCCACTGTGAAATTTGTTGGTATAAAAATTTAGTTTTTTTATTATACTGACAAAACCGGATTTTTCCCGGACTAAAAAAGAAAAAAAAAGGTTCAGGCCCTCAGATTTTCAAGTTCACCCTAAAAATCTAAAATCTTTATTTGCCTTACTATCAGGATCAAACTTCGTTTTCTTGATTATTTGAGGGAGCGAATTACAAGTTAGGTCGCAATTTTGAGTTTCAGTCTCAAGTAACGAAAATTAAAAATTTTCAGGCCCTCGGATTTTCAAGTTCACCCTAAAAATCTAAAACCTTTATTTGCCTTACTATCAGGATGAATCTTCGTAATCTTGATTATTTGAGGGAGCTAATTACAAATTCGGTCGCAATTTTGAGTTTCAGCCTCAAGTAACGAAAATTAAGAATTTTCAGGCCTTCAAGTTCAATCTAAAAATCTAAAATCTTTATTTGCCTTACTATCAGGATGAATCTTCGTATTCTTGATTATTTGAGGGAGCTAGTTACAAACTCCGTCACAATTTTGAGTTTTAGCCTCAAGTAACGAAAATCAAAAATTTTCAGGCCCTCAGATCTTCAAGTTCACCCTAAAAATCTAAAATCTTTATTTGCCTTACTATCAGGATGAATCTTCATATTCTTGATTATTTGAGGGAGCTAATAACAAATTCGGTCACAATTTTGAGTTTTAGCCTCAAGTAACGAAAATCAAAAATTTTCAGGCCCTCAGATTTTCAAGTTCACCCTAAAAATCTAAAATATTTATTTGCCTTACTATCAGGATGAATCTTCATATTCTTGATTATTTGAGGGAGCTAATTACAAATTCGGTCACAATTTTGAGTTTTAGCCTCAAGTAACGAAAATCAAAAATTTTCAGGCCCTCAGATTTTCAAGTTCACTCTAAAAATCTAAAATCTTTATTTGCCTTACTATCAGAGTGAATCTTCGTATCCTTGATTATTTGAGGGAGCTAATTACAAATTCGGTGGCAATTTTGAGTTTTAGCCTCAAGTAACGAAAATTAAAAATTTTCAGGCCCTCAGATTATCAAGTTCACCCTAAAAATCTAAAATCTTTATTTGCCTTACTATCAGGATCAAACTTCGCCTTCTTGATTATTTGAGGGAGCTAATTACAAATTTGGTCGCAATTTTGAGTTTCAGCCTCAAGTAATGAAAATTAAAAATTTTCAGGCCCTCAGATTTTCAAGTTCACCCTAAAAATCTAAAATACTTATTTGCCTTACTATCAGGATGAATCTTCATATTCTTGATTATTTGAGGGAGCTAATTACAAATTCGGTCACAATTTTGAGTTTTAGCCTCAAGTAACGAAAATAAAAAATTTTCAGGCCCTCAGATTTTCAAGTTCACCCTAAAAATCTAAAATCTTTATTTGCCTTACTATCAGGATCAAACTTCGTCTTCTTGATTATTTGAGGGAGCTAATTACAAATGTGGTCGCAATTTTGAGTTTCAGCCTCAAGTAATGAAAATCAAAAATTTTCGGGCCCTCAGATTTTCAAGTTCACCCTAAAAATCTAAAATATTTATTTGCCTTACTATCAGGATGAATCTTCATATTCTTGATTATTTGAGGGAGCTAATTACAAATTCGGTCACAATTTTGAGTTCTAGCCTCAAGTAACGAAAATTAAAAATTTTCAGGCCCTCAGATTTTCAAGTTCACCCTAAAAATCTAAAATCTTTATTTGCCTTACTATCAGGATCAAACTTCGTCTTCTTGATTATTTGAGGGAGCTAATTACAAATGTGGTCGCAATTTTGAGTTTCAGCCTCAAGTAATGAAAATCAAAAATTTTCGGGCCCTCAGATTTTCAAGTTCACCCTAAAAATCTAAAATATTTATTTGCCTTACTATCAGGATGAATCTTCATATTCTTGATTATTTGAGGGAGCTAATTACAAATTCGGTCACAATTTTGAGTTTTAGCCTCAAGTAACGAAAATCAAAAATTTTCAGGCCCTCAGATTTTCAAGTTCACTCTAAAAATCTAAAATCTTTATTTGCCTTACTATCAGGATCAAACTTCGTCTTCTTGATTATTTGAGGGAACTAATTACAAATGTGGTCGCAATTTTGAGTTTCAGCCTCAAGTAATGAAAATCAAAAATTTTCGGGCCCCCAGATTTTCAAGTTCACCCTAAAAATCTAAAATATTTATTTGCCTTACTATCAGGATGAATCTTCATATTCTTGATTATTTGAGGGAGCTAATTACAAATTCGGTCACAATTTTGAGTTCTAGCCTCAAGTAACGAAAATTAAAAATTTTCAGGCCCTCAGATTTTCAAGTTCACCCTAAAAATCTAAAATATTTATTTGCCTTACTATCAGGATGAATCTTCATATTCTTGATTATTTGAGGGAGCTAATTACAAATTCGGTCACAATTTTGAGTTTTAGCCTCAAGTAACGAAAATCAAAAATTTTCAGGCCCTCAGATTTTCAAGTTCACCCTAAAAATCTAAAATATTTATTTGCCTTACTATCAGGATGAATCTTCATATTCTTGATTATTTGAGGGAGCTAATTACAAATTCGGTCACAATTTTGAGTTTTAGCCTCAAGTAACGAAAATCAAAAATTTTCAGGCCCTCAGATTTTCAAGTTCACTCTAAAAATCTAAAATCTTTATTTGCCTTACTATCAGGATCAAACTTCGTCTTCTTGATTATTTGAGGGAGCTAATTACAAATGTGGTCGCAATTTTGAGTTTCAGCCTCAAGTAATGAAAATCAAAAATTTTCGGGCCCTCAGATTTTCAAGTTCACCCTAAAAATCTAAAATATTTATTTGCCTTACTATCAGGATGAATCTTCATATTCTTGATTATTTGAGGGAGCTAATTACAAATTCGGTCACAATTTTGAGTTCTAGCCTCAAGTAACGAAAATCAAAAATTTTCAGGCCCTCAGATTTTCAAGTTCACCCTAAAAATCTAAAATATTTATTTGCCTTACTATCAGGATGAATCTTCATATTCTTGATTATTTGAGGGAGCTAATAACAAATTCGGTCACAATTTTGAGTTTTAGCCTCAAGTAACGAAAATCAAAAATTTTCAGGCCCTCAGATTTTCAAGTTCACCCTAAAAATCTAAAATATTTATTTGCCTTACTATCAGGATGAATCTTCATATTCTTGATTATTTGAGGGAGCTAATTACAAATTCGGTCACAATTTTGAGTTTTAGCCTCAAGTAACGAAAATCAAAAATTTTCAGGCCCTCAGATTTTCAAGTTCACTCTAAAAATCTAAAATCTTTATTTGCCTTACTATCAGGATCAAACTTCGTCTTCTTGATTATTTGAGGGAGCTAATTACAAATCTGGTCGCAATTTTGAGTTTTAGCCTCAAGTAACGAAAATCAAAAAAATTCAGGCCCTCAGATTTTCAAGTTCACCCTAAAAATCTAAAATCTTTATTTGCCTTACTATCAGAGTGAATCTTCGTACTCTTGATTATTTGAGGGAGCTAATTACAAATTCGGTCGCAATTTTGAGTTCTAGCCTCAAGTAACGAAAATTAAAAATTTTCAGGCCCTCAGATTTTCAAATTCACCCTAAAAATCTAAAATATTTATTTGCCTTACTATCAGGATGAATCTTCATATTCTTGATTATTTGAGGGAGCTAATTACAAATTCGGTCACAATTTTGAGTTCTAGCCTCAAGTAACGAAAATTAAAAATTTTCAGGCCCTCAGATTTTCAAGTTCACCCTAAAAATCTAAAATATTTATTTGCCTTACTATCAGGATGAATCTTCATATTCTTGATTATTTGAGGGAGCTAATTACAAATTCGGTCACAATTTTGAGTTTTAGCCTCAAGTAACGAAAATCAAAAATTTTCAGGCCCTCAGATTTTCAAGTTCACCCTAAAAATCTAAAATATTTATTTGCCTTACTATCAGGATGAATCTTCATATTCTTGATTATTTGAGGGAGCTAATTACAAATTCGGTCACAATTTTGAGTTTTAGCCTCAAGTAACGAAAATCAAAAATTTTCAGGCCCTCAGATTTTCAAGTTCACTCTAAAAATCTAAAATCTTTATTTGCCTTACTATCAGGATCAAACTTCGTCTTCTTGATTATTTGAGGGAGCTAATTACAAATCTGGTCGCAATTTTGAGTTTTAGCCTCAAGTAACGAAAATCAAAAAAATTCAGGCCCTCAGATTTTCAAGTTCACCCTAAAAATCTAAAATCTTTATTTGCCTTACTATCAGAGTGAATCTTTGTACTCTTGATTATTTGAGGGAGCTAATTACAAATTCGGTCGCAATTTTGAGTTCTAGCCTCAAGTAACGAAAATTAAAAATTTTCAGGCCCTCAGATTTTCAAATTCACCCTAAAAATCTAAAATATTTATTTGCCTTACTATCAGGATGAATCTTCATATTCTTGATTATTTGAGGGAGCTAATTACAAATTCGGTCACAATTTTGAGTTCTAGCCTCAAGTAACGAAAATTAAAAATTTTCAGGCCCTCAGATTTTCAAGTTCACCCTAAAAATCTAAAATATTTATTTGCCTTACTATCAGGATGAATCTTCATATTCTTGATTATTTGAGGGAGCTAATTACAAATTCGGTCACAATTTTGAGTTTTAGCCTCAAGTAACGAAAATCAAAAATTTTCAGGCCCTCAGATTTTCAAGTTCACCCTAAAAATCTAAAATATTTATTTGCCTTACTATCAGGATGAATCTTCATATTCTTGATTATTTGAGGGAGCTAATTACAAATTCGGTCACAATTTTGAGTTTTAGCCTCAAGTAACGAAAATCAAAAATTTTCAGGCCCTCAGATTTTCAAGTTCACTCTAAAAATCTAAAATCTTTATTTGCCTTACTATCAGAGTGAATCTTCGTACTCTTGATTATTTGAGGGAGCTAATTACAAATTCGGTCGCATTTTTGAGTTCTAGCCTCAAGTAACGGAAATTAAAAATTTTCAGGCCCTCAGATTTTCAAATTCACCCTAAAAATCTAAAATATTTATTTGCCTTACTATCAGGATGAATCTTCATATTCTTGATTATTTGAGGGAGCTAATTACAAATTCGGTCACAATTTTGAGTTCTAGCCTCAAGTAACGAAAATTAAAAATTTTCAGGCCCTCAGATTTTCAAGTGCACCCTAAAAATCTAAAATCTTTATTTGCCTTACTATCAGGATGAATCTTCATATTCTTGATTATTTGAGGGAGCTAATTACAAATTCGGTCACAATTTTGAGTTTTAGCCTCAAGTAACGAAAATCAAAAAAATTCAGGCCCTCAGATTTTCAAGTTCACCCTAAAAGTCTAAAATCTTTATTTGCCTTACTATCAGAGTGAATCTTCGTACTCTTGATTATTTGAGGGAGCTAATTACAAATTCGGTCGCAATTTTGAGTTCTAGCCTCAAGTAACGAAAATTAAAAATTTTCAGGCCCTCAGATTTTCAAATTCACCCTAAAAATCTAAACTCTTTATTTGCCTTACTATCAGGATCAAACTTCGTCTTCTTGATTATTTGAGGGAGCTAATTACAAATTCGGTCGCAATCTTGAGTTTCAGCCTCAAGTAATGAAAATTAAAAATTTTCAGGCCCTCAGATTTTCAAGTTCACCCTAAAAATCTAAAATCTTTATTTGCCTTACTATCAGAGTGAATCTTCGTACTCTTGATTATTTGAGGGAGCTAATTACAAATTCGGTCGCAATTTTGAGTTCTAGCCTCAAGTAACGAAAATTAAAAATTTTCAGGCCCTCAGATTTTCAAATTCACCCTAAAAATCTAAACTCTTTATTTGCCTTACTATCAGGATCAAACTTCGTCTTCTTGATTATTTGAGGGAGCTAGTTACAAATTCGGTCGCAATCTTGAGTTTTAGCCTCAAGTAACGAAAATCAAAAAAATTCAGGCCCTCAGATCTTCAAGTGCACCCTAAAAATCTAAAATCTTTATTTGCCTTACTATCAGGATGAAACTTCGTTTTCTTTATTATTATACTGACAAAACCGGATTTTTCCCGGATTAAAGAAGAAAAAAGGTGTTGACCTCGGTGAGATTTGAACCCACGCCCTTTCGGATTGATGCCTAGCGTTTTAACCGCTCGGCCACGCTGCCTGTGCTGCAGGAATATCAATACACCGTACAATAATACGTCGTCAGTTACCTGTCTAACACCTGTCTAACAAAATTTGATTCAAACACACATTTATGTTGATCGTAGAAAAAATGTGCGTAACAAGTGCAATAAGCATATCAATAAATTTTTCGATGAAAAAAAAAGAAAAAAAGTTGGAAGGCCTGGGTTTCGATCCAAAGACCTTGAGATCCACTAGCGGACTCTCTAACCACTGGGCCATCCTTCGATTGAGGAGATTTGTTCAACGAAACATATTTGATTATGTACTTACTTACTGGAATCTGTAATCTGACTTCAACCTCAAACATTCAAAAACATATTTATTTCGATCGTAGACTTTGTCTCGAGCTGCAAACTTCATTCATCGACTGTGTTGCAACAAATATACACTAGTTACCAGTTTAGCAGTACGTATTTTCACGATTGGCTGGGAATCTAGAAGCTAGTATCGGAGTAGGACGTCGTTGGTCAAAGAAGCATCCTTACCGCCATGGTGACGTCACACGGGTTCGGACGCCGTCGGCGTGTTTTCGGTACTCGATTCAAAAACCCATTTTTATTTTGATACAACTTTTGAAATATTGCGAAAAAAAGAAGATAAAAACAGTTTTGTTATAAAACTTATGTATGATCTTACCATTTATCAAAAAAAATTTTTATTCAAACCTGAATTGATCCCTGAGCTCTGTATTGAAAAGCCACAGCTTAACCTACTGAACGCAAAAACTATTCGACTTCTTTTGTCAAAACAATGTACGTTTAATTTCATCCTGACAGTTTAGTTTATTTCTATTAGAATAGGGTACTTGCAGAAAAAAATATTATGTCATTTACGCGTTCCTTAGAGCCTAGTAAACACGACAAAATCACTTGTTTGATTTTTGGGAATCGGCTGTGAGAGATATTCCAAAAATTATTTTAAATGCCGGAAAATCCCGCGCAAACAACCTCTGACGTCAGTAATATCGTATAGTGATGAATAAAATAAATAAAAGTTAGGCTAGATAACTAATTCACTCTGTAGGGATGGGCTTGAATTAGATTCTATCTTTGGATTCATTCATAATGGGATGCGCCGAAATAAAATGACGGCTTCGATTAGTTGCGAATCTGGGTCACAAACAGGATGAACTGTGATACCTATCAGATATAAAAATCTATTGCAACGAAAATGCTAGTGGGTTAATTGCCTGTTTCAAATATGTTTAAGTATCAATAAATTGAGTCGCATTGTTAAAGAATTCAGATTATCTCTAGTCGAATGCGCAGTTGAATCTCACTGACCTGCGCTGTAGCAGTATCGATTGTCGATATCGATAAGATACCTGTGACGTCAGCCCTTGTTTTAAGTCACGTGGAAAAATTTGAATATATCCTTGATTGCAAATATATTTTTTTGGCCGTCAGTAAAATCATGTTTTTTGTTTCCTACTGCTTCTTGATATGGTTTTCTTTACGCTATATATACTCCCGAGACCATTTCACGACCTCTGCAAGTACCCTATTAGATGCCTTCGCTGATTAGACCATGTTTACAGTACAACCGTCTGATCAATGACATGCTGGCCATCTACAATTCTGCGTCAGTGTGTGCTTATCTTGAACCCCTGCGGTGTGACCTGAGGCTCCAGCCCGACTTGGCAGCCATTATGGCCAAGAGCAGGAACTGGGATGAGCTGCAGCATGTTTGGACAGAATGGCGTAGGCAAACGGGTCAGAAGATGCGGGATCCTTTCGAACAGATGGTGCGATTGAGCAACCAGGCTTCAAAGATGAACAGTACGTTTTTACATTTATTTTATTTTATACAGGGTGTCCCAAAAAATAGTGTCAAGCGTTAGTCCAGAGATAGAGCACACCTAAAAGTATCTGAATCACCCCCATATATGTGATGCAATTTTTTGTAGTTTCCGAGTTATGAATTTTTTTCTGAATTTTAGAGAATTCTCTACCTCGACAACTTCAAACTAATCAAAAAAGAATATTTACGAATTTACGGTGGTGTTCCCATCAAGGGAAGAGTGGGAGTCTAGGAAAAGACAGCTCATCGAAGGAGGAGGACAGGTCTGGTACACAGACGGTTCACTCGCTAGAGAGGGCTCGGGCTCGGGAGTCACGGACCCCATACAAGACTTTCATTCCCTCTTGGGGGCACACCACAGTATTCCAGGCTGAGGTCTATGCGATACTTGCCTGTGTAAATCGTATTCGGGAAATTGACGGGTCTAGGAGGCGGATTACTATCTGCTCTGACAGTCAGGCAGCCATCAAAGCACTGAGTGCTTGGAAAATAACGTCGGGACTGGCCCTGGAGTGCAGGAGGGCTCTTGACAAATCTCAGCTAAATACAAGGTATCACTGATCTGGGTACCTGGGCACGCTGGGGTAAAGGGTAACGAAATGGCGGATCATCTGGCTAGGATGGGATCCGGCAATAGTTTTGTAGACCCGGAACCAGAATTAGAACTATCTGCAGACATGATTAGGAAAACAACTGGAGAGTGGATCCAGAATCAACACTCTCTGAGATGGAACAACATCTCTGGTCATCTCCGTCAGGCGCGGGAGCTATTAGCAGGGCCTGCAGAGAGAATAGGACGATTTTGTCTCTCTCTGGATAGGAGTAACTTGAGATTACTAGTAGGTTTATTAACGGGTCGCAACACCTTCAGGCGTCACTTGTTTGTGATGAGGGTGGTCAACGACCCAACGTGCACGTGGTGTGGTGAAGAGGAAGAATCCTCGGCACACATATTGTGTCGCTGTGAAACCCTGGGTTATCACAGGCAGACTATGCTGGGCTCAAGAACCTTGGAACCAATAGAGATAAAACTGATAGGACCTAAGAATGTAGTTGCCTTTGCCAAAAGGGCAGGTCTTAGGAACTAGCGCGGATAGAGGCGCAAAAGGGCCCATCGTATGGCCTATGCACCAGCCACATTCCGTGCTGGATAGCCTCTGGTCCCTATTCAACCAAAAAAGAAAATTAAAAGACTTTTCCAAATTTTCTTTTTTGCTAATTAATCTCCAAGAGTTTACTGTTTATACATAAAATAATCAGCTTCGTAACTTTGATGAAAGTCATGAAAATTTTAGTGTTAGGTAAAAAATTTACGATCTGATAATTATGAATTGAATCTTCGACTCGCAATTAAAAATCCAAATAGGTGATTTCATTATTTCTAAACAGGTCTAAAAACTTTTTCAGACTCTCAGCTATCACAGTCATTGAAAAAAAGTAGTACTTAATGGTACTACTTTCGCTCCAATCGACCTTCAAAGACAAGAGGCGAAGATTTCTTCAAATTAGCGATGTGATTTTCAATTCATCAATACCTTATGTTAACGCGCTAATAGAAGAATGGTTGTTTCTGTTGTCTGACGGCTTGGCTATTCCTACGGTCCTTAAGTGCACGACAACTGGATGTAACGATGCTGTTTTCTGCAACAGACTATGCATCAGATGGATAGGTCGTGGTGGACCCACTGACTGGCCGCCACGGTCACCTGACTTAAATCCTACAGAGTTTTTTGTTTGGGGCTACTATAGTAAAGCCCAAAGATATACCATTTGTTTACAAAGTGAGGATCTCCGCAAAAAGTGCCGACAGAGAAAGGGAACGGGGTCGGACTGGGCATTCGAATTCGGTGGAGTGGGCAACAACGAAATGTTCATTCCATCCAATAAAGTGCTCATACATCAGTTGGTTGAACAAGATGTTTGAAACTTTATTATCTGTTGATAAATATATGCACTCAACCAAAAAGGTACGTAATTATAATAAAAAAGTTTGTGCTAACAATAAACTGTTCATGAAATTCGCGCCAACCAACGCAACGGTTTTATGTATCTGTTACGCTCAATACCCGAATTCGGGCAATGCCCGAAAAAAATATGCAGAACTAGTTTTGAGCAAGGAATATTTCCCAAACCCGAAATATGAATTTTATACGGCTATTGAGCAGTACCAAATAGGCAGAACTAGTTTTGCGCATCTTGAAATACACAGAACTAGTTTTGCGCAACTTGAAATGCACAGGACTAGTTCTGTATATTTTCGGAATGAAGTCGCCAACTGAGGCTGGTTTAAATTTTTTATTTGATTGTGTGAGCATCAAATTGGCTTGTGCTTCCAAACCTCTTTCTGCGTTTTCCCGATTCGTACTTATATTGCAGGAACGTTGGTAAAGAAACCTAACCTAACATAAACGATAGGTTTTTGCTGGTTTTTGACACACAATGCATAACGAATGTTCACTTATCATTTCGTACCATAAAACTAGTTCTGTGCATTTCAAGTTGCGCAAAACTAGTTCTGTGCCTTTCAAGATGCACAAAACTGGTTCTGCCTATTTGGTAATGCTCAATAGCCGTATAAAATTAATATTTCGGGTTTGGGAAATATTCCTTGCTCAAAACTAGTTCTGCGTATTTTTTTCGGGCATTACCCGAATTCGGCTATTGAGTGTAACATATCCAATAAACAAGCTTTTATGAATTGTTGAGAGATGTGTCTTTGTAATTGTATTCACAAATAATAGTTTCTGAATATCATAAACACCGTTTGTGAATGACACAAAGTAAGTTTATTGATATAATAAGTATATGTTGTGGTTTCAGTGATTATTGTTTACTATGCACACAAACGCATTTATTAAATCAATTACCAATGTTTATGGTCCTAGCGTATTCTGCATATTGTATCAATAAGGTGATTAATTGTATCCACAAAGAATAGTTATGTATTTTATGAACACTGTTGCTGAATTCAAGCAAAGCAAGTTTATTGATATAATAAATATACAGTGTGCCCCAACTAAAATTTGCCACCCATCTTATCTCTGAAATTATCATAAAAATTGAAAATCGCCGTAACACTTCGATTTGTATTTCAAGGGGGATTTTTTTCCATCGAATACGTAAACGCTGTGCTGTCAACCCCCTCACATCCAGCAGCCCCTATTTCAAAATCTTAAATGAGACTACCATACTTGTGATAAATCAATTTGAATTCCCTTCAAAATGATATGTCATAAGTATCGTGGACTCCTTCAAGATTTTGGAGTAGGGGCGCTGGAGGTGAGGGGGTTGAAAGCACAATGATGACGAATTGGGGGGAAAGTTCCCTCTCGAAATACAAAGCCACGTGTCACGGCGATTTTCATTTTTTTTGATAATTTCAGAGAGACGACGAAACATACTCTAGCTATCACACTTCCGAAAAAAACGTCCGATTCAGATAGAAAAGTAACGCACAAAAGTAAAAGCAGATTGGCGTTGCTATCATTAACGGTAGCGATACCTGCCTAAACAATTTGACTAAAGTCCGGTCCTTTCCATCGATCGAGTCGCTAGTCATCCTGGAATGTGTCGGTCCTATCATAGTTCAGTCAAAATATACATCGTGAACGTCACCCGACAGATTTACGTTCAAATACAACTTAGTGTTTCATTTTCACCATTCTAAAAGGTGACGTTTTGTTAGAAAATGGGTTTAAAGCAAATTCCATGAATTGGTTACGAGTACGAAAGTAAAATAATGGTAACCATTGAATATTATCAAAACTGTATCTATTCCAAATGATGAACTGTACTAAGAGACGGTATGCAATTTTTATATAGCGCAAAACGTACACAAATGATATATCTCTGGGCTCTACTTTACAAAGAGCCAGTTTATGCTAAAGAGTGTCGAAACATCAGCGAATTACGCAACGAATTAACACAGGCTGAAAAAACAATAAAAAAACAATCGAAGAGCTTTTGTTAATTTAAAAAACAATTTTTTCAGAAGATGTAGATTATGCATCGAACAAGAAGGTAGACATTTTGAAAAGTTCTTGTGAAATTTAATAAACTTAATGAAGAAATCTGATAATTTCGTTTCATTTTATAATTTTCGACAAAAAAGGAGTCGTACATGTAAAAAAATCCTAGAAAAGTGACACAAGTGGTCATCTATCGATATTCTGATCGTACTGAATGTTTTTTATTGCGGCACTGACAATCATTCTACTATTAGCGCCCTAAAATTAGTTATTGTTTCATTTAAAATCCTATCGCTAATTTCAAGAAATCTCCCCCTCTTGTCGTTGAAGGTCGATTGAAGCGAAAGTAGCCCCATTAAGCACTCCTTTTTTTAAATGATTGTGATAGCTGAGAGTCTGAAGAAGTTTTTAGACCTGCATAGAAATCATGAAATCACTTCCTTAGATTTTTAATTGCGAGTCGAAAATGTAGGTCATAATTAACAGAAGGTAAATTTTTCACTTTACACTATAATTTTCACGACTTTCATCAGATTTACTAAACCGATTCATTTATGTGCGAACAGTAAAGTCTTGAAGATTAATTAGCAAGAAAGAGAATTTGGAAAAGTCTTTTAATTTTTTTTTTGATCCAGAAAAAAAATCATAACTCGAAAACTACAAAACATTGCATAACATATATAGGGGTGATTCAGATACTTCTAGGTGTGCGCTATCTCTGGACTTCCGCTTGACACTATTTTTTGTGACACCCTGTATAAAAACTTGACTCATTTTTTTGCATATTAGTTTGAGAATTTTCCACAGATAGTGTAGAATATTTTGTCAACTAATCAGTCCAGTATCATTTACAGTTTGGAAGGTCCATTTTATTCAAGATACTCTGGAATACTCAGCATAAGTATGGTATAACACAATTAAAACGTCTATTATCTCTATTTTAGATTTCACCGATACTGCAGAATACTGGAGCTTTCCTTTCGAATCTACAGATTTGTTCAAAGATCTAGAAAATTCGTGGGAAGAAGTCAAGCCACTATACGAGCAACTTCTAACTTACGTGCGACGAAGGCTCAGGGAGTTTTATGGACCTGAGAGGTAAGTTTCTTACAAGCGTGAATGTTTACCGGGTGTTAACGATATTTTCTGGTTGGCTAACAATAACATTGTTATAAAAAAGCTCATCAACTCAAGCTATTGCCTGTTACAAAATAATGTTTATAATAGATATCTAACAGTATCTATTGGCCGTTTTATTTTTGGGCCAGCAACGTATTTTTAACATCTCATTTATTTCAGGATAAGCAGACAGGCACCTTTACCAGCGCATATCTTGGGCAATATGTGGGCCCAATCTTGGACCAATATATTCGACATTACTCAACCTTACCCTGGTCAAACTTTCTTAGATGTAACGCCAGAGATGCTCAAACAGGTATATTGATTTGTCTAGGTGTTAGAAAGTTCAAGTTCAACTTCAACTGTATTTTTAGAATACATTAGAATAACTCTGTAACTCTATATTAAGTCTACCGCACAAAACATATGGGTAATAGCTCACCCATATTTCTTGCATGGACAATTAATAGGAAATAACCTCAAATTCTCACCATAAGCATTTTTATTTCAGGTTAACAACTTTTTCATAACGTATGTTTTGAGAAGTTTATCAAAAAATTAAAAAAAACATACAATAGTATATTTGAACTGTAACAAGAACTACAAAAAATAACAACATTTCTATATATATATTCAAAATTTCTATATATCTTAATATAAAAATGATATTAAAGTACTGCTATAATGGGCCATGATCTTCCACGGCTCGCAATTTCCTCATTAGGTTTTGGACAGATTCTAAATCAATTTCTCTGCTCTTTAGCGTTCTTCTTCTTCTTAACTGCTCTTCGTTTTGAGCTTCTCAGTCATTGTTATAAACTTTGGCACTCGGTTGAGCCCAAAAAGTTTCGATAGGTCTTGCTTGAGGAAGATTGGGAGGGTTGTCGGTTATTATTATTATTACTTTATTTGTATTGATCTATACAAATAGTGCCACTCTGAAGGCTATGCCTTGTGTAGAGTATTGGCTGAAATAATTTATATACAACTGAAATTTATGTCTCTAACCTACATGCTGCTACTTCGCCTCATTTCATCTGCCACTGGTGTTTGAGTTGCTTCATTTTATATGTCAGGGTATCTGCAGGATATACGTAGAACCTCTTAGCATTCCATAATATCTGATTTCTATTTGTAGCCTTTTCTTCACTGATGATTTTGATCGTAATATTTCGTGGTACAAAAGGTATTCCGTGTTGTTCTAGCCAGTTTCTCGTACGCAAAGCATAATGACTTGAAGCCAGATCTGGCCGAAACATTATATTGCCATTAGCATGGTGGGTATTAATAAAATTGAGTAGTTTTATTTTTACGTTTAGATGTTGACAGGTTACCATGGTAACGATATCTGAATTGTTTCCAACGGTGAAACTACCTCCCGAGTTTTGAAAACATTCTCAAAACTTTTGCAACATACGTTAGCGCTATGTGTTAATCTTTCCGTTGTTAAAAGGCAAAAAAGCTCTTGCACATTCACCTCAGAAAAGACTATGTTATTCGAGAGTAATGAATTCCAAAAGCAGATGCATTTTCGTTTTTATTATTAACCTCACAAATTCATTTCAACATTTTAAGGGTTGTTTGACCACAGACAATAAAATGTAATTTTAGGGATATACACCAGTGGACTTGTTCAGGCTATCAGAAGACTTCTTTGTTTCCATGAATATGAGTGCACTACCACTGGAGTTTTGGCAAGGTTCTATTCTTGAGGAACCCATTGACAGAATTGTTTTATGTCAACCTTCTGCTTGGGATTTCTGCAACCGAAGGGACTTCAGGTAAACCGTTGATAATTTAAAGATAATATGTTATTAGTGCTACTCCACACCTACACCTAACTTATCAGAAAAATATTTATATAACATGCCATTCCAAAGGAAAGTCAGGTTCAATATAATCAAAAATATCACATTTGGATCTTGGATCGTATAAATAATATAGAAACCATATTTTCAAATAATGGTATATCTTTTGTTCATTGGCAAACACGTATACAACAATTTGCTTAGTTGGTTGCATAAGAATGGCATTGACATATTATACTATTTTCATTTGTTTACCAAACAAGATGTATAGTGCGATACCTCAGACACAGATTAATAATTCTACTCTGAGTGCGATACCTATACATTGTAGGGGGTTAAATTTAGTTACGAGTTACGAGGGTATCTCACAATAATTATATTTTCTCTCTATGAAACAATAATGTCACTCAATTTAACTCAATTTTCCAACACATTTTGAAATTTTCAGGATAAAGATGTGCACTCAGGTGAACATGAAAGACTTGATAACAGCTCATCATGAAATGGCTCACATTTATTACTTCATGCACTACAAAAACCAACCAAAAGTGTTCAGAGATGGAGCTAATCCAGGTAAACACTGTCGAATTTAAATCTATTGTAGGTACCTATCTTATAATAGTAGGTATAGTAAAGCTAAAAAACAAATAAATAGAATTATAGACACATTGAAAGGTTCTAAGATCAGATAATGATGTAAGAGTGAGATTCTTCAATTCCGTATGATTGACTATTTAATTTTCGAAAACAAATTACCCCTTGAAATTTAACGCATCAATTCAGAAACTATGTCAGTACTATTTAAATAGATGGCAAAGGGTCAGTCAAACTTTGTGGGCGATAGATAAGCATATTTCAGATATTTTATCAACATGTGCCTTGATTTTTTCATATCAGTGCTTTTGTAATAAATTTAAGAACTTACAAAAGTGGACGCTTTCTTTTCTGTATTTATTTTTTAAGTGTTTCTTAACCCTTAACTGGTAACGTGCCGTCTGTGAGACTGCAAGCAATCTTAAATTCGAGCCTACAACAAAACCTTACCGCATTTCTGGTAAATGACCTCATCTAATCTATCTGCCATTGGTATCCCTTTTATACCCCGTTTATCAATAAGTTTACGTAAACAACATTCCAGATGTGCTTAGTTGTTAGTTCGGTTCAGTCTGTGAGACGGAACGTTACGGTTTACGTTATAATTTTTCTCAACTGGTAGTCATGGCAGGTCCGTCATTTTTTACCAAAATATTTTTATAGGTGTATTGCTTTACTTATTATCAATCACAAAATATATAGATTTGAGTGTGGTCAAAGTTTTTTTTTATTATCTTGGTCCTACAAATTTGTGCTGCTAATTTGTGTTCTATTTAAATTATTATTATAAATTATCATTTTTTTTCTTTACATCACATGTTCTGCTACTTTAAACAAAATTATTATTAAAGGATATATACCCAACAAATCTTCATGCGTTTTTTCCAAAAAATAATTAGGAGAGTTTGATTTTTTAAGCTTCAAAGAGGTTACAGTCTCACAGACTGCACGTTACCAGCTATGCCCCCAATGTGCACGTTACCGGTTAAGGGTTAAACCTATATAGGCAATAATTCCGGGAAATCATTTTTATAAAGATTACGTAACACAAATTTGGAAAACATAATGAAATACATTTTTAACCTCATTCATCATTTAAATCTATTCAAGCAAATTCTGACTGTTTCTTGATTGTTCTGAAAAAAATGGTGTTCAGAACGACATCTATCAGTATTTTGAAACTGCTCGCATGCAAAGCATGATGAGAAATACAGTGTCAGTCTAGTTGTCGATCAAAACAGGTCTGATGAGATAATGTAACATCTAGCATCCCGTGGTGCACATATGTAGGTATACATTAATCAATAAGGAAGCATTTACGTCTTTGTTGTCTACTTTGAAACGGACCAGTTCTAGAAAAGTGAAACGTATGTACATTCTAAGCTCAATTGGCAGCTGTTGCTTTACTTTCACTACCTGATCCACACCAACGCGCGAGACATCTCAATGCCCATTTGCACATGATTATTAGTATATAGGGTGAAATGGTTAAGGCACTCATCTTTATTTATTTCTCTAAAGTACCTTTTTCGGAATTAATAGTTTCATTTTCATATTTTGGCACTACAGTTCACACAAATTGAGTCCTTGTTAGTCACAAATGGGCTTTGTACAATAAAGTCCTCCTCCGCATTCTATTAAAATATTCTGAATTTCCAACTCGAAATGTCTCTAAAGTTCCTTATTTTTTATTTATTTATTTTATTATTTTAGTTAATCATTTCATCTTTACATTTCGGTACTTATGTTAGTTCCAGATGAGCTTGGCATATAGAGTCTCTTACAAGGCTCTCGTCTACATTTTCAACTAAAATATTCTGAATTTCCAACTCTTGTTCTCTCTATTTTTATTTTTGGAAATATTCAATGAAACAACAAAGCCGCGAACTTGAAATATCCACCTTTAAATAACACACTGGGGTCTATTAGACCCCAAGCTAACTTTGCACAGGTCTATATCGAAGTAAACCAAATTTAGGTGGATGCGTCAAGATATACATACTATCCAAAATAAAAAAAACAGTGCAGATTTAAAATAATGCCAGAGTCTCGTAGACCCCAGTGTGGTAATTAAGACTTAATATATGCTGAAAATAGTAATGTACGAAAAATACTACTATTTTATTTTGGGCGATAAATCGATGTATCCATGGCCGACTCTACACTAGGCCGGAGCCTTAGATGTGGCAACGTGGCTTAGCTGTCAAATAGTGGGCCTATAGTTTCAGAATAATTGTTACATTTTATATGTATTAGAGTTCATCTCGGTTAATAAGTTAAGAAAAATACTTTTTAGAACTACTACTGCTACTAATACTACTTACATCTGATGTCTGGTTCATCGTAGTCAAACACTACAAAATAAAAATAAACGCAACCGTTTTCCTGCTGCCACTTCCACCTCCACTTAAATGAACACTCAATTTACTTTGTAAATTGTCACTTGAGCTAGAAAAATTCCCTATTAGGTCACTGTGAAGCAATTCTTGCTGGTCTTGATTCCCTTTCACTATCAAATCTTTTCGTAGGTATGCCCAGATGCATGCCCAGATGAGTTCTATTAACTGTATTTTTCTCTGATATTTGGGAGGTCCAGAAAACATTGTAGGGTACCACCTTGTGCTTTAAAATAGGTCTTATCCTTTGAAATGTTTGTAAAGTATTGTCTTTATTCTTATAAATATAACCAGCCCATACGAGGAATACCGTTCACCCACTTCTGTTTATGTCCTTTATTGGAAGCACAATTGCTAATGAACACTCAATTTACTTTGTAGATTGTCACTTGAGCTAGAAAAATTCCCTATTAGGTCACTGTGAAGCCATTCTTGCTGGTCTTGATTCCCTTTCACTATCAAATCTTTTCGTAGGTATGCCCAGATGCATGTCCAGATGAGTTCTATTAACTGTATTTTTCTGTGATACTTGGGAGGTCCAGAAAACATTGTAGGTACTACATTGTGCTTTAAAATAGGTCTTATCCTTTGAAATGTTTGTAAAGTATTGTCTTTATTCTTATAAATATAACCAGCCCATACGAGGAATACCTTTCGCCCACTTCTGTTTATGTCCTTTATTGGAAGCACAATTGTTAGTGCAACCTGGTACTACACACTTTGCAGGCATCTTTTTATCTTTATAGTTTCGTTTGTGCAGGTAAATAATTAGAAACACATTAAAAATCACCTTCCAATCTCCTTTTTTGCTCTGGAAGATTACACTAATGACATAACAACAAATAAAAGCTCGGTCCCCGATTCAGTGTTGCCATATTTCAATGCTCCGGCCTAGTGAGTAGAGTCGGCCATGATGTATCGCATTCACCATTACTTAAAAAAGTGATGTAGGATATTTAGCTGGCACCTTCACCATTCCATCGAATCTTGTTCTATCTTTGTTGGTCCTATATGGACAAGGCTTTATCTGAATATACTTATGAGGCTCACAAAATACCTTTTTACCCCTTCCTTTTGTTTCTCAATCGAGTTTGGATTCAAACTAAATATACCTACTCTTCCTTAGCTTTTCACGAGGCGGTAGGAGAAGCGATAGGCCTGTCCGTGGGCACTCCGAAGCACCTGCAGGCTTTGGGTCTGATGCCAGCCACTGGATACCGCTCCAAGAACCTTGTGGACATCAACTACCTGTACAAGATGGCGCTGGACAAGGTGGTCTTCCTGCCTTTCGCCTTAGTCATGGACAAGTGGCGATCTGACGTCTTCAGCGGCAAGGTGGACAAAGGACAGTACAACTGTCATTGGCATCTCCTCAGGTAGGCACCAGTTGGCATGACATTCTGTTTCACAGTCAGATTCCATGATACAGGGTGTCCCACGACGATTAAGACAAGCAATATATGGGCAGAAGTAGCAAATTATAATTTTGGGGGTGTAAATTAGAGCAAATATAGTATCTTTTCTTATTATTGTATCACCCAATGGGGTATTTGATTTTGGTCACGTGACGTCCGATTCAAAATTTTCAATGGGACACCCTGTATATTTGCGTCTTTTTGTGTTCCTCTCGATAAAACAATTCCAACAAAGTAGCACACTTGGGGTCTAAAGTGATTAATTCAAGAGCTACAGGTACTTACAGGACTGTACCACTACCATTATGAAAGACTACCATTTAACTGTAGGGGTGCAGGCTATAATCAATGGTAGTGGTACGATCCTTTAAGCACCTGTAGCTCTTAGATAAATAACTTTAGACCCCAAGTGTGCTAGTTTGTTGGAATTGTTTTATCGGGAGGAACACAAAAAGTCACAAATATACAGGGTGTCCCATTAAAAATTTTGAATCGGACGTCACGTGACCAAAATCAAATACCACATTGGGTGACACAATAATAAGAAAAGATACTATGTTTGCTCTAATTTACACCCCCAAAATTATAATTTGCTATTACTGCCCAGTTCCGATATATTGCTTGTCTTAATCGTCGTTGGGACACCCTGTATAAACGAATTTTTTATATCCTGTAGTAGGTTCTTGGGGACGAGGTTCCAATTGCAAAAAAGAGAGAAAAAAACAGAATTTTTATCTCAAAAAGATGGTTGAAACGTTTCGACCACTTTGTGGTCTTCCTCAGTCCTTCCTTAGTCATTCCCAAGTTTCCTTAATTAATCGACCGATTTCTCCAAGCATAAGCGTAATTTAAATTTGACAGTCTCATCAAAGCTGACGCATTTTATGCTTAGTAATATAGCAAAGTCACAGCCTTCCATATTTTATAATCCCTGCGATATTAAATTTTTTCCTGATATCTACTTATACCGAAAATGGTGATTTACTTCTACACGGTTCGCTTTAGGTCCCATGTATGATATATAAAGTCACACTAGAATTCACCAAGGAATCAAGGAATCTTAATATGCAATAATATACGGGGCGTTCCATTTAAAAAAACATAACTATGATACATTTCGTGTTTTTGGGACACCCTGTATATCATGAAAATATTTTTAAAATGTAGCCTTTATGGGTCTCTATCCATCCGAAATTATTATTCTCTTTTTTATCAAATACTTAAGCCATAATGCTCCGTGTCGAATAACGTGAATAACCCTGTATATATTATCTTTGTAGTTTTTGAAAAAATTAAAGAAATGACTGAGGAAGACCACAAAGTGATCGAAACGCTTCAACCATCTTTTTGAGACAAAAGCTCCGTTTTTTTTTCTCTCCTTTTTTGCAATAATTGGAACCTCATCTCCAAAAACCTACTACAGGGTATATAGCACCAAGGTTCAAAAACTCCTTGAAAAGGAAAAAAACATTTTTTTGTTGGAGTATCGATTGGTTTAATAAGCTATTCTGAACATTTTCGATATTTTGGGAAATCTTAAAACGTCAATCATTTATAATTTTTTTCAAAATTATACAAATTTGCAAAATATTCACAATTCTGAGAAAACTGCTAAAAGTGAAAAAATATCTATGGGAACTTAGAATTAACTAACATTTTAGCTAACAGTTTATTTGGGCACATCCTAAGGGTGCCATTAGTTTTATTGACATGCATGTGTTTCTGTTTTAGTGAACAGTACCAAGGGATAAAACCTCCTGTTTTGAGGTCGGAAATAGACTTCGACCCTGGATCCAAGTACCACATTCCTGCCAATATTCCATACGTGAGGTAAGTTTTTGCATGCTTTTCATTATTAGTATTACAGGTTGAAAATGCGAAAAAAAAAGAAAATGTTGATTACGTTTGTTTTACAGCTGAAGTATTTTGAAGTTATGAGGCAATAATCTAAGCATTAACAATAATGCTACATTATTATGCCTTTATTTACAGTATTGATATATATTACTACTGCTTCTAATAAATATTCGACAAGATCATCATTGACTTCTCTCCACAAACTCATTCTTATAGAGCTGAATTGACTCTATCTAAAACTTGAAATTGTATTTTTATGGCCTCCCTCAAAGTATGTATTTGTCTATAATCAATCTGACTGACAGAGGTGGGATTATTAATGATTAATTAAGGTGGCTGTGATTGTTACTACTTTTATGATTCTGTCAAAAACTAACGCAGTTTGCTATTAGTAATTATACAATAATTATAAGGTAAACATGAAAAATCTGGCACTAATTTGCAAATCAATGGCTTTGTTCTGATTTTCTGCTATGATTTTGATCCATGAATTCTAAAATATTTTTGGCAAGTGTCGTCCAGCTTTGACGTTTTGTTTCCAATATTGATAAAACACTATTGGATGAAACTTATTAACATAGCCCTCAATAGTAATAGTCTTTCGAATATAAGACGAAAATATTGCTGCCAGTGAATACGTGCGCCAGAGAGGTCCGAGTGAACTATCCCGTGTATTAACAAAGGACACAGCATAGCAGCTGCGTGTAGCTCGGCCATTGAATGGAAGAGAGTGCGCATGTCATGTGTCCGTGAAATTGAAAAGGATAGCGATACACTCATAAAAGCTGTTCAATATTTTGGAGCCCTAATAATTTATTAATATAAAATTAAGTTATTAAGCTATTAAGTAATAAAAGATATATGAATTGTGTAACATTCATAAAATCAAAATATATGAATGTTATATATATTTTTTTCATCAATTATTAACTTGCATATGTGTGTATATATTGCATGTGATATTAAAATACCTATATTCATATTTTTTAAATCAAAAAGTGATAGTGATACATATATAATACTTATCTCAAAAATTGTGTTTGTTCTATCAGCTGCGTAAATAAAAAACAAAAAAGCAAAAGTTCAAAGTGATCAAAAAATTAAAACGAATAAATAAATAAATAAATAAATAAGTGTATATTTACACCAATAATAAATATGTTTTGTATATACAAAAATTTTACTCTAAATATAAATACAGAGGTATTTTAATTTAAAAAAAGTAAAAAAAATGAATGACCTCTCTGGCGCACGTATTCACTGACAGCAATATTTTGATCTCTAAAAATCGACAACCGGAATTCCAGACTGATTTTTTGTAGACAACCCTATATCGACGTGTTTGCAGTGAAGTTATCTTTATTTTGATATGAGTTTCATGCATTAACCACACCGGTGCAAATTACTATTACTGATGTACCTGTTTATACCTGCCTACCCTATAGTTGGGACGGGAAAAACGTAGCCAACCTAACGTTTGCATATTCTATGGGCTTCATGCTTTCGATTGGTATGTGATTTGTCTATTAACCAAACCAGTGAAATGTTAAAAAAAAACAATTTTTCAATATTTAATTAATCATATCCTGGACTGAAATTTTTCAGCCAACCCACTCGCGATACGTTTTTAACATATTAAATTTAATATAAAATGCTTTTCATCCATTAACCAGTTCGGTGAAGGTCATCTTATATTCGGATCTTAGACTACTATTTTTGTTGTTGGCACCTGACAAAAGAAAAACCACAGTATAAGGTTTTATCACATTTTATTATAAAAATTAAATTCATATCAACAAGATCACATAAGCAACACGATTATTTAATACTGATAGAAAACAAGATAAAAGTGAACTACTAACAGAGGGCATCACCGTCACTCGTGGTGGTACTCATGGCCCCCACCGTAACCCCCCTCCTCTCCCCCTCCGAAGTCGTGCCCCCCGAAGTCGTGCTGTTCATGGCCTCCTTCGTAACTCTCGTGGTGCTCGTGGTGTTCTTCTTTCACCGGTACTGGTACCGGTACCTTCACCGGTACCGGGACTGGCTTCTCTACGATGTGCGGTACTTTCTTCTCTATGTGGACGGGCACTGGGTTGAACACTGGCACCTACAAGTCAACATAAGTGGTGTTTTAAATAGACAATGAGCCCATGGGAGTCGTTACTGAATACCTGAACATAGAGGTAGTAAACAACTAATTCTAATAGGCCGACATCTTTTCTAAAGTTGCCACATTCACCACCAGATACGGCAATCATAATTATTTACTATCGTTTTAATCGTATAGTATCCAGAAATATTCCATACTACGTTAAAAAAGACGGTATTTTGATAATTCAGGAAAGATTTCAGCAAAATCAATAGATATGTTGACCTCTACTGCGTTACTGCATGTTTCTTCATCATAAACGCAAATTCTGAAGTCTTACATACATTTTGAGGAGCTGGCAACGCCGGCATAATTTTTATGCGACTTATTTACGGTAGAAGCTCGACTGTCAAACGTTTGTTTTGTTTGTGCGTCTTTTTTATGCTTGGTCAGTAAAATCGAATTTGCTATTTGTTGGTAACTGTAGTGAAGCTTTACTGACTTGCTGTGCTATATTCGATTGTAGTTTAACAGCTTTTCGAAATGGAACTCAAAAGTGCAGTTTTTGTAACATGGGTTGCATTGGAAGAATTTTCAGGTTAGTTGGCGTTAGACAGCATTGTTTACAATAGGGTACTTGCAGAAAAAAATATTATGTCGTTTACGCGTTCCTTAGAGCCTAGTAAACATGACAAAATCGCTTGTTTGGTTTTTTTTGGAATCGGCTGTGAGAGATAATCCAAAAATTATTTCAAATGCCGGAAAATGCCGCGCAAACAATCTCTGACGTCAGTGATATCCTATAGTGATGGGATGTAAAGTATTGATATTCGATATCGATAGCTAGTGCTAACCTAACATTTTGACATTGATCATTATAACCACAAAACACAGTCACACACAAAAGTACAAAAGTCAAAAAAGAGTCAAAAGAATAAAAGTTAGGCTAGATTACTGATTAACTTGTAGGGATGGGCTTGAAATAGATTCTATCTTTGGATTCATTCATAATGGGATGCGCCGAAATAAAATGATGGCTTCGATTAGTTGCGAATCTCGGTCACAGACAGGATGAACTGTGATACCTATCAGATATAAAAATGCGTTGCAACGAGAACGCTAGTGGTGTAAAACTGTTTGGTGTAAGGCCTGAGACCGACATAATTAAGGGTAACAATGCTAACTTTGTTTTGCTTCCAGAGTCGTTTTATTTCTATGGCAAGGTCAGTGTATTTTGATATCTTTTCAGCATATAGGTGTTTTGGATATTCGTATCGTTAGGAATAGCAATATCTATTAAATAGGTAACTTTGTCTGCCTTCGACTGAAAAACTATATCTGGCCTATTTGCTGGAATAGTCTTGTCTGTATGTGTTTCAACGTCCCAGTATAGTTTGTATTCATTGTTATCGAGTACTGGTGTCTGTGTGTAATTGTAATATGGATCTGTGTTTTCTATTAGCTTGTTTGTTGTGGCTAGTGCTTGATGTATGACTTTGGCTGCAGAATTATGTCTAGCTGTGTACTTAGTTCCAGCGAGGGTTTTATACGCGCTTGTTATGTGGTCTATTGTTTCTTTCTGTTGGTGACACTTCCTGCAATTATCGTTGGTTATGGATGGATCTCTAATTACGTATTTCTTGTAGTTTCTCGTCGCAATAACTTGGTCCTGGATAGCAAGCATAAATTCCTCAGTTTCTGGAAAGAGCTGGCCATCCTGCAGCCAGGTGTATCACTGTTTTTCGTTTATGTGGTCTTGCGTAATACGGTATCTATGTTTGCCATGGAGTGGTTTCTGCGACCAGGTGTTTATTTTTTCTTGTTACGATTGTGTGGGATTGTGTGTGTCTGCGACGTGGTCTGCACATGATAGGTTGAGTGGTGTATAGTTTTTGTCTGCTTTTACTATTGCTCGATGTACATTTGTTTGTTTGTTTTGGAAGAAATGTCTGAGTGTCTTTATCTGTCTTGTGCGAAGCGACTGTATATCTGTAATCCCTCTGCCTCCTATTGACTTATTATCATTATTATTATTATTTACTTGAATGATAGTATAATCATATTCTTCTCTCAAGAATTTATTTTTATATGTGTATCTTACCTTAACTGGGTACGGAACAGGCTTCTCAACCGGTACAGGAACCTTCTTTATCACAGGATAGGGCGCAGGAACAGGTACTTTCACCTCGTAAGGTTCCGGCTTTTCCACCGGATACGGAACAGGTCGTTCAACCCCAACCTTAACCGGATACGGAACCGGCTTGTACACTGGATAAGGAATCTTCTTCTCTACAGGGTACGGCACTGGCTTGGGGATATGTACAGGGTACGGCTTGTCGACGTGGACCTTCACTGGGTACGGTACGATCTTCTCCACAGGGTACGGCTTGGGTACGTGGACTGGGACCTTGTAGGGATAGGGAATTTCCTTCTCCACGGGGTAAGGTTGCGGGACTGGGACCTTGTAAGGTACGTGGACCACCTTTTCTACAGGGTACGGCTGGGGTTCGAGTACTTTTACTGGGTACGGTTTGTCTACGTGGACTTTCACTGGTACGTGGACGGTTTTTTCTACTGGTACCGGCTTGTGGACTGCATATGGTACTTTGACTTCTACTTTGTATGGGACAGGCACCTGGAATGGAACAGGAAATGGTTAGTGTTTGAGCTATGTACTGTGTAAGGCTTTCGCACCAATCGCCCATTGAACTTGTGGTTCTTGGGTTTTTTGGCCGGCGTCGTTTAGCGTTAAGGCTTGACCACGAGTGGATGACATCTTCAAAAGCTATTTCACTTACTACAGTATTTTGGAAGTCGCCGAAGAGAAATAACTTTTGAAGATGCCATCCACTCGTGGTGGCGAAACGTCAATACTTAACGCTAAACGACGTCTGCCTAAAAACCCAAGAACCACAAATTCATTAAACTATGATCATCTAGAAGATAGTAGTCTAGATATTCCAAGGCATTTAAAGCTTTCGGATGTCTTACGATTCCGGGATTTTCCCATAAGACTGGAAAACAGCTTGCATCCAGCCGATGCCAAAAAAAGGGATCCAAAACTGATCCGACCAACTACAGACCCATAGCTCTGCTTTCTGTAATCAGTAAAGTATTGGAGAGATGCGTCAACCAAGAGCTCATTAAATACCTAGAGCTCCACCACTTAATCAATGACAGGCAATATGGATTCCGACACCAAAGATCAACTGGAGATCTCCTGGCTTACGTCACACATGTGTGGAGCAAACTCATTCAGTCATTTGGCGAGGCTCACGTCGTTGCTCTCGATATTTCAAAGGCATTCGATCAACTGTGGCATGCAGCTCTTCTAAACAAGCTCCCGACTTATGGGCTCCCTGTTAAGCTTTGCGGTTGGCTCGCAGACTTTCTCTCAGGTCGGAGAATCTCTGTCGTGGTAGATGGCTTTTCCTCTTCTTTCCATGGCATCAATGCCGGAGTTCCACAGGGATCGGTATTGGCTCCGACATTGTTTCTGCTTCACGTTAATGATCTACTCTCTAGCACTACAAACCCAATCCACAGTTTTGTGGATGACAGTACGCTGCATGCAGGCATTATGAGCAATAGACCGATCTCTGTAGTCGAGCTGGAACGCAGAAGACTGGCAGTGGCAGCTTCGCTTTCAAAGGATCTCGATAGCATTACCGCTTGGTGGCTCAAGAATATGGTTAAATTTAATGCCTCCAAGACCCAGTATTGTACGCTATCAAACAAGAAGTGCCCAAGCCAACACCAGGTTCTAATGAACAACCAGGCTCTGTAAAAGGAGTCACTCATTCAAGCTGTTAGGAGTCAATATTACAGAAAATCTGATCTGGCACGAACACGTCGCGTCAATTGCAACAGCTGCTGGTAAAAAGCTTGGGTACCTATTTAGAGCCAGAAAGTATTTCTCACCATGTGATCTCCTCACGCTATATAAAGCCCAGATAAGACCTTGCCTGGAGTATTGCTCTCATGTCTGGGGAGCTGCTGCCCCTACTATCCTGTCTATACGCCGTCCACAGAAGGGCAATTCGACTAATTGGAGGTCCGGCCTTAACGCGCCACCTTCAGTCACTTTCTCACCGGCGTGTTGTTGGTGACCTCTCACTCTTCTACCGATATTACAACGGAATCTGCTCCTCTGAGCTATCCTCTATCGTTCCGCCGCTCACTGCTCCTATCAGACGTACCCGTGCGACCGCTGCATCTCATCCTAAGACGGTCGTTCTTCATACATCAAGAACTGAGCGGTACAACCGCACATTTATTCCCAGGGTGTCCAAGGCTTGGAATGGACTGCCAGAAGATGTATTTATTGGGCCTGCGGGTATTGGCCCATTCAAATCTCGCGTTAACAAACTTCCCCTAACATAACCCTTTCACAGCATCCGCGGTACTCTGGTATTTAGGCTCTACCTGCGCGGTCTGCTCAGTTATAAAAAAAAGCAAATCGGGAGTCCCAGAGGATTACTATAGTCTTTTTGCATTATTGGCATCCTTAAACGTACATAAGACGTACGTAGGGTACGGTCCCAGAACCCCTTATGATCTACAGTCTATCCAAATAAAAGATAGACCAAAACATAAACAAATTCAATTGTGACCCTTACGTCAACGCGGCTGTGAAGGTGGACAGAACGAATCCTATTGGTCGATTGGGGTGGGCTCCATTACACCCACCTGAATGGGCCAATACGATCGAATTTGTTTATGTTTTGGTCTATCTCTTATTTGGATAGACTTTAGCCCCCCATTATGTGTATCTAAGCTATACTGACCTTCTTTTCGACTGGATAAGGAGCAGGTACGTGTACTTTGACGGGGTAGGGCACCTTCTTCTCAACAGGCACAGGTACCTCTTTGGTGACTGGGTACGGTTCTGGCACATGTTTCACCACGGTGACTGTTTTTTCTTCGTGGATGTGGTGGTGTCCGTGTTCTTCTCCACCTCCACCTCCGAAATCGTGACCTCCAAAATGATGGAATCCATGAAAACCTTGAAAATAACGTTTCTATCCTCTCACATTTCTCTTGCCCATTTCGTTTTGAAGACAATTGTCGTATGAGTCAAGTCACGTGAAGGCGCAATGGTGGTTGCAATGTGAGAGAATAGTTATTAATAGAATCTAGTCTAGCTTAGACTTTTTCAAGCAATAGTCACAGAAGCACTTTGGGGAATGATTCTTCCCCCATCTGAACAAATGGTTTCTTTTCTGTCTAATCCATGATTTGCCCAGATTCTGTTTCATAAAGTCCAGGTTTTCCATGCCAGTTCAAAGTCCATTGGCTTCCCTGTTCTGCAGGGTAGCTGAAGGTATGCGACTAGGGCGTTATTTACCCACTTTTCCTTCTAGGCCTCAGTGGGGTTGAAGGTATCACTGTTAAGTGATCTAGCTTCTCTAAGGGGGTTGTCTATATCGCAGCCTGGTAAGGTTCAGATGGTTTAAGTCCATATTAACAGGAATTTGAGGATTGTGGGTTATTTTTCTACATTGCTTTAGGAGTGTACATATTTCCGTGTGGGGGCGGGTTAGAATATCTCTCATCGTATATCCTGCGTGTCATAAAAGGCGACTAAAAGGAACACCGAACTACTGTCGGTATAAGCAGTAACCTCTTCTCAACCAACAGCTTCGGGTGGACGAGTTGAGAAGAGTCGGGACACCTTCTTGTCCTTGGGGTGAGAAATTGCCCCTAAAGACCGATGAACCAGTAGATACCATCTGGTCAACGGCATGAGGATGCAGAAAGCAAATGGGAAACTACTGCATTAAAGGTCTTGAAGATATCCCAAGAGAAACTCGTAAAATGAGTAAATGCATTTTACGAGTTCACAACATGTCTGTTAAGACATTGTGACTATGATGATGAGTCTAGCTTTGATTGTTTTTTCCAGTAATAGTGGCAGTAGCATTTTGGGGATTGATTTGTCGGGTACCTAAACAGAGAGTCTCTGCATACTCTTTGATTCATCCAGATTCTGTTGAATGAGCCCCAGGTTTTCCATGGCAGTTCAAAGCCTGGTGGTTTCTCTGTTATGCGTGGTTGCTGAAAGTGTGGGGGTCCAAGCCTTGTTGGGGTTGAAGCTATCGCTTTTAAGGGATCTAGCTTCTCTACATCGCAGCCTGTTAAGATGGTTTAAGTTGAGGATTATGGATTATTTTTCTATCATTGTCTCAGGAGTGCTTTCCATTGTGCATTCTCCCAAGGAGTTGTTTTCTCAGGCCATCGTTCTCCTGCCAATTTTAGGAAGGTGGACAGGTTGCTTGGAGACATCTCCCTTATGTGGGCAGGTGTAGGCCAAGACTCGCCGAACGCACACTCTCTAGTAGAAGATAACTCTGGCCACACACATATGACGTGTTCCACAGTTTCGTCTTCGTTTTCACACATTCTACATAGTGTGGAGGTGTTTCCTGAGTTGACAATGGCCAGTCAAGGATCCTACTATGAGACGTAGGTTTAGTTTGGTCATCGCTAAGTACTTCTTGGATATTGCCATGTCAAAGCCTGCAAGGGTTTCCTTGGCAAATTGGCATCCTTGTAGTTCTTCCCATCGTTTTATCATTTGGACATCGTAGTGTTTTCTGGTTATTTCCACAATTCTGGTTGTCGACGTTCCAAAAACGTCACATAGTCCTACAATTCTTTGCTCACCAGCCTTCCTGGCTGGACTGTACGCTATACGGTTGCCTTTGTTGTTGTTGTGCCCTTTTACCCACCTCAGGACAATATTGTTTTTGTCTGAAGCATGAGCTGATGCTTGTTGGCGTTCCATTGCTAGCCCTCATGTGATGCGAGGTTTGTTCAGGGTTGGTGGTACTTGTCTACTGTCAATGCAGATTATTACAGTTTTGCCAGATACATCTATCTGGCCTGCAGAACATGCCAGTCCCAGGGCAGAGCGCCTACCTCTACCCGCTGAGGGCCCCCAGGTGCTACCACAGAATTTTTGAAGGAGATTGTTTCTAGTGAGGTTAGTTATAAGGGTTTTATAAGAGCCTGTTCTGTCCAGTGTGATCCCGAGATACGCCTTCACCTGCGTTGAAATGATTGGCAATGTAAAACACGTCGCGTATATGGTTTTTGGCGTGTGCATATCAAGCAACCGACCGATGTTTCTTCGTAAGTTTGCTTTGTTTAGGGACTTGGGGTTTAAGGGTTTAGAGTTATAGGGGTTTATGGGTTAAATATTTAGGACTTTAGGAAGTTAGGGTATTTAGGCGTGTGGGGTTTTAGGGGTTAAAGGTTTAGGCATCTAGGAGCTTAGGGATTTAGGCTGAGTTAGGAAGCTAGGGGACTTAGGAAGCTGGGGAGTTAGGGCTTTATGACTTTAGGGGTTTGGGGGATTAGGAGTTTAAGGGTTTAGGGCTTTTGAGGTTAAGGAGATAAATGTTTAGGGCTTTGGGGAGTTAGGAGTTTAGGGGTTTGGGGTTTTAGGGGTTAAGAGTTTATTCGTTTAGGGGTATAGCGTTTTAGGGTTTAAATGTTTAGGAATTTAGGAGTTTAGGAGTTTAGGGGTTTAGGGAGCTAGGAGGAGTTAGAAAGTTAGGGAGTTAGGATTTTAGGGGTTTAGGAGATTGGGAAATTAGGGGTTTAAGGAACAAGAGGATCGCAATACTGACAAACCGAGCAAGGCACAGGAGCGGGAATCTTTGGAAGAGGCACTAAACAGAGCATTCCGTTAGGAAAATACGCCTCGGTATTTCAGTCAGAGGTGTACGCCATTCTGCACTGTGCAAGGATAAATAATGAGCGATCCTACAGAAACAAGAGGATTGTAATACTTACAGACAGTCAGGCTACACTTAGGGCACTAGAAGGGCCCAAAGGTACGTCTGCTATAGTGTGGGAATGTCCACACAAACTGAGAAGGCTGGTAGAACCCAACAAAGTAATTTTGGAGTGGGTGCCAGGACACTCAGGTATAAGGGGCAATGAAAGGTCGGACGAGCTAGCAAGACTAGGCTCGTCTGCTCTATACATTGGATCAGAGCCCGCCCTGGGGGTGCCTAAAAGAAAAATCAGACACCAGGTCGGAGAATGGATGAAACATCAGCACAAGGAGGAGTGGAACTTGTTGCCGGGATGTGTTCAAGGAAAAACATTCATAAAAGCTCCATACAAGAAAACAGCTGAAACACTGCTCTTCTTGAGTAGGAATCAGCTCCGAGTATCGAGGGGTCTCCTCACAGGACATTGTGGCCTGAAGGAACACCTGAATAAAATGGGACTCTACAATGGAGACCTCAACTGCAGATTATGTGGAAGAGGAACTGAGTCAGCCCTACATGCGCTCTGTGAGTACGAAGCTCTAGATCACAAGAGACAACAGCTCTTTGGGAAAACCAAGCTAGAACCAATGGAGTACAGCTCAGCACCAGGACCAGTAGGAAAAACTGCATACACTTATGCAGGGATCCAGATTGCTGGAGTGGATACTGTAAACGAGAGGAGTAATAATACAATAGGCCTTAAGGCCTAAGTATTGACGGGGACAGCAAGGTCGGACGACTCCTGAAAAAAAAGGGGTTCAAAGATTTAGGGTTTTGGGGTTTAAGGGATTAGGAGTTTAGGAGTTAAGGGGTTTAGGGCTTTAGGGGTTTAGAGGTCTAGGGAACTACGGGAGTTAGGCAGCTGGGGAGTTAGGGCTTTAGAAGTTTAGGGGCTGAAATGTTTAGGGGTTTAGGGAGTTAGGGCTTTGGGAGTTTAAGGGTTTAGGGGTTTGGGAGATTAGGGGTTTAGGGGTTTGGGAGATTAGGGGTTTGGGGGTTTAGAGGCTTTTGGTTTAGGGCAAATATTTTATATCATTACGTGTACGACTGACATTATAGTGTTTTGTCGTGTTTACCTCCTCCGAAATCGCCGTAGCCGTGTTCAAGGCCGCGCTTGTCCTGCTTGTGTTGGCCCTCGGCGGCCTGTGAATCCCCGTTGCCGCCGGCTGCCGACGCGGACTCGGCGGCCTTGCTGTCGCTGGCTTTGTTGTCCTCCTCGACCTTCTTGTCTTCAGCGCTCGCCAACAGGAGGAGTGCGCACAGCGCTGAACAACTCTGCAATCAAACAAACAACAATAATGTACATTTATGTGTCGTTTAATACAATTTGATAAACAATATCTAATAGAAATGTAACCGGTAAGTGTTTGATGCGCTCACGCCAACGGGAAGTTGATACAGTGACGTACCATTTTGTTTATGCGTGGATTTGTGATGAAATGCCATGTATAGTAACGACGTTCGGGATATACTCGGTAGTAAACTTTATTGGGATTAGAAAATAAAGTCCAGATTAACGTGCAGGAAACTCAGGCAACAAGACTGACAAAGAAGTCTCACGTTGGCTTACCAAATGTGGAAATGGAGGGTCACCCAATAGACGAGTCACCTTCCGTCAAGCTTTTGGGGATCAGTGTCACCAGTGCATGCGACCACGTCATCAGTATTGCTAAAAAAGTACCTCAAAAACTTGGAATTTTGTTCCGCTGCGCTGCAGGAAGCCATATATACCAGAGCAACTACTGGTGCTCTACAAGGCACAGATCCGACCATCAATGGAGTATTACTCCCATAAGTGGTGATGCGCTCCGAAGCACTCTAAAGCTTCTAGACACTATCTAGAAGAGATCAATTAGGCTAATCGATACGCCTAACCTCACAAAGGACCTCCACAGCCTGGAACATCGGAGAAAGGTGGCTGACTTGTCCCTGTTTTACAGATTCTATCACGAAAGGTGTTCGAGTGAGCTCTTCTATTCCTTCTTTTGGAGAGCTTCGACGCTGTAGAATGAGAAATTCCGAGGAATTTGTTTCCCGACGGCTACAACTTGCAGCGTTTCAAATCTAACGTGCACGGACTCTTATACTTTGGCAGCGCTTCTACAGCGCCATAGGCTTTCAACCTTTGCGGAAGGCTATCCATAAAAAAAGGATAGGCGCTGTAGCTTCAAGGCTTCAGTTTTGAAGGGAAGACTGTACCTATATTGGAAAAGTCATGCAAAAACGTGAAGTTTCGGTAAAGCATTATGTTGGACATGGGGTTTCCAATTCAGGATTCCGGAAACCCGAAATTCTGGGATTTCGGAGATTTTTTGGTAGCGAAAATCTCGGGATTAATAAAATGGGATCCCGATAATGTCTAATTTTAAATGATGAAATTTTAGTCTGCTTTATTATTTTTTTTATCCGCATATAATTTTACATGTACTGCGGCAGTGGTGTAACTTCAAATTCGGATACCCCCCCCCCGCAAAAAATTTCCCGGGGCCCCCTACAGTGGCGTAAAATTTCGCGAGCAAAAAAGCTGAAAGAGCCTTTTTTTCAGAGGTTTTTCTAAGGTCATATTTTATTAATACTAAGCAAATCGCAGATGTTCAATGATTAATTTCATTGCATATTTGAGTGAAACTTTTCTTTCTATTTTTGTTTTTATTTCCTGCCCCTGACTTTAGGTTCTATAACCAAACTTGATTTGGTTTGATATTTAGTGTTCAAAAGTGAAAATATGGTTTTTTGCGTTTTTTCAATAACAACGTACTTTTGTTTACTATATTTTTGCATGTTTATCATTGGTGTTACTAATATCAGTATTTAAAATAATTATTGGGGTTAATCCCGAAATCCCGGGATTCCGGTAACCAGAGATCTGGATGCTTATTCCGAGATCTCGAAAGGGGATCCAGATCCCACAAATTGGAAACCCTATTTGGACATAGGAATAAAACAAAAAATTAGAGAAATAGAAAAATAAATGATTAACTAACCAGACTAGCTCAGTGCTTTTTCTCTAAACCTGCTCATCATCATAGTAAATAAAGAGTCATAGGCGGGGTTAAGTCCTTGAATCTAGGGGGCTCAAGTCCTGGATCTTGGGGGGCTTAAGCCCCCACCCTAGATACAATAAACTTAACAGAACAAACTATTTTTGGATTTCTGGGGGGCTAATTTTATTCTTGGTGGGGCTAAGCCCCCAAGCCCCACCTAACAACGCCTATGTAAAGAGTGATAATTACATATGTATAGATAATTAGCGAAAAAGAAATCTCCATGCGCAATATAATACAGAAATGAAAAGTTATATCGCAATGATCGAAAATAATGGAACATCCATTTTATTAACTAACTCTGCATGCGATCATTTGCAACTCAAATAAACAGCTGCACTGCGCAACTGGGTCATTTGTGGAACGAGGAACATCTTTACATAAAAGGAACATTCGTCTAGCAGGCTTTCTCTATGATATGTTGTTAAATATTATACAACAATAACCAAATCGGACAACTAGACTCTTGCTGTGCCAGTCCGGTTACGTAATCCAGTAATTACCGATCGCTTAGAAGGAAAAATAGACAGAGATTATCGCTGCGATAGCTATAGAATCCATAAAGCTTGTAATTATTATATGACTGTAATTATAACTAGTGTTGGTATAGTAAATAGTGATTTATCACATCGTAGAGTGCTCTAGATTTTAGTGTAATGGTCAGGAGACAGGATATGCTTAAGAAATTGCTAAGCCGATAATCCTAATTGCAAGATTGAGTAATTGCCAGGTAGTTTGTGTCAGAAACGTGCTGATTGATATGCATTATTGTAGATACGTTTACTTGCTTACTCTAGAAAGTGTTGAATATTACTCAATATTTGCATTGATAGCGTGAAGATCTTTATCGTTCCGAAAAGCTGAAATTACATCGCCTATAACAGTATCTGTTGAAATATAAGGCCTTTATTGCCATTTCTGTCGCATACAGGGAGGTCCACCGTATAATGGCATAACTTGAGGACATCATAGATGAATAAAATATACGTTAAAATAATGATAATTTCCTAATATACTTATAACCGCGAGAGCTTTTAAGTTTTAATACAAATCTATATTATTTTGAATATTTTCTTAATGACTGCTTAGAAAAATTTAAAATTTGACACACAAGACAAGCTAAGCATCCTCCATGATTTATAGAATATAGCAATAAATTACAAAAACAAATATGGTTCTACTCCTACACCACTGTGTTACAAATAACAATAATATTATTCAATCCCTGATGTTTTTTAAAACAAAAAAATGTTCTTACATTTTTTTCGTTAATGAGCTGTTTTCGAGCTATTTGCGATTTTCTCTGGTTATGTAGGACTAACGACAGCAAATAATCTGGAAGTAGGTTGATTTATTGTTGCAGTTGCAAAAACATGTTGTGGGATATCATGGCTGCTTTCGATGATGTGTTGACGAATGTCTTCCAAACTTTCAGGTTGGGGACTAAACGCAATAGATTTTAAATGATCCCATAACAAAAAGTCTAATGGAGTTAAGTCAAGAGATCTAGCGGGCCATTCTATAGGCCCTCTTTGCCCTATCCATTTATCTGGAAGCGTGTCATTTAGCCATTGCCGAACCAGAAGAACATAGTGAGAAGAAGCGCCGTCTTGCTGGAAATAGATTTCAGCCACATCAAGTATAGGGTTTTCATCCTCTTCGATCTGGTTTTCAACGGTTTCAGTGAAAAACGGATTGATGGCATTTCCCAAAATACCCAAATAAATGTCTCCATTTCTATTTCTATTAATAAACAATGACCCATTCACTTTGTTTCCTGCCATGCCTGGATTCACCATGGGGCTAAAGGGGCTGGAGCCCCGGGCCCCGCGGTTCAGGGGGCCCCGCAGGGGCCCTACTTTTATGTAATGTGACAGAGCAAATATTAGGTCAGTAGTTCTACTAAAAACTTAATTTCGAGATTTCAATCAAAACGTTGTTTTTCAATTTCACTACCTATAAGCAAACCAGCAGGCCATGAAATATAAACAAAAACGTGTTCAGACAGAAGCAAATAACATAGCAGAAAGATACAGATAAACTAAAGTAAAGGGGCAAGGTTATAAAAATTCCCTACAACCAATGAACCCTAACTAGAAACAACGCCGGTAAGATGTCTAAGGTCAAAGGGAAGCTGAAATACGTCAGAAATGAATAATTTTTACAGCTTACTAGCTACTGCAATGTATTATAGATTGAAAATTTCCAAAACGATTAAACTTTCAGCGATAGTTCCTAGCAGTCTAATATCTTCAGCACAAAATTTCACATTTAATGATATAAAACAATAGTCATTTCAGTCAAAATCAAAAGTAACGACACCTCTGACTGTCCCACTGTAGCCCTTCTAGTTTTTCAGTATCTATTAGCAAGATCGCAAAAAGAGGAATACTGACAAATCAGATTTTAATTTTTTGCCAGGCAAATTATGTTTTATAATTTGATTTGATTAGATGTGTTACCTCTGTTATTTCTGATTAGACTTGATTTGTTGTAAGTCATTTTTATAATTTTAACCGTTTACTCTAGTTCGTCTGTATCTTTCTGCTAAGTTAGTTGTTTTCTTCCACCTAAATAGTTTTTTTGTTTGTATTTCATGGCCTGCTAAGTGGTTTATAGGTAGGAAAATTGAAAAACACCGGTTTGGTTGAAAATTGGAAATTAAATGAAAACTACCAGAGATTGATACCAAATTTTAAATTAGACTGTATAAAAATAATTAGGCATTCCCATTTGAAAAACAACATTTATGTAATTTAGTACCAGTTGAGCCACGGCCGACCCGTCAGCTGTTTTGAAAACAATTTTGAAAGCCCGTGGAAACGTAGCAATTAATCAACCTGCTGTCGCAATAACCGACAGCCGAAGAACGAAAAGAAAACCTCCTTCCTGCTAAATAGGTGATATCTACCAACCGTCTGCCGGTATCAATCAACTCATGGCCGCCTCAGATTGGCATACGCGAATTATTGTGCAAAAGACTTCGCTGTTACGTTCTAGCACTGCTAGCAGTGCGAGACTAATGACGATAGTAGTAGGCCGTGCAGCAGATGTTACAGTTTCGCTTTCACACTTGCATATGTATATCAAAGGCGACGGCGGCATTCTTTTGTTTTCGTTTCGACATTCGATGCAACCGACGCCGCCTAGATTTGCGGAAGGCCACGATAAGGCGCTGCTGGCTTTCCCGGTGGTTTGCTCAAGAATACCGGTCCGGTAGAAAGCTGGAAGTGGCAAGGTTGTTTGTTTTTATCGTCTTCCTATGGGCGTTTCGTAATGAATTTCTTATCAGATCTATTGTGTTCTACAGAATGTTCGTTTGAAAACTTCCCACCACAGGCATGCCTGGATTAACCATGGGGCTAAAGGGGCTGGAGCCCCGGGCCCCGCAGTTCAGAGGGGCCCTACTTTTATTTAATGTGACAGAGCAAATATTAGGTCAATAGATGAACAATAAAATCAGTAAAAACTTAATTTCGAGATTTCATTCAATTTCCCTACCTATAAGCAAACCAGCAGGCCATGAAATATAAACAAAAAGGTGTTTAGATAGAAGCAAATAACTTAGCAGAAAGATACAGATAAACTAAAGTAAAGGGGCAAGGTTATAAAAATTCCCTACAACCAATGAAATCTAACTAGAAACAATGCCGGTAAGATGTCTAAGGTCAAAGAGAAGCTGAAATACAACAGAAATGAATAATTTTTACAGCTTATTAGCTACTGCAATGTATTATAGATTAAAAATTTCCAAAACCACTAAACTTTCAGTGATAGTTACTAGCAGTCTAATATCTTCAGCACGAAATTTCACATTTAATGATATAAAACAATAGTAATTTCAGTCAAAGTCACAAGTAACGATACCTCTGACTGTCCCACTGTAGCCCTGATTTTAATTTTTTGCCAGGCAAATTATGTTTTATAATTTGATTTGATTAGATGTGTTACCTCTATTATGTCTGATTAGACTTGATTTGTTGTAGGTCATTTTTGTAATTTTAACTGTTTAACTCTAGTTCGCCTGTATCTTTCTGCAAAGTTAGTTGTTTTCTTCCACCTAAATTGTTTTTGTTTGTATTTCATGGCCTGCTAAGTTGCTTATAGGTAGGAAAATTGAAAAACACCGGTTTGGTTGAAAATTTGAAATTGAATGAAAACTACCAGAGATTGATACCAAATTTTAAATTCGACTGTATAAAAATAATTAGGCATTCCCATTTGAAGAAATCAAGTTAATTCTGATTGAAGTTTCCTTAATTAGTCTACCGATTTCTCCAAGGTTAAATGTAACTCAGACTTGAACGTCAAACCTAAGTTGACCAATTTCAAGTTTAGTCACACGGCAAACTCACAGCCGTCTAAGTTTTATAATCGCTGTGATATTCAATTTTTTTCTGATATCTACTTATATCAAAAATTGTGAATTGCACCTAAACGGCTCACTTCATGTCTCAGGTGTGATACATAAAGTCATCAATTGACTCGGTAATCTAAATATTCAATAATATATACAGGGTGTTCCACTTAAAATATCATAACTTTGATATGGCACGATTTTATTAGAAACCCTGTATAAAAGTCATTATTTTTAAAATGTAGTCCAACTCGACCTACATACATTCGCAAAGTTAATTTTCTAAAAAGTGTTATGGTTTGGTCACAAGAGTCCGAGGCGTTGAGCTTGACGCAGCCTGAATAAAAAGAAAATAAAAAATACCTATACCTACCGATTGGATACTGTCGGCACCTGTGGCCCGTGCCAACATAATGAATAAATCGAAGTTGAACCGATACAAAGGCGACGTTCAATAAAGAAAAGTAAGTTATCCATATAGTTTCTTAGTGTTATGTCTATGTGCTACATGGCTACAATTTACCAAGATAACTCTAAATAACCATTTTAAGGTTGCTGAGGATCAATTAAAAGCAGTGAAAAAATTGCCCAAAATAAGTTTTTTAAGCAAATCTAACGCTCCGCTTAAAAAGGATTGCACTGAAAATAGTTCTGATTACTAAGCAAACAGAAACATTGATAGCAGTGCTGATACTATAAGCGGGACTCATGATGTACTTATAAAAAAGTGTATAGTTGTTGTTTATTTTGTTATATCGCGAATATAGTTTCATAAATAATAGTATTTGCATTTTGTTTATAAAGGGCCCCTTAAAATTTTAAGACCCGGGCCCCATGAAGGCTTAATCCGGCTATGACCACAGGTTTATCGAAAACCACTGAATAAAAGAAAAAACGCCGAAACACGTCAAAAGATTTGTCAGGGGGACAATTTTTCAACCAAAAACTACGTTGCCCCCTTGTATCATGCGCCCCCAGTGTCATCCCCTTAAGAATTTTAAATCGTAAGGGGTATCGAGTAATAGCTTGTTTCAAAGGTATGTTAAAGTCCTTTATTTTGACGCTCGATTTTTTATTATGGATCGATACGTTTTCGAAAAAATTAGAAAAATCTTTATGTATCTTAAATTTGTTTAGATAGGAAACAAAAACACACGAAATTACCCCTTTTTATTGCAACAAGACTTTGAGGTGAACAGCGGGCTTAAGCAGGGAGACGCGATATCTCCAATTCTCTTTAACATTGCCCTTGAAAAAGTAATAAGAACCGCTGAAAGAAGCGTCGAACTTTTTGGTCAAGATGGCCCAAGACTGTTACTGGCTTTTGCTGATGATATTGACGTGGTGGGTAACTCAGTACTGACGGTTATAGACCTCTTTTTGAGAGTAGAGAGGCAAGCCAAGCAAATAGGACTAAACGAGGACAAAACCAAATATATGCACACCAGTAGAACAGGACGTAGAGATAGAGTGGGCCAAAACGTCACTATGGGGGAATACAATTTCGAGAGAGTCGCAACTTTTAAGTATTTGGGAGCCACAGTTGCTCAGGATAATAACCTATCGGAAGAAATTAAGGTCCGAATTAAAAGTAGAAACAAATGTCTCTATGCACTAGGACCAGTTTTAGCATCGAAAAACATCTCGCGAAGAGCAAAAATCACAATTTACAAATCCGTCATGCGACCAACTGTTATGTACGCTAGCGAAACCTGGACTCTGACCAAGGATAATGAACGAAAATTAAAAGTTGTTGAGAGAAAAGCTCTACGCAGGATTTTTGGGCCGCTGCGAGACCCAGTAACACAACAACATCGAATAAGAACTAACCAAGAGGTATCAGAGTTATACAAAGATCCAGATATCGTGCAGGAGATAAAGGCAAGAAGGCTACAATGGGCAGGGCATGTGCAAAGACAGACCGACTCGAGGATGGTTAAATTGGCTTGGGAAGGAGCACCACTGGGACGAAGACCTTTGGGACGCCCCAGAATGAGGTGGCGCGATAACATAAAAGCGGACCTAAGAACCATCGGTATACAATATGACCCAGCGTTGATGGAAGACCGGCAACAATGGAGGAGAATAGTACAGTCGACCAATACTTGCAGTGTCAGTTTCATGAAACTTTAACGAGCTCTCCTGAAAATATACATTTTTTGAGATACGACAGTCTTTTTCCAAACAGACCATATATATATATCTGAGAAATATTTGCATTAATGAATGGTGAGTAGTTTGACAAGATAGTATTTTATAATTTGAAAACTATATCATCATCATCATCATTGTTGAAAGGCAATACAATCCTGGATTTGTCACTCGGTTTTAGAGGATCAAATCAAAATCAAACTAGTCCCCGGGTTGTAGAGCCATGGAGTAAGTAAGTAAGTAAGTAAGTAAGTAAGTAAGATAAGACTTGAAAGTGGTGATCGTTATTGGTCAAATAATGATATAGGCGATGATCAAATTTCTGACGGACAATTGCAAGAATAGTGGAAATGATTCCAATTTATGGTGCTCAAAATCAACGTGCTCGGCAAACTGCTGTTCCGTTTAAGACCAGGGAAGATAACTTCGCATAGATATGTTTTGGACCTTGTTACGAGATTTACTCAAACTGGATCTGTTGCAAATAAAAAACGAAGAATTCTGAATGAAGCGACTGAAATTCGTTTTGCTCGTGGAAGCTCGTGGAAACGAAATAACTTATTTTTTATGGTCAGCCTCCCGTAAAGACTGAAAGCCTATGGCGCAGTAGAAGCGCTGGGAGAGGATGAGTGTGATTACGCGTTACATTTGAAACGCTACAGGTTGTAGCCATCAGGAAACAAATTTTCCGGTAGCTCATTTCACAGCATCGAAGAGCTCCAAAGGAAGTAATGCTGGAGGAGACTATTTCGGGGTGTAGGGACCTCGATGTAGTAAGGATTTCTCATACAGCCTCTCTAATGTTCCTCTTTCGGACGGTCTTCGGTGTTATTATCTGGGAGAGCTCACTCGAACATCTTCCGTGATAGAATCTGTAAAACAGGGACAGGTCGTCCACCCATCTTCGATGTCCCAGGTTATGAAGGTCCTTTGTGAGGTTGGGCGTATCGAGTAGTCTAATTGCTCTATTCTGGATAGTGTTCAAAAGTTTTAGAGAGTGCTTCGGAGCGCATCCCCACACATTGGAGCAATATGATGGTCGGATCTGTGCCTTGTCGAGAAGTAGCAGTTGCTCTGGTGTATACAGCTTCCTATAGCGGAACAAAACTCCAAGCTTCTAGGATGACGTTTCAGCAATATTCACGACGTGGACATGTTATTGTTGATCGTGATCTCTAAAAGCTTGACGGAAGGTAACTTTCTAAAAACCATACGCGTTTTTCATCCTCGACACGGTAGTAATACTGTGTTAAATGTTAAAATCAATTCAATGATTTCCTAAATACACAAAACAGAACAATCTAAAACAATACTCGTTTGTATATATCAGAAAATTATAAATCCCTTGGTTCCGATAATAGGCAATTATGAATACAACAACAAATTTTTCAGTTTTACAATCCCCAACCCCCGAACCGCCCTCACCCAAAATCTAGTTAAAGTATAATGTGATATACCCATGTATTTCCCACTGAAACGGAAAATGGAACATGAGATGGATCTTTTAATTACAAAAATGGTAACACAAAATCAAACGCGAGAATATGTGATAGTATGTATAATAACTCATCCTAGTTGGCGTGATCGAAAGAAACGTTACATAAACAAGCAAACAGGAAGAGCCGATATGCTACCGCCTACTTCGATGCAGAATCATTTTGCGTTCCATTGGGGCGTTAGAAAATCATTAAGTATTCCTCAGTCAGTCAGTCACACACATGTTCTAACAGTTGTTTATTTAGTCTCGGTTTCCTGCTTCCTATTCTTTAGGCGGCCGCTGACGATTCGAAAGTAGCGTATTTACGCAGGATGCGAAAAATGTGCGAAGCGACTAGAATATTCAGTAATTTCTATAGCTGTTATTGAATTTTAAATTCTGACCGGATTTTTAGACTTAATTTTACTCGAGCGGTTTTTTAACGTCACGAAAATGTATGTGACTGATTTCCGTCGTCGATATCTCTGTATGGCTCCGTATTTCTGTCCGGATGTTGATATTATTTTACAACAGCCTGATAACAATAACTGCTCTACCGATTTTGATCAAATTTCGGGTATGATATGCTCCGGGGTCCATAGGTAAAGCAGTGTATTTTTGAAAATTGGTGCATTGGTGGCAGAGTAATAAGCAATACGAAAATTCTTAGAATCTCTCATTGTGTTTTTAGGCGTTCTAGGGATGCATGATCATTTTTTGGAAAAATGTATTGTACTCATAAAGGATTCTATGTAACCTTTAAAGTAATGAAATTAGTGATATTCTATACTGCTGCCCCCTACTACCCTGTCTATACTAGATGCCGTCCAGAGAAGGGCAATTCGACTAATTGGCGATCCGGCCTTAACGCGCCACCTTCAGTCACTTTCTCACCGGCGTGTTCTTGGTGACCTCTCACTCTTCTACCGATATTCAAACGGAATCTGCTCATCTGAGCTTTCCTCTGTCGTTCCGCCGCTCACCGCTCCTATAGATGCACCCGCGCGACCGCTGCATCTCATCCTAAGACGGCGGTCGTTCTCCATACATCAAGAACCGAGCGGTACAACCAAATATTTATTTCCAGGGTGTCCAAGGCTTGGAATGGACTGCCAGAAGATGTATTTATTGGGCTTGCGGGTGTTGGCCCGTTCAAATCCCGCATTAACAAACTTCGCCTAACATAATCCTTTCACAGCGGCCGCGGTACTCTGGTATTTAGGCTCTGCCTACGCGGTCTGCTCAATTATAAAAAAAACTCTACATCTATAGACCTATCCGGACTTTGAAGACATATCCCTGGACTTAATATTTGATACATATATAGTAAGGATTATAACCTGGAAACTACCAACTTGGTGTGATCAAATTTAGACACAGGACTACTACTCGACGAATATAAAAAAGTGTGCCAGTTAAGGCGAACTATACGGCCTAAAAAGAACAATAACTCTATTTTTAGGTGATAGAGAGTTGTAAGAACGGTAATATTTTTTAAGTACTTAAAAAGAATGATGACATAGTTCTCACATACAAACTTATACAATGAATGCTTCATAAAAACTTGTACTTGTAGCCTTATTTACCTGTCCGGTGTTTCGTCTCTTTTGCGCTAAATGATGCTGCTCCTGATTGCATTTACTGTTTAGTGAAACTATTTTCAACCCTTTTTGTTATTACCAAGAGTATACGGGAAATTACTCAGTCACATCCAAATTTTAAGCTTCAAATGACGAAATCATCAAATAAATTATACAAGAATGCATGCTGCTGAGGATGGATCCATAAATGGTCAAGAAGAAGCAGCAAATCATGGAAAAGCGTATGAATATAGCAGTCCAAAGAGAGGCAGCAGTGAAGTTAGGTTAGCAAAATATTTGTGTTAAATATTTTCAATATGTCAATGTCAATACCTTAAACAAGGCGTAGCTTTTGAGGTGGCAGTACTTGTCTTTTACTGTATAGTACAAAGAAAGGTGTTTCAGGTTATTTTTATATTTCATACCAGTAAGACTAATGCTGAATTTAGATGACGGGCGTTAAATGTGTGTTAAACGCCCGTCCTGACTGCAATTTTTCCGTGACATTTCGCAAAAGCATCAGTTATTACGGCATCGTTAAACAATATACTATTAAATACTTCCGAGTGTCAATCAAACCTTTTGATAACCAATTTTGTGCTTCCTGAACCGTGCGTTAGAGAAACGCGCGTAAAACGCCCGTCCTTTAATAATTTAAAAGACTCAAAGCCGCCAGAACAAACACATTTTAACAGACTTGCTAGAATTTATCGATTCTAAAAATTTACTGGTTCCAAATAAAATTTACTGCATCACTAACTCTTAGAACTTATACTAACATAGATAAGCTGAAAGATTCAGCCAAAGCAAATCAATAAACGTAGCATTTGTTCTAGAATGTATTCAACATTTGCATTTTTTATTTTCTTAGACAAACAAGGTTTTTCTATCAATACTCCGCCATTCTACATAAGTTTACAATTTTTATTACGCTGATTTGAAACTTTAACGTAAACTTTATCTTTAGATATCTATCTTGATAATTGAATTGAACATCACTGAAACAGTAGTGATTTAAAAAAATGTATCCCATACTTTATCACAATTGTTGCTTTATTGGTAATATTGTTTTGTGAATTGTCAGCTTTAAGCATTTACATAATTCCTTATTACTAGCTTATTATGAATAATAATGCAAGAGACTAGAAAACTAAACACAGGGAGGTGCTTCAAAAAAAGTTTTGAAAGATAAAATTGTAGCCCATTCAAGAAAATGTAACACCCATGACTTGTAATTTTGATATTTTATTGTAGATATTTAAACAATTTTTGAAATTTGAAACATTTATCACAGAATATAGGAGAGAAAGCTACGAGAAAAATGTTTGGAAGTTTGCCACGCTGTATAAGAAAATAATGCGCTCTAGAATATGCATATATTTGCATGTTTTTATTTTGACGAGTATCAACGTTAGTGTTAACACTCTGTATACGAACAGACTACGACAGATTCTCACTGAGCCTCCTATATTCATCCACGCCTGGATTAACCATGGGGTTAAATGGGCTGGAGCCGCGGGCCCCGCGGTTCAGAGGGGCCCCGTAGAGGCCCTACTTTCATTTAATATGACAGAGCAAATATTAGGTCAATAGATAAACAATAAAATCAGAAGATCTACTGAACAGTGTTTTTCAATTTCCTACCTACAAGCAAACTAGCAGGACATGAAATATAAACAAAAACCATCTGAAAACAGCTAACTTAGCAGAAACATACCGACAAACTAAAGTAAAGGGGCAAGGTTATAAAAATTTCCCTACAATCAATGAACTCTACCTAGAAACAACGCAGGTAAGATGTCAAGGTCAAAGAGAATCTGAAATACGACACAAATGGATAATTTTTACAGCTTGCTAGCTACTGCAATGAGTGCAATGTATTCGAGATTAAAAATTTCAAAAACCATTAAACTTTCAGCGATAGTTACTAGCAGTCTAATATCTTCAGCACGAAATTTCACATTTAATGATATAAAACAATAGTCATTTCAGTCAAAGTCAAAAGTAATTATACCTCTGACTGTCCCACTGTAGCCCTTCTAATTTTTCAGTATCTATTAGCAAGATCGCAAAAAAAAGAATAGGTACTGACAAATCAGATTTTAATTTTTTGCCAGGTAAATTATGTTTTATAATTTGATTTAATTGGATGTGTTACCTGTTATTTCTGATTAGACTTGATTTGTTGTACCTAAGTCATTTTTATAATTTTAACTGCTTACTCTGGTTCGTCTGTATCTTTTCTGTTAAGTTTGTTATTTTTTACACCAAAATAGTTTTTTGTTTGTATTTCATGGCCTGATAGATTGATAGCAAATTTTAAATTCGACTGTATAAAAATAATTAGGCATTCCTAAATCAAGTCAATCCTGATTGAAGTTTCCTTAATTAGTCTACCGATTTCTCCAAGTACAAATGTAATTCAAACTTGACCATCGAACCCAAGCTGACCAACTTCATTGTTACTCACACGGCCAAGTCACAGCTCTCTAAGTTTTAGAATCGCTGCAATATTCAATTTTTTTTTGATATCGACTTTTTAAAAAATTGTGATTCGCGCCTATACGGCGACTCTCAAAAAAGAAAAGTAAGTTACCAATATAGTTTGTTAGTGTTATGTTTATACGCTACATGGCTACAATTTACCAAGATAACTCTAAATAATTATTTTAGGCTGCTGAGGATAAATTAAAAGCAGTGAAAAAATTGCCCAAAATAAGTTTTTAAGCAAACCTTACGCACCGCTTGAAAAGGATTGCACTGAAAATAGTTCTGATTACTTATAAAAAATGTATAGTAGTTTCTTTTGTTATATCGGGAATATAGTTTCATAAATAATAGTATTTGCATTTTATTTATAAGGGGCCCCTAAAATTATAATAGCCCCGGGCCCCATAAAAGCTTAATCCGGCACTGTATTCATCGCCACTGCTTATACATCCACTTGGACTCCGCGCGCTACCGCATCCGTATAACCGTAGTCACTGTCGATCCGGGAATACCGCGCGGAAGCAACCGGAAGATCACTGTCATCACTATGGCACTTACCAGAAGAAGCCGCATGGTGTGTGTGGGGTGTGGGGGTCCGGCTGGCGAAGAGCAGGTTGCGACGATCGCAGCCGACTGGATGTTGGATCGTCTCTATCGACTGTTTTTATATGGGGGCCTCCATGGCGTGGTTCTAATGGTGCTTTCGCTTGAACGGGGCGCCTAACGGACCGTGCATCGCTGCGGGCTGCTACTCGCACTGCAGCCCCTTACCCAAGATGGTCACTTCCTATCGATCACCTGTATGATGTATTTTCAAGGGCTGCAAGGGCTCAAATTTCGAATTTTAGGTAATAACTACGTCTACCTTTCTGGCCCAGTTGTTTTTACTTCCCACATCGATAGGTGAGGGGAGGAGTGTAATCGCAAAAATTTTCGATTCCGAGATAATACAATTTTTGGGCGTTTCATGATGTCTCCCTGTGTGGGGGCGAGTTATAATATCCCCCATCGTATATCCTGCGTGTAGTAAAAGGCGACTAAATGGAACACCGAACTACTGTCGGTATAAGCAGTAACCTCTTCTCAACCAACAGCTTTGGGTGGACGAGTTGAGAAGTGTCAGGACACCTTCTTGTCCTTGGGGTGAGAAATTGCCTCTAAAGGCGGATGAACCAGTAGATACCATCTGGTCAACGGCATGAGGGTGCAGAAAGCAAATGGGAAACCACTGCATTAAAGATCTCTAAGATATCCCAAGAGAAACTCGTAAAATGAGTAAATGCATTTTACGAGTTCACAACATGTCTGTAAAAACATTGTGACTATAATGGTGACATAACAAAAAACCACGTCACTCATTTCCGTCGGTCTGTCGGTCTGTCGGTCTGTCGGTCTGTCGGTCTGTCGGTCTGTCGGTCTGTCGGTCTGTCGGTCTGTCGGTCTGTCGGTCTGTCGGTCTGTCGGTCTGTCGGTCTGTCGGTCTGTCGGTCTGTCGGTCTGTCGGTCTGTCGGTCTGTCGGTCTGTCTGTACGCGTTTTTCTACCCTCGTAATCTCAGTAACCGCTGCATGGATTGTGATGAAATTTGGATACCTATATGCTGTGGGGTCCTCGTCCTAAAATTTTGAAAATCGGTGCATTGCCGGCGGAGTAATTAGCAAAAAACAAAACAAATTAAATATTCCTCAAACTCTGTTTTTTGGCGTTTTAGGGTTTCCTGATCATTTTCTACTTTTTTTGGGTGGGGGTGAATTTGAAGATGTTGGGAGGTGGGGAAGGGGGGTTGTAAAACTGAAAAATTTATTGTTTTCATAATAAGCTGTCCACTGACCTGTGAAAGAAAGACCTAGCGGCGTGATACACTTTTAAGGTCCATCAGAACATCGCCTCGCTTATTATAGAAACCGAGACAGAAACCGAGGGACTTAAAATTTTTGGTGTATCATCATCATAGTCATAATGTCTTAACAGACATGTTGTGAACTCGTAAAATGCATTTACACATTTTACGAGTTTCTCTTGGGATATCTTTAAGATCTTTAATGCAGTAGTTTCCCATTTGCTTTCTGCATCCTCATGTCGTTGACCAGATGGTATCTACTGGTTCATCCGCCTTCAGGGGCAATTTCTCACCCCAAGGACAAGAAGGTGTCCTGACTCTTCTCAACTCGTCCACCCGAAGCTGTTGGTTGAGAAGAGGTTACTGCTTATACCGACAGTAGTTCGGTTCCTTTTAGTCGCCTTTTACGACACGCAGGATATACGATGAGAGATATTCTAACCCGCCCCCACACGGGCGGATTTTTATAATAAGCAAGGCAGTGTTCGGATGGACCTAAAGAAGGTCGCTAGGTCTTTCTGTCACGGTAATAATACTGCGCCAAAATACTGAATACAGCACAGTCTAAAGCAATATTCGTATGTACTCGTTTACATCAGAAAATTCTAAGTCCCTTGGTTTCTGTAACAGGGAAGGCAATATTCGGATGGACCTAAAAAACGGTATTATGACGCTAGGTATTTCCTTCACATGGCAATGGACAGCCCATTACGAATACAACAAATTTTTCAGTATTACAACCCCCCACCCCCCAACCACCCCAAATTCACCCCCATCCAAGAAAAAGTAGAAAATGATCAGGAACCCCTAAAACGTCTAAAAACGAAGTTTGAGGTATATTTGAAATTTTCTGTTTTTTGCTAATTACTCCGCTCTCGTATAACGATTTTCAAAATTATAGGAACATTACCTACTACGACCCCACAGCATAACGCTGCCCAAATTTCATCACAATCCATGCAGCGGTTACTGAGATTACGAGGACACAAAAACGCGACAGACAGACAGACGGACGGACAGACAGACCGACAGACAGGCAGACCGACGCAAATGAGTGACGTGGATTTTCGTTATGTAGACTATGTAAAACTTCCAAAAAGCGTATTATCTCAAAATCGAAAATTTTCGCGATCACAATACTCTCCTCACCTATCGGTGTGGGAAGTAAAAATAAAAAAATGAAGTCAAGTTGATTGACTCAGTACTTCCCACACATTACGCTGATACCAGTTTATTATTTTCCCATAGCATGAAGCTTTAGTCTAAGATCCGTTGCAACCAAATAATTGCCAACCCCCCCCCTAAAATTGTCTTATGCCGCTAGGTCTTTCCTTCACAGGTCAATGGACAGCCTATTATCGATACTACAAACTTCTCAGTTTTACAACCCTCACGCCCCCCCAACCACCTCACTTTCACCCCCACCCAAAAAACTGCTAGGAAATGATCAGGAATCCCTAAAACATCTAAAAACCGAATCTGAGTTGCTTTCATGCTTGTCGCGTTTTTTGATTATTGCTACGCTGCCACTGACAAGATTTTTAACAAACATACGCGTTTTCCATTCTCACCACGGTAACAATATACTGTGTCAGAATTTCATTAGAATCAATTTAATAGTGTCCACGTTACAAAATACAAAACGATTTAGAACAATAAATTCTCGTATAGTATACAGAAAATTCTAAGTCCCTTAGTTTCTGTAATAGGCTAGGCAATGTTCGGATGCACCTAAAAAGGTGATTTGTGTCGCTAGATCTTCCTACACAGGTTAGTGGACAGCCTATTATGAGTACAAGAATATTTTTAATTTTCCAACCCCCAACCCCCCAACCACCCCAATTTCACCCCCACCCAAAAAAAAATGCAGAAAATGATCAGGAACCTCTAAAACGCTTAAAAACGAAGTTTGAGCTGTTTTTATATTTTTAGTTTTTTTTATTATTTCTGCGCCGCCACTGGCACGATTTATCAAAACCATACGCGCTTTCCATCTTCGCCATGGTAGTAATGCCGTTTCAAAATTTCATCAAAATCAATTCAACAGTTTCCTCGTTACAACGATCTGACGAAATACTCTCGTATGTTTACATCAAAAAAAAATTCTGTCCTTTGCTTTCTGTAATAGGCAAAGGCAATGTTCGGATGGACCTAAAAAAGTTATTTATGTCGCCAGGTCTTCCTTCACAGGTCAGTGGACAGTCTATTATGAAAGCAACAGATTTTTCAATTTTACAACCCCCCACCCCCCAACCACCCCAATTTCACCCCCACCCAAAAAAAGTAGAAAATGATCAGGGACCCCTAAAACGCCTAAAAACGAAGTTTCAGCAATATTTAATTTTTTTTGTTTTTTGCTAATTACTCCGCCGTCCCTGCACCGGTTTTCAAAATTATAAGAACATTACCTACTACGACCCCACAGCATAACGCTGCCCAAATTTCATCACAATCCATGCAGCGGTTACTGAGATTACGAGGGTAGAAAAACGCGCAGACAGACAGACAGACAGACCGACAGACAGACAGACAGACAGATCGACGGAAATGAATGACGTGGATTTTCGTTATGTACACATCATAAAACGCCCAAAAAGCGTATTATCTCAAAATCGAAAATTTTCGCGATCACTATACTCTCCTCACCTATCGGTGTGGGAAGTAAAAGTCAAAAAATATTTAAACTATCAATATAAAGCAAACATTTTGATTTGAATTAATTTAACCTTTTTTTAACAACAAGTGGTCTTATTTCACCTAGCTTGGTTTAAACATATGACCCAAAGACACTCTGTATATCATTTACTTGCTTGCAAGTACCTAATGAAAGATTTGCAAATTCAATTTTACTTTTATGATATGCAATATGCAATATTCGTCTAATAATCAGCTCTAGAAAGAGCATAAAATTCTTGAAAAAGGCCAGATCAGTTTATGTAACTTTAGTAGGGACGAATGGCAATATATTAGCAAAGATGGCATGACATTCATGATCATGTCCGTCAAGTGATATTTCCACACTTTCACCCGACTGGCTATCAACTGAAAAGTAACCTGATTAAAAATGCCTACCTTCAACGGTTGAGGTCATTCGTGCAGATGAAATGACCTTAGACGTAGGAAAAATTCGAGGATAATTCTATTATTTTTCCTTTTACTTCCCACGGTAACAAGTGTACAACAGTACAATAGAAAAATAGTTGAGATTTAGAACTTTTTTTCAATCCAATACAACATTACATAAATATCGTGCATGGAACCAGGCAAGCCGCTATCATCCCAGGAGACGGTAAGTCGGCGACAGCAACATGCCTTACAGATCAGCGTAGATATCAAAAGAATTGTCGAGTGGGGATTAGTGAATAAAGTACAGTTTAATGTACAGAAGACTCAGGCAACAACACTGACAAAGAAGTCTTACGTTGGCTTAGCAACTGTGGAAATGGAGGGTCACCCCATAGTCGAGTCACCTTCCGTAAGCTTTTGGGGATCAACAGCAACAATAACATGTCCTGGCGTGACCACGTCGTCAGTATTGCTAAAATGGCATCCCAGAAGCTTAGAGTTTTATTCCACTGTAGGAAGCTGCATACGCTAGAACAACTACTGCTGCTCTACAAGGCACGCATCCGACACACATAAAAAGAAATTCTCAAGTCAAGAATTGTGATATTCTTGTAAATACGTACTCACAACAAGAATATCGGTTCTCACTCTAAGAAAGAATATTTGATGAGAAAATTATAGAAAATTTGTATCAAGAATAATATATTTTTGATTTATATACTTATTTTAAAGAAATATGCTCCGAAAGAAAATATTGTAACATACTGTATATTATGGTATTCTGTATTTGTATTAGTTGTCATTGGTTGTCATACATGATGTAAAGTCAAAGTGCTAGGTTAGATCTTTTGAAGTGTAAACGTCATCGAATCGTCTAGAGTTTTCGAGAATGACGGATGGATTCTAGAAATGTCATCTAATGCTCTAGATGGTTCGATGAAGTATATATAAGATGCTACGGGTAGCGTAGGGGTACAGTCGAGTTGTACTTGAGATAAGGCTAAGAGATATTGTATCCAGTTGTGAAGTAAAACGGTGAAAGTTACGTCGAGTTTGATTCCCTGGGTGAAGAAAAAGAGGCCGTCGTGACAATATAATTTTCTTTGCAACCAAGGCTATAATAATTTAATAACAAACATTTCATAATTTTATATGAACATTATCATTTTTTCCAGCGGTTCGCAGTTTACTTCTATCAAGAATATAGACAGCTTGCAAATGCGAACCCTCATTTACAATATGATAATCTTGGTTTGAAAATGAACGCTGTTTTACAAGCACACCCTATATTTGTATCAAGTAAATCATTTATTTGACGTCTACCAACGTCGGAGTGCGCAGGCGCGTGTCACGGGTCAACTCTAACCTCTCGACCCTCTCTACTCAACAGCCTATTGCCCGTCCGCGTCCGCGCCGCCATTAGTTTTCGGATTGTCGCATTCGCCGCCGTCTTCAGCACCGTAGCGTAATACCTGCATCCTGGATCCTGCATAATAGCACATAATAGTATCTAGTCAAACTTAAATAAATTGCCATTGCCACGTGATACCCGTGATACCACCGTCAACCATCAGTCATCGAATCTGCCGGTAGTGCTGGTCCACCGCCATTTGAGTCGCGTCCCAGTTCCCATTAGCTTCCTTATCACTGGATCTATCTAACCATGGATGAGATATTAAAAAAACTGGGATGCGAAAACCTGACTCAGGTGTTCCTAGATAAGTACTAAGTATATTAAAAGTGATTTAAGAAATTTTGCAGAACTATTTTTCCAGAAAAATTTCTACATGCTCATAGAAGAGTTTGAATGCTCAAATTAATACTACTCGATTCCTCATCCAAGAATATCACAATTTTAGAATAAAGTTGAACTACTTGCGTCAAGTTTATGAAATGCTCCCAGTTAAGATTATGAAATGCTTCAGTCAAGATTATGAAATACTTCGGTCAAGACTACCATATGCTTGATTTAAGATTTTGGTATTCTTACTATCAAGAATTTCCCAGTTTTGCATTGAAGATATTTTCTCAATGTAACCCTTATATGGTCAAAGATATCGTATTCTCACTTTAAGATTAGCATAACTTTGCGCGTATAGGAAGTAATGGTATACTTGGATTGAAGCATCTGTGCTCCATCTAAGAAATTATTTTTATGTGTGGACTATTGTTGGAGTATTGCTCCCATGTTTGGGGATGCGCTCCGAAGCACTCTCTAAAGCTTCTGGACACTATCCAGAAGAGAGCAATTAGACCAATCGATACTCCTAACCTCGCAAAGGACCTCCACAGCCTGGAACATCGAAGAAGGATGGCTGACCTGCCCCTGTTTTACAGATTCTAGATGTTCGAGTGAGCTGTCCTAGATAATAACATCGAAGGCCGTCCAAACGAGAAACAGTAGAGAGGCTCTACGAGCTCATTCTTACCAGGTTGAGGTCCCTACTCCCAGAAACAGTCTCCTCTAGCATCCCTTCTTATGGAGAACTTTGACGCTGTGGAATGAGCTGCCGAGGAATTTGTTTCCTGACGGCTACAACTTGCAGCGTTTCAAATCAAACGTGTTCACACACTTATCCTCTCGCAGCGCGTCTACAACGCCATAGGCTTTAGGCCTTTGCGGGAGGCTAACCATAAACAAGACAAGCAGAAGGCTTTTGATCAATGACAGAAAAATGTTCAACCTCTTGGTAGGGGGTCTTACAGTTTGAATTATTTTTATTATCATGCTTATATCCGCATGTGGATTTCTAAATTTTCTTTTCGTACGAATTTAAGTTCTTACGGTTTATTAAAAGATTATTTCCTACTGCTTCACTTTCGCATGTAAAAAACAAAAAGGAAAAAGTTTCAGACGAACTATTTATAGTGTTTCAAATACTAATCGTTACTTATGTAAGAATCTTTCCTGCGATGATGATCATTAAGGACACACGTTGAGAATCTCGCCTACTGATTTCCTTTAATTTCTTCCTAAAGTAGATTAATGATTTGATTTAAAAATTATTCCACTCAAGTTGCGCAACACACTCACTTAAAATTGCCGATTGCCGAAGTTGAGATGCAGTGGTCAGTATAAGATACAGACTGTGTGATCAGTAAGTATTCTTGGTCATAGAAACAGAATAAAACAGCAGAGTTTTCCTCTTTTGAATATTTGTCTCAAAAACCCTAGAACACGAGTCTTTAGGACAATTGTTGCAAAGGTCGTTATAGGGTCGATATAAGCCCTTTCCTAAAACCTTCTAATTTGTATAAAATGATTTCCGTAGAAGCTCAAGGATATCACAATCCATGTTTGGAATATGTCCTGAATCGCATCAGTCATGGTGTTCCTAGTCCACGACAGCGCTGTTTCAATCTTTCGTTGGAGATTTACTGTTTATTCAGTGGCGCTCTTGATACTCATATCCAGCAACTGTTTCGTCGTATCCATCCAGCGTGTAGGGGAACGGCCACGGTGCCGCCCACTCGGGACATGGCCTTGAACTACAAGTTTCTCCATATTTTAGACTATAGCTTCATGCAATAGGAACTAATAAAATGGTATCATGATGTGTGGGAAGTACTGAGTCAATCAACTTGACTCCATTTTTTTATTTGAAGTAACGTAATTTTTGAATCTTTGCTTAATAATTAATAGACAAAAGAAACTACAAAAGTCGTATTTTCCAAATTAATGATGACATGACGTACGCCTGTAGTGACATCATTAAAATGCTTATACAGTAACCTACCCTTATTTTATTCAGGGGCAAACTAGCCTAAACTTTTACATTTTCCAGCCGTAGTGGTAGCGTCCTTTAATCATGGATAGCAAAACCGCGATTGAATTTGGATTTCTCGCCTTAAAGAACCACCCTATACGTAATTGTAGATCGCTGTGCCATTTTATTGCGGAATAATCGAGAGGAAATGAAAATAAAAGTAAAACTTTTACACCCTCTATCTTGAAAATTAAGCATTTTAAGACATCATGTTCCTATCTCAGTGTTCATAGAAATGTGAGGTCTATCACCTCGGCTGTCCCAAAGAAAAACACAGTATATGCATTTTTTTCATATATTGAGGTTTTGACGAATTTGTAGAATTTGTACATACTGGGCCATGATCTATCTATTTAAACAGTCAAAACTTCAATATGTATGTAAACGTCTCTATGTAAACGTAATATATACCAAAATAACGGAGATTTTGACTGACAAAACCCAGTATCTACAGAAGAACAGTAGTTATCAAAATTCCAAAACACAGTATCTGCGTGCCAGCTAGATGTTAAAACACAGTAAATGCACCAACCAATCAGGTATCACCATTTTGTAACGGCCATTGTAGATGCTGTGTTTTGACATTTGTTTTAGTAGGGTTTTAGTTTGTTTTGGCGGCTTAAGCGGTAGTTACTACGTTTCCACGGGATTTCAAAACGATTTCAAACTGTTTGGAGGAAACGTCAATTCGATGTGTTTTCAAAACTTTTCCTGCTCAAGGTCGATTCGCTAATTTTTGGGATCGTATCGTATAACACCAGCTGTCACTTTCAAAACGTTTTGAAATGAACTATGCACAGTGCGTAGCTGTCTAATGTCGCTATCGTTAGTTTATTGAAGTTTATTCGAATTTGAAACTAAAGATTTATGGTACAACAAAATAGGCTCTAAAACTAGGAAATGACATTTGTCAAGAGTGTCAGTTGAAAATGTTTTGAAGGCGTTTCAGAAATCGTTTCGAAACCTATCGTGGAAACACCGGCAATCCAAAATCACAAAACGTTTTGAAAACAGTTTTGAAATGCCGTAAAAAATAGTAAGTGTTGCGCCAATCTCATTTTTCGTTTTTGAGAGGCTAACTTGGACAAAATAGACAATTAAAGGTACCTACCGCGGTATAAATCCAGAGAAAAATCTACTATAATCAGGGATCTAGTACCTAAAACGAAAAACATTAATCATCGTGCGTTTTGGCTAAATCTTCTTGGAAGTGAGCAATCGCGTGATCTGAATAGTCAGGTAGAATAGGAATCAGGCTAGCCAGCGTTAGAATTTAATTTTTGTTAATTTTTACTATAGAACTTACTGTTTCATTCAAAAACTTTTTCTAACATACTGTTCTCTCATCACCAGTTTTTATTTTCTGCACCATTATTTGAATTATTATAAAGGATTGTATATTTTGTAACTGCCTGTGAGATTACCTGTGCAATAAATCTTCATTTAGAATGAACATTTTGGTATTTTGTTGTATTAATGCTGTTATTAACTTTCCATGAATGCATACATGTGATATAGTAAAAACCCAGTATGTGCTTACTGTCTTCGTTGATTATAATATCTAAAAAATTATGAAGATCAAAACACAGTATATGCATTTCTTCCCAAAAACTTCTTTATTTCTCAGCACTCTTTGAAGCCCATTCATATTAGTGCTCTAATATAACTAAATCAAGGCATTACTCTTTTATTTCACTTAAATTAATATAAGTATAAACTTATTTGTGATCGTTATAAGGAAGGAACTTTGACACCCAATATCTCAGAATATATTTTTTTTCATATACTGTGTTTTTCCCTGGGACAGCCGACCTGTCAAGGTCGAATATCCTTACACCCTGTATAAACATAAAACGCTTCCTTATACAACGGTCTTGTTTACTAAGTAAATCATTGTTGAACAAAATATGATTCTTGCAATTATCGTTAAAAATACTATATTTTAAAGAAACTGGCATTTATTTGGTGCTAGATATAGTTAATTGTTAGTATTACAGATATCTTAAGAACAGACTGCGAAATTACTATGATAGAGCTTCAATTAATCATTCTCACAGTTAACCTAATTTTTTAATGATTGATTGAGATGTAAAATTAATTATCACCATGTAGTCGAGCAAGCCAAAATAAAAATACAACAGGTATCTTGTGACGTGACCATAACATCACAACTACCAAAATGTCGCTGGTTCAGTCTTTTTTGTTCTCCATAATTTTGTATGCCTCGGCAACTTGGACTGTTAAAAAGGCAGATCGAGCTCGCATAGATGCTTCTGAAATGTGGACGTGGAGGAGAATGCTGAGAGTTCCTTATACCGCCCATCGAACTAACGTTTCCATACTGGATGAGCTCGGTAATCCAAAGAGACTATCCTCCATTGTGTCGACGAGAATGCTTACATTCTTCGGACATATTCACAGAAGCGATAATATGGAAAAACTTCTAGTTCAGGGTCACGCCCCGAGTGGGCGGCGCCGTAGCCGTTCCCCTACACGCTGGGTGGATACGACGAAACAGTTGCTGGATATGAGTATCAAGAGCGTCATTGAACTGACAGTAAATCGCGAACTATGGCAAGCTACAGTTCTCAAAACTATTGATAATATTCTTATCGGCAATACTCTAGCTCCGACTTAATGCATTTTAAGGGTTCACAACATGTCTGTTGAGACATTGTGAGTATGATGATGATAACCTGTTTTTAAATGTATTTTTATCGTTTCTGTTTGCAAAATGTTTCTAAAAAATCATCGATCAATAAAGTCAGTAGGCCGTTGTAAAGCAGTTCAAAGTTTTTTGTACCTCGGTTCTTTGATCGACAATAATTCTGATAATGTGAAAATGAGATTCGACGGCGCATTCAACAGGCACGTGTGGCCATGACAAAGCTTACTAAAATATGGCGTGACCATAACATCACTAAAGCTACCAAAATGTCACTGGTTCAGTCTCTTGTGTTCTCCATATTTTTGTATGCCTCGGAAACTTGGACTGTTAAAAAGGCAGATCGAGCTCGCATAGATGCTTCTGAAACGTGGACGTAGAGGAGAATGCTGAAAGTTCCTTATACCGCCCATCGAACTAACGTTTCCATACTGCATGAGCTCGGTAATCCAGAGAAACTATCCTCCATTGTGTCGACGAGAATGCTTACATTCTTTGGACATATATACAGAAGCGATAATATGGAAAAACTTCTAGTTCAGGGTCATGCTCCGAGTGGGCGGCGCCGTGGCCGTCCCCCTACACGCTGGGTGGATACGAGGAAACAGTTGCTGGATATGAGTATCAAGAGCGCCACTAAACTGACAGCATATCGCGAACGATGGCGAGCTACAGTTCTCAAAATTACTGATAATGTTCGTGTCGGCAATACTCTAGCTCCAACTTAATGCATTCTACGAGTTCACAACATGTCTGTTAAGACATTGTGACTACGATGATGAGGTACTTTTTGGCCGAACTGTTACGGTATTGACTTGAAACTGCACTCTATCCATTCGACTTGAGCGGATCGAACTACGCGATATAAACGAGGTCACTGTATACATCTACTCTGATAATAAAAATGAAGTCAAGTTGATTTGATACCAGTTTATTATTTTCCCATAGCATGGAGCTTTAGTCTAAGATCCTTGTAGCCAAATACTCGCCAACCCCCCCCCCCCCCCCCCCACCTAAAATTGTCATATGCCGCTAGGTCTTTCCTTCACAGGTCAATGGACAGCCTATTATCGATACTACAAGCTTCTCAGTTTTACAACCCCCACCCGCCAACCACCTCACTTACACCCCCACCCAAAAAACTTGTAGGAAATGATCAGGAACCCCTAAAACATCTAAAAACCAAATTTGAGTTGTTTTAATACTTTTCGTTCTTTGATTATTGCTACGCTGCCACTGACACGATTTTTAACAAGCATCAGCGTTTTCCATTCTCACCACAGTAACAATATATTGTGCCAAAACTTCATTAGAATCAATTTAATAGTGTCCACGTTACAAAATACAAAACGATTTAAACCAATAAATTTTCGTATGTATACAGAAAATTCTAAGTCCCTTAGTTTCCGTAATAGGCTAGGCAATGTTCGGATGGACCTAAAAAAGTGATTTGTGTCGCTAGATCTTCCTTCACAGGTTAGTCGACAGCCTATTATGAGTACAAGAAATTTTTTAATTTTTCAACCCCCAACCCCCCAACCACCCCAATTTCACCCCCACCCCAAAAATCGCAGAAAATGATCAGGAACCTCTAAAACGCTTAAAAACGAAGTTTGAGCTGTTTTTATATTTTTAGTTTTTTTATTACTTCTGCGCCGCCACTGGCACGATTTATCAAAACCATACGCGTTTTCCATCTTCGTCATGGTAGTAATGCCGTTTCAAAATTTCATTAAAATCAATTCAACAGTTTCCTCGTTACAATGATCTGACGCAATACTCTCGTATGTTTACATCAAAAAAAAATTCTGAGTCCTTTGCTTTCTGTAATAGGCAAAGGCAATGTTCGGAAGGACCTAAAAAAGTTATTTATGTCGCCAGGTCTTCCTTCACAGGTCAGTGGACAGTCTATTATGAAAGCAACAAATTTTTCAATTTTACAACCCCCCACCCCCCAACCACCTCAATTTCACCCCCACCAAAAAAAAGTGGGAATTGATCAGGGACCCCTAAAACGCCTAAAAACGGAGTTTCAGCAATATTTGATTTTATTGTTTTTTGCTAATTACTCCGCCGCCTATGCAGCGATTTCCAAAATTATAGGAACATTACCTACTACGACCCCACAGCATACCGCTGCCCAAATTTCATCACAATCCATGCAGCGGTTGCTGAGATTACGAGGCTAGAAAAAAGCGACAGACAGACAGACAGACAGACACGACAGACAGACAGATAGACAGACAGACAGACAGACAGAGAGACAGACAGACAGACAGACAGACCGACAGACAGATAGACAGACAGACAGACAGACAGAGAGACAGACAGACAGACCGACAGACAGACCGACGGAAATGAGTGACGTGGTTTTTCGTTATGTAGGCATCATAAAACGACCAAAAAGCGTATTATCTCGAAATCGAAAATTTTCGCGATAACAATACTCCCCTCACCTATCGGTGTGGGAAGTAAAAGCAATCGCATGATACTTTGTGTATGATTATTTATAACCATCGGTCTTCTAAGCAGGACAAAGTTGCTCGTTTTGTCTCTTGCACGGACTACGGCGTGAAGCGGCGATTTTGTGTGATGGTAGCGCCGTATTGTGGAGGAAGTAAAAATGAAAGTGCCTTATTTATTTTAATTATGCATTCCGCATTACACAACCTAATTTGATTTGAAACTTTATTTAGTTCAATTAATCTGCAACCGCTCATTTTCATAAGTGCAACGGATTGGAAGGAACACGTAGCAAGTTTGATAACTAATAAGTGGACTCAAGTGGCTTGACTCATGTGCTTCCCACACATTCTCGGTCATCATCATAGTCACAGTGCCTCGCGATTTACTGTCAGTTCAGTGGCGCTCTTGATACTCATATCCAGCAACTGTTTTGTCGTAGCCACCGAGCGTATAGGGGAACGGCCACGGCGCCGCCCACTCGGGGCATGACCCTGACCTACAAGTTTCTCCATATTATCGCTTCTGTGCATATGTCCGAAGAAGGTAAGTATTCTCGTCGACGCAATGGATTACTGAGCTCATCCAGTATGGAAACGATAGTTCGATGGGCGGTATAAGGAACTCTGAGCATTCTCCTCCATGTCCACATTTCAAAAGCATCTATGCGAGCTCGATCTGTCTTTTTAACAGTCCAAGTTTACGAGGCATACAGAAATATGGAGAGCACAAGAGACTGAACCAGAGACATTTTGGTAGCTTTAGTGATGTCATGGTCACGCCATATTTTAGTAAGCTTTGTCATGGCCACACGTGACTGTTGAATACGCCGTCGAATCTCATATTCACAGCTACCCGAATTGTCGATCAATGAACCGAGGTACACAAAACTTTGAACTACTTCACAACGGCCTACTGACTTTATTTCTCGATGATTATCGTGCTCTCTATCTATGATCATAACCTTGTTCTTGTAGTAGTTGATACCAAGACCATGCACTGTGTTGCTCTAAGATGTTTAATAGAGCTACTAGTGCTTCCTGAGAAGCAGCAATAAGGGTAGTATCGTCAGCAAATCTTAAGTTGGATATTTTGCTTCCGCGAATAGTTATACCGCCATTCCAGTTGTCCAATACCTGTTTCATCACAAATTCAGAGTAAACATCGGAGATAATACACATCCCTGACGAACTCCTATTCTGGTTGCTGTTTGACCAGACAGGTTACAATTAATTCTTACAGAGCCGAGCATAGAGTTGCTGTACGAGAAATACTAAGTGATAAGGAACTCTCATAGAGATAAGGATTTCCCCTTTATTTATACCTTGTCCCAAAAAGTACAATTTCCAATTTCCTCCCTGATGTTTCTAAAGCCATTTAAGATGCGCTAAACATATTAAATTTGAATGCCTAGGCTGATTGCCACTTCCTTTTAACCACATTTACAGAAATAAAATTCACAAAAAGGTAATAGCTCCAGCTACACGAAAATCGAACAAAAAACTGGAGAGCCACCACTGGCGCCAGCGATTTCAGATAAATACAGGGTGTCCCACGACGATTAAGACAAGCAATGTATCGGAACTGGACAGTAGTAGCGAATTATAATTTTTGGGGTTGTAAATTAGAGCAACTATTGTATCTTTTCTTATTACTGTATCATCCAGTGAGGTATTTGTTTTTGATCACGTGACGTCCGATTCAAAATTTTTAAAGGGACACCCTGTATATTTGTGACTTTGAGAGTGTGTTGCTCCCGACAAAACAATTCCAACAAACTAGCAGACTTGGGGTCTAAAGTGATTAATTCAAGAGCTACAGGTACTCAAAAGACTGTACCACTACCATTATGAAACACTACCAAAGTAACTGTAGGGGTACATGTTACAATAAATTAATGGTAGTGGCACCATCCTTTAAGTACTTGTTGCTCTTGAATTGATCAATTTAGACCCTAAGTGTGTTAGTTTGTTGGAATTGTTTTATAGGGAGGAACTCGGTAAGGCACAAATATACAGGGTGTCCCATTAATAATTTTGAATCGGACGTCACGTGATCAAAAACAAATGCCTCATTGGGTGACTCAATAATAAGAGAAGATACTATCTTCTTCTTCTTTCACGTACCGTATCAGGTCCTCCTGACGTTGGCGATCACTATGACTAGAGCGGATCTATCTTCCGCCATACGGAACAGTTGTGCTGCAGTGCGTATTTCCGTCCATTCTCGTATATTACGGAGCCAAGATTGTTGTCGTCTCCCAGGTCCCCTTCGACCGTCGATTTTGCCTTTCAATATTAGTTGTAACAAATGATATTTTCCACCTCTTAGTATGTGGCCCAAATATGCAATTTTACGACACTTAATGGTGGTCAACAATTGTCTCTCTGTATTCGCCCTACGTAAGACTTCTGTGTTTGCCACATGGTCTATCCATGGAATGCGAAGCATTCTTCTGTGTAGCCACATCTTGAATGCCTCCAGGCGATTCATAGTTGATACTTTTAGAGTCCACGTTTCCATCGCATAAAGCAGTACCGATCATACATAGCATCGAGTCATTTGTTGTCTCAATTTCAAACTCAAGTTGTTGTCACAAAGCAAAGATCGCATTCTATTGAAACTAGCACGAGTCATCTCAATACGACGTTTAATTTCGAGATCCGGGTCCAAGTTCTCCTTGATTGTGCTTCCGAGATATTTAAATTGCTCGACTCGCTCAATTCGAGTTCCATCTAGTTGCAGGACTGCACCATCAAACGGTGAGCGACTAAAAACCATAAATTTAGTTTTTGAGACATTTATGTTTAGATCATAAGTTTTTCCTATTACGTTGATATTAGAAGTTCCTGCAGCCCCCCGAGAGAATCCGACACGATGACTGTATCGTCTATACTATACTTGCTCTAATTTACACCCCCAAAATTACAGGGTGGCCAATCGGGTGACGATAATAATTTTTTTTTAGATAGCCCATACCGAGGCCTATCCGAAACACCCCGATGTATGTGTACCGATTATTGATAGTTTTCGAGTTATGATTTTTTTTTTTGAAAAGTTAGAGATTTTCCAGTTTTTCCAAGAAATCGTCAAAAACAAACACAAGAATGCTTTTTGGCTTTTATTTTTTTCTGCAGTTATACTCAGTATTGAGCCTATTTTAATATCCAATAAAGAGAACCTGTACATACGAACAATAATTAAGTACATTTTGGGGCCAAAGTTTGAAATCTCTGTTTTTAGTCAGGAGACCAAAACCTTCAAAATAAGATTAAAAATACTTATGCCTGGTTCTGGAGCTTCAAACTAATCTTGAAAACTTTGCAAGACATTGCACTTTTGAAATAATAATGAAAAAGTAGCACTTATGGGGACATTTTGCGCCGTACTTGGGTGTTAAAGGTAAAAAGGTGATAATTCACGAATTTCCAAAATGATTTAAAACACTATTATTTTGCTTTATTATGACAAATTAAAGAAAAAAACTCGTAACAACTAATAAACCCGATAGCCATTGATGTTTTGTTGACTTTTAATAAAAAAACTAATACCCAAATTGTGGTTTTTGAAGTGTTTTTGCTATGTACTATTGAACTTCTGCTAAATTAAGTTGTATGGAAAGTTAGCAAAGGAAAGGACTAATAAACAATAATCTGACTTCATGGCAGAATTACCTGGGAAGCGATGTCGTAACATACGCCATCCCTTTCTTTTGCGAGCTCATGTCGGCGAAGCGCAGTTGTGTTAATTAATTTTCGGTAATAGGCAAGGCAATGTTCAGATGGACCTAAAAAGGTGATTAATATCGCTAGGTCTTCCTTGATAGGTCAGTAGACAGCATTTCATGAATACAACAAGTTTTTCAGTTTTTCAACCCCCCACCCCCCAAACACCCAAATTCCATCCCCACCCAAAAAAACGCAGAAAATGATCAAGAACCTCTAAAACGCCTAAAAACGAAGTTTGAGGAATATTTGAAATTTTTGTTTCAATTACTCCGCCGCCCATGTACCGATTTCCAAATTTATAGCAGCATTACCTACTAAGACCCCACAGCATATTGCTGCCCAAATTTCATCACAGTCCATACAGCGGTTACTGAGATTACGAGGCTAGAAAAACGCGTACAGACAGACAGACCGACAGGCAGACCGACAGACAGATCAACAGACAGACCGACAGACAGACCAACAGACAGACCGACAGACAGACCGACAGACAGACCGACAGGCAGACCGACAGACAGAACAACGGAAATGAGTGACGCGGATTTTCGTTATGTAGACATTATAAAACACCCAAAAACCCTGTTATCTCTAAATCGAAAATTTTCACCATCACAATCCTCCCCTCACCTATCGGTGTGGGAAGTAGAAGGGATGGCGTATGCTACAATAACGCTTCCCAGGTGATTCCGCCATGGAATTAAAAGTCAGATTGTTGTTTTATTATTCTTTTCCTTTGTTAACCTTCCATACAACTTAATTTAGCAGAAGTCCAATAGTACACAGCAAAAAGCACAGGTATTAATTTTTTTATTAAAAGTGATTAAAACATCAATGATTATCATGCTTATTAGTTGTTATGAGTTTTTTTTCTTTAATTTGTCATAATAAAGTAAAATAATAATTTTTTAAATCATTTTGGAAATTCGTGAATTATCACCTTTTTACTTTTAACAGTCACGTACGGCGCAAAATGCCCCCATACGTGCTATTTTTTCATTATTATTTCGAAAGTGCAATATCTTGCAAAGTTTTTAAGATTAGATTGGAGCTCCAGAACCAGGCATAAGTATTTTTAATTTTATTTTGAAGGTTTTGGTCTCCTGACTAAAAACAGAGATTTCACACTTTGGGCGCAAAATGTACTTAATTATTGTTCGGATGTACAGGTTCTCTTTATTGGATATTAAAATAGGCTTAATACTGAGTATAATTGCTGAAAAAAATAAAAGCCAAAAAATATTCTTGTTTTTGTTTTTGACGATTTCTTGGAAAAAATGGATAATCTCTAAGTTTTCAAAAAAAAATCATAACTCGAAAACTATCAATAATCGGTACACATACATGGGGGTGTTTTGGATAGGCCTCGGTACGGGCTATCTAAAAAAAAATTATTATCGTCACCCGATTGGCCACCCTGTATAATTCGCTACTACTGCCCGATTCCGAAATATTGCTTGTCTTGACCGTCGTGGGACACCCTGTATAGACTTTTTAGTCTTTGCACGTAAAGATTCAACCTGTATGCAAGACTTCTCTAGGTCCTCACTGTACAAGTGATCCGCCTACTTCAGACAGTCAATATCGGTCGGAAGTGCAGTTATGCAATACATAATAGGACTAAACAGCGCCTAGCTACAAGTGTGAAAAATGTGCACAGCTGTCTAGCATTATTGATTTATTACAACAGTTGTCAGTACTTTCTTCTTGCTAATAATTGCAGAACAGGAATAAAATCTAGTAGATTCTATCTTGTAAGTCCTGGAGACAATACACTTGATACTGAGAAAACTTAATTTCAAATTTTATGAATAATATAGCCAACCTAGACAATAATTTAACATCAAGGGTGTCACTTGAAGTTAGTTCAAAAAGAACGAATAACAAATACAGCTAACAAATTCCTCATTGAGTGGAACAACAGGTGGGGAGGCAGCTAATAGGGGGGAGATTTTACTCCCTGTATTCTTTAACTTTCCACACCGATAGGTGAGGGGAGTATTGTGATCGCGAAAGTTTTTGATTTTGAGATAATACGCTTTTTGGGCTTTTATGATGTCTTGCATAACGAAAATCCACGTCACTCGTATCCGTCGGTCTGTCTGTCTGTCTATCGGTCTGTCTGTACGCGTTTTTCTAGCCACGTAATCTCAGTTACCGCTGCATCAATTGTGATGAAATTTGAGCAACGATATGCTGTGGGGTCGTAGTAGGTGATGTTCTTATAATTTTGAAAATCGGTGCATGATGGAGTAACTAGCAAAAAGTAAAAAAGAATTGAATATTCCTCAAACTTTGTTTTTAGGCATTTTAGGGGTTCCTGATCATTTTCTGTTTTTTTTTGGTGGGGTGAAATGAGGTGGTTGAGAGGTGGGGGTAAAAAAAATTTGGTATCCATAATAGGCTTGTCTATTACAGAAGCCAAGGAAATTTTTAGATGTATACATACGAGTATTGCTTTAGATCCTCCTGTATTTTGTAACCTGGAATAGATTGTAATGAAATTTCGACACAGTATTATTACCGTGGCGAGGATGGAAAATTTGTATGGTTCTTAGGAATCGTATCAGTAGCGGCGCAGAAAAAATTAAAAATTTAAAAATAGTCGAACCTTCGTATTCCCGACTATTTTGTTTCATCTAGTTGAAGCTTGCAGCATAGAAACTGTGTCGACCTAGTTCCTACCGAGAGAGAGAGAGAGAGAGAGAGAGAGAGAGAGAGAGAGAGAGAGAGAGAGAGATGCAAGAAAGTATTTACGAGAGTTTTTATGTTGATGCTTTTTTGAGGGCGGGCGAGGGATGATTTGGTTGCAAGGGGATCTCTAACTATAGATTCATGCTATGGGAAAATAATAAACTGTTACCATCGTTATATTTGGGAAGTACTGAGTCAATCAACTTGACTCTATTTTTTCCAATATATTTTCCTTTTATTTACCGGAAATATGCAAAACGCTAAAAACTCCTCAATCACTATCAATAATACTTGCCTTATAGTTTTTTTTTGTAAATAACATGCCGTTTTTGGTGAGAATGACCCATATAATAGGTCAACTAAATTTTTGCTATAATTAATGCCAACCCTTGGGCATAAACAAAAGCTTTTCGTCAAGAATGCTTGGAAAATGACTTATTTTTGTTGCGCATACAACGTCAAGGTCAGATTTTATGGAATACTCTGCAATACAGGACAGTTACATTCCAATTTGATATTCATTATTCCAACATGTTGCTTAATAACACAAAAGTGACATGATGGTTTTGATGCCAAAGTATTTCGCAATTATCCGAAGTGAAGGAAGCAATTAGGAAATCTAGTAACTTCCTTTTCCTCGTTCGCAATTCACGCACACAAGATGAGGTAACACTGCGCGCTACCAAAATGGCATTTTGCCAGTCTCCATTTAATGATCCTGTTTTATTTCATATAGAATAAAAATTATTTGTTTACCTTTTAGAGGTTAAGGCTCAGTTGTCCTAATATTTGCCACTCAGTTATAAGGCACCCCCTGTCAAAGGGATCAGTATTTTACTTCCCACACCAATAGGTGAGAGGAGTATTGTGATCGCGAAAATTTTCGATTTCGAAAATCCACGTCACTCATTTCCGTCGGTCTGTCTGTCTGCCTGTTGGCGTTTTTCTAACGTCATAACCTCAGTAACTGCTGCATGGATTGTGATGAAATTTGGGTAGCGATATGTTCTGGGATCGTAGTAGGTAATGTTTCTATAATTTTGGAAATCGTTGTACGGGGGGCGAAGTAATTAGCAAAAAATTATAAATTTCAAATATTCCTCAAACTTTATTTTTAGGCGTTCTAGGGGTTCCTGATCATGTTCTACTCTTTTTTGGGTGGGGGTGAATTTGGGGTGGTTGAGGGACCTGTGAATGAAAAACCTAGCGGCATAATACACTTTTTTAGGTCCATCCGAACATTGCCTTGCTTATTATAGAAACGAAGAAACTTAGAATTTGTGATGTATATACATACGAGTATTACTTTAGATCGTTCTACATTGCGTAACGCGAAAATTATTCAATTGATTTTAGTAAGCTTTTGACACAGAATTAACTGCCGCGGTGAGAATGGAAAACGCGTCTGTTTTTAGAAAATTTCTGAATTTAACATATTTGAATCATTTCCAGCGACGCTAAGGCCAGGCGCGCACTTGCGATTTTCTGTCGCACGGTTGTTTGGTCGCCAAAATAAAGCGTACAACGTACAACGGTACACTTGCGACAGAAAAATAGCAGCGACTAAAAAGATGCAACCAGCCATGGCCGACTCTACTCACTAGGCCGGAGCATTGAAATATGGCAACACTGATTCGGGGGCCGAGCTTTTATATGTTGTTAAGTCATTACTGTAATCTTTCAGAGCAAAAAAGAAGATTGGAAGGTGATTTTTAATGTGTTTCTAATTATTTACCTGCACAAACGAAACTATAAAGATAAAAAGATGTCTGTAAAGTGTGTAGTACCAGGTTGCACTAGCAATTGTGCTTCCAATAAAGGACATACCAAACATAACCTTCCAGAGTGAAAAAGAAGATTGGAAGGTGATTTTCAATGTATTTCTAATTATTTACCTCCACAAACGAAACTATAAAGATAAAACATGCCTAGAAGTGTGTATATAGTACCAGGTTGCACTAGCAATTGTGCTTCCAATAAAGGACATAAACAGAAGTGGGTGAATTGTATTCCTTGTAAGGGCTGGTTATATTTATAAGAATAAAAACAATAATTTACAAACATTTCAAAGGATAAGACCTATTTTAAAGCACAATGTGGTACCTACAATGTTTTCTGGACCTCCCAAATATCACAGAAAAAGATAGTCAATAGAACTCATCTGGGCATGCAGCTGGGCATACCTACGAAAAGATTTGATAGTGAAAGGTAATCAAGACCAGCAAGAATGGTTTCAAAGTGACCTAATAGTGAATTTTTCTAGCTCAAGTGAAAATTTACAAAGTAAATTGAGTGTTCATTTAAGTGGAAATGGAAGTGGCAGCAGGAAACAGGTTGCGTTTATTTTTATTTTGTAGTGTCTGACTACGACATCAGATGTAAGTGGTATTAGTAGTAATAGTTCTAAAAAGTATTTTTCTTAATTTATCAACCGAGATAAACTCTTAATACATATAAAATGTAATAATTATTGTTCTGAAACTATAAAACAATTTACGGTAACCGGACCCCTATTCTACAGCTAAGCCACGTTGCCACATCTAAGGCTCCGGCCTAGTGTAGAGTCGGCCATGAACCAGCCCTATTTTTGCAGCGACGCGATTGTCGCAGATTGAAATGAACTAGACGGACAAGCGTGAACCTGCGCTCACTCGCTACTTTTTAAACACGCTTCTTGATTTGCGGACCGCGGAATACGTGTATTTTGTACTTTGTGGTGTCATCTAGTGTCTTGATATGTTAGTTTTGGTCCAATAATAATATTAAGTAGTTCATTAAAACTAGTCATGCTCATCCGATGATATTGAAAACATTTTTTGGGGTATTCACACAAATCATAATGAGCTTTGTGGAATTGCCCTTTGAGTACCCTTTGGGTCACAATTGGATGCACCCAATACTCGTTAAGCCGTTGTTGTCTAGCTTTTGCACACAAGGCTATCACACAAGTTGTTCTGACGGAGTCCGTTATACTACTGCGGTCAGTTAGACCAAAGTTTGCGGAATACATATAAGTTGGATCACTCTCCGTCGGCACTTTGAAGATCTTACATGAAAGCGATGCCGCGGCCGCACGCGCCAGTTAGTTGTACGGGTTGTACGTATCTACGAGGGTCATTGAAAAACTATGTATTGACGGCCGATGTAGACATACAAATACAAATATAACGTTTATTCTGCTAATGCACTAAGTTACATAAATGGATATTAAAAATAAAGCCTAGTAAAACTACTGCTAATGAATCTCAAATGATTTCACATATTGTAGCTATTTCGTAGATAAGTAAAAATTGATGGTTCAAAGGTGCTGTAGTATTTTTACCTTAATGTTTTGTTTATTTGGCTTATTTTTGAGATCACAGTTTATAAATTTTATGGTATAGCATATACAAACTCGTATGTACAATTTTAAAGGATAACCATATGGATGGATGTGACTAAATTATTTTTGACATTTTGCTTTCCACTGCCATTCCAATTGCTACTGTAGAAACTAAATTGTTAAAGTTATCAACAAAAATATTTTCGAGCTCTAAAATATAATTTACAATGTGCCTGGATGGTATGGTAAGACCACCGAATGAATATTCTGTCTCACTATATGCTTTTAGCGACCTTTTAGTACCTGCAAGTGTGCTAGTTTGTTGGAATAACTGTTTTATAGGGAGGAACACAGGCACAAATATACAGGGTGTACCATTAGTAATTTTGAATCGAATGTCACGTGACCAAAAACAAATACCTCATTGGGTACAATGACAAAAAAAGACACAATATCTGCTCTAATTTACACCCCCAAAATAATAATTCGCTACTAGTGCCCAATTCCAACATATTGTTTGTCTTAATCGTCGTGGGACACCCTGTATTTATCTGAAATCACTGGCGCCAGTGGTGGCTCTCCAGTTTTCTGTTCGATTTTCGTGTAGCTGGAGCTATTACCTTTTTGTGAATTTTATTTCTGTAAATGTGGTCAAAAGGAAGTGGCAATCAGCCTAGGAATTCAAATTTAATATGTTTAGCGCATCTTAAATGGCCCAAAATTATAATTCTATAGTACTGCCCAGTTCCGACAGATTTCTTGTCTTAGTCGTCGTGGGATACCCTGTATTTATATCCCTTACATTTCAAGGTTTACCACAAAATAAGGATGGATCTGATTGTCATTCTTCATCCATTAATAGATTTAAATTTATCGGTAATATCTTTTCTCGCGAAATTGATTACTCTAAAACTTCTAAAAAGACTATCCATTTCCTGTAAACAAATCCGAGATAACAAAATCCGATATTTTTGAAACACTGTATACACTTCGCGTTAAACACGTCCAACCTCTACTTTGCGCCGCCCCGTATCTCCCGGCTGACGTCGGTGCACTGCTACCGGTGTACCGGGGTGACGGAGCAAGGGGCAGGCCGTTTTGATATTTTTGCGGAGTGATCCAACTAATATGTATTCCGTAAACTTTGGTTAGACGCAAGTGCACGCATAACCAATTTTACTGGCGATTGCGATTTTTCAGTCGCTGCGACAGCACATCGCAAGTGTGCGCCTAGCCTAAGGTAAAACTTCTAGTACCCATTAATTATTACCTTGAAGCAAGGTTTAGGTTTTTTTGTAGAAACACCAAGACTAAACAAAAACACTTTTTATTGGACAGAGATAAAAAACGAAGAACACAAAAACAAAAAGTACAAGTAAAATAATGGTGCAAAGTCTCCATTTTAAGATACCAAAAGGTTTGTAAAAAAGTTCGTAAATACACAAAATATTACACAGCAAATTACCGAATTGTATTGTATCTTTAGGATGGAGCGCTCTATACAGGGTGTAACGTAAATCATAGGAAAAGAAGGAAAGATTGCTTCCCAAATTTTAAACAGGTAAATCTTTTTACCTTTCTTTTTTAACAGTTTTAATGCCTATGGTTTTCGCTACACCTTTTATAAAATGGATTAAATGAAACTACAGAACTACTACAGAAGATGTCATATGTACAGGAAAACATGGAAAAGAAGAAAATATTGTACAATAAACTAGAAAAGAAATGAATTTATCAGTCTTTAAACGTAGAACTTGAAATATTAAGGTAGGTATTAAGAGACAGAAAAAAGTTACTGGACATGTTTAGTAAAACTAATAAGTTATCCAGAATTCATACCTGTTGCTGTGGAATATGACAACAGCTCAATTTATTATCAAAAATAAAATCTCGAGCTAGGTAAATGATTTATTTATGCTAAATAAAATTGTATTTTGTCTCTGAATACTTTTTGTCAGAATTTGGTGGTTTATACTTAACTAACCATAGATCATATCTCTACAATTACGAGGGTTGTCCATCAAGTCTTTAAAAAAATCCTATAAATGGCGCATGTAGTCAAAATTAATTTTTATCAGTAAGTAGCACTACTTACCAGAAAGTGGTTCGAGTTTTTGCGTCTATAAATAACTATAGATGAAACGGAGATATTACTACACCCCCGAGTTGAAAAAACTGTCAGTACAGAGGATTTTTGAAGGCTAAATGGCTCCGAAGAGAAGAAAGGACAGTGAAATGTAGTTGGGATGGCCGAAATTAAGGAATAGGGTACTTGCAGAAAAAAAGTATTATGTCATTTACGCGTTCCTTAGGGCCTAGTAAACATGACAAAATCACTTGTTTGATTTTTTGGAATCGGCTGTGAGAGATATTCCAAAAATTATTTCAAATGCCGGAAAATCCCGCGCAAACAACCTCTGACGTCAGTGATATCCTATAGTGATGGGATGTAAAGTATTGATATTCGATATCGATAGCCAGTGCTAACCTAACATTTTGACATTGATCATTATAACCACAAAACACGGTCACACACAAAAGTACAAAAGTCAAAAGAGTAAAAGTTAGGCTAGATTACTAATTCACTTTGTAGGGATGGGCTTGAATTAGATTCTATCTTTGGATTCATTCATAATGGGATGCGCCGAAATAAAATGATGGCTTCGATTAGTTGCGAATCTCGGTCACAAACAGGATGAACTGTGATACCTATCAGATATAAAAATGTATTGCAACGAAAATGCTAGTGGGTTAATTGCCTGTTTCAAATATGTTTGAGTATCAATAAATTGAGTCGTATTGTTAAAGAATTCAGATCATCTCTAGTCGAATGCGCAGTTGAATCTCACTGACCTGCGCTGTAGCAGTATCGATTGTCGATATCGATAAGATATCTGTGACGTCAGTCCTTGTTTTAAGTCACGTGGAAAAATTTGAACATATCCTTATTTTATTTTGTAAATATCTTTTTTTGGTTGTCAGTAAAATCATGTTTTTTGTTTCCTACTGCTTCTTGATATGGTTTTCTTTACGCTATATATACTCCCGAGACGATTTCACGACCTCTGCAAGTACTCTATTAAGGTTCTAATCATTATAGTATCCACTACACTCACCAGATTTGGTCCCTAGTGATTTTTCTTATTTCCCAACTTGGAGAAATGGTTTGGCGAACAAAGAAAGTAAGAAGAGATTAGGTTGAGAAATAAAAAAAAATATTGCTCAAGATTGTGTCTTTTCAACTTGTTTCTGAGAAATTATTGGACGCACCTCGTATTTTTTTGTAAATTATTGTAGTTTGTTATAAAAGCGAGTTTCGGTATTTTTGTTTCATTCCTTGATATTAAAATTTCGAAATAAGTATTAAACTGTCAGACAAGTTAATAGAAATTTGAATAAGATATTGTAAAAAAAATTATAATTTAATAGAGACATTAATTTGCAAAAAACAAACAGTCTTTCACAACATAACGACTAACAATAAAGGTAAATCTTCTTATCCTGTTAATCCAGTTTTTAGAATGAACAAATATAATTCTATCTTCATTTTCTTTTTTCAACTTTTTTTTTGTTTCTTTTGGAAAACCCTAGCTTGGATATTTACGTTGAAGCTGTTGTCATATTCCACAACTCTGCAGAAAACAACATATTTACACGAATTTGAAACAGTTTACCACCTCCAATCTTCAGGATTATCTTCTTCCTCAAACTTTGGAGGCTTGTGTTCTTCGTGCTTCTCGTAATCTTCCCATTTCTTCTCTTCTTCATGATGTCCATGCTCCTGGCCATGCACCTCATGGTGTCCTTCGTCCTTCTTTTCTTCCCAGCCGTGGTGCTTTTCTTCCTTCTTATGCCAACCATGATCTTCGTGCTTTTCTTCGTGCTTTTCTTCATGCTTCTCTTCGTGTTTGTGATGATGGTGATGGTGATGTTCTTCTTTTATCGGAACAGGTACTAGCTCCTTAACTGGGAATGGCACTTTTTTTTCTACGGTGTATGGTACGTGTTTTATTACTTCGTAAGGTACTGGTCTCTCTACTTTAACCTCTACTGGGTAAGGTACTTCTTTTTCCACTGGTACTTTCACGATCTTCTCAACTGGGTATGGCTTTGGTACCTGTAAAGAGACGTATTAAGTTTTGAAAAGCTTTTATTTAACTTGCAATGTATGTACGCTTGTTCGGGTGGAATCTTGCAAATCAATTTTGAAGCAGATATCTTCAACCGATTGAGCTGAAATTTTGTATACACGTTTAGTTTGAATGACAATGCACGATAAGTTATATGACGTCGTTCTAAATCCAACAGTAGAATAGTTATTTAATGCATTTACAATATGGGTATCGATATTAATATGAGAACGCCCAGTAGATGCTAAGGGGAGTGACAATCTAATGAGAGGAATGTCATCACTGACACAATAGATCCACTGATGTCATTTCTAATCAAACGATGAATTTTTGTTGTGCGAGTTTGGGGAAATACTATTCAAATCCGGCAAGTTGTTTTATCACTGCATAAACCTGACGACCTTAGAGAAGAGAGTTTTTGCATTTGGCGCTCAACTAGAGGCTTGCGGTGTGAGCAAGAATCTGGCACCAGTCACAGGAGATTCTAGATCGAATTGTACGAGTTCCTTTATCCAACCTACGCAGTGGTCATCACCAGGTTGTATCGACGGTGACGACATCGACATGAGGTTAGGGAGTAGCTAACGAACTGCTGGTGCACCGAGCAACCACGAAGGGTAGACCGGACAGCGACGTAAGTGGTAGAGAAGATCCGCGGTAAAGATTTTCCAATAATAAGTTGTAAAGGAACGTTTGGGGTGCTGGACTGATTTTAGGAAAGTAATAGGGATAAACTCGTGTTGTTAGTGGACTCTTATCACCAACACAGTTTTAAGTTTATGTTTAGAGTAGGTCTATATTTTTAGTTTAGTTTAAGGTTTTCATGATGTCCAATAAAAGGAAATCTACGAAAATGAGTGGATATCAGGATAGCGCAAATTCTAAGCTAGAAACTGTCGTTCGAATGATGGCAAATAATATGTATTTTTAGATAATTATAATACGATGATATGTTTTGTTCTAATGTAAGAGTTTGGGGAAAATATACTATTCAAAGTCGGTGAGTTGTTTTATCACTGCATGAACCTTGTTTACGACCTGAGACAAGATAGTCTTTGCACAGTGAAAGGGCTTGTTGAGAATGACTCGAAAAATAATATGACGTCATTCTAAATCAACTATGGTGGACCACCCAAGATGGCGAAATAGTTCGTTTTAATGCACTTCTGCAATATGGGTATCAAATAAAAGGACTTTCCGAGAACAAACAGAAATTTTGTTTGATATAAATGCAAGTTAATAACTAAGAAGTAAAAAATAAATTAAAACAAAAAACTTTTTAAAAAAAAACTTTTATTCAAAGGTTCTAAAAAAAGAAAATAAAATGTTCCTTTATAGTGTTAACTGTCAACTTATAGCCTCATTATACACAATGTATATGATCATTAAAAGCTTGTCGCGCGATATACTTGTGTAAATTAAGTAGTACCTATTCAACTGACTAACTTGGTCACTCGGTCTGCTAAGTTTAAGTGTGTTAAACATTTCAGTTTAATTGAATTCCTATGACGTCATATAAAAAGGAAAGAAAGAAAATCATTAAAGCTGTGATTTTAAGTCAATACTATGAAAAGAAGATGAAGCCAAATGTATACTTGACGGTGATTTGCATACGTGTGAGGTGCACAATATTCAAGGGACTTGAAGAATTGCCTTCTACATTATATGATGTGAAAAGCCACGACCCTAGTATTGAACCTTGAGGTATATCTTTTTTCTCACTTACGAAAGCAACGTGCGCTCATAGAGCGATCCTATAACACCCTTCTACCAGGCAGGGATGAATGGAGGGGGGATGGCTTCATATCACCCCCCGATCTTGCGCTATTTACTGATGGCTCCAAGTATGAACTGGGGGCAGGAGCGGGAGTAGTTGCTACCAATCCAATAGTTGAAATTTCAGTAAACCTTGGTAGGTATACCACAGTCTTCCAAGCAGAAATGATTGCCATAGAGCTTGGAGTCAGTGAACTAATCAAAAGGCCCCTGACAAACAGATCTATAAAAATCTTTTCAGACAGCCAGGCGGCATTGAAAGCACTGTGCTCCAGTCGGGTTGATTCAAGACTGGTATGGAACTGCATCCCCCATGTGGGGGCGGGTTAGAATGTCTCCCATCGTATATCCTGCGTGTCGTAAAAGGCGACTAAAAGGAACCGAACTACTGTAGGTATAAGCAGTAACCTCTTCTCAGCCAACAGCTTTGGGTGGACGAGTTGAGAAGAGTCAGGGCACCTTCTTGTTCTTGGGGTGAGAAATTGTCCCTAAAGGCGAATGAATCAGTAGATACATCTGGTCAACGGCATGAGGATGCAGAAAGCAAACGGGAAACTACTGCATTAAAGATCTTGAAGATATCCCAAGAGAAACTCGTGAAATGAGTACATTTTACGAGTTCACAACATGTCTGTTAAGACATTGTGACTATGATGATGATGGAACTGCATGCACCACCTCAACAAACTCGGAACAGGAAACAGGGTAACCTTGATTTGGGTTCCGGGTCACAGCGGAGTGGAAGGCAATGTAACGGCATACCAGAAGCTTGGAGTTCTGTTCCGCTGTAGGAAGCTGTATACAGCAGAGCAACTACTGCTGCTCTACAAGGCACAGATCCGACCATGGTTGGAGTATTGCTCCCATGTGTGGGGATGCACTCCGAAGCACTCTCCAAAGCTTTTGGATTCTATCCATAGGAGAGCAATTAGACTAATTGATACGCCTAACCTCACAGAAGACCTCCACAACCTGGAACATCGAAGAAGAGTGGCTGCGCTGTTCCTGTCTTACAGATTTTATCACGGAAGAATGGAAGATGTTCGATTGAGCTCTCTCAGATAATAACCTAAGGTCGTCCGAACGAGGAACACTAGAGAGGCTCTGCCAGCTCATCCTTACCAGGTCGATGTCCCTACTGCCCGAACCAGTCTCCTCCAGCATTCCTTCGTTTGGAGAACTTCGACGCTGTGAAATGAGATGCCTTCAAATCTGAAACTATAAGAAAACGTATCGAGTGTACATACCTTAACTTCGACGGGATATGGCACTTCCTTTTCCACCTTGACAGGTACTGGTCTCTCAACGTAAACCTTCACTGGATACGGCTTCTTGACCTCATATGGAACCCATACCTTCTTCTCAACCTCAACCGGATATGGCTTCTCCACTGGCACTGGCCTTGGCTTGTCCACGTACTTCTTGACCGGGTAGTGTACCGTCTTGTGTACGGGGTACGGCTTTATGACGTGGACAGGTACTTTGACTGGTACGTGAATCTCTTTGTACACAGGATATGGCTTGGGTACCTTGACGGGGTAGTGGACGAGTACCTTCTTTTCCACAGGGACTGGGAAGGGTTTCTCCACTTTCACTGGATAGGGTACGTCTACCTTGACTTCTACTGGTACTTTGACTATCTTCTCTACGGGGACTGGTTTGTGGACTGGTACCTTAACCTTGATAAGAGACATATTTTTAGAGGGGGGTAGTCATTGCCGAAACAAAAACCAGTTAAGTAACAAAATGGTTAATAATTGAAAATGCGGCAAATAAACGCAAAAGTGGAAGCTTGGAATAAAGTTGAAAGATTCCACTTTTGCGTTTATTTGGCGCATTCCCAATTATTAACAGTTTTGTTACCTAACTGACATATTTTTATACAGGGTGTCCCAAAAAAATAGTGTCAAGCGGAAGTCCAGAGATAGAGCACACCTAGAAGTATCTGAATCACCCCCATATATGTTATGAAATTTTTTGTAGTTTCCGAGTTATGAATTTTTTTTTGAATATCAGAGAATCCTCTACCTCGACAACTTAGAACTGTTCCAAAAGAAAAATTAAAAGACTTTTCCAAATTATTTTTTTTTGATAATGAATCTCCAAGAGTTTACTGTTCATACATGAAATCATCGGCTTCGTAACTTTGATGGAAGTCATAAAACTTTTAGTGTAAAGTGAAAAATTTACGATCTGATAATTATTATTTAAATTTTCGATTCGCAATTAAAAATCCAAAGAGGTGATTCCTTGATTTCTAAGCAGGTCTAAAAACTTCTTCAGACTCTCAGCTATCACAATCATTGAAAAAAGTAGTACTTAATGGGGCTACTTTCGCTCCAATTGACCTTCAAAGACAGGAGGCGAAGATTTCTTGAAATTAGTGATGTGTTTTTCAATTCATTCAATAACTTATGTTAACGCGTTAATAGCAGATTGATTGTCAGTACCGTAATAATAAACGTTAAAAACGTTGCATAAATTAAACATTTATTGAAAAAGATCTTATTTCTTGTTAAGGAACCACAAGGAGCGCATTCTTCAAAACCGTTTTTTACGTGAGCGCCAACAAAAAGGGCTAACGCTAAAGCAGTAAACGATGGCGATGTTGGAAAGAGATAGCTATAATATAGTTGTGATGTCTTTTCAAAATGTGTCATTGCATAGGTTGTTTTCGTTATCTTTATTCAGTCGTCTGTCTGTCTTTGCGGCTTTAAAACGATACGCTTGTGCTTGGATTGGTGTTGTTTCTGTTGTCTGACTACTTGGCTATTCCTACGGACCTTGAGTGCACGACAACTGATTTTAACGATGCTGTTTTCTGCAAGAGACTATGCAACAAATGGATAGGTCATGGTGGACCCACTGAATGGTCACCTGACTTAAATCCGATAGAGTTTTTTGTTTGGGACTACTACAAAAGACTAGTTTATGCTAAAGAGTGTCGAAACATCAGCGAATTTCGCAACAAATTAACACAGGCTTAAGAGACAATAAAAAACAGTCGAAGAGCTTTTGTTAATTTAAAAAACAAATTTTTTCAGAAGATGTAGATTATGCATCGAACAAGAAGGTAGATATTTTGAAAATTTCTTGTGAAATTTAATAAACTTAGTGAAGAAATTTGATAATTTCGTTTCATTTTACAATTTCCCACTTACAAAAAAGAAGTTGTACATGTAAAAAAGTCTTAGCAAAGTGACACAGGTGGTCATCTATCGATATTCTTGTCGCACTGAATGTTTTTTATTGCGGCACTGTCAGTCATTCGGCTTTTAGCGCCCTAAACTTAGTTACTGTTTCATTAAAAATCCCATCGCTAATTTCAAGAAATCTTCACCTCTTGTCGTTGAAGGTCGATTAGAGACAAAGTAGCCCCATTAAGTAGGTACTCCTTTTTTTTAATGATTATGATAGCTGAGAGTCTGAAGAAGTTTTTAGACCTGCACAGAAATCATGAAATCACTTCTTTAGATTTTTAATTGCGAGTCGAATATCTACGTCATAATTAACAGAACGTACATTTTTCACGTTACACTATAATTTTCATGACTTTAATCAGACTTACTATGCCGATTCTTTATGTATGAACAATAAACTCTTAACGATTAATTAACAAAAAAGAGAATTTGGAAAAGTCTTTATTTATTCTTTTGGAACAGTTTTATTGTCGAGGTAGATAATTCTCTAAAATTTAGAAAAAAATTCATAACTCGGAAACTACAAAAATTGCATAACATATATGGGGGTGACTCAGATACTTCTAGGTGTGCTCTATCTCTGGACTTCCGCCTGACACTATTTTTTGGGACACCCTGTATATCAGAAATATTTTTCACGACCCATGCACAAATGAGTACTGTTTACAATTGAAGGGTCCAATGTAAGAACCGGTTAAGTCGAATTTTTAACGAACCAGCTAGGTATCAAATTTTACATTAAATCGTATAAAAAAATTAGGCATTCCTATTTGAAAAAATCAAGTTATTTCTGATTGATGTTTCCTTAAATAATCGAATGATTTCTCCAAGCACAAACGTAATTCAAATTGATCGTCTGACACTCGACTATTCCATATTCAGAATTGCATATGGAACTGAGTCCACCTACCTGATTATTATTTCAATCAGTTTATAAGTTAAGATTTGAGCTGTTCCTTGACTGGAAAAGTCTTCTCATAAATATAAAATTCCCGTAGGAAGCCAACTACACGGTATTGTATAAGGAACTGAGTCCATCGACTTGGTTTCTTTGTCAATCAATTTATATGTTGATTTTAAGTGTGCCTTTACTGGCAAGGCCCTTTCATGAATTTAAAATTTGCGTACACATTAGATATTCAGAATTGCATTCGGAACTGAGTCCATCTACTTGATTTTTTTCAGCAAATTTATACGTTGATTTTTGAGCTGTTTCTTTACTGGAAAAGCATTTTCATGAATTTTAAATTCGCGTAACGATCAATCAATTACACATGGAACAAAGTCCATCTACTTGATTCCTTTTCCGTTAAATATTATAGTTTGTGATCAACGGTCACCGTTGGTTGTGATTTGTGATACACAGTCAGGCTTGCCATGCTACATCACGGTCAAAGCCACTTCATGATTTTCAAATTCGCATATTCAGAATCCCATAAAGACTCGCAATTATTGGGACACACCTTATCAGTGCCTGCGGATGTAAACAACGTAAACAAACAGCCAACTAGAAGAAACTTCGGAAAAACTCAGGTGGTGTATCGGTCGAGCGTCTATCAGTTCTTTTGTGATTTAGCATCAACGGATCAGTCAATTTTTCGGTACTTGGGAGAAACATCGGAAGATGTTACGGGTACTTCCCGCATCTAGTACCGGTCGTTTTCGACCCCTTACGTCCCTAAAATAGGGGTTGTTACAAGTGTATGTGTGTCTGTCTGCGGAAACAAAATTTCCAAGGGCTGAAGTGATTCTAGTGCAGTGTTTTTTCGGTTTGAAATATGCCCTGTTCTCCATGACTTCGGAAAATCATTGGTGGTGTTTCAAAGTGCTATAGTGTAATGTGCAGTGCCCTATTGGATACATTTTAAAGGAGGAACCTCATCAATGTTAGCTGGACCTCTACAAGTCAAAGGTAGTTTTTTTTAAATGAGGTAGCTTAACACTGTGTCGATTTTAATGGGTGATTCTTTGATATCACCCAAGGTGGAAAAGCCATGGTAGAAAAAAATCGAATACAAAAGTTGTTTGAATGCTCAAACCAGATGTTCTTAAAATATTTTGATATGCCTACAGGGTGTCACAGAATTTCCTTTACACGTGATAATCTCGCAACAAAACAAAACTCAAACGAAAAACTAAGTGGAATTTTTGAAAGTACTGAAGGGTCTATCCTCGTCTATCATACCATGCATTAAAAACATTTTTTTGTACCTATCGGTGTGGGAAGTAAAAGTAATGCATAAAAAATATTTTTTTACATTCCAAGATAAGAAATGTCATCTAGTTTTAATGTCGGCTGTAAAAAAAGACCACAACTCATATTCATATACAGGGTGAGCTGGAATACAAAATCTAGATTTTCTCTTTTATTTTAAATGTAACATCCCATACTTGATTTTACGAAAACAGTACTTTCATTATGGTCTTTCATCTTTCTTATAGTAGAAGATCCGAATATAAGACGACCTCCACCGAACTGCTTAAAGGATGAAAACCATTTTATATTAAGTTTAATATGTTAAAAAACATATCGCGAGTGGGTTGGCTGAAAAATTTCAGTCCAGGATATGATTAATTAAATACTGAAAAATCATTTTTTTTAAACATTTCACTGGTTTGGTTAATAGACAAATCACATACCAGTCGAAAGTATGAAGCCCATAGAATATGCAAACGTTAGGTTGGCTACGTTTTTCCCGTCCCAACTATAGGGTAGGCAGGTATAAACAGGTACATCAATAATAGTAATTTGCACCGGTGTGGTTAATGCATGAAACCTATATTAAAATGAAGATAATTTTATTGCAAACACGTCGATATAGGGTTGTCTGCAAAAAATCAGTCTGGAATTCCGGTTGTCTAATTTTAAAGATCAAAATATTGTGCGCCAGAGAGGTTCGAGCGAACTATCCCGTGTATTAACAAAGGACGCAGCATAGCAGCTGCGTGTAGCTCGGCCATTGAATGAAAGAGAGTGCGCATATCATGTGTCCGTGAAATTGAAAAGGATAGCGATATACTCGTAAATGCTGTGCATCATTGTATTGGTCAACCAGTTAGGGGCTAAGTTATATTCCCGGATCCCTGCATCCAATGTATTTTTGACAAAATATGAACAACAACAAAAAAGGAGGGAACTAGAATTGGGTTAATGTGGGTTAATTCAAAAAATCGACAAACCTCGTGAACCTCCTTGACAGGTACATGTACCTCCTTGTAGACAGGGTAGGGCTTTGGTACTTTAACTTCCACAGGATAAGGTACCTCTTTGTAGACAGGTACTTTGACTTCTTTCTCTACAGGGTATGGTACCTTCACTTCTTTCACAATCGTTACAGTCTTTTCCACATGGTGGTGATGATGTTTTTCCTCATGGTGTTCTGGTATTTTCCATTCTTCATGATGATGCTTTACCTCATGATGTTCTGGAATTTTCCATTCTTCATGATGATGCTTCTCTTCATGATGTTCTGGAATTTTCCACTCTTCATGATGGTGTTTTTCTTCGTGATGTTCTGGAATCTTCCATTCTTCGTGATGATGCTTCTCTTCATGATGTTCTGGAATTTTCCATTCTTCATGATGGTGTTGTTCTTCATGATGTTCCGGTATTTTCCATTCTTCGTGTTTCTTCTCCCATTCATGGAAAAGGCTTCTTTTCACATGTTTTGAGGCTTCGGTGGTTTTTTCTGCCTCACTATTTGCGGTGCTCAGGAGGCAAAATGCCCCCACCAAGATACTCTAGAAAGAGGAAGCACTTAGTTATTATTTACAGTTGAAAAACACGCTTTAGCGATAAAATTAAGTAAAAAATTAAAAATATAGTTCAAAAACACTAAAAAAAACGCTTTCAAAGAACATCGGACTAAAAAGTTAAAAATTATTTCTAAAATAGGCTTAAAACACCAATGAACGAAAAACGCTAGTATGATTGTGCAAAAAGCGTAGGCACTTCGTCACAATTTTTTTTGTAAATTTCTTTTTCTTATATTCATAATTTATGAATCATGTTTGTAAATGAGTTTCATCCTTCATATTATGCATTAGATATATATTTAATTTTTATTGTATATTACAAGATTCAAATAATGTAAGTCTGGCAGATCTATGATTATGTCTTTTTCTTTAATGTATTTTGTATTTGCGTGTACATATAACAACTTATGCCGCAGACTCTGGTGGTTAGGTGTAAGAGTAGCTCAAGCTAAACTTCGCCACGTAGAGTCTTACTTGGTCTAAACTAATACAAGCGTTTATTATTATTATTATTATTATTATAATACTAGTGTTTTTCGTTCTTTATGGTTTTGAGATATTTCAAAAATAAATTTTATCTTTTTAGTCTGATGTTCTTTACAAGCATATTTTTTAGCTTTTTTAAACTATATTTATCTCATTAGCAAGTTCCGCTTAAAAAACTGCATTTCAGTTTTTTCTAGTGGTTGGCTTTGGTAACATTTTTAATGATATATGTAATGTTTTACTTCCCACACCGATAGGTGAGGGGAGTATTGTGATCGCGAAAATTTTCGATTTTGAGATAATACGCTTTTTGGGCGTTTTATGATGTCTACATAAAGAAAACCCACGTCATTCATTTCCGCCGTTCTGTCGTCCTGTCAGTCTGTCTGTTTGTCAGTCTGTCTGTCTGTTGGCATTCTTCTAACGTCGTAATATATTAGTGGAGTTCAACATGTGGGATTAAACGGAGTAAAATCAAGGAATTTGTCAAATAAGTTAGGTGTGCCGCAGGGTTCCATCTTAGATCCCACTCTGTTTATTATATTTATAAATGACCTTGTTGCTTCTCAGTCGCAGCATCTTGTACTGTATGCGGATAATACTACATCCATCAGTAGTAGCAGTACATTACAGAGTCTGGATCAACACTCTGCATGGAAGTAGTTGGGTACTGGTTTTTGGCCAATAATCTATGCCTAAATAAGGCAAAAACCCAGACTATAGACTTTTCACTGAGGCATCTTGGTTCTAGCCGAGATATCTTTGTGAAATATCTGGGTTTCTATTTAGACAGCCGCCTAACTTGGGAACAACACATTAATCATTTGTCTACAAAACTTAATAAGAGTATATTTGTAATTCGAAGTTTGGTAAACTGTGTATCCCATAACGTTACATTGCAGGCTTACTATGGCTACTTTTATTCTCATATGGTCTATGGAGTTTTACTATGGGGCCATTCCTCACATGCCTCAAGAGTATTTGCATTACAAAGAAAATGCCTTAGAGTAATGTACCATCTTGGCCCTCGGGATTCATGTGTTGATACATTCATTAAGATGGGAATTTTGACTTTGCCAAGTGTATACATTCTAGATTGTCTAATGTATGTAAAAAGAAATATAAACAACTACAGCAAGAACTTGGACTTACACAGCTATGATACTAGGTACCAGAATAACATTGTAATTCCATACAGTAGGGTACAGAGAGCCAGGGATGGACATAATTTTTATGGCATCAAGTTTTATAACCTTCTCCCTGAATCAATCAAGTCATTAAGCACTGAGCATTTTAAAAGGAAACCTACAGTTTACCTCAAACAAAAAGCGTTTTATTCTATTTGTGATTTTGTCAACAATGATTTTAGTGACCTGTTTTAATATTTTAATATTTTTTTTCTTTGTATGTTTTTTGTGTTTTTATCAATTGCTTTTATATGTGTTCTATAGGAACTTCTGTATATTGACATAGGCGCTACTAGCGTAAGCCAGTAGTTTATGCACAGAACTCTTTTTTTGACTTGTGTAAATGCATTGCATGACCAACACCAATAAATATTATTATTATTGTCTCCTATTTTTCTATTTTTTCTCGCATAGTTGCGGTAGTAACAAGTATTGACGGGCTGTGCCAAGTCAACACCTGAGCTATTTTTATTCGGAGTTCAGGAAGGACCGTACAATGCTACAGGTCTTGAGGATTACAGACTTTTGGAAGGTTTTGTGTAACTTTTCGTCCAGGCTCAGCTGTTGCAGGTGTGGTGTAAATGTATTTGGTGTAAGGCCTGAGACCGACATTATGAGTGGGACAATAATAACTTTGTTTTGTTTCCAGAACCGAAATCTGTGACGTGTATCGTTGCGTTATTTGACAATTGACATTAACAATTATTGGACCTATTTGATTTTAACTTAACCTCACATTATGTTCGATTTGGTCGGAAATGTCCAAGAAATGTTACGTGCAACAAGTAAACACCACAAGCAGAAAGTAGATCACATCACAAGTAAAATAAAAAATAGGTTATGCAGGATCCCCTAAGCATGACGTTTTAGATTTCATTACCCTGGTTTAGTCCCGTGATGATCACACGCTGTTGCCGGAGACGCCTAACTTTGTAGATTTTATTGGATAATACTGTCAAATAAAGTTGACGGAAGAAAACCTGATCCTTTTGTACAATGATAAACCACAAAATAAGTATTGTTGCTATCAAAATCGTCACGGTTCTTTTCTCATTGCCGCATAGTGGTTTAGACCTGGCAATACCGCACGTAATCATATCGTACCGTAAACTTCCGTAGCTAACGTACAACTTTATCGGTTATTCGCCGATTCTGTTATTTCGGGAGAACTGCGCATGCCACAAACAGCCGATAACGCGCAATAACGTCAGGAAACGGATGTCCAATAACTCTCTATTAATTCTACAAAATTCCCGAAAGCAAAGTTTATGGAATACATATAAGTTGGATTACTCCGCAAAAATATCAAAACGGCCTGCCCTTTGCCCCGTCACCCCGGTACACCGGTAGCAGTGTACCGACGTCAGCCGGGAGATACGGGGCGGCGCAAAGTAGAGGTTGAACGTGTTTAACGCGAAGTCTATACAGTATCTCAAAAATATCGGATTTTCTTATCTCGGATTTGTTTGCAGGAAATAGATAATCTTTGTTTGAGAGTAATCAATTTCGTGAGAAAAGATATTACCAATAAATTTAAATTTATTAACGGATGGAGAATGACAATCAGATCCATCCTTATTTTGTGGTAAACCTTGAAATGTAAGGGATATAAATACAGGGTATCCCACAACGATTAAGACAAGAAATATGTCGGAACTGGGCAGTAGTAGAGAATTATAATTTTGGGCATGTAAATTAGAGCAGAGGTTATGTCTTTTTTTGTCATTGTCACAGCCAAACGAAGTATTTGTTTTTGGTCACGTAACATTCGATTCAAAATTATTAATGGGACACCCTGTATATTTGTGCCTGTGTTCCTCCCGATAAAAAAATTCCAACAAACTAGCACACTTGGGGTCTAAAGTGATTAGTTCAAGAGCTACAGGTACTTAAAGGATTGTATCACGCTGAAAGCGTATAGTGAGAAAAAATATTCATTCGGTGGTCCTATCATACCACCCAGAGACATTGTAAATTATATTTTAGGGCTCGAAAATATTTTTATTGATAACTTTAACAATTTGGTTTCTGCAGTAGCAATTGGAATGACACTAAAAAGCAAAATGTCAAAAATAATTTGTTCATATCGATGTAAAGCATTTCCACATGATTATCTTTTAAAATTGTACATACGAGTTCGTATATACTATGCCATAAAATGTATAAAATGTGATCTCAAAAATTAGCCAAATAAACAAAACATTAAGGTAGAAATACTACAGCACCTTGGAACCATCAGTTTTTACTTATCTACGAAATAGCTACAATATACGAAATCATTTGAGATTCATTAGTAAATAGTTTTACTAGGCTTTATTTTTGATATCCATTTATGTAACTTAGTGTATTAGCAAAATCAACGTAATATTTGTATTTGTACGTCTAAATCGGCCATCAATACATAGTTTTGAAAGACCCTCGTATATGCGTACAACCCAGGTGAGAGCAAGTCCCCGCTAAAATACCCTCGTTCTTGGACGCAAAAACTAATTGGCGCGTGCGGCCGCGGCATCGCTTCCATGTGAGTTCTTCAAAGTGCCGACGGAGAGTGATCCAACTTATATGTATTCCGTAAACTTTGGCGAAAGTTCGCGTACGTTAGCAACGAAAAAAAAAAGTTACGGTAATCGTCCAAAACTCAACATGCGTCGCGTGTAATGCAAAAATATGAATCCTGTAAGATCCTCAGCGGAAAGGTATCCATCTGTCGTATCCACTCACTATTCCAAACCGTCACTGATCACTAAGATAACCACCAAATGCTGAACCAAAGAAAAACGGACACTTACTAGTAGGGCTCTCATATCACGGAAACAGTTGCATAATAAATGCGCTCAGGATGTCGGAAAATGCATTTATAGATATACTTCCCCCTACCACACCTTCTATTTTGGCCCAATAAGTTACACACTGTTAAAAATTCGTAATGTCGTGTGCGCTGAAACCACTAGGATATTATTGTGTATGCATGTTCATTAGGCCGTTCGAATTATTAACCTGAACACCGTATTATGAATATTAATGATTGCATTTATTTGCTTGATTCGTTTGTCTGTTTCCTCAAGAGCAATTTAATGTAATAAAATTGAGATTTATTTGCATATTTGGCTGTTTCTGAAATAATCCCAAAAGAATCCCCCACCCAATTCAACATAAGTGATTGTCAATTTTGACGGAAAACAAAATATAGTAACGAAGTCTTCACTGGTATGGTTTCTAGATGAGGGCAATGAGAAAGTCAGCTCAGATAGACTTAGAAGATTTTTTGCTCCCAAAAAGAAATCTAGTGTACCGCCTAGAAAAAACGCAAAAAAATCAAGAAAAAAACGTATGATGAATCGACCGACAAAGATTCTACAGGAAGTTTCGAAGAGGAATATGTAGAAACTGATGATGATAATATACTTTCTGCGTTAGAAGATAACGAGCCAGAACCAGAACTTCATGACACTCAACTTGTCATAAAAATCGAATGTGAAAAATACTATGCTGTTTTTTATGACATGGAATACTGTATTGGCTGAGTTCTAGAGACTATAGAAGATAACAGTACTTACAGAATGAAGTTCTTGAAAGCAGAATTAGATAAATTCATCTGGCCGCGAGTAGACGATATAGCATTAATTGAGACAAAATTTATATTCTATGGCCCAATAGATTTGATTGGATCTGGGCCATTTAGCCTGGAGAGAACAGACCTAGTCAATATAAAACAAACGTTTGAAGAGAGTTTAATAGTTCTTTTACTCGAATCAAGAGTCACATGAGAAAAAAATTGTTTTTTGTCTTTTATGCTTTTATTGTGTTTTATTGAAGAATCATTTGTAGGTGTCCCGAAAAAGCCAAACGCAGGAGGGTGCAGCGATCATCGAACCATAACCATATTTTGAAGACATTTCTCAAAATAATCCATTAACGTGTACAGATTAATTTATTATTTGTTTACACAATAGGCCATGAAGGCCTAAGGCAGAAATGAGTACAGTCTGATCTTATACCGCTAAAATTTATATAACTTAAGATTGCCTTTGGATACTATCACCACCTGTTTTTGAGTATATCCTGGACTATTCCACGCCACCTATTTCTGTCTGCCGTCTTCTCTCTCTCCAGTGTTCAATATTAATTTTATTTAAATCATCTTCTGCCTTCTTCAGCCATCTCTCCATTGGTCTACCCTTCCTTTTTTTCCTATTGGTCTCTGGTTGAGAACTAGTTTTCCCATTTAGCCTCTCCACATGTCCCAGCCACATTATTATCTGCGCTTTGATGACTACTATAATATTGGGGTTCTCATACATGTCTTCCAGTTCCTGGTTTGTTCTTCTTCTCCGTCCCTCGTTTGTCCTTACGCCTCCATAAATACCTCTCAACATTTTTCTTTCTCATCTTATAATTTTTTCTTCCTCCTCTTTGTTCATAGTCCACGTCTCAAAAGAATATGTCGCTGTTGGTCTTATAACAGTTGTGCAAATTCTTTCTTTGGTCTTTCTGGATGCCTATTTGGATTTCATAAGATTTTTCAGGGCTCCTTACTTCTGGTTTCCTTTGATGAGCCTTGCCTGTATTTCTTGTTTGTTCTATCCCTTTTGCTCTATGATTACCCTTAGGTACACAAATTCCGTAGACCCTTCAAAAGTATATTTCATGTTGTTGGCCATAAAAGTTAGGTTCGACTGATCATCGGAAGTTTTTCCCATTTGCCCCATGACCATATATTTTGTCTTGCTTTGATTTATCTCCATCCCAAATCTCCTTGCTTCTGCAGCTATCCTTGCCGTAATTTTCTCTAGTTCTTTCTTTGATTTTGCTGCTAGTGTCAAGGCATCTACAGAATAAGCTTGAGGAAAATATCACTGACAGCCAATTTGGATTCTGAAATGTATTGGAGACACGGGAAGTACTATTTGCCCTAAATGTTTTAATACAGAAGTGTCTATAGATGTGAACCAATATCTTTTGATATGTTTCTGGATTACAACAAAATTTTAAGTCCCTTGGTTTCTGTAATAGGCAAGCAATGTTCGGATGGACCTAAAAACGTATATTATGATGCTAAGTCTTTCTTACACAGGCCTAGTATGAATACAACAAATTTTTGAGTTATACGACTTCCCAACCCTCCAACCATCCCAATTTCACCCCACCCAAAAAAAATTTGAAAATGATCTGGAACCCCTAAAATCCCCAAAAGCAACGTTTGAGCTGTTAGTTTTTTATTATTGCTCCGCCGTCAATGACACGATATCTAAAAGTCATAAACCATAATACCCGTGTGTGTCATCATCATCATCATAGTCACAATGTCATAGCATCAATGACTGTAGTTTCATTAGTTTTTAACTTGTTGAGGGCGTGTTCCACTTCAGACAAAAGAATATCCGGTTCGTGTTCAAAATCCAATGAGAGGGCGTGAAGGTACAGATTTTCGCAATAATTTCGCCATACCTAAATAACCTCATGCAAGTTGGTAATTAGCTCTCCCTCAGGATTTTTTACAACCCAAGATTTGGGTTTAGAATCCCGACAGAGGCACTTGACCTTAAAAACCATCCCTTTCGGATGGTTAGTATTGGCATGCATCTCTATTTCCCTGCACAATTGCTGTAGATAAGAGTTCTTATCTTTTCGGCATAATTTTTGAATCTCGCGTGAGAGCTGTCTATATGTCTTTTGCTCTGTATATGAATCCAGACCTGAAATCTTAAGGCTTCTACGTGCCTCAATAACGGACAGTGTGTGGCTACTAATCCATTGTTTTCTTAGTTGAGTGCTACTTTTTGGTTGGCTTATCTGGGCAGCATGTAAAAGCACATTTTTGAATGATAGCCACATATCATTTGAATTTGACATATCCGTTATATGTATAGGCATCCCGAAAAAGCTCTGAACATTTTGACCGAAAAGAAGAAGGGACAGCGATCTCTATCCGTACTATCCGCTTAGTATGTATATGTTAGGAGCAAACACCGATTTCGGCCAATGGACGGAAAATATGGTCAAAACGCGTTTTGGCTGCTACCGTTTTGCCAATGTCCGAATTATCGCTTTCCGGCTGTTCAATGTAGCCCAGAACGCGTTTGGGGTCAACTACGATTGCCAGAACACGTTCTATATTCTACTACGAATAAATAAATCTCAATTATTTGCCGTGTTGTGTTACAATATTTTCTCTGAGCTTAGAATCCATAACTAAAATGAATAAAAGCACTTGTAGATCTTAGGTTCGTGAAACAAAAAAACTGAAAGAAACATACCTCACAATCTCTTATGTCCAGCTCCCACATGAGCGGAATGAATAATGTCAAATAACTCGTGGGTCATGCAAAAATAACGCAGTTCGGCTGTTTCGTCTGTCCTTCTTTCAATAAGCTTTTCGATATAGCCAATTTTTAAAATATCATACCTTTTCAATCGTTGTCTTTGTTTCGAAGATATTGTATCACCGTTACTTTTACAAGCTTTTGCCGCCTTTACCTCTGTGAGTGTTTGGTCGTATCTTTCTCTTGTACAAATATTACTACGATCATTGCTACCAATTATGACTTTTTGCAGTTCGTCATTAAAACATAACCTTGGGTCTTCCATGGCACTCTCTAGCTACTGTCTGACCCGCACAAAGATCAAATACTAAATGAAGACACTAGCTCCAGAGGTATCGTTTACAAGCTGAGACACTCACAAAATCCACCACGCGTTATGGCAATCGCGGTAGAACAGGACGCGTTTTGGCAATCGTAGTTGAGCCAAAACACGTTCTGGGCTACATTATACAGTCGGAAAGTGATAATTCGGACATTGGTAAAATGGTAGAAGCCAAAACACGTTTTGGCCATATTTTTCGTCCATTGGCCGAAATCGGTGTTTGCTCTTAACATATACATCAGCAAAATTCTAAGTTATCTCACCTATCGGTATGGGAAGTAAAAATGAAATTGGCCATTGAAAGATTCCTTCACGGTTTTTTTTCATTCGTGACTAAAAATATGTATACATTTTGGACTAAATTGACTTGAACCAATTATTTATCAGCTGCATCCATTACCTGATTTCTGTAAAGCGTGTTACTTATAAAAGTATAATAGCCTGTATCTGAACGCAAATCATTTCGGTCATTATTCAAATGAAGTGTGAGCTAATAGACGCCAATTAAAGTTATGTAAAACACACTGGGTGACAGTAAATGTCCTCAATCTAACAACCAATACGGCATATGTGGACTGCAAACGCACCAGTTTATAAGTAAATTGTGCTTTTGATCGAAATACAGAATAATTTTTAATATACGGAAAGGCTTGGCTTTCACTTTGTCTGCAGGTATCATTATCAATTGGAACAGATACTCGTTTTGAAACTAACACAGACGTTGATAGAAGTGGGGACAGTATGGGTTTGATTTCGGTTAAAAGAACCTTTGATACCTACATATATATGTATATGTTCAGTTAGTCATACGAGCTTAGATTAATGTGAGTCATGGTATATCAAGTTCAAGTAATAGTTGAACCGATTAGTTGGAGTAGACATAAAAATAGATAAATAAAACTCAATTTTAGCGCATATCTAACTTTCTGACAGGTTTTTTATGAGATACAATTGAAGAGTCTGAACAAGAACCGGTTAAGTCCAATTTTTAAAGATACTGGATTTTCTTATTTATTTATTTAACGGGTGAAACCCTTGATACAGATATATACAAAATCACATTTTTAACAAGACTTTTAAAAACGCTAAAAGAAGACCCAAATATTTCTATACTAGATATAATTTCATTACCAAGCTTAGCAATTCTAGTTATGTTATAGGTTCATTTAAGCCATAATTGGTGGAATGAAACGGTACATAAAAGGTGTCAGAGTGTCTCGTTCTCTTAGAGTTAGCATTTAGTGAAACTCTCTGCAATAAGTGGGAACAATCTATATAACTATTTATTATTTTGTGTAACAAAAACAAGTCGAATTCTTTCCTATGTCGCTCAAGAGTGCTTATATTCATATAGAGAAGTGTATTAGTATAACTATACTCCTCTCTTATGCAGCCCATTTTAAAGGCACAAATTCTTAAAAATTTTCTTTGTACACGCTCTAATTGAAAAATATACAGGGTGTAACTTTTAAGGATGTCCACACCTAGTTCGCCGTGTAGATCTTGCTCAGCTGATCATTTTTCAATAAGCAACATGGGTCCGGAAACGAACCGTTTCGGAGATAGCGCTACCGGAAGTAGTCCTTTCTGACGCCTGAAGTTAGGCAATTAATTCGATGCCTTGCGTCCAGTAGCGTGGCCGGCGCGGTCTCCGGATCCCAATCCCCTGGATTTTTTCCTGTGGGGTCACCTGGAAGCACTTGTCTACCAAGGGGATGTAACGCACACAGCAGAAGAGCTGATTGCACGCATCATTGCAGCAGCTGGAGACGTCAGGGAGCAGCTACAGGTAATCAACGCTGCCACTGCATCGGTCATCCATCGAGCCAGATTGTGCGAGCAAGAAGGCGATGGCCACGTGGAACCTCTCCTGCACTGATTTTTGACTGATCTCGGTGTTTTTTGTTGTTGTTTTTTTGCAATGTTTTTTTTTTGTTTTGTTTGTTTGGTTTACTTTTGACATTTTGGCCATGACGATTAAATGTTGACAAGCCGAATCTGTCTTAGCAGCTGATCCGTAACCCCCTCTCTCCTCTGCCAATTACGAGGCGTTGAATGAATTGCCTAACTTCAAGCGTCAGCAAGGATAACTTTCAGTAGCGTTACCTCCGTAACGGTTCGTTTTTGGACCCATGTTGCTTATCGAAAAATGATCAGCTCAGCGATATCTACATGGTGGTATAGGTGTGGACATCCTTAAAAGTTACACCCTGTATGTATTGTAACTTGGAGACCAGATACAACTACAGTACTCAAGTAAAGAACGGACGAGTGAACAATTCAAAATTTTAAATGAATGAAGTTACAATTCCACACTATTCCGACATACAAAACCTAGCATCTTGAATGCTCTGCTGATAATACTTTCAATAGGTATGCAAATTAAAGTTAATTTTGTATCGAAAATAATTCCTCAGTCCTTGATGTGATCAACATCTTGTAATACTTCACCATTAATTGTATATTGGCATCTTGTAAGAGAATAAGACCTACTGAATGTTATTTTAAGACATTTTGAAGCATTTAGATAAAGCACATTAACATCACACCAATGCGAAAGGCGATCTAAGTCCTTTTGTAATAAGTTAGCATCAGACATGTTCTCTACAACTCTAAAGATCTTCACATCATCAGCAAACATTAAAATTTCACTATCCAATGCATTAGCTAGATCGTTGATAAATATATTAAACAACAATGGGCCTAAATGGGAACCCTGTGGTACTCCGGAAGTTACAATAATATTGCGAGATGTACATCCACCATATTTGACCATCTGAGATCTATCAGATAAGTAACTACTTATTATCCACCTGTTCTTGCAAAATTTACTCTGAATTTGTGATTAGACAGGTATTGGATCGCTGGAATGGCGGTATAACTATTGGCGGAAGCAAAATATCTAACTAGAGATTTGCTGACGATACAACCCTTATTGCTGCTTTTCAGGTAGAACTAGTAGCTCTATTAAACATTTTAGAACAACACAGTGCAGCATATGGTCTTTGTATTAACTACAACAAGACCAAGGTTATGATCGTAGATAGAGAGCACGATAATAATAGAGAAATAAAGTCTGTAGGCCGTTGTGAGGTAGTTCAAAGTTTTGTGTACCTCGGTTCTTTGATCGACAATTCGGGTAGCTGTGAGAATGAGGTTTGACGGCGCATTCAACAGGCACGTGTGGCCATGACAAAGCTTACTAAAATATGGCGTGACCATAACATCACTAAAACTACCAAAATGTCGCTGGTTCAGTCTCTTGTGTTCTCCATATTTTTATATGCCTCGGAAACTTGGACTGTTAAAAAGGCAGATCGAGCTCGCATAGACGCTTTTGAAATGTGGACTTGGAGGATAATGCTGAGAGTTCCTCATACCGCCCATCGAACTAACGTTTCCATACTGGATGAGATCGGTAATCCAAAGAGACTAGCCTCCATTGTGTCGACGAGAATGCTTACATTCTTCGGACATATTCACAGAAGCGATGATATGGAGAAACTTGTGTAGTTCAGGGTCACGCCCCGAGTGGGCGGCGCCGTGGCCGTTCCCCTACACGCTGGGTGGATACGACGAAACAGTTGCTAGATATGAGTATCACGAGCACCACCGAACTGAAAATCGCGAACGATGGCGAGCTACAATTCTCAAAACTATTGACAATATTCATGTCGGCAGTACTCTAGCTCCGACTTAATGCATTTTACGAGTTCACAACGTGTCTGGTAAGACATTGTGACTATGATGATGACCTGTTCTTGCATAGTTTGAAATTCTGCACCGTCTAGTGCAAAAACGAAGCTTTTATTTTATACTACAGGCGATACAGAACAAACAGTATTGTTGGTTGTCTGGTTTTTCATACTGTCGAAAAGTCCTGGACTTGTTCTTGCACAGTATGAAACGAACCAAATCAACCAAACCTCCTTCGTTTCTGATATGAAATTGAATTTGGTGCTGGTAGGCAGTCGATGTAACAGAAGCGTAACAATGATAACAAAAAGCGTATAGATTTTTGGGCACTCATGCCAATACTGACGAAGATCATTTATCAGAAAATAACAACTTTATAGCCTCAATTATGGCCCAATACCAGAATACAGCAAAATTGGATAGAGAAAATGCAAGAAATCATCACATACAGTTTTTTTAAGAGACTATCTTCTATAATATTTGATGAAATAACTAATGGAAGAACCATCCCCAGCAGGAAATAGCAACTGGCCAAACGCCAATGCAGATTACTCAAGTACCTATAACAAAAATTAGAAGCCTGGTGGCAAGTTTTCGCTAAACGGTCTGTTAAAACTTAAATGCAAGCTTATTGCCTGTGCTCACCACATTTACAACAAGTTTATGATACCAGTGGATAACTAGAGAAATGGGCATGTTTTCATCGTAAAGTGCACGGTTAATTATTATTAGGTGATTTTTTAATATAAATTCATTTTTTTGTGACGCTTCTTCAAGCCACTTTTCAACACATGCTGATTTTGTCACAATCTCGCGAAGTGCAGACACATCAAAATACATGATCACTTTCTTTTAATCGATAATGACATAATAGCATATTTGCTAAGAGGTAATACCAAAAATTCCAAAATCCGAGAATGAAATTTCAATATTTTCAATTTTAGAGCTTACCACCTTCCCAAATATCTGTACCGAATTACCATTAGCCCTCTATATCTAAATGCACAGATCTTCATATAGAAGTAAGAAGACTCTAGAAAGAAGAACAATGTGTTATTGTTCCCCTTGTCTAATGGAACAAAAACAGTCAGAAACATGATCGTACCTTCTGATCCTAAAAATGAATCTAAAGCCTCGTGTCCACTTGCAAGTAACTTGTGATATTTTTTGCAGCAAGTACTTGCTTGTTTGTCTACACTATCTTTTAATTTATTATTCGCAGCTTTAATCTAGGAAATTACTCTCGTAATTTCACTTGGGCTTGATTGTTCTGATTTCGTGTACACTATAGATAAGATGTCGTATGCAAAATTTGTAGCTGCTGCGGTAGTTGTGATATATTTAATAAAAAAAATAAAACAAGAGAAATATAGTAAAAGGCGAAGAAAATCTTGGGTGAGGAAGTGTAGAACTACTCTAGGGATACATGAACTTTAATGAATCAAAGAACTCCCAAGTACTCTTATATATTTCATTAGTCCCTTTCCTGCTTTGCTTTTTTTGAATTTTTCGCCACTCTTGGTTAACTTGCGTTCTCAAATTATGTAGCTTCCTTTGAATTTCCGACGTAGAAGTATTGAATAAATCGGCCAATTTTTGAAATGTATTCTGCTTTTTGAATCTGTCCTTAAATTCTGGAGTATGTACATTCCATAATTCAGGATATAATTCAAATTGTTCAGTAAAAAGACACGTGTCTTCTCTCGTCCAGTTGAACTCCTCCATATTTGATTTACAACACCCCTTGCTGCAAGACTTTCGAAACAGTCTCAAAATTTTTGTGGCAAACCAATTTCCTGAGAGTAGCCGTGTACATTACAAGCTCTCAGCAAGTCGCAAGTTCTTTAAGGGCAAGTAATTTTGCTGCAATATTTCTCTAATGACGTCGTGCACACGCTACGCAAGTGACTTGTGAGAGTGACTCTAGCAATTTTATTTGCTAGTGGACACGAGGCTTAATACAACTGTTTTAAAGATCAGAAAGCTATTTTGAACCCAACACGTCCTTTTTATGCAGAAACTCCTTTTTCCGTAAATATTGTGTGTAAGGACCTTTTAATAATAACAAAATACTCAAAAAATGCAAATATTTAATCAAATACCAACAACAGACTCTACAATACCTTAAACAATATCACAATGACTATTTGTAAGTAGCTTCTTACAACTCTCTTACAGCATATTAATCATTCCTCTCAGTTTTGGTCTCGGATCTTTTCCCTATGGATTGAGATGCCTCCTCAGGACTCTTTCTCAAACCATTCTCATTCTTCTCATTTTGCTCCACATCCTTCCCCTCGACAGTCCTTTCTTCTTTCACAGACTCTTCGGCGCTTTGACGTGGTACCTTCACCTCATACGGTACATGCTTTTCAACGGGTACCGGTACTGTTTTGACCACCTCCACAGGTACCGGGCGTTCTACCGGTACCTTTACAGGGTACCCAACCGGCTTTTCTATGATTTGAGGTACGTGCTTTTCCACTCTGACAGGGTATGGTACCAACACCTTTACGTCATATGGAATGGGTTGTTCTACTGGGTAGGGAACTGGTCTTTCGATTGGTACTCTTACTGGATATGGTACTGGTTTTTCTACGGGTACCTGTAAAATGACGTCAACTAAATATTCTTGCAGATTGTCATTTGATAAAATATAGGTACTATTCCCAAGTGAACCTTTACTCTAAAGTTTGATAACTCCGGTGTTTTAAGGAGGTACAAGAAAAAGTTTTGAATAAAAATAGAATCGGCAGTTCATAGAAAAAAGTTATGCATATGTATGTTATATCATTGAAGCAATGATTAACTTTTTAAAAACTTTTATTTGCGGCACAAGCTCGTGTCGCACTTTCAAGTTACAATTTTACAAATGTTTCTTATGACTACTTGACATTACGGAGTCTAGCCGGGTATTGAACAACTGTGGTACGCAGTACCACCTTTTTTATGCTGACAAAGGTGTTTTGCATACGTGGCATCGAACAATGATGCTTTGTATGACTTGTTATTGCAGGAAGTCGTTATCAGTTGTCTTGTCTACTTTGAAGGTGACCTTGCAACAAAGTTGCTTACAATAGATTCATTGTCAAAGGGCCATATAACATGTATATTTGAAACAAAAAAGTCTCTTGAATTTTTTGCGCAAAATAAACCGATTTGCAGCAAGACACTATTTTAGGAATATGCGATATGTATCTCGTTCGTTGTTCGTAAAATAATTTTTTTGCTGCGAACTGGTTTATTTTGGGCCAAAAAATCAAGAGAAATTTTATGTTTAGGATGAAACTGGCTATCGGAAATAAATTTACAAATGGTAAACAAATAATAAGACAAAAAGTTGCATCAAAAGTGATCTTTAGGGGTTGCGTTTTCCACCCCTTACAACCATGGTGTAAACCAAATAAATTACTGTCTGAGTGTCTTTTTGTAGTAGAAAATGTTAGGTTAATTTCAACATTGTAACTCTTTTAGTGCTTGTGAAAAAAAATTGTTAAAAAATCTTTATGATCCCCTTTAAGGGGCTAAATCTAATTACACCCTGTATCTACGCACCGGTACTTCCTTTTCTCTTGGCACTGGATAGGGTTTGTCCACTTTGTAAGGCACAGGATTGTCTACTAAAACCTTCACAGGATATCTGACGACCTTTTCCACCGGGTACGGATGTAGTACCTTGACTGGTACCTTTACCGGTACCGGGACCTTCTTTTCGACAGGATAGGGAGCTGGTACCTTTATAGGTACCTTCACTGGCGTGTACTTGGTCACTGGAACAGGTACTGGTACTCGTACTTTGATAGCAATCGGCAGATCAACTGGAACTGGTATCGGTACGGCTATTTCTTTTATTATAGGATACCTAAAAACATAATAGTTATATTAGTTACTACCATTGATTATAACATATACCCCTTAAGGTAGTGTTCGTATCATTTTTTGTCTTAATGGTAATGGTACAGTCCTTTAAGTAGCTATAGCTCTTGAATTAATCACTTTAGACCCCAAGTGTGCTAGTTTGTTGGAATAGGGTACTTGCAGAGGTCGTGAAATCGTCTCGGGAGTATACATAGCGTAAAGAAAACCATATCAAGAAGCAATAGGAAACAAAAAACATGATTTTAGTGACGGCCAAAGAAAGATATTTGTAAAATAAAATAAGGATATATTCAAATTTTTCCACGTGACTTAAAACAAGGGCTGACGTCACAGGTATCTTATCGATATCGACAATCGATACTGCTACAGCGCAGGTCAGTGATTTTCAACTGCAAACTAGAGATGATCTGAATTCTTTAACGATGCGACTCAATTTATTGATACTTAAACATATTTGAAACAGGCAATTTACCCACTAGCATTTTCGTTGCAATACATTTTTATATTTGACAGGTATCACAGTTCATCCTGTTTGTGACCGAGATTCGCAATCGAAGCCATCATTTTATTTCGGCACATCCCATTATGAATTAATCAAAAGATAGAATCTAATTCAAGCCCATCCCTACAAAGTGAATTAGTAATCTAGCCTAACTTTTATTCTTTTGACTTTTGTGTGTGACTGTGTTTTGTGGTTATAATGATCAATGTCAAAATTTTAGGTTAGCACTGGCTATCGATATCGAATATCAATACTTTACATCCCATCACAATAGGATATCACTGACGCCAGAGGTTGTTTGCGCGGCATTTTCCGGCATTTGAAATAATTTTTGTAATATCTCTCTCAGCCGATTCCAAAAAACCAAACAAGTGATTTTGTCATGTTTACTAGGCTCTAAGGAACGAGTAAACGACATAATATTTTTTTCTGCAAGTACCCTATTGTTTCATCGAGTGGAACACAGAAATGCATTAATATACAGGGTGTCCCATTAATAATTTTGATTCGGACGTCACGTGACCAAAAACAAATACCTTATTGGATAACGCAATAACAAGAAAAGACACAAAATTTGCTTTAATTTACATCCTCAAAATTATAATGCTCTACTACTGCCCAATTCCGATATATTGCTTGTCTTAATCGTCGTGAGACACCCTGTATATGAGGTTCCCAGGTCAGTTGACGATTAATGGTTATACCCTCAGAGTAACAACTGAACATAGAGGTAAAAATCACTTCAGCACGGCGTGCTCAAAGCCATCATCTATTGACACTTCAGCCTCCAAATATTGCCTCCAAACTAACCTGAAAATTCTTTCAATGCAACCCATCTCACAAACACTGTACTTATTGATTCCCATCTCAAAAAACTGTTAAACTACACTCGAATATAGCACAGCAAGTCCGTAAAGCTTCAATACAATTACCAACAAGTAGTGAATTCGATTTTACTGACCAAGCATAAAAGATGCACAAAGAAAACAAACGTTTGACAGTCGAGGTTCTACCGTAAATAAGTCGCATGAAAATTATGTCGGCGTTGCCAGCTCCTCAAAATTTATGTAAGACTTCATTGATTTTGCTGTAATCATTCCTGAACCATCAAAATACCGTCTTTTTTAACGTAGAATGGAATATTTCTGGATACTATACAATTAAGACGATAGTGAACAATTATGATTGCCGTATCTGGGGGTCAATATGACAACGTAAAAAAGATGTCGGCCTATTAAAATTAGTTGTTTACTACCTCTATGTTCAGTTGTAATCTGAGATTGGAATAAAAAGTGATATTTCGGGTGTTTTTGTTTTCTATTTGAACAAATTAAGATACATAAATTTTTAGCTAATTTTGTCGCAAACGGTTCGACCGATTCAAAAAATTCAAACGTCAAAATGAAGGATTTCGACATCCTTTGAAAAAGGAAAAATGACCCGGTACCTGGAGTATAAGGGGAAAAGTAGTTTTTTGCTAAAATGTCCCTCTTGGCAAATATTTGGACGACCAACAAATAGCGGATTCGATTTTACTGACCAAGCATAAAAGACGCACAAACAAAATTACGTTAGACAGTCGAGGTTCTACCGTAAATAAGTCGCATGAAAATTATATCGGCGTTGCCAGCTCCTCAAAATTTATGTAAGACTTCAGAATTTGCGTTTATGATGAAGGAATATGCAGTAACGCAGTAGAGGTCAACATATCTATTGATTTTGCTGTAATCATTCCTGAACCATCAAAATGCAGTCTTTTTCAAGGTAGAATGGAATATTTCTGGTTACTACACAATTAAGACCATAGTAAATAATTATGATTGCTGTATCTGCTGGTCAATATGACAATATAAGAAAAGATGTCTGCCTATTAGAATTATTTGTTTACTACCTCTATGTTCAGTTGTTACTCTGAGGTTATACCCAACATTCCAATGGACTGAGATGATTGAGTGGTAGTATACCTAGTTAGCTAAAATTCAGTTTAAAGACTTTGTGGGCCACTAATTTTTGTGGTTTGTATGCAATTTTTTATCTGAATACCTGTGTATAATGGGCACCTTCTGCCTTTCGTAAACCTTATAGGGTACCAGTACCCTTTTTTCAATAGGATACGGTTGAGGGACGTAAACTGGCACTGGTTCAGGAATTCTGGTTTCTACAGGAAAAGGAACCGTCCTTTCGACATGAACGTGTTCAGGAACTGTTTTGTAGATGATGTTGAAATGCTCCACTTCGTTGGAAGTTGCCTCGATTATTTCTGGAGAGTCATTTGCGTAGCTACCGAGGCCTTCTGTTGATATCACTGCCAGCTGTTTCAGTATGATCAGAAGCTGGAAAGGTTTTGAATTCTTTATTAAAGGTGTAACTAAATAAGTGTGAAACATTTAAAGGGGGTGAATCCTCATCGAAAAAAAGATAGATAGCATCTTTCATAATATTACGTTGAAAACTGTTTACTACTCCTTAATACATAGTAATATTTCATATGGAATCGTACTTTGGGGCAACTCATCTTCGAGTAATAAAGTATTTGTAATGCAAAAGTATGCAATTCGAATTTTAGTCGATGCGCCTTATGGAACTTCATGTAGAGGGCATTTTAAAGATTTAGGAATACTCCCATTAGCTTGTTTATATATTATGGAGACACTGATACAAGTCCATCGTAACGCAGATATGTTTACTCGGTATTCTCAGGTCCATTCGTATGATACTAGATTTTCTAACAATATTGTTGCTCCATGGTCTCGACTTCGAATGACTCAAATCAATAAATTGGATGTTAGTTTGTATAATTATTTGATTAATCACTTAAATGATATTTCATTTCAATCTATGTCTATCTACTCCTTCAAAAATGGATAAAACAGTTCTTGTTAACTCATAGCTTTTATACTGTACAAGAATATATCAATTTTCTAACTGCTGCACGTACCTGACTTATGAAATTGTGACTGTAAATGCTAATATTGTATAAGACGGTCAATAAACTATCTATCTATCTATCTATCTATCTATCTATCTATCTATCTATCTATCTATCTATCTATCTATCTATCTATCTATCTATCTATCTATCTATCTATCTATCTATCTATCTATCTATCTATCTATCTATCTATCTATCTATCTATCTGTCTATCTAATTAAGTATGTTAACAAACTTTAACCACGAATAGTACTCCGGAAAATAGAAATAAAACGTTATATGAACATGGGTCCGGAAATGCTTCCTAAGGGAGCTACGCTCCTTTGTATGGGGCACCCTGAAGACGGTTTTCCCTGGATATTCTCGAAACCATTCATAACAAAATTACGAAATTAGGTACGATGGGTAAACTTTTGACGCTGAATCTGATTCTGAGTTCAGAAGTTCATAATTTTAATCAGAGGGGTATCATACGAGAAGAGTTAAGGTTAAAAATAATTTGTCTATTTTCTAAATGGTAATTTTTTGACATCTTGATTTTGGAATATGGTATTTCAGAGATTTCTACGTAAAAATGGTCTCTTGGTACATCTCGATAGGGCTAACCGTTTTTGAGAAAAATGCAAATTATTGAATCGATGCAGGCTATTGTAAATAGCACAAACACACACAGCATACTTACTAAATAGATGAACATTTATTTACCATAGCCTGCATCGATTCAATAATTCGCATTTTTCTCGAAAACGGTTAGCCCTATCGAGATGTATCAAGACCATTTTTACGTAGAAATCTCTGAAATACCATATTCTAAAATCAAAATGTCAAAAAAATTACCATTTAGAAAATGGGGTTATTTTTACCCTTAACTCCTCCCGTATGATACGCCTCTGATTAAAATTATGAAATTCTGAATCCAGAATCAAATTCAGCGTCAAAAGTTTACCCATCGTACCTAATTTCGTAATTTTGTTATGAATGGTTTCGAGAATATCGAGGGAAAACCGTCTTCAGCGTGCCCCATGCAAAGGAGCGTAGCTCCCTTAGGAAGCATTTCCGGACCCATGTTCATATGACATTTTCTTTCTATTTTTTGGAGTACTATTCGTGGTTAAAGTTTGTTAACATACTTAATTAACACCCTGATTATACAGAAACCTCACTGGAGCAGCCCCCCATAAGGGGGGGATACATAAAATTTTTTCAATATTTTTTTTCCACAAGCACTAAAATAGTTACAATATTGAAATTAACCTGACATTTTTTACTATCAAAAAGACGCTTAGCCAATAATTTATTTGGTTTATCCCATGGTTGTAAGGGGTGGAAAACGCAACCCCTAAAATTTATTTCCAATACAACTTTATATCTTATTATTTGTTTACCATTTAAAAATGTATTCCATTCTAAACAAAAAACGTTTCTTGAATTTTTTGCCCAAAATAAACCAGTTCGCAGCAAAAATTATTTTACGTAAAAATATCGTAAAAATAATCGTAAAACAATTTTTTGCTGCGAACTGGTTTATTTTGGTAAAAAATTCAAGAGATATTTTTTGTTTAGAATGAAACAGGCTATCGGAAATAAATTCATAAATGGTAAACAAATAATAAGACAAAAAGTTACATTGGAAATAAGTTTTATGTGTACCTTAAAAAAATCGAATTTCTTTTGAGATGAAACCTCGCATTTCGGATAATTTCAAGGTGCTGATTGCAAATCCGGTCGCAATTTTGAGTCTCAGTCTCATCTGACAAAAATAAAAAATTTTAGATCTCTCGGGCGGGCGGGTGTACCTAAAAAAATCGAACTTCTTTATTTAGCTTGCTATTGAGATGAAACCTCGCATTTCGGATAACTTCAAGGTGCTGCTTGTTAATCCGGTCGCAATTTTGAGTCTCATTCTTGTCTGACAAAAATAAAAAATGTCAGATCTCTCGGGCGGGCGGGTGTACCTAAAAAAATCGAACTTCTTTATTTAGCTTTCTATTGAGGTGAAACCTCGCACTTCGGATAACTTGAAGGCAGTGATTTCAAATCCGGTTGCAATTTTGAGTCTCAGTCTCGTCTGACGAAAATCAAAAATTTCAGATCTCTCGGGCGGGCGGGTGTACCTAAAAAAATCGAACTTCTTTATTTAGCTTTCTATTGAGATGAAACCTCGCATTTCGGATAATTTCAAGGTGCTGATTGCAAATCCAGTCGCAATTTTGAGTCTCAGTCTCGTCTGACGAAAATAAAAAATTTCAGATCTCTCGGGTGTACCTAAAAAAATCGAACTTCTTTATTTGGCATTCTGTTGAGATGAAACCTCGACTTTCGGATAATTTCAAGGTGCTGATTGCAAATTTGGTTGCAATTTTGAGTCTCAGTCTCGTCTGACGAAAATAAAAAATTTCAGATCTCTCGGGCGGGCGGGTGTACCTAAAAAAATCAAACTTTTTTATTTAGCTTTCTATTGAGATGAAACCTCGCATCTCGGATAATTTCAAGGTGCTGATTGCAAATCCGGTCGCAATTTTGAGTCTCAGTCTCGTCTGACGAAAATAAAAAATTTCAGATCTCTCGGGCGGGCGGGTGTACCTAAAGAAATCGAACATCTTTATTTAGCTTGCTATTGAGGTGAAACCTCGCATTTCGGCTAATTTCAAGGTGCTGATTGCAAATTTGGTTGCAATTTTGAGCCTCAGTCTCGTCTGATGAAAATTAAAAATTTCAGAACTCTCTGGCGGGCGGGTGTACCTAAAAAAATCGAACTTCTTTATTTAGCTTTCTATTGAGGTGAAACCTCGCACTTCGGATAACTTGAAGGCAGTGATTTCAAATCCGGTCGCAATTTTGAGTCTCAGTCTCGTCTGACGAAAATAAAAAATTTCAGATCTCTCGGGCGGGCGGGTGTACCTAAAGAAATCGAACATCTTTATTTAGCTTGCTATTGAGGTGAAACCTCGCATTTCGGCTAATTTCAAGGTGCTGATTGCAAATTTGGTTGCAATTTTGAGTCTCAGTCTCGTCTGATGAAAATTAAAAATTTCAGAACTCTCTGGCGAGCGGGTGTACCTAAAAAAATCAAACTTTTTTATTTAGCTTTCTATTAAGATGAAACCTCGCATTTCGGCTAATTTCAAGGTGCTGATTGCAAATTTGGTTGCAATTTTGAGTCTCAGTCTCGTCTGACGAAAATAAAAAAATTCAGATCTCTCGGGCGGGCGGGTGTACCTAAAAAAATCGAACTTCTTTATTTAGCTTTCTATTGAGATGAAACCTCGCATTTCGGATAATTTCAAGGTGCTGATTGCAAATCCGGTCGCAATTTTGAGTCTCAGTCTCGTCTGACGAAAATAAAAAATTTCAGATCTCTCGAGCGGGCGGGTGTACCTAAAAAAATCGAACTTCTTTATTTAGCTTTCTATTGAGATGAAACCTCGCATTTCGGCTAATTTCAAGGTGCTGATTGCAAATCCGGTTGCAATTTTGAGTCTCAGTCTCGTCTGACGAAAATAAAAAATTTCAGATCTCTCGGGCGGGCGGGTGTACCTAAAAAAATCGAACTTCTTTATTTAGATTTCTATTGAGGTGAAACCTCGCATTTCGGATATCTTCAAGGTGTTGATTGCAAATCCGGTCGCAATTTTGAGTCTCAGTCTCGCCTGACGAAAATAAAAAATTTCAGATCTCTCGGGCGGGCGGGTGTACCTAAAAAAATCTAACTTCGTTATTTAGCTTTCTATTGAGATGAAACCTCGCATTTCGGCTAATTTCAAGGTGCTGATTGCAAATCCGGTCGCAATTTTGAGTCTCAGTCTCGTTTGGTGAAAATAAAAAATTTCACATCTCTCGGGCGGGCGGGTGTACCTAAAAAAATCGAACTTCTTTATTTAGATTTCTATTGAGATGAAACCTCGCATTTCGGATAATTTCAAGGTGCTGATTGCAAATCCGGTCGCAATTTTGAGTCTCAGTCTCGTTTGGCGAAAATAAAAAATTTCACATCTCTCGGGCGGGCGGGTGTACCTAAAAAAATCGAACTTCTTTATTTAGATTTCTATTGAGATGAAACCCCGCATTTCGGATAACTTCAAGGTGTTGATTGCAAATCCGGTCGCAATTTTGAGTCTCAGTCTCGTTTGGCGAAAATAAAAAATTTCACATCTCTCGGGCGGGCGGGTGTACCTAAAAAAATCGAACTTCTTTATTTAGTATTCTATTGAGATGAAACCTCGCATTTCGGATAATTTCAAGGTGCTGATTGCAAATCCGGTTGCAATTTTGAGTCTCAGTCTCGCCTGACGAAAATAAAAAATTTCAGATCTCTCGGGCGGGCGGGTGTACCTAAAAAAATCTAACTTCTTTATTTAGCTTTCTATTGAGATGACACCTCGCATTTCGGCTAATTTCAAGGTGCTGATTGCAAATCCGGTTGCAATTTTGAGTCTCAGTCTCGTCTGACGAAAATAAAAAATTTCAGATCTCTCGGGCGGGCGGGTGTACCTAAAAAAATCGAACTTCTTTATTTAGATTTCGATTGAGATGAAACCTCGCATTTCGGGTAACTTCAAGGTGTTGATTGCAAATCCGGTCGCAATTTTGAGTCTCAGTCTCGTTTGGCGAAAATAAAAAATTTCACATCTCTCGGGCGGGCGGGTGTACCTAAAAAAATCTAACTTCTTTATTTAGCTTTCTATTGAGATGACACCTCGCATTTCGGCTAATTTCAAGGTGCTGATTGCAAATCCGGTTGCAATTTTGAGTCTCAGTCTCGTCTGACGAAAATAAAAAATTTCAGATCTCTCGGGCGGGCGGGTGTACCTAAAAAAATCTAACTTCTTTATTTAGCTTTCTATTGAGATGACACCTCGCATTTCGGCTAATTTCAAGGTGCTGATTGCAAATCCGGTTGCAATTTTGAGTCTCAGTCTCGTCTGACGAAAATAAAAAATTTCAGATCTCTCGGGCGGGCGGGTGTACCTAAAAAAATCGAACTTCTTTATTTAGATTTCTATTGAGATGAAACCTCGCATTTCGGATAATTTCAAGGTGCTGATTGCAAATCCGGTTGCAATTTTGAGTCTCAGTCTCGCCTGACGAAAATAAAAAATTTCAGATCTCTCGGGCGGGCGGGTGTACCTAAAAAAATCTAACTTCTTTATTTAGCTTTCTATTGAGATGACACCTCGCATTTCGGCTAATTTCAAGGTGCTGATTGCAAATCCGGTTGCAATTTTGAGTCTCAGTCTCGTCTGACGAAAATAAAAAATTTCAGATCTCTCGGGCGGGCGGGTGTACCTAAAAAAATCGAACTTCTTTATTTAGATTTCGATTGAGATGAAACCTCGCATTTCGGGTAACTTCAAGGTGTTGATTGCAAATCCGGTCGCAATTTTGAGTCTCAGTCTCGTTTGGCGAAAATAAAAAATTTCACATCTCTCGGGCGGGCGGGTGTACCTAAAAAAATCGAACTTCTTTATTTAGTATTCTATTGAGATGAAACCTCGCATTTCGGATAATTTCAAGGTGCTGATTGCAAATCCGGTTGCAATTTTGAGTCTCAGTCTCGCCTGACGAAAATAAAAAATTTCAGATCTCTCGGGCGGGCGGGTGTACCTAAAAAAATCTAACTTCTTTATTTAGCTTTCTATTGAGATGACACCTCGCATTTCGGCTAATTTCAAGGTGCTGATTGCAAATCCGGTTGCAATTTTGAGTCTCAGTCTCGTCTGACGAAAATAAAAAATTTCAGATCTCTCGGGCGGGCGGGTGTACCTAAAAAAATCGAACTTCTTTATTTAGATTTCTATTGAGATGAAACCTCGCATTTCGGATAATTTCAAGGTGCTGATTGCAAATCCGGTCGCAATTTTGAGTCTCAGTCTCGTTTGACGAAAATCTAAAATTTCAGATCTCTCGGGCGGGCGGGTGCACCTAAAAAAATCGAACTTCTTTATTTAGCTTTCTATTAAGATGAAACCTCGCATTTCGGATAATTTCAAGGTGCTGATTACAAATCCGGTCGCAATTTTGAGTCTCAGTCTCGTCTAACGAAAATAAAAAATTTCAGATCTCTCGGGCGGGCGGGTGTACCTAAAAAATCGAACTTCTTTATTTAGCTTTCTGTTGAGATGAAACCTCGCATTTCGGATAATTTCAAGGTGCTGATTACAAATCCGGTCGCAATTTTGAGTCTTAGTCTCGTTTTCCACCCCTTACAACCATCGGGTAAACCAAATAAATTACTGGTTAGGTGTCCTTTTGATAGTAGAAAATGTCAGGTTAATTTCAATATTATTACTTTTCTAGTGCTTGTGAAAAAAATTGCTAAACAAATTTTATGTACCCCCTTTAAGGGGCTGTATTAGGATACAGCCTGTATTAAGATACAGCCCCTTAAAGTTTAATTTTATCTTTTTTTCGATGAGGAATCACCCCCTTAAATGTTTTACATTTATTTAATTACACCCTATATTTTTCTGCTGGAACCACTACTTTGCTTAAATCTGACATATCCGTTTATCATTTTTTTTCCAAATAAAATGTATTTAATTGCATAAAAAAAGCCAAAGATAAAAATAGAAATATTAGTACCGTATAAAAAATAAACACGTATTCTATCAATACATGCGACTACTATACATAGAGCGTCCTATTTCAAAATTGGTGTAAAATAATTTTGAAATGACTCCAACTTAGATTCTGCAAAATTTTTTTAAAATAAACTAATCATTCACTTTTGAAGATATTTTACGAATATTAGGTATTTTCTTTTTCCTACTGCCACACCAGAGAACGTATACATACCCAAGAAAGTTAACAGCAAAATGCTACTTACAAAAGGCATCACGAAATTCATTGTTATTTTAACCTGTACAACAAACTACCTACTATGTGTTCACAATGAAAATTAACACTGTGACAATAATTATTACTCTTTTATATAGGTATGTCACACAGTACGGAAATTGCTGTAGAATTGTTTCAAATCTTCCTTTGAACGTATTGGTCAGGGGGCCAGTCAAAGAGAAGTAATCGGGACTATGTAAAGACCTCTCAGCATCCTCCAGGTTTTCGACTTTTTGAGGAGAAACTGAAGATTTGTAATCACCATATTCAAATTATCCAGCATACGGGATTTCATATTGATAGAAAGCCGAATAAAGATTTTAGATTTTTTGGGGAAAAACTGACGATCAAGAGTGTAGGAAATGTTTCATCTTCGTTCTGCGAGACTAAAACTCCAAATATTGGACGGACTTGAAATCACCACCCTCAAATTATCCAGGATACGAGATTTCATATTGATAGAGAGCCGAATAAAAATTTTAGACTTTTTGAGGTGAAACTTCAGATCAAGGGTGTAGGAAATTTTTCATCTTCGTTCTGCGAGACTAAAACTTAAAACATTGGACGGATTTGAAATCACCACCCTCAAATTATCCAGGATACGAAATTTCATATTGATAGAGAGCCGAATAAAGATTTTAGACTTTTTGAGGTGAAACTTCAGATCAAGGGTGTAGGAAATTTTTCATCTTCGTTCTGCGAGACTGAAACTCAAAACATTGGACGGATTTGAAATCACCACCCTCAAATTATCCAGGATACGAGATTTCATATTGATAGGAAGCCGAATAAAGATTTTAGATTTTTTGAGGTGAAATTTCAAATCAAGTGTGTCGGAAATTTTTCAGTTTCATTCTGCGAGACTGAAACTCAAAACATGGGCCGGATTTGTAATCACCACCATCAAATTATCCAGGATACGAGATTTCATATTGATAGAAAGCCGAATAAAGTTTTCAGATTTTTTGAGGTGAAATTTCAGATCAAAGGCGTCGGAAATTTTTCAATTTCGTTCTGCGAGACTGAAACTCAAAACATGGGCCGGATTTGTAATATCCACCATCAAATTATCCAGGATACGAGATTTCATATTGATAGGAAGCCGAATAAAGATTTTAGATTTGTTGAGGTGAAATTTCAAATCAAGTGTGTCGGAAATTTTTCAGTTTCATTCTGCGAGACTGAAACTCAAAACATGGGCCGGATTTGTAATCACCACCACCAAATTATCCAGGATACGAGATTTCATATTGATAGAAAGCCGAATAAAGTTTTCAGATTTTTTGAGGTGAAATTTCAGATCAACAGCGTCGGAAATTTTTCAATTTCGTTCTGCGAGACTGAAACTCAAAACATGGGCCGGATTTGTAATATCCACCATCAAATTATCCAGGATACGAGATTTCATATTGATAGAAAGCCGAATAAAGTTTTCAGATTTTTTGAGGTGAAATTTCAGATCAACAGCGTCGGAAATTTTTCAATTTCGTTCTGCGAGACTGAAACTCAAAACATGGGCCGGATTTGTAATCACCACCATCAAATTATCCAGGATACGAGATTTCATATTGATAGGAAGCCGAATAAAGATTTTAGATTTGTTGAGGTGAAATTTCAAATCAAGTGTGTCGGAAATTTTTCAGTTTCATTCTGCGAGACTGAAACTCAAAACATGGGCCGGATTTGTAATCACCACCACCAAATTATCCAGGATACGAGATTTCATATTGATAGAAAGCCGAATAAAGTTTTCAGATTTTTTGAGGTGAAATTTCAGATCAACAGCGTCGGAAATTTTTCAATTTCGTTCTGCGAGACTGAAACTCAAAACATGGGCCGGATTTGTAATATCCACCATCAAATTATCCAGGATACGAGATTTCATATTGATAGAAAGCCGAATAAAGTTTTCAGATTTTTTGAGGTGAAATTTCAGATCAACAGCGTCGGAAATTTTTCAATTTCGTTCTGCGAGACTGAAACTCAAAACATGGGCCGGATTTGTAATCACCACCATCAAATTATCCAGGATACGAGATTTCATATTGATAGAAAGCCGAATAAAGTTTTCAGATTTTTTGAGGTGAAATTTCAGATCAACAGCGTCGGAAATTTTTCAATTTCGTTCTGCGAGACTGAAACTCAAAACATGGGCCGGATTTGTAATATCCACCATCAAATTATCCAGGATACGAGATTTCATATTGATAGAAAGCCGAATAAAGTTTTCAGATTTTTTGAGGTGAAATTTCAGATCAACAGCGTCGGAAATTTTTCAATTTCGTTCTGCGAGACTGAAACTCAAAACATGGGCCGGATTTGTAATCACCACCATCAAATTATCCAGGATACGAGATTTCATATTGATAGAAAGCCGAATAAAGTTTTCAGATTTTTTGAGGTGAAATTTCAGATCAAGAGCGTCGGAAATTTTTCATTTTCGTTCTGCGAGACTGAAACTCAAAACATGGGCCGGATTTGTAATCACCACCCTCAAATTATCCAGGATACGAGATTTCATATTGATAGGAAGCCGAATAAAGATTTTAGATTTTTTGAGGTGAAATTTCAGATCAAGGGTGTCGGAAATTTTTCAATTTCGTTGTGCGAGACTGAAACTCGAAACATTGAACGTATTTGAAATCACCACCCTCAAATTATCCAGGATACGAGATTTCATATTGATAGGAAGCCGAATACAGATTTTAGAATTTTTGAGGTGAAGCTTAAAATCAAGAGTGTCGGAAATTTTTCAATTTCGTTCTGCGAGACTGAAACTCAAAACATGGGCCGGATTTGTAATCACCACCCTCAAATTATCCAGGATACGAGATTTCATATTGATAGGAAGCCGAATAAAGTTTTCAGATTTTTTGAGGTGAAATTTCAGATCAAGAGCGTCGGAAATTTTTCATTTTCGTTCTGCGAGACTGAAACTCAAAACATGGGCCGGATTTGTAATCACCACCCTCAAATTATCCAGGATACGAGATTTCATATTGATAGGAAGCCGAATAAAGATTTTAGATTTTTTGAGGTGAAATTTCAGATCAAGGGTGTCGGAAATTTTTCAATTTGGTTGTGCGAGACTGAAACTCGAAACATTGAACGTATTTGAAATCACCACCCTCAAATTATTCAGGATACGAGATTTCATATTCATAGAAAGCCAAATAGAGATTTTAGACTTTTTGAGGTGAAGTTGAAAATCAAGGGTGTCCGAAATTTTTGATCTTCGTTCTGCGAGACTAAAGCTCAAAACATCGGCTGGATTTGTAATCATCACCCTCAAATTATCCAAGATACGACATTTAATATTGATTGGAAGCCGAATAAAGATTTTAGACTTTTTGACGTGAAACTGCAGATCAAGAAGAATTTTTGACCACAACAGAATCGAAATTTCTCGCGCACCCCCCTACAGTCCAAGTCTTGCTCCCTGCTACTTTATATAGGCAGATTCCTTCAGTGTTTTGGAAGTCGCCTAAGTGAAATAGCTTCTGAAGATGCCATCCACTCGTGGCTGCGAAACGTCAAGCCTTAAGGGGCCTGGATACACACATTTATACATACGTATTTGCCGTGTAAAACACGGACTCACAATTTCTCGCATAACTCACTCATTTTCAAACTACATATATAATATTTCAGGAGGCGATAGTTAAGACCTTAATGAATGACAACAATTTTCGATTTTCTCAAAAAGGTTTTTTAATGTGCAGAAAAACTCGCAATGCAACATCATACATTCTATAAATGCCTGTAATTTAACAACCAAACACGATATCAAAAAAAGGCTAAATAGTTGCACAAGCGCAAGCTTTCTTCTTCAATTTGCTCTTTGAGTCATTACTGTAAGTTTAAAGGTAACGTCAGGAGCTTGGAAATGCGAAACTCATTTTTATGGTGACCTTTCGACCTTACCTTTGGACCTTTTGACCTTACTTTTGGATTTTTGACTTATCTCCCCTCATCTTAGACACACACACTGGAGAAAGGGAACAGGCGGCCACGCCTCCTCGCTAACACGGGAATACGTCTTTTCTTGGTTCTCAATTTCGCGCGCTATACCCTAGACCCTTAACACTAAACGACGCCTACCTAACAACCCAAGAACCAAAAAAATCAAATTCATCCTTCATTTTATGTGTTTGCTACTCAGAATGCCATCTGGCTCCCATACTAAATGCACCATTGTCTTGTGCTCATCCAGTGATGACGGATGTACCTACTTCTTTCCATAGCATGTTCGTATCATGTGAAGTAACTTTATTAGTTTATTACATAAAGCTAAATGAAATTAAAACGTTCGTTGGAATGGGTCTGATATGAAATTCTCGCACGCCATCTTCTAATGTACGCAAGAGGTGAAATATTTCTGGAATCTCTTGGAGAGTTTTGCTACCCAGACCGTAACTATATTTTACTGATCAAATCTAAAAATAATTGGGTCTATTATTTATACAAAAATGGCTTTTGCGTCATAAGTCTGAAGTTTTAGAAACAGGGAATATGACATTTCTGTATTTTTTCTGTCACTGACTGGTAGCTGCACAGAGTTAACATCTCTAGAGGGAGCCTAATTTGAATATTGGCCAGCCAACATCTATAGCGCTATTGCCACTCTTCTTCGTCCGCTCAAGGACCTTCCAGTTTCTTCAAAATCTGGCAGTTTCCGCAGTTTGAACACAAAATATTTAACTGGGTATTTAACTATACATTCCAATATACTTACAATGTAACTGATTTACGTGAAGATAATTTGTATTGATTTAATCAAATCTCAAAAATGGTAAATTTCATAGCGGAATGTCGCAATAACTTCTAATGTGTCATAAATCTAGCAACCTACAATCGGCGTGCCCTTAAGCTGTCATGTGGCTGTCATTGTAGTTGTGGTTATTGCGTGTGTCGAGATTTTTGTGATTCTAGTGTATATTTGACTGACTTTGTGACTATTTGTGGTGTGAATTAAATTATTTATGAACAATATTGTCATAATTGCATGATGAGACAACATAAAAAGTGCATAGTTTGCTGTAATAGCGACAAATCGGTGAACACTTCTTATCATAGATGAGTATAGGTTTTGTATTAGTTTTCAGTAGCGTAATATATGGGGATAAGTGGGAACAAAAGTAACTTCACTCCAGTTTGAGGAATAATAATGGTTGTTTAATGTATGTTTTGTGCACGCATTACATTCATGTCAATCAACATGAATTTTCCATATTCCATTTTTTAAACTATTTGAGGACGTGAAATGCAAAAATGTATGCCACATTTACTTACAGAAAATCTATCTATGAGAATTTTATAGAACTGGATATTACCTAATGCAATTATTATATTTTATTGCTGAAGTAAAAATACGATGCAGCCATTCTAACAGGCTACCTTTCAGAACGCTGTTAGATATGTTTTGAAAATGGTAATAATAAATTATCAACTGTTGATAAATGAAATGATGAAATTATAATAAGAGTAACTCTCTAAGTATAGCTAAATACTAATACAACTTATTGGTACCAGTTTGTAACATCACAGTAATAATTGAATCTATTAATGAACATCCAATTTTAATATAAAGTCGCACGCCACTGGTAATGCCCTCAAGCTATCAAAATTTCCGTTACATGTTGGCTGGTCAGCGACCTGTGCATTTTGTTGTTTACACTCCCTCTATAGATATTAACTCTGTGGGTAGCTGTTTCAAAAAAATCACACAATTTGATGACAACGCGATTACTTGACATATCGAAAGTTGACATCGTAATGTGGGAGTTAGCATATTTTAAATAACGTGTTACCTAGGTACTTTTAGACTCAATTCTAATTAAATTTTGTTATCTTATTAGTACCTACCGAACATTTGTAAAAAGTACTGTAAAATAGGTAGGGGAGACCGGGGCAGAATGGGATACTTAAAGAAAAACACATCATATAAAGAAAATTAAATGTTTTATTGTATTAACCTTTAGTCAGGTAGGAACATAAGGATTTAAATTAAGTAATGCAACTTTTTTTAGCAACTAAACCATTCAGACTTTGGCGAAAAGTAGCAAAAATCAGTATAACTTTTTTTTCCCATTATGCCCCGCCATTGGGGCATAATGGGAAATGACACGGGGCAAAATGGGAACATACTTCAGTACGGCTGAAAACGTTCACAAGTATGTGCTTTATCGTGCTCGTCATCAACTCCAGCGCAGGAATTATGGGGCCAAGCATGCTATACATCACCGATCCTGTGACTGCGAAAATAAGTATTCACTGTAAATCCGAGCACAGTCACCACAATCTTCTTGTGATAAGTCAGTATCCGTCTCAGTTTCTCTTTTAGTCCTCTTAATTTTACCCTGTTTAGGTTTCTTAGCATTTGCTTTTTCCCCAGATTCATCTTTTGGTCTTTCTTTCATTAGTGTTGTTGCCAGATTTCTTTTTCTTAGTCTTTAGTTCTTCAGTCTTCTTTTTTTTACTGTTTGTTTCTAATTTTCTTCTAAGTTAATTCTTAGATGGAAAATTCGTCGTCAATCTTACCTCGTTTCCTTGTCAACAAAGATGTTTCTTCAGTTCTAATTTCTTTTGGTACAAATATAATATCTGCCGGGCTAACCAAAAACGAGGAATATGCCATTTGCTTTCTCATTCTTCAATAAATAGTGATAATGGAGGTCTTTTATGATCAACTATGGCTGTGCCAGGAAAAATAGTAGGGTTAGAGAGAGGTTCCGTTTTACCACAATGGCTGTTAATAGATAAAGTTGAAGCATTAGGCTGAGATTTTGTTTGAGAAGTTGATGCACTTGATTTTCGACTGAAAAAATTAAAGACCAGATAAGAAATACATAGCATATATAGTACGGGGCAAGACGGTATAGTATCCCGTCATGCCCCGTCCGTTTTGCCCCAACAAACATATAATATGGTAAATTCAAGAATGTCTAACCTAAACCAGTTAAGGCTCCAAACGGTATCTAATACCAAAACTCGATCCTACCGCTACGGCTTCTGGTTAAACATATTGCTAAAACTTTGCTACTCACCTAATAGCACATCGATGTTTATGACAAAACTTTTTAAAATGAGGAGGAAATTCAATTTTTTCTCACACCGCAGCCAATACGAGCAGCGCCACGTTCCTCATTGGTTGACCGACGTAAGCCAACTAAAGGTCGAACTAATAATACTGTTGCCAGCGCATTTCAGTGTATCAATCATGCATAGGAGCACTTTTCCCGTTCTGCCCCAGACCTCGTTTTGCCCCGGTCTCCCCTACTCTATTTCTAACAGTGCTGTTTATGGAACAACCTGTATTGAATACCTATTTGAGTAACTAAGATGTCTAAAACAGTAATTGAATTTATTAATTAATTTTTTATTATCTCTTTTATGTTTCATTTAACGTATAATTTGCAGTTAAACATTCCAGTGATATCCACAAAACGGTAGTCTGAGCTGAATTTTTCAATGCATATTTATTGCATTTGTCTTGCGAAAGAACTGAGCAATAAAATTATCCACTCAGATTGTTTATTAAGAATTATAATATTCAGTTAAAGAAAGTTATTTATGCTAAAAAATATTACGTTCTCATTTGACCGTAGTTGGTTCTAGATATACACACTAGAACTAACCTATATTTTATAACGTCGTGGGTTAGGAAGTATTGTAATCACCACATGTTTATATTTGAAATAATATGGCCTCTCCTGCTGGTTCTCCGTTTCTACCCGCCTAATCACAGCAACCGCTGCACACATCAAATTTGTCAGGTCAAAAAGCATTAGGTACTGCATTTCTGAAAATCGGTGCAGTCTTTTTTTTATGGTCGGCCTCCCGCAAAGGCTGAAAGCCTATGGCGCTGTAGAAGCGCTGCGAGAGGATAAGTATCGGTTCACGTTAGGTTTGAAACGCTGCAGGTTGTAGCCGTCGGGAAACGAATTCCCCGGCAGCTGATTCCACAGCGTCGAAGTTCTCTCGGGGAGTAAGGACCTCGACCTGGTAAGGATGAGCTCGCAGAGCTTCTCTAGTTTTCCTGGTTCGGACGGCCTATGGTGTTATTATCTGAGAGAGCTCACTCGAACATCTTCCGTGATAGAATCTGTAAAACAGGGATAGGTCAGCCACCCTCCTCCGATGTTCCAGGCTGTGGAGGTCCTTTGTGAGGCCAGGCGTATCGACCAATCTAATTGCTCTCTTCTGGATAGTCTCCAGAAGCTTTAGAGAGTGTTTCGGAGCGCATCTTCACACATGGGAGCAATACTCCAGCGATGGTCGGACCTATGCCTTGTAGAGCAGCAGCAGTTGCTCTGGTGTATACAACTTCCTACAGCGGAACCAAACTCCAAGCTTCTGGGATGCCGTTTTAGCAATACTGACGACGTGGTCGTGCCAGGATATGTTATTGTTGATGTTGATTCCCAAAAGCTTAACGGAAGGTGATTCGACTATGGGGTGACCCTCCATTTCCACGGTTGGTAAGCCATCGTGAGACTTCTTTGTCGTGGTAGAATAGTTATCAAAAAGCGAAAATTCTTAGAACCGTTCTATAATTTTTGGATAATCTGATCATTTGCTATTTTTTTTCCGAAGAGAGTAAAATTGAGTTGGCGGGGAAAGCGCTTTTTTAAATGAATGAAACAAGAGTGCCAAAGTGCCATAGAAAAGAATCTATCTTCCATCCATACATAAAACTCTGCATTACATGCAGTCCTCCACTGGTCCTAACAACCCAATGCTATAGCTAAGTTATAAGCTAATCAAATTGCTAGTTAATAAAGTAAATGGACAGCTGCTGACATCTAGCCATCCGCAACACAAATCACTGATGCATTTTACACAGTACAATATAACTTTCTCCTGTTCATTGGCACTAGGTTAAAATGCACTCCAATAGATGGCGCCAGCAGTAAATAGGTTTATGTTCAAAATTGGCTAAATTTGAATTATAATTATTATCTGTATCATTATTTATGCGATAATTGAACAAATTGCAAATTTAAATATTTGATCTAATAGAAGAATAAACAGAGTTTATGGAATATTCAAAGTAGGTAGCTCAAAACTGTAAATTATATTTCGCCATCTTTGGGAAGCTAATTGAAGCTCACTCGAATTCGCAAAGTGAAGGTAGGTTTATTTATGTAGACGAAAAGTACGACAATAATTTAATGATTTGCCACTAGATGGTGACATGTTCTTATTTGAATTTTGAATTCTAGAACTACTATTTACTGCATTGTCAAACATTGTTTCAATTGGTTTCAATGTAATTACAAAAAAATCAATCATCTAGGTAAATTAAAGATTTAAAATAGTTTGACTGTTTGACGTACATTCAAAATAGCTATATAACTACTTACACTCAGAAACTGTCATTTGTGTTTGCAGTCTGTAATGCAAACTTTATGTCGAAAAAATTAGTCTTAGAATAAGATGCTAAACATAGGAAAATACTTATAGGATTTGGAAAAATATCGGTTTAGCTTAGTAAGTGATTAGAGTAGTAATCAACGAAACGTATATCTAAATATTAATATTTCCATTGTATAATTTAGCAATGTTCCATACAGACCAAAAGAAGAGTTTACCTGTTTACCCACATTCTTCATAGGTACAATATAAAATAATATAAATTATAAGATGAGCATATTTTTTTGTTGTGATATCTTGTAGTTAGGTACTTTCAGCCTAAGAACATAAAATCGGTGTTGAAATGCACATTAACCATGATAGCACGCGATGCCTATGACATAATTAAAGACAGTGGCGGCGTGTGAGATAAACGGTTTATTGTAGGTACTGCATCAAAAGTAGTATCCAGACAGAAAAGAATTATTATAGACACGGAGTCCTTTTGATATTAAAAGCACCAACAGTACGAAATGACTTTTGTCTATAAGCAGAAAAACAGTTTTTCGTTTTTCCAGTGACAATATATAGCCTACAAGGGGTTTTTTGAGGCAAGAAATTCTTAGTTCTTACGTCACTTGTAGAGGGCGCCACTTACAAAACATAAAATTTCATTAAAATCATCTAACTTTTTTATGTCACAGTATATGTATATTAGTTTAAACATTGAAGATTATGTTTATTAAAGTTATTTTACGTAAAAATGTAAATGTCGACCAATCAGATGCTTTTATTTTCAAAAATCGTTCTCTGGGTACTCGGGTATCTGGTGTACGTAAAGAACCAGTCTACGCTGAAAATTCGCAGGCCTTGAAGCTTCCGCTATTTTTGCTGTTGAAGTGCGTAGTAATATAAATGGAATTTGGAGAATTACTAAAAACATATTTGAAAAAAGACGAATTGGCCGAATAATAATAATTTTAAGTGTTCACCAACGATTCGAATAGGTTAGAAAAAGCAAGGCCCATGCTCTAACAGGCATGTGAGTGTGCCCAAGATCCCTTTGTTATTATTTACTGTGTTCATAGACACGATGTTATTTTTTACAGAAATCTGCGAGATATAAATTTTATGGAATCATTTAGAATTATTCTTTTAACACTTATGCACTGTTAAACCCCAAAATTCATTCAAAACTATAACAATTAACCCGAAGCGATCAACCAAAACAAAGTAGCTATTTATATTATGCCTCTACACATGAATGCTGTTATTTTTAGGATTCTTTACCTGGTATCTGTAGAAAGGGTATACCGGTTTATCAGCGATTCAGCGGTCAGTGTGCCAGTGCCGCGTTGGGATTGTGCACACATAAAAAGAAATCCTCAAGTCAAGAATTGTGATATTCTTGTAAATACATACAACAAGAATATCGGTTCTCACTCTAAGAAAGAATATTTGATAAGAAAATTATAGAAAATTTGTATCAAGAATAATATATTTTTGATTTATATACTTATTTTAAAGAAATATGCTCCGAAAGAAGGTATAATTTTCTTTGCAACCAAGGCTATAATAATTTAATAACAAATATTTCATAATTTTATATCAAGATTATCATGTTTTCCAGCGGTGTCCAGTTTACTTCTGTCAAAAATATAGACAGCTTGCGAATGCGAACCTTCATTTATAATATGATAATCTTGGTTTGAAAATGAACGCTGTTTTACAAGCACACTCTATATTTTTATCAAGTAAATCATTTATTTACGTCTACCAACGTCGAAGTGCGCAGGCGCGCAGCGTGTCACGGGTCAACTCTAACCTCTCCATCCTCTCTACTCAACAGCCTGTTGCCCGTCCGCGTCCACGGCGCCATTATCGGTTTTCGGATTGTAGCATTCGCCGCCGTCTTTAGCACCGTAGCGTAATACCTGCATCCTGGGTCCTGCATAATAGCACATAATAGTATCTAGTCAAACTGTTAAAAAATTGCCATTGCCACGTGATACCCGTGATACCTCCGTCAACCATCAGTCATCGAATCTGCCGGTAGTGCTGGTCCACCGCCATTTGAGTCGCGTCCCAGTTCCCATCAGCTTCCTTATCACTGAATCTATCCAACCATGAATGAGCTATTAAGAAAATTGGTATGCGAAGACCTGACTCAGGTGTTCCTAGATAGGTACTGAGTATATATGAAATTTTGCAGAACTATTTCTCCATAAAAATTTCTACATGCTCATAGAAGAGTTTGAATGCTCAAATTAATACTATTAGATTCTTCATCCAAGAATATCACAATTTTAGAATAAAGTTGTAGCTACTTGCGTCAAGTTTATGAAATGCTCCCAGTTAAGATTATGAAATGCTTCAGTCAAGATTATGAAATACTTCGGTCAAGATTACCATATGCTTGATTTAAGATTTTGGTATTCTTACTATCAAGAATTTCCCAGTTTTGCAATGAAGATATATTCTCAATCTAACCCTTATAGGATCAAAGATATCGTATTCTCACTTTAAGATTAGCATGACTTTGCGCGTATAGGTAGTTATGGTGTACTTGAGTTAAAGCATCTGTGCTCCAGCTAAAAAATTATTTTTATGTGTGTGGGATGGGTACAAACAAAAACCTTGTTTACTTCCTCTAACTTCTAAACTATTCGAATTCATTGGCCGCCACTGACACAAAGATATGAGCGATGTGCATGTGTTTTGTGTTACAAAATCGTAGTTAGCTAGTATTATCGCGAGGACGAAGGAAAAGAAGGGGACTTCCTGCTGTCTTTGCGTTCGTGGATCGAGACGGCACTGCGTTGTCTTTTCTTTTCGTGTATCGTTGTTGGATAACTTACGTGATTGTTACTACGTCAATACACGCACATGTGAGCACCTGACAAAGGCTTTATTTAATCGTTGGACTGAACACGTTACGACATCTTACACATGTAATAGATTTTGTTAACAGTAAAAAACACCTACCAGACATAATATATTATTATGTATTAGGATGTATAACGAGACAGATGTTTATAATATAACAATGGAATAATTATTTAAAAAAATCGTCAACAAGTATCCTTCAAAGTACGCAGCCAATTTTTGGTGTAATTTTGCATTTAAGGGTCTTCGTAGTACATTAGAATATCAATTCCTAGTCCTCCAGGATGCAAGATGTTTGTGGTATTTTTTTTGTTATTTCCGGTTCTATATTGTTGTTTCTGCTTGTCTTCTGTCGTTCTCCGTTATTTTCTGTTGTTTCCTGTTGTTTTCTGATGCTCTCTGTTCTATTCTGTGTCTTTAGTTTAGTTGTTTTCCATCGTTTTCCATCGTCTTCTGTTGTTTTCTGTTGCTTCCCGTTGTTGTCTCTGGTTTTCTGTTTTTTTTTCTGGTTTTCACTTGTTTTGTCTTGTTTTCTGTGTTTTCTCTTGTCTTCTTTTGTTTTCTCTCATTTTGTCTTAATTTCCGTTCTCTTGCCTTTCGTTATTTTTTTTCTCTTTTCGGTTACTTGTTTCCCTTATTTTCTGTTGATTGTCTGTTATTTTCCGTTACTTTTGTTGTTTTCTGTTATTTACTGTTGTTTTCTCTTGCTTTATCTTGTTTTTTCTTGATTCCTCTTGTTTTCTCTCGTTTTCTCTCGTTTTCTCTCGTTTTCTCTCGTTTTCTCTCGTTTTCTCTCGTTTTCTCTTGTTTTCTCTTGTGTTCTCTTGTTTTCTCTTGCTTTGTCTTGTTTTCTCTTGCTTTATCTTGTTTTTTCTTGTTTCTTCTTGATTCCTCTTGTTTTCTCTCGTTTTCTCTCGTTTTCTCTCGTTTTCTCTCGTTTTCTCTTGTTTTCCCTTGTGTTCTCTTGTTTTCTCTTGTTCTCTTGCTTTATCCCGTTTTCTCTTGTTTTCTCTCGTTTTCTCTTGTTTTCTCATGTTTTCTCTTGTTTTCTCTTGTTTTCTCTTGTTTTCTCTCGTTTTCTCTCGTTTTCTCTCGCTTCCTCTCGTTTTCTCTCGTTTTCTCTCGTTTTATGATCTTTTCTCTTGTTTTCTATTGTTTTCTCTTGTTTTCTATTGTTTTCTCTTGTTTTCTCTTGTTTTCTCTTGTTTTCTCTTGTTTTCTCTTGTTTTCTCTTGTTTTCTCTTCTTTTCTCTCGTTTTCTCTGGTTTGCTCTCGTTTTCTTTCGTTTTCTCTCGTTTTATGTGTTTTCTCTTGTTTCCTCTTGTTTTCTCTCGTTTTTTCATGTTTTTCGTTATGTTCCGTTGTTTTCTGCTGCCTTCCGTTATTTTCTGCTGTTTTCGGTAAGTTATTTCCTTTATTTCCTGTAGGTTTCTCTTATTGTATGTCATTCTCCGTTATTTTCTGGTGTTTTCTGTTATTTGCTTTGGGTTTCTCTTGTTTTCTTCCATCAAGATAATGCAAGACCTCATATAACAGCAAGAATCTCCCAGGTAGCTATAGCGAGACTTCACGGGGAAATTCTACCTCACCCTCCATATTCACCAGACCTTGCCCCGAGTGACTAGGTACCATCTGTGTTTGGCCTTGGACATTCACATGCGGAATCGGCGATTTGAAAATAGAGAGGCTTTGGAAACCAAGATGACACATTGCTCCATTTTATAAAAATGGGATATACAGTCTTGTGTCTAGATGGGAAAGGATAATACTTGCTGAGGGTGATTATGTTTCTGAATAAATCTAAGTTTAACCCATTTTACTTCCCACACCGGTAGGTGAGGGGAGTATTGTAATCGCGATAATTTTCGATTTTGAGATAATACACTTTTTGATGTCTACATAACGAAAATCCATGTCACTCATTTCCGTCGGTCTGTCTGTCTGTGCGCGTTTTTCTGGCCTCGTAAACTCAGTAACCGCTGCATGGATTGTGATGAAATTTGGGTAGCGATATGCTGGGGGGTCGTAGTAGGTAATGTTCTTATAATTTTGGAAATCGGTGCAGGGCGGCGTAGTAATTAGCAAAAAACAAAAAAAATTAAATATTCCTCAAACTTCGTTTTTAGGTGTTTTAGGGGGTTCATGATCATTTTCTACTTTTTTTTTGAGTGGTGGTGAAATTAGGGTGGTTGGGGGGTGGGGGTTGTAAATCTCAAAAATGTGTTGTACCATGGCCGACTCTACTAACTAGGCCGGAGCCTTATATGTGGCAATGTGGCTTAGCTGTCAAATAGGGGGCCTATAGTTTCAGAATAATCATCACATTTTATATGTATTAGAGTTATCTCGGTTATTAAATTAAGAAAAATACTTTTTAGAACTACTACTACTAATACCACTTACATCTGATGTCTGTTTCATTACAGTCAGACACTACAAAATAAAAATAAACGCAACCTGTTTCCTGCTGCCACTTCCACTTCCACTTAAATGAACACTCATTTTACTTTGTAAGTTGTCACTTGAGCTAGAAAAAATCACTATTAGGTCACTGTGAAGCCATTCTTGCTGGTCTTGATTCCCTTTCACTATCAAATCTTTTCGTAGGTATGCCCAGATGCATGCCCTCGTTGGCATGCCCAGATGAGTTCTATTAACTGTCTTTTTCTGTGATATTTGGGACGTCCAGAAAACATTGTAGCTACCACATTGTGGTTTAAAATAGGTCTTATCCTTTGAAATGTTTGTAAAGTATTGTCTTTATTCTTATAAATATGAACAGCCCTTATGAGGAATACCTTTCACCCACTTCTGTTTATGTCCTTCATTGGAAGCACTAATTGCTAGTGCAACCTGGTACCTGGAATAAGGTTATGGTGGGCCATGGTTTGGTAGTCCTCTACCCATGCCTCTACTGGGCTGCAACCTGGTACTACACATTTTGCAGACATCTTTTTATCTTTATAGTTTCGTTTGTGCAGGTAAATAATTAGAAACACATCAAAAATCACCTTCCACTCTTCGTTGTTACTCTGGAAGGTTATGTTGGTATGTCCTTGTTTGGAAGCACAATTGCTATTGCAACCTGCAACTTTGCAGGCATCTTTTTATCTTTATAGTTTCGTTTGTGCAGGTAAATAATTAGAGACACATTAAAAATCATCTTCCAATCTTATTGTTTACTCTGGAAGAATTACACTAATGACACAAGCTCAGCTCCCAATTCAGTGTTGCCATATTTTAATGCTCCGGCCTAGTGAGTGAAGTCGGCTATGGTTGTACTCATAATAGGCTATCCATTGACCTGTAAAAGAAAGTCCTAGCGGCATAATACCCTGTTTTAGGCTCATCCGAACATTGCCTTGCCTATTTCAGAAACCAAGGGGCTTAGAATTTTCTGATAAATACATAGGAATATTGCTTTAGATCGTTCTCTATTGAGTAACGTAAAAGTTATGGAATGGATTTTAATGAAACTTTGTCACAGTATTACTACCGCGGCGAGGATGTAAAACGCGTATGTTTTGGAAAAATCGTGTTAGTGGCGGCGCAGCAATAATAAAAAAACAAAAAAAATAAAAACGCCTCAAATTTTGTTTTTAGGCGTTTTAGGGGTTCCTGTTAATTTTCTATTTTTTTTTTTTTTGGTAGGGGTGAATTTGGGGTGGTTGGGGGTGGGGAGGTTGGAAAACTGAAAAATTTGTTGTATTCGTAATGGGCTGTCCATTGACCTGTGAATGAAAAACCTAGCGGCATAATACACTTTTTTAGGTATATTGCCTTATTGTCTTGCTCATTATAGAAACCAAGGAACTTAGAATTTGTGATGTATACAGACATACGGGTATTGTTTTAGATCGTTCTATATTGCGTAACGCGAAAATTATTCAATTGATTTTAACAAAATTTTGACACAGTATTACTACCGCGTAGAGGATGGAAAACGTGTATGTTTTGGAAAAATCGCGTCAGTGGCGGCGCAGCAATATTAAAAAAAATAAAAATATAAAAACAGCTCATACTTCGCTTTTAGACGGTTTAGAGGCTCCTGAACTTTTTGCATCGTTCAGTTGAAGCATGCAGAATGAAAACTGTGGCGTCCTAGTTTCTAAGGAGGGAAACGTAAGAAACTATTTACGAGAGTTTTTGTGTTGGTCGTTTTTTTTGCGGGAGGGTGGCCGATGATTTGGTTGCAAGGGGATTTCAGACTATAGCTTCATGCAATGGGAAAACAATAAAATGAAATCATTATTATGTGCGGGAAGTACTGAGTCAATCAACTTGACTCCATTGATTTCTGTGTAACTATTTCTTAACTTTCAAAACCGAACGAATTTTTTCGGTTGTCTGATATTCGGATTGATTGACAGGTTATTGACATAATATGCGATAAGTACTGAGTCAATTAACTTGACTCAAATGTTCAGACGCTCACAGCACACGCAGATTCAAAAGACGCTTCACTAGACAACAGTGCCACATTTGTTTTGCATAATTATTGGCACAGTTCTCCGGAGATGACCTACAGACCGATTAGCGAGATTGAAATATAATAAGGTGCTCAGTGTCGAAAGAAATAACGCATAGAAGTGAACAGAAGGCTTCTTTTACTTTCGTTTCGCCGACAAACCGACTGCATCCGCAGTTGTGCAAACTTAACAATGGCCCATAAACAATCGCATTGCACGAACGGTGTGATTGCCTCTCAAACAACTGAAACCGAAGGGATTCAGCTTACGCTCAAGGTTCAATCGTGATGCTTGCATATTAAACAGTTCGGTTGGGAGTGGAAATTGTTCCTATTTTTGTTTTGTTTGCAAATACAGGGTGTTTCATAAGTTGGGACTTTTTTTCGTACAGCGGATAGTACTCCCCAAAATGAGTGTTTTTCCCCAGTAACATAAACGAAATATTTAGAGAAAACAAGATACTGACCATTAAAGAAGTCCTCAATTCTAAGTCCGTCCCTGGGCAATGGCTCACCATGTCATAATATCACAACAAACAAGGCAGCGCTAGCGGTGCCGAGGCTGCCCACAAGACGGTGTTCTTTCACCTCTACTATGGTGCTTAGTGGTGAATGACCTGCTCGTGAGACTAAGTAACACAGGGGTCTACGTGCAGGCCTATGCCCATGATTTGAGCATAGTGGTCAGGGGTAGATTCATTAATACAGTCTCCGAGGTAATGCAAGGCGCGCTGCGCGTTGTGGAAACGTGGTGTAATGAGGTAGATCTGTCAGTGAACGCTGAAAAGACGGAGCTCGTTATGTTCACTACGAGAAGGAAGATGGAAGGCCTCGTGGGGCCTACCTTTTTCAGAACGACACTTGAATTGTCTCAGTCAGTAAAGTATCTGGAAGTCATACTGGATCACAGGCTGACTTGGAGGCAGCACGTGGATTATAAGGTAAGCAAGGCTCGAAACTCATTATAGGCCTGCAGAAGAGTTGTCGGTAGTAGCTGGGGCCTGAGCCCAAAAGTGGTGCACTGGCTCTATACTACAATAGTCAGACCGTCATTAATATATGGCTCCATGGTGTGGTGGACCTGTATAAAGACGGAGGTAATAAGAGCCAAACTTAATAAGGTTCAACGTTTGGCATGTCTTGGTATAACCAGTGCAGTGCGCACAACACCTTTGAGTGCCATTGAAACACTATTGAATCTTCCTCCTTTGGATCTGGTAATTCAAGGGGAAGCTCGAGAAACTGGGTTCCGTCTCTGGAGTCAGGGTAGCTGGCCTTTTATTAATACAGGCAAAGGACATTCGACGATTCTAGCAGAGTTGTATGAGGATAGTCCTATTTTGTTGGCGAGGAGCGATATAGTTTCTCCTACGCATCGCTTCAATCGCAAATTTACGGTGGTGTTTCCGTCAAGGGAAGAGTGGGAGTCTAAGGAAAGACAGCTCATCGAAGGAGGAGGACAAGTCTGGTACACAGACGGTTTACTCGCTAGAGAGGGCTCGGGCTCGGGCTCGGGAGTCTACGGACCCTATACAAGACTTTCACTCCCTCTTTGGGGGCACACCACAGTATTCCAGGCTGAGGTCTATGCGATACTTGCTTGTGTAAATCGTATTCGGGAAATTGACGGGTCTAGGAGGCGGATTACTATCTGCTCTGACAGTCAGGCAGCCATCAAAGCACTGAGTGCTTGGAAAATAACGTCGGAACTGGTCCTAGAGTGCAGGAGGGTTCTTGACGACATCTCAGCTAAACACAAGGTATCACTGATGTGGGTACCTGGGCACGCTGGGGTAAAGGGTAACGAAATGGCGGATCATCTGGCTAGGATGGGATCCGGCAACAGTTTTGTGGGCCCGGAACCAGCCTTATTAGGACTATCTGCAAACTTTATTAGGAAAGCAACTGGAGAGCGGATCCAGAATCAACACTCTCTGATATGGAACAACATCTCTGGTCATCTCCGTCAGGCTCGGGAACTATCAGCAGGGCCTGCAGAGAGAATAGGACGATTTTGTCTCTCTCTGGATAGGAGTAACTTGAGATTGCTAGTAGGCCTATTAACGGGTCACAACACCTTCAGGCGTCACTTGTTTGTGATGAGGGTGGTCAACGACCCAACGTGCACGTGGTATGGTGAAGAGGAAGAATCCTCGGCACACATCTTGTGTCGCTGTGAAACCCTGGGTTATCACAGGCAGACTATGCTGGGCTCAAGAACCTTGGAACCAATAAAGATAAAACGGATAGGACCTAAGAATGTACTTGCCTTTGCCAAAAGGGCAGGTCTTAGGAATTAGCGCGGATAGAGGCGCAAAAGGGCCCATCGTGTAGCCTATGCACCAGCCACGTTCCGTGCTGGATAGCCTCTGGTCCTTATTCATTCAGCGGTGCCGATGCCGGTGAGAAACACTAAAACGGGCAGTTCGTCATACGTCTCGTTGCTGTGGCATAGTGTACGAGAGTGTTTGACTTGCTACATTTGGCGATCGGACTTTAAAAACAACAACAATGGCGCACGCCTATAACAATAATGAACTAGTGGACATGATTTTAATGTACGGTGAGTGTGGTCAAAATACCGCTGCGGCTTCGCGAGTGTATGCTGATCGTTTGCCTAACCGTACTCACCCTGCACCTCGTCGATTTGTTTCGCTTGTGCAAAGAGTTAGAGACACAGGATGTCTGAATCCACATCATGATGGACACGCTAGACCTAGATAACCTCGTATGGTCCAAATTGAAGAAGACATCGTAAATCGTACTTTTATCTGTAAGGCCCATTTCGCACCAAATCAGTCAGCAACAGTCAAGTCTAGTCAAGTCACATTCAATCAAGTCACCAAAATCAATTGCTTTCTCATGGAGCAAGTCATGCAAACGAAATCGACGACCAGTCAGTTCTGACTGCCGTATCTAGTTGAAATGTACGAGTTTCTTCAAGCAATGATTTTACGCCGATTACAACAAAGGACAAAAATGAGGCAAAAAAAGAAACGATTGTGGATTCATCCCATTAACAGAAGAAGGCTACATTTTGGATCATTTAATCACTTGTTTCCTGATTTATTGGCCGACCCAAGAAAATTATACAATTACTTTATAATAAGTGCAGATTTATTTTTTCAGTTATTGAGTTTTATAGCTGCTGATATAACAAAACAAAATACAAATTACCGAGAAGCTATTACACCGGAAGAAAGATTTCTCAAAAGACTTGTCAGGACTGGCATAAATATTCGATCGGCTGAGTCAGAGACAGTCCGATCACGTCGGGACGGGACTGGCACGGACGTGACTCGGTCAGTCTGAAAGCAATTTTTCATATAATGCGTAATTTCAATATAAGTTCTAGTCAGTTGAATCTGGGAGCGTCTGACGTGACTAGGCTTGACTGTAGCCGACTGATTTGGTGCGAAATGGGCCTAAGACGCTTGCGACAGGACCGCATTTACAACTTCGTAGCAACCAAATAGTGAGTACTGTCTTGACATTTTTTTTACTGTTTTGCCGTTTCAAGTGCCGTTGCTTCTAAAGAGGAAAGTCCCAACTTTTGGAACACCCTGTATATGCCTCTTGGTGCCTTAGTGAACTGCAGTAACTTGACAATGAAGGGACTGTTTATAAACAAGGATCCACTGACAATATATCCACTGAGAAGGATCCAGGGTGACGTCCAGAAGAAGAGAATGGCAGCTCAGAACAAAATTGGACAGTTTATTTTATTTATACTTCTCACAGGCGAAACATTGAAGAAAGAAAGGTATGGTTCATGAAATGCAGCAGAACTAGAGACAATAATAAACTAATTCATTTGCCACAATTAGTTTATAAAAATATACAACAGATCAGTAATGGGTCCATGTTGAAGAATGCACTCTTCTAGCCTACGCGGCAAGCTCGTTATCTGGTTGTTCATAAACTCTAGAGGTACAGCCTCCCAAAATATTCCTCAAGGTTGAGGGATTTGTTTTGTATTATCAATTTTTTTTAATTGCGGACAATTTTTCAAAATTTGGTTCAATATGGGCAACCGTACCCGACACGAGTATTAGGTAGTTTTCGTTGTTCTCAATTAATCTTACCGCTTCGGTTAACAAATACGTTGTCAGAACCGCTATTTGACAGATAAATAAATAGTTTTCAGAGCAAGACACCACTGTAAGATGCCCCCTAACCTTATTTTGAGCTACAACTTTGACACCATAACGTCAAAATAGCAGATGAGTATTGTAAAGGTTGTTGTTTGAAAGAAAATCACAATTCAATAGTGTTCGCTGTAGTTTGCCCTAAAATGATAGACGAGTTGATTTTATTGGACGCCAGTGATGACTCAGATTTTGAAGATGCGATCTTGTTGGAAGTATTTGACAACAACAACATCGAATACAGAGGCGACCTTTACGGGAGATTCAACTTAGATATGCTCTCGGAACAGGAGTGTAAAGTGAATTTCTGCTTCGAAAAACGGCATATTCCGAGATTGGCACACGCAAGGATCCGCATAAAGATTATTTGCCAGTATTTCTGTTAATAAAATTTGGTCGTCTTCCTTGGTGAAACGAGCTCTGACTCTTTTTATTATTTGTAACACAGTCTTTGAGTTTGACGAATTTGGAAGCATTTTTGTAAAACGACGGATAATAATTGTTGCAGAACTACTTAAAAGTCAAAACCAGTGTCACTGTCAAAACCAAAACAGGTTATGATCTAATTTTTATTCGTGCTGCGCATGCGTGTCGCTTCGTTAATCGCTATGACTATCGTTCGTACAATACCGGCATTTAGCGATTACGATATACGTAAAACGAAATGCAAATGTCAAAGTTGTCAAATAGCGTTAAGCGGAACCTCACTTTGTAAGTAACGAAAACTGCCTAATAGTTTTGAGAACTGTCGCGCGCCATCGTTCGCGATTTACTATCAGTTCAGTAGCGCTCTTGATACTCATATCCAGCAACTATTTCGTCGTATCCACCCAGCGTGTAGGGGAACGGCCACAGCGCCGCCCACTCGGAGCAAGACCCTGAACTACAAGTTTCTCCATAATATTGCTGATGTGAATATGACACAATCGAGGATATTCTCTATAGATTACCGATCTCGTCCAGTATGGAAACGTTAGTTCCATGGGCGGTGTAAGGGACTCTCAGCATTCTCCTCCACGTCCACATTTCAAAAGCATCTATGCGAGCTCGATCTGCCTTTTTAACAGTCCAAATTTCCGAGGCATACAAAAATTAGAACACAAGAGACTGAACCAGCGATATTTTGGTAGCTGTAATGATGTTATGGTCACGCCATATTTTAGTAAGCTTTGTCATGGCCACACGTGCCTGTTGAATGCGCCGTCGAATCTCATTTTCACAGCTACCCGAATTATCGATCAAAGAACCGAGGTATATAAAACTTTGAACTACTTCACAACGGCCTGTTGACTTTATTTCTCGATGGTTATGGTACAGACGCTCATATAGCTTCTCAATATACCTTTATTACAGTATTTTAGAATCAAAGACCGGTTCACTTAAATAAATAGTTATTTATTTAAAAAAATATAACAGATTTATCAAAGAACAGGTAACACAGAGACACATAAATAGTTTAATGTACAAGAAGGCACACATAGTGTGGATCACCCGAGCAGTACCTTATTGGTGACCGCTCAATGGCCATAGTCGTACCCGTACCCACCATCGTACTCATGGTGACCATGGTGATGATGTTCGACAGGTACCGCCACTGGTACCTTGACAGGGTACGGCACTGGCTTTTCCACCGGGTAAGGTACCGGCTTTTCCACCGGATATGGTACCGGCCTGTCAACCGCTACTTTGACGGGGTACGGCACTGGTTTTTCCACTGGGTATGGAATGTGTTTCTCCACAGGGTACGGTGCTGGTACCGGTACCTTCACTGGGACTGGGTATGGTTTTTCTACCGGGTAAGGTACTGGTCTGTCTACGGCTACTTTGACTGGGTACGGCACTGGTTTTTCAACTGGTACCTGTAACATAACGTCAATTATTAGTTCAAAGAGTTAGGATAACCATTTATCTACTCTATGTATAATTTTTTTCTATTTGTTTAAGCAATCCCGCTTTGAAGTTCAAAAAATGGTGAAAGAACAAACGCATCCACCACTTTTCAAAATATTGAAAATTTTCACGCAATGAATATCGCTGAATATAATCTTATTAATTCTTTGACTGTAGTGATACGACAAACGAAAGATGAAATTTCGTTTTCAAATATTCACATTTCATAAATGTATAGCGCATTTGCTTTAATTTTTTTTAATTTCTAAATAAGCTACTGATAACATAATAATAATAAACATCTTTTATTACCTATACCTATAATACTAACAAAAAAAAAATATATTGAAACATAGCAAAAGTATTTAAGTTGTGACAGGTAAAAGTAATATAAAAAATAAAGAAAAATGTACCTTCTTATTCAACCAGTAGTAGAAGTCTCATCTTTTTACTTCCCACACCGATAGGTGAGGGGAGTATTGTGATCGCGAAAATGTTCGATTTTGAGATAATATACTTTTTGGGCGTTTTATAATGTCTACATAACGAAAATCCACGTCACTCATTTCCGTCGGTCTGTCTGTCTGTCTGTCTGTCTGTCTGTCGGTCTGTTTGTCTGTCTGTCTGTCGCTTTTTTCTAGCTTCGTAATCTCAGTAACCGCTGCATCGATTTTGATGAAATTTGGGCAGCGATATGCTGTGGGGCCGTAGTAGGTAATGCTTCTATAATTTTGGAAATCGGTGCATGGGCGGCGAAGTAATTAGCAAAGAATAAAAAATTTCAGATGTCCCTCAAACTTTATTTTTAGGCATTTTAGGTGTTCCTGATCATTTTCTACTTTTTTTTGGGGTGGGAGTTAAATTAGGGGTGCAACACTGCTGTTAGGATTTTTTTTTGAATTCTGCATGTTCGAAAACCTGCAGGTATTGAATTTTATACTACTTATAAGTTGTGCAAGATTTGGAAATATTTAAGCATATCTGTACCTCTTACTGACCCGGTACTCGAAATAGATAGTATGAGCAAGGAAAACGGTTTTATTATTTTAGGGACACCAGTTAAAACTTGTCCACGTATTGAGCCATTACTAGGGAGTGCTTTTATGTTAAATAAAATATACAGTGCGTTCTATTTTTATAACTTGGAAACTCGAAACGCGAAAAAAAATTACAAAGCGAGATGGATATTAGTAGATACTTCAATTTAAAATAAAACATACAGGGTGTTACATTTAAAAACACAAAGTAAAATGACTTTCAAATTGCCGTAATTTAAAATTTTGCCAAAAACACCCTGTAGATGCACATAGTTAATAACATGCAAAATAATATTCATTTAATATTCAAGTAACTCGGTGTATAATATTATTAAGAAAAGTTAAAGGAATATATCAATTTCGACGTATTACTTGCGACCTTGCAAATCCAGAAATTAAAAGAAAATAAATTATAACTTGCCAACGCCGCAACCGATGCCAAAAATATTTCAGGGTTAAATAGAGATCAATGATGGAAAGTAGAAGAATTAAAAAAAAAGTTATGGTCCAATTTAAAAAAATCAAGTTGATCACTATCCTACTTTCCCGCAACACCCTGTATATTTCAAAATATTTTCAGTATATGCATCTTCGGGCCGGTCGTACAAATGCGGGTTTAACACGAGCTTTGTTAAGCCTAAGCTTAGCTAAGCTCAGGCTTAAAGTCGACATCCGTTGTACAATCGTCGGCTTAGTTAAACCTGGTTGATAATGAAATTCACTACAGTTGGCATCAATGAAGCAATACGTACTGACATAATCATCTGAAAAATTACCTTTTTTGGTTAGGCACTTATGATAGTTTCTGTCAAATTTCGTTAACGACCGTTTCTGTCTCTGTTCTTTCATTTGCTCTCTTTGTTAAATCAGACAAAAGTCTTTTAAAAAATATGACCTAATAAAGTAACAAGCAATTTGAAGGTTCCTCCTTGACATATGTCACTTGTATCAGGTTAGGTTTAAGCCTCAGCTAAGCTCGCGTTGAGGTTCGGCTTACGTAAGCTCGTGTTAAGCTTGGATCGAGTGGGGGGTTAAGCCAGCATTGTACAACAGACATTTTGCAACTGACGTGGTTTAACGTCGGCTTACCTTAAGCCGAAGCTTAAGCTCGCATTGTACAACCGGGCCTTAATTAACCCAATAACTTTTGTATTTGAAATTTTTTTCTATCAGGTATATCTTGTGAGATATCAAATAATTACACACTAAATGGACACCCTGTATATATTTCTGGGAGGATAGCTAAATTCAATAAAACCTTCGCAACGAAACCGTTGTACTTACCGGAACCTTCTTAATGACATGAACTGGGTACGGCTGAGGCACATGGACAGGGTACGGCCTATCAACCGGTACTTTCACTGGATAGGGCACCTCCTTGTAAACTGGGTAAGGCTGGGGTACATGGACAGGCACCTTAACAGGCACAGGTACAGGCTTTTCAACGGGATAGGGCTGGGGAACAGGTACTTTCACAGGATAAGGCACGTGCTTCTCCACAGGATAAGGCTGAGGTACGTACACCTTCACGGGGTAAGGCCTGTCGACATGGACCTTGTAGGGCACGTGGACGATCTTCTCGACGGGATAGGGCTGGGGGACGGGAACGGCGACCTTCACGGGTACTTTGACAGGGTACGGGACGTGCTTCTCCACCGGGTACGGCTGGGGAACCAACACTTTGACGGGATATGGGACGTGCTTGGTCACGGGGTAAGGAATGTGTTTTTCCACCGGGTATGGTAGGGGGATGCCCTTAACGACGGTGATGGTCTTCTCCACGTGGGCGGTGGAGCCGAGGTCGAAGGCTCCGTGGCCTCCGTGACCGCCCACCAGGTAGCCTCCGTCGAGGCCGTGGCCTCCTTGACCCACGTGGTAGCCGTTGTCGTAGTCTCCGCCGTAGCCATAGCCCAGACTCAGGAGTCCACGCTTCGTCTGCTTCTTGTCCTCCGCTGCTTTCTTCTCCTCGGCCTCGGCGCCGGTCAGCGCCACTGCCACGAGGACTAAGAGCAAGAGAGGTCGTATCTGGAAGGTAGAATGGATCGTGTCAAGTAGGTTCACTCGGTAGTATTCATCTAAAGCTAGTATTAACGCTAAATGATTTATGTCGTTGTCAAGTGTTGTTTGAACATGTACTGAGTAGACTTACTGTACGAGGAACAAGGCAAGAGGATTCGTATCTGGAATGTAACGTGGATCGTGTCAAGTAGGTTCACTCGGTAGTATTCATCTAAAGCTAGTATTAACGCTAAATGATTTATGTCGTTGTCAAGTGTTGTTTGAACATGTACTGAGTAGACTTATTGTACGAGGAACAAGGCAAGAGGATTCGTATCTGGAATGTAACGTGGATCGTGTCAAGTAGGTTCACTCGGTAGTATTCATCTAAAGCTAGTATTAACGCTAAATGATTTATGTCGTTGTCAAGTGTTGTTTGAACATGTACTGAGTAGACTTACTGTACGAGGAACAAGGCAAGAGGGTTCGTATCTGGAATGTAACGTGGATCCTGTCAAGTAGGTTAACTTGGTGGTATTCATCCAAAGCTAGTATTAACGCTGAAGAATCTGAGACTAGTGTCAGGTGCTGTTTGAGCAAGTACTACATAAAAACTAAAAGCAACAGAGTTCGTATCTGGAAGGTAGAATGGATCGTGTCAAGTAGGTCCACTAGGTAATATACATCTAAATCTGGTAGTTATCAAGTGTTATTTGATCATGCACTGGTGGTCAGACCCTCTATACGAGCACTAAGAGCAAGAGAGGCCGTACTATTTGGAAGGTAGAACGGATCGTGTCAAGTAGGTTCACTCGGTAGTATTCATCTAAATCTGGTAATAACGCTAAAGGGTCTGAGAATTGTGTCAGTGCTGTTTGAGCAAGCACCACACGAGAACTAAAAGCAAGAGAGTTCGTATCGGGAGAGAATCGTGGATCGTGTCAAGTAGGTTCACTTGGTGGTATGCATCTAAATCCAGTGTTAACGCTGAAGTGTCTGAGACTAGTGTCAGGTGCTGTTTGAGTAAGTACTACACGAGAACTAAGAGCAAGAGAGTTTGTATCTGGAAAGGATCGTGGATCGTGTCAAGTAGGTTCACTCGGCATTCGGCTCTAGTATAGACGCTAAAGCATGCCATTCATTGGCGGATCGGTTTGCCGGATCGGTCCGTCCTGACTGGTTCGCCGACTGATCCGTCAATGAATGGTAACGAAAAACAACGCACTCATCGGTCGGGTTCGGGTCGTGAGTTCGCCAGTCCGACAACCGAACCCACGACACGACCGCGACCGGTACAGCAGTTTAGTCTGATGTATGGGCGTCTGTGGATTTGTCCAGGCTACACGTGGTGTTTTAAAAATGTTTGAAGACAATTAAATCTTTTGGCAGGAAGTTATCCTTTTGTATAAGGAAAATCCATGCCTTTGGGATGTCAAGAGTAAAGATTACCGTAACAAACAGAAAAGAAATGCAGCGTATGAGATGTTAGTTGACCGTTGCAAAGAAGTATTTCCAAATGCGAACAAAGGCTTCGTTATAAAAAAAATATCATCGCTACGCTACGGGCATCTTTCCGTCGTCAAATACGGTGACTTAATAATACAAAGAAAAGTGGGACAGGAGCAGAAGATATACCAGAAGCCACGCTAGTCCATTCGGAGATAATTGATAATATCAATCGGCTCGCAGTATTGGATATATTTCGATAAATGTAAATGTGTAAATTTTTCTTTTTTGTAACCATTTTTTCGCCCACATCCTTTTTTTCTTTCTATCTTCATCTATTACCAGAAGGCCACCAACCACCAAAGCAATTTTTGCCTGTTTAGACAATACGGGAGCCATTACGCTGTTTGTCTAGGGCTCGCCGCATTCAATGTACAAGTGAACTCCCTTGCAAGGTTCGTGTAATGTGTGCGTGGGCACGGATGGGTTGCATGTCGGGTCGCGGTTCGGAGTCGGGTCCGGGTTCGAATAGTGAATGGCGGGCTTAAAAATCTAATTGAGCATTTACTGAAGAAGAAAGATTATATATACTGAAGAAGATAGCAGAATATGTGTCAAGTAGTCTGTGTTTACATAAATTTGAAGAAGTAGACGAACTGTGTGCTAATCTGAATATACCCTGATAGTACTTGATTATTCACTGGGGGACAACAAGGAATGTGTATGAAATTATAGCAAAATATGTGTCAGGTAGACCGACTCTGTCCTAATCCAAACTTGTCTCTAGTACTGAAAGGCACCAAATGATATTTGAGCATTTTTGCTGGAAAAGAAATATTGTATTCATAGAAGAACAGAATATGTGTCAAGGAGACTGACTCGGTATTTATATAAATTTGCTTTAACGCTAAAGGATTTGGATACTGTACCAATTGTTGTCTGATCATGTACTGGACGTCAAGGCAGCTTGATGAAGATGTCTGAATGTATGTCAAGTAGATTAGCTCAGTGTTACTCTAAATTTATATCTAGTACTGAAATACTTGAATAGTATACCAAAATGACGCTAGAGGGTAAGAAGGATTGCATATGAAAAACGTAAAAATTCATGTCAAGCAGATTGACTCAGTGTTTATCTGTATCACTGGAGGATTTTAATATTGTGCCAAAATGACTGTTGATCAAGAGTATATAAAAAATAGCATAAATCATGCAGAGTAGGACGACTCAATATTTTTATTTAGCTCTAGTTTTAACACTAAAGAATTCATATACTGTATTAAAATGATGCTTGGTCATGTAATAGAGATCAAAATAGATTGGCAAGATGAATCCTGTCGAGTAGACTGACTCAGTGCTGATATAAATCTAGTCCTTAATGTAGAAAGATTTAAATACTGGGACAAAGTGGTGGTTTATCATCTACCAAGGATCAGGCGAGGCTACTAATGAAAGATGATATAAACCATGTCAAGTAGATTGACTTATGCTTATCTAAATCTGATTTTAACCTTCAAGGATTCAAATAGTGTACCAAAGTGATAATTGATCACGTATTGGGAAACAAAAGGGATTGCATATGCACCATAATACGACTTGTGTCAGGTAGATTGAGTCGATATTCATTTAATATAATTGTAACATTTAAGGACTTGAGTATAGTGCCGAAAAGGTGCTTGAAGCTCGATATCAAGAAAGGTCGTATCTAGAAAAGAATACGAGCCATATCAAGTAAATAGACTTGGCGTTTATTTGTGGCACTCTTCAGTAGCTTTAAGTTATTTGTTTTTTCTCCAGCTTTTGGATTATAGTATCCATTTGCAGTTGAACTGTTATGTCACACTTCATAATGCATATTGATGATAAAATGATGATCTTCAAGGTAACTTTCTTTGAACTCATTGGCAATAATTCGGGTTTTCTGTGGCACGAATACCTAATTTGAATACTAATAAGCAAACTCATTCATAAATACAACCTCGCATGTGACACAATGCTATGATATGAATGGCGAAACACTTAGCAGAAAAAGTGCATCAGAACTTGACCGCATTCGCTTTTTCAAACTACTTTGAAACACCAATTAATCTATTTCAGAGTTTCGTATTGCTAAATTAGATCACCAAAGAACAATTCTCAGCGCAAAGTAAACTAGCGGGTATTTTCGTCACACGAAAATGTATTCAAATCCACAGTCTCGTTAATTGTCTGTTTAGATATTGAAATAATGTCATTAGGAAACTGTCGCAATTATTAATGAGGAAAATTAAAATGCAGTCTCATAGCCAAAGGAGAATTATAATGAGAGGGCGTGGGAAAAAGACATCCTAGTTATGGCGTACGTTGTGATTTGAAATAGTGCGTTGGATTTGAAAATGGACTGAAAAAATTTTGCAATGACATATATTGCAACGCTATTGCAGTAGAAGCATATTGTACGAGGGTTGTTCAATAAATCCTTAGAAAATCCAAGCGGTTATAAAACAGTTAAAATATAAATAAAAAACCGATCTTGAAATACATTTTTAACTCTCTGTGTTTTGAACTCTTTCGTAGCGACTTGCCGAAAAAAATGTACCCATTCTATGTTTTCCATTTAAAATGAAGTGGAGATTCACTTACTGACGTAAATCCAAATTTTAAGAGGTTTGTTGACGACCAGCGTGGAGTCTAAGCATTTGAGGTGGTATTATTGGAAACCGCATGATAAGCTAATGTTTTCCAAAATGTCCTAAATGAGTTTAAGAATAATGTGGTCGCAGTTAGATGGAGTGAATGCACATTTCAGTATTAGAGGCCCAAGCACTTTGGATGAAAGGCTTGCTGACAATTGTTTCATCTGCAAGCCACGCCACCTACGATTTTTCTAATTCTTACGTGTCACGCTAATAAATCGTAAATATCCTGAAAACCATCAAATATAGAGCCACATGTGCCTAGATAAAAGTGAAAGAGAATTTAATTTCGCATCCACTGATGTGAAACTTAGCATACCGTCCTATTTGAAAAAACAAGTTCTTAACGTTTTAAGCTTTTCAAATTTGAAAATTGCTAGTCTATTTATTTAATATGCTTTTGAAATAATGTCCTTACTAAGACACAACTATGTTTCTTGCTCGTTGCAAAACCTAAAACCGCATGTTTCTATGTACTTAGTTTCCGAGATGCTAAAATTTCTTGTAAGGTAGGTACTGTAATGGTTCTAAAGATTCATTTATTTTTTATAAACATTATATTTTTTTACACTTTTGCAACTTTTAACCGTTTTTTATCTTCAATGAAAGTGGCATACGCTTTATTACAATCACTAGATTTCTAGATCATTTTTTTTAATGATAAAGATGCACTGTTTCTTTCTGAAGGCGCGAAACAGACAGCAGAAATGACATTAATTTGAATAAATTTGATGGCAAAATACTATAATTTATAGTAAGGTTGGAAGGAGTCGTGGACAACGAAAAAAAATTGATCTGAAAATACTTGAGGCTTTCGAAATATGGGTGAGAGTTACAAATGTTGAAATATTAAGGCGTATGAATGAAACAAACTAAACTTACAAAATGAGATAACTTTCTCTACTGGGTCACGTTATGCGTGGAGAAAGATACCTCATTTTACAACTGATAATACAGGGGAAAATATAAGGAAAATGAAGGATAGAGAGAAGACGCACTTCATGGCTAAAAAACTTAGGAGATTGGTGTCACTGTATATCAATAAAACCATTCCAAGCAGCCGAATCTAAGCCAAAAATCACCATGGTGATAGCCAACCTGCTTAGAGGAGACGGCCTATAAAAGAAGTAGGGTCAACACTTGTCTCCTGGTGTACAGCTAGTTTACCATCGAGGTGGTAAACCGATTGTTAAGGTAATCTGAGATCGGCTGGTGACGTTCTCTATGTGGCTGTTCATTTTGAAACACCCTATATGTAGTGATGAGGACATTACAAGTTTGGGTTGTACGTGCCAGTCCAATGGACTGAACACTACGACAGTGGCGGCTGGTGAGGTAGTGCCACAGTACCATGGCACTACCTTAAGTTTCGATAAAAACATATTTATCTATCTCTTAAACTTTTCTTATTCTATGTTAGTTTCCAACGACTTTTTTTGTTCCATATGAAATGGCAATAGCGGCTCAGCGCATAAATGCTTGCACCAGGCAACACGTGGCATCGTCACAACTCACATGATGAGAGCTGACGACGCGACGAAACGGCGAGATGGCAACAGCCTACCGTGCCGTTGCTTCTAAGGCACAAACAGAGTGAGAGAAATCTTATCACAAATGCTTGCGAGTGACAAAGAGAACGCTATGCTGGACGTTTGGATAGATTTTAAATACGAAAATCCGAAGTACATCGTGACCCATATTTCCATTCATGGTTCACTATTTTTGTTTTGTTTCAGCAGTTTCGGTTTGTTTATGTTGTTGATGCTGATGTCGGCTTTTCTCGTTAAAGGTTTGAAATTTAGATCTTATTAGTTTGAGTGAGTTCTGTGCTGTTATCGGACCGGTATCTCTTTTGTGTTTAATTAAAATATATCATTGGAGCGAAAATGAATAAAATTGGCGCATTAATAAACTCATTTAGTAATCTTCCGCTGGAAGAAAAATTGAAAAACTTATTGTAGTAGACAAAAATCGCTTTGGCGTAAATTTAATAAAATTACTTATGATGAAAACAATTGGATAAGTGACTGTGAAAAAGTTAACAACCTGTTTTGTTTTGTGTGTGTTCTATTTGGAGGCGATGACACCTTGGGCGAAAAAAGGCACGGATGATCTTATTCATACATGGGAGAAAATGAAGACCCATGAAAAATCTAAGGTGCATATGAATAATCTTTTCAGTTTATCGATGCTTGGTAAGTCGAACATAAAGACTGAATGAAAGCAATAAAATGTCCTAGTTTGTACTAAATTGTACTAAAATCCGTGAATGGACCTGCTATAATTTTCTGAAAAGCAAAAAAAGCTGTCCAACCTATACCACCATCCAATTTCTTGCATTATACATCCATTAGAGAAGCTCTGATGTTTGAAATGAAGATTTTACGACCGCTACAGTCAAATATATTGATTTTTTTTAGTCCATTTTTCTAAAACTGAAAATGTACTAGAATACTTTACCATCGAAACTGTACTGGAAATAGTACAAATGTACTAAAATGGCAGCACTGACTACGAATATAAACGCATCGACCACATTGCCGATTGACCAGTGTACGGAGGGCTTTAACGATCTGTACATGAACGATCTCAAAATCTAGTTCAGACCAAACAAAGAACCTGCACGGACGGGATGGAACGCTCACCAAGTGTCCTGCCTGACATAACCTCATATGCGGAGAATCTCGGCTGCACGCAGTGTGCAAACTTTCATTTTCTACGATTACGACATTCACGTAGTAGGTAATGGGTCCATCATGACTTCACTGCTTTTATATACACTTTGATTGTGTGTGTCTTTACATCGATTATGTGCTATTAGACTGGGAGCCAGTGATCTGATATTTTAACAAACTTCCTATTGATGCTAAATATACCATTACACATGCCGTAAGTCAAATGGCGCATTCAACAGGCACGTGTGGCCGTGACAAAGCTTACTAAAATATCACTAAAGCTACCAGAATGTCGCTGGGTCAGTTTCTTGTGTTTTATATATTTTTGTATGCCTCGGAGCTAATGAATAAGAACCAGAGGCTATCCAGCACGGAATGTGGCTGGTGCATAAGCCACACGATGGGCCCTTTTGCGGCTCTATCCGCGCTAGTTCCTAAGACCTGCCCTGTTGGCAAAGGCAAGTACATTCTTAGGTCCTATCCGTTTTATCTCTATTGGTTCCAAGGTTCTTGAGCCCAGCATAGTCTGCCTGTGATAGCCCAGGGTTTCACAGCGACACAAAATGTGTGCCGAGGATTCTTCCTCTTCACCACACCACGTGCACGTTGGATCGTTGACCACCCTCATCACGAACACGAACAAGTGACGGCTGAAGGTGTTGTGACCCGTTAATAGGCCTACTAGCAATCTCAAGTTACTCCTATCCAGAGAGAGACAAAATCGTCCTATTCTCTCTGCAGGCCCTGCTAATAGTTCCCGAGCTTGACGGAGATGACCAGAGATGTTGTTCCATCTCAGAGAGTGTTGATTCTGGATCCACTCTCCAGTTGTTTTCCTAATAAAGTTTGCAGATAGTTCTAAGGCTGGTTCCGGGCTCAGAGTGCCCAGGTACCCACATCAGTGATACCTTGTGTTTAGCTGAGATGTCGTCAAGAACCCTCCTGCAGTCCAGGACCAGTCCCGACGTTATTTTCCAAGCACTCAGTGCTTTGATGGCTGCCTGACAGTCAGAGCAGATAGTAATCTGCCTCCTAGACCCGTATGCCGTATGCCTCGGAGACTTGGACTGTTAAAAAGGCAGATCGAGCTCGCATAGATGCTTTTCAAATGTGGACGTGGAGGAGAATGCTGAGAATTCCTTATACCGCCCATCGAACTAACGTCTCCATACTGGATGAGGTCGGTAATCCAAAGAGACTATCCTCCACTGTGTCGACGAGAATGCTTACATTCTTCGGACATATTCACAGAAGCGATAATATGGAGAAACTTGTAGTTCAGGGTCACGCCACGAGTGGGCGGCGCCGTGGCCGTTCTCCTACACGCTGGGTGGATACGACAAAACAGTTGCTGGATATGAGTATCAAGAGCGCCACTGAACTGACAGCAAATCGCGAACGATGACGAGCTACACTTCAACTTTTGAAATTTTATAAAACTCGTTAGAAACCGGAATAGGTATTTGAATAATAAAAGGTGAGGGACGTATCCAGGATTTGGTTTTTTGGGGGGGTCCAGATTATGGGCGTCACCCTTTAATTTTGCTTGCCCTTTCCGGGGTTCCAGATTAGAGTTGAAACCTCAAATTTACTCTCGTCGAGGGGGGGGTCATATTTGGGGAATACATTTTTTGGACGTCATTATACGAGGTCTCGTGCCTGGAAAAGATATACAGGGTGTTAATTAAGTATGTTAACAAACTTTAACCACGAATAGTACTCCGAAAAATAGAAAGAAAATGTCATACGAACATGGGTCCGGAAATGCTTCCTAAGGGAGCTACGCTCCTTTGCATGGGGCACCCTGAAGACGGTTTTCCCTCGATATTCTCGAAACCGTTCATAACAAAATTACGAAATTTGGTACGATGGGTAAACTTTTGACGCTGAATCTGATTCTGAATTCAGAATTTCACAATTTTAATCAGAGGGGTATCATACGGGAGGAGTTAAGGGTAAAAATAACCCCATTTTCTAAATGGTAATTTTTTTACATTTTGATTTTAGAGTGTGGTATCTCAGAGATTTCTACGTAGAAATGGTCTCTTGGTACATCTCGATAGAGCTAACCGTTTTCAAGAAAAATGCAAATTATTGAATCGATGCAGGCTATTGTGAATAAATAAATGCATTTTTCTCGAAAACGGTTAGCCTTATCTAGATGTACCAAGAGACTATTTTTACGTAGAAATCTCTGAAATACCATATTCTAAAATCAAAATGTCTAAAAAATTACCATTTAGAAAATGGGGTTATTTTTACCCTTAACTCCTCCCGGATGATACGCCTCTGATTAAAATTATGAAATTCTGAATTCAGAATCAGATTCAGCGTCACAAGTTTACCCATCGTACCTAATTTCGTAATTTTGTTATGAATGGTTTCGAAAATATCGAGGGAAAACCGTCTTCAGGGTGCCCCATGCAAAGGAGCGTAGCGCCCTTAGGAAGCATTTCCGGACCCATATTCATATGACATTTTCTTCCTATTTTCCGGAGTACTATTCGTGGTTAAAGTTTGTTAACATACTTAATTAACACCCTGTATATTACAACGTAGGACTTGCTAAAATCACGTTTTAGAATACACTTGTTTGCACTTTTGGACTGCTTTTTACGCTCAAAGGAACCTTCTCTGCCGATCACTTGCTCTCAGTCTATTATGTGTGTGTCTTTACAATGATTATAGGCTATGCTCGAGTCCATTAGGTCAATATTTTAATTAATATGAGCGCGCCAAGAAATTTACAGAGCTAATTGGCTTCATTATGGTTGTTTAACTTTATGAATTGCAAGGCTGACTGGACTGGAAAGATGTCGTTTTTGTTATAAATAATGTGTTGCACGTAGTAAACCGCGTTTTGCTCTAGTTAGGCTGAATCAAAACAAAGTGTTTTTAGTTTCATCGTTTCCTGTGTGTTTTTTCAATTAGAACTAAGCCTATTAGGTTCTCCTTCTCTCTTGAAGGATACACTACATGATTCCATGCAGAAATATATGCTATTTTAGCTTGTGCCTCTTGTACTCACAAAATTGGAGAGCCTAAGGGGCAGATTACTATCTGCCAGACAGCACTTTGAAAGCACTACACTGTTTCTGCTGTACATCAACAAGCTGCTGGTAATAACATCCAATCCAATCTACAGCTTCGCAGATAACAGCACATTAGTGTCGTGCATGGAACCAGGCAAGCCACTGTCATCCCAGGAGACGGTACGTCGGCGACAGCAGCATGCCTCACAGATCAACGCAGATATCAAAACAATTGTCGAGTGGGGATTACCAAATAAAGTACAGTTCAACGTATAAAAAACTCAGGCAACAACACTTACAAAGAAGTCTCACGATGGCTTATCAACCGTGGAAATGGAGGGCCACCCCATAGTCGAATCACCTTCCGTCAAGCTTTTGGGAATCAACATCAACAATAACATGTCCTGGCACGACCACGTCGTCAGTATTGCTAAAACGGCATCCCAGAAGCTTGGAGTTTTGTTCCGCTGTAGGAAGTTGTATACACCAGAGCAACTGCTGCTGCTCTACAAGCCACAGATCCGACCATCGCTGGAGTATTGCTCCCATGTGTGGGCATGCGCTCTCTAAAGCTTCTGGACACTATCCAGAAAAGAGCGATTAGACTAATCGATACGCCTAACCTCACAAAGGACCTCCACAGTCTGGAACATCGAAGGAGGGTGGCTGACCTATCCCTGTTTTACAGATTCTATCACGGAAGATGTTCGAGTGAGCTCTCTCAGACAATAAAACCACCACGTCCGAACACTAGAGAAGCTCTGCGAGTTCATCCTTACCAAGTCGAGGTCCTTACTCCACAAACCAGTCTCCTCCAATATTCCTTCTTTTGGAGAACTTCGACGCTGTGGAACCAGCTGCCGGGGAATTTGTTTCCCGACGGCTACAACCTGCAGCGTTTCAAATCTAACGTGAACCGATACTTGTCCTCTCGCAGCGCTTCTACAGCGCCATAGGCTTTCAGCCTTTGCGGGAGGCCGACCATAAAAAAAATTGAGTGCTTGCAGGTTTACATCAAAACTCGATCTGCAATGTAGAAAGGTCTTGGATGACATTTCGTCAAAGGAATATGGGTGCCTGGTCATGCTGGAGTTTGTAGTAATGAAACGGCGGACACGCTTGCAAGGCGATGGTCAAGAAATACCTTCCTGGATCCTGAGCCAGCTTTGGAGCTGGCAGCAGGTACCTTTTGAAAGAAAATAGAGGTGTGTTTGCGAAATCAACAAGTTATGATATGGGGATGAATCTCTGGACATCTCCTTCAAGCTAGAGAACTTATTTTAGGTTCTTTGATCAAGGTGGGGATGGTTCTGCTTATGACTCAACAAGAAGGTTACTTGTGGGACTACTATCTGGCCATAACACCTTCAAGGATCACTTGTTTGTGATTCTATGTCATTGTGACTTCATTAGCTATACTGGCTTCTTCAAGGGTTTTTGAACCTGAAGACGTAAGATGAACCAGAAGGCCATCCTGACCTTTGCGATGAGAACTAGAGTAAGAAGAGGTTAAGGAGGGCCAACTTGTAGGCCTATACACTGGTTTCTTGGCTCCAGAAAGCCTTTTTCCTTCTTCAATTCATTCAACTACAAGCAGTGCAAATCACTGTTATATATATTTTTCTTTTAGCGCCAGATATCATGATTATTCGATTTTGTGTTTCAGTAACTATAAAGTTAATATCATTCTCAAAATGTGAAATAAATAAATAAATGAGTATTTTGACATCATTTCAAACTATCTCTCAAATATTTGTGTTCTGTGCATTTTGTTGTTTGTCATATAATCCAAAAGAAGTGGCAGTTGAGTAAATTTAAATTAGGTATTTTTGCAATTTAACAAGATTTGTATCCAGTTCTGCTTTTCACAACATGTGGAATCTTAAACCAGTATAGAATAAGACGAGTATATAAAAATTACGAAAAACATCTAGTGACATCTACTTGTGTAGCTCATGATATTTTCTGAATAAGCTTGAAGTAACTTCTGAAAGTTGTTGCACTGGAAGTAGTATTTCCACCATTGCTCATTATTTTTTTAGTTTTCTTCGGTATTACTTGAATTTGATTTATCTGATAGTTAAAATATTGGCTAAAAATATAATTAACTTGAGAAATAAAAAGAACTACTTTTGAAAATTTCAATACAACGTAAAATATTATCATATTTAGAATCGTATATTTAAGTGTTGCTCTTTCGACTATAATACTCAATAAATGGTCATGAAATTATTATAATTATCGACTAACAGTTCATTAAACAGGCCCAAAGAAGTATTTACTGAATTTGCATTGTGCCAGAATTTTATTGTCCCTGACAGCATCTTACGAGTTTTTGTAAAGTAAAATAAAACGTCTATTTTAATTGATCATCTATTGATTTAATATTAATTTCAAAGTACCTCATGCTGTTTGGAAAAATCCCCGATGAAAAATTTTTAGCGGTCTTTGCTCCTGACGGACATGTACCATAAGATTTTGATACTTCAAAAAGCTTTAATTTTAAATGATGTAACTAAGACGTAAGTGAGAATACGAATATGCCTTTAATACTCTGATACTCCTTGATCATTTTTTTCTGTTGATTTTTTTTTATTAAGGTGATCTCACATTTTTTCTTGAAGACCTTTATTCCTCTTTTGAGAGTCTCTGCTATTGATTTCTGTACAATCTGTTTTAGGTCATACTCAAAATTAAATGCCTTAATTTTATATGCCACAAAATTCCAAATCTGATATTTTTCTTTCGAATTAGACATATTTTCCTAACGTTTCGGCTTGCTCTGCATCCTTTCTCAAAGTACAAAATACTTGAAAACAATTACTATAGATTGACAGTCTGCCCCATGATGATAGCTTCTGTTTTAAGAATTGACTACAGAGAAGATGCATTCTTGACAAACCCAAAATGATAACTAGCGATGTAAAGTTGACTTAGACACTTAGAATTATGATGTTCCCTGCCTTATAGGCAAATAATTTAACACAAAACTGTACAACTTCAGCAAAAAAAAAGATAAAAACTAATCTGATTTAGTATCTTTAAACGAAGCATAAGAAAACATTGTCGAAACACTAATGGAGCAGAGACCAATGGTGAATCAAAGAGAATAAGTTTTAAAGTTTGAAGTTGCTATATTTAGATACTGAATAGAGTTCCTCTAAAAAGAATTGTTTTTTTTTTTCGTAACAATACTTTTTGGACCACTTAATTTGACTGAACGATATATCTGTTATTTCAGTAGAAATAATCGCAACCAGATTTTTTGTCGAGATAGTACCCCCGGAAGTACGTATCTCCGAATCTAGCACAGAACACAAACATTCAAGCCGCAGGTCACACTTCTCCCGAATCCTTCCGGATCACCAAAACACTAGGAGTATCCATGGGAACAGTCCTTGGTACACGAATCACAGATCACGCATTCGAATCACAACTCACCAAAGGTCTCATGTCGGGTGGTACTTCAAACGGTTCTTTGGCTAGACACCAAATGAACTGATTGCCATTTTGAGGCGCCCAATGTCTTTTATAGTGAGGGCAAATAGCTGCGACGTCCCCCTTCCCCCCCGGGAGCTCCCTACCCGCCGAGAAAGTGTTTTTTCAGCCACCGATGGATGCATGCGGTACCACCGCATGTCGTACCGCCGCATCGGGTAGGGTGCGAAACGTCCTTTACGTAACGTCGTACCGCGCGCCAGTTGGTGATCGACAAGGTACGTTTGTTTGTTTTAATAGCGATATTTTTTGGTGGTACCACGGTGGTACTATGGCTACCAGGGTACTACTGTTTTAGCACCTGTTTAAAAGGGTATTATAATTCACCATATTCTCCTAACTTTGTTTGTCAGCGTTTTCGGTACTACCTAATGCTCTTAGCGCGCGTTTACCGGACAGGTACTATAATTCTCCTTTGTTTGTTTGGTAGCTATATTTGGTACTAATTACTACCAGGCAATATTGCACGTATTTACATTATTTATTTTGTTACGGTACTACCGTTAGCGCGTTTCTACAAAACAGGTACTTATAATTCTTCTTAACCAGTTTGATAGCGATATTCGGTACAGAGTACTACTCTACCACGTATTTACCGGGTAGGTACTACAGTTATTCTAATTTTGTAGTGATATTTGATGGTACTACGATTACCAGGGTACTACCGTTGGCAGGTACTATAATTCTCCGTACTTTGGTAGCGATATTCGGTACTATCTATTACTGTTAGCACGTATCTCAGGGGGTACTACAATTCTAGTTACATTATTCATTCGGTTCGCGATAGGCTAATTACTACTACGGTACTACCATTAGCTTGTTTTTACAGGGCAAGTTCTATCATGATTGATTGTTATTTGGTACTATTTGTCATATTGTCAGGGTACTACCATCAGCACGCGTTTACCGGATTGGTACTATAATTCTCCTTACTTTGTCTAATAGTTCGGTACTATCTACTACTGTTGGCACGTTTTTCTCGGGCAGGTACTATTATTCTCATATTATTTATTTGATTACTTACTACTACGGTACTACCGTTAGCCCGTTTTTACAGGGCAAGTATTATGATTATTGTTATTCGGTACGACTTGTCATATTATCAGGGTACTACCGTCAGCACGCGTTTACCGGACAGGTCCTATAGTTCTCCTTACTTTGTTTGCACTGCAGTATAAGCACGCGTTTCTGGGGTAGGTACTATAATTCTCATCACTTTGTTTGATAATGTTTTCGGTACTACATAATGCTGTTAGCACATGTTTTCAGAGCAGGTTCTATAATTCTCTCTCTCTCTCTCTACATTATTTATTTGGTTCGCTATAGACGGTACTACTTACTAAAAGGTACTACCGTTAGCACATTTTTACACGGCAAGTACTACAATCATTTTGTCACATTGGTAGCTACATTCAGTACTACCTAATCACATTATTGAAGTATTACCGCTAGCACGCGTTTACCGGTCATGTACTATAGTTCTCCTTCCTTTGTTTGGTTGATAACGATATTCGATACCACTTACTAGCAGGGCACTACTGTATAAGTAAGCGTTTATAGAGCAGGTATTATAGATTTTAAACTTCAGACAAATTATTGAAAAATCCAGAGAGCTTTATTTTCCAGTTTTTATCTGCGTTGTGAACTATTCTGAGGCGTTTGATAACGTAAAGTGGCCTAAACTGTGGGAAATCCTCATCTCTATGGGAGTTCCTTATCACCTGGTGTTTCTCATACAGCAACTCTACGAGTCTAATTCGGCTCGTGTAAGAATTGATGGTAACCTGTCTGGTCATACTGCAACCAGAAAAGGAGTTCGTCAAGGATGTGTATTATCTCCGATGCTATTTAACATTTCCTCTGAATTTGTGATGAGATAGGTATTGGACAACTGGAATGGCGGTATAACTATTGGTGGAAGCAAAATACCCAACTTAAGATTTTTGCTGACAATACAACCCTTATTGCTGCTTCTCAGGAAGAACTAGTAGCTCTATTAAACATCTTAGACCAATACAGTGCAGCATATTGTCTTGGCATTAACTACAACAAGACCAAGGTTATGATCGTAAATAGAGACCACGATAATCAACGAGCAGTAAAGTCAGTAGGCCGTTGTGAAGTAGTTCAAAGTTTTGTGTACCTCGGTTCTTTGATCGACAATTCGGGTAGCTGTGAAAATGAGATTCGAAGGCGCATTCAACAGGCACGTGTGGCCATGGCAAATCTTACTAGAATATTGCGTAACCATAACATCACTAAAGCTACCAAAATGTCGCTGGCTCAGTCTCTTGTGTTTTCTATATGTTTGTATGCCTCGGAAACTTGGACTGTTAAAAAGGCAGATCGAGCTCGTATAGATGCCTTTGAAATGTGGACGTGGAGGAGAATGCTGAGAGTTCCTTATACCGCCCATCGAACTAATGTTTCCATACTGGATGAGCTCGGTAATCCAAAGAGATTATCCTCCATTGTGTCGACGAGAATGCTTAAATTATTCGGACATATTCGCAGACGCGATAATATGGAGAAGCTTGTAGTTCAGAGTCATGCCCCGAGTGGGCGGCGCCGTGGCCGTTCCTCTACACGCTGGGTGGATACAACGAAAGAGTTGCTGGATACGAGTATCAAGAGTGCCACTGAACTGACGGTAAATCGCGAATGATGGCGAGTTACAGTTCTTAAAACTATTGATAATGTTCGTGTCGGCAATACTCTAGCTCTGACTTAATGCATTTTACGCGATCACAACATGTCTGTTAAGTGACAACCTGTATAAATATAAGATCATTGAAAACTTACGATTCGCAAAGTGTACGTACTACCTGCACCCATTTATTTCTGTTACGCAAACCGAGTGAAATCACGTTTTATCAAATGGAAGTACAGGTAGTTAATGATAGAAGCAAAAAAAAATCATGTTGTTGATGTTGACATTTCACTTGCTCATCGGACTGAATTGCTGAATGCATAAGCGGTAGGCGTTCGCTAGACTTATTTTACATAATTGCTTTGTCGACAACCTATAAATATAATTTATTATTTTTTATTGGCGTTTTGGAAAGGAGAGGTATCGATGTATCGGCATTATAGATGCAAACTGATTTGGTGTTTGATGCAGCTGATTTGAATAGTAGCGTAGTGGTACTTATTATACAGTGTGTCCCCAAAAGATGGTCCTAAAATCTTATCTTGTTCAGGAAAAAGGTAAGAAAACTCAAAGCATTTGGTTAACAGAAAAATCGGAAAATGTTGGATTTTTCTGTGAACCAAATGATTTGAATTTTTTCCCCCTTACGGAGTGAGCAAGCACTTTTCATTCCAAGGTATGAAAATGTTCTAGCATACAGAAATATTCAAATTTAGATGAGAAAATCTTGGGGTTGTGGCCAAAATTTTGAAAAAAAGAGACTGGATCACAGCATAAAGGTGACTCTGCTGTTAACAGCCAAGCTTTCGGGAATACTTATTGCCATCTTCGGGGCTTTAACGTTGAGATTTTCCAATTTAAAAAACAGCAAATGCATTGAGTGCAACGACTTCCTAATGCAGCTACAATAATCGTCACAATTTTCCAAAAATTTTTAACTATGCTATCATGGCGTCTTCCACAAACAGGTCAGGAAACAAACAACATAAATTGTAAATTAGAAACACACATAAACGACCTTTACATGTTAAAATTTAAACCCGAAGGTATTGTGAAATCCGTGGTTTAAAAACACACATTTTACGATCTAGATTTTCTTAAATAAAGACCTTCTTGGTCTAATATTCAAATCTGTGGCCAAATCTCACAATTCACAAAATCTGCCAAAATTCTTGATATTATTATTGATACCAGGACCAGGATAAAGTTTATTTATATTTTTATAGTAGGTAGTAGTAGTGATGAGGAGGTAGGATCAGGCAATTAGGCTACTTTGGTCCTTTTTGCAAACCCCACGGACTTATTATTTATGGTATGGTCACCGCTCAACATGGTATGGTTATAGTACACAAAAAAAGTCGTAAAGAAGTAAAACAGTTAAGACAAACAACACAAAATAATAAATAATTATACAGGGTGGTCCAATAAGCGCGCGGTGCTCCCTAGCGGCCATACCGTTCAAATTAGACGAAAATGTTTGGGATAAAAACGTTTATTTTCAAATGCTCTACATTTAGAAAACATTTTCAAAGATGGCGGACTTCCGGATATACCGGAAGCAGGCACCAGCTTCCTTATTTTAAAAGGAACACCCTGTATATTATTACGTTTTTGAATTCAGCATCGATTTTTATGTCCAGTTTGTTAACCATTGTTTATGTCCACGAAGCCTAATTTCGGAGTTAGTTAGCAATTGTTACAAAATTTGACGTTTGTAGTACTTTACAAGAAACGTTAATATCTCGGAGACTAAACATGATAGGAAGATGCGGTTTGAAACAAACAAGGAAAGTATTTGTGTTTCAATAAGATCGTTGTTTCAAAAGAACATTAAATCTACAGACCAGCAATTTTCAAATTTCAAAAGTTAAAAACATTAAAAACTTTTTTTCAAATGGGATGGTATGATAAGTTTCACATCGGTGGATGCGAAATTAAATTATCTTTCACTTTTATCGAGGCATATACAGGGTGGGCCAATAGTGCGTGGACGGAGGATTGTGGGCTTACTAAAAAATATTTCAAAAATCTGTCACTTGATCATGGTAGAAACTCTTAAGGGCTATAACGTAAAAATATTTTCACTTAAATTTTGACGTTTATACAGGGTGATTCATATCAAACCTACATTTTTTTGAATGGAACCCCCTATATATTATTGCATATTTGGATTTCCTGGTCAATTCTAGTGTGACTTTATGTATCACACATGGAACTTTAAATGAACCGTTTAGGCGCAAATCACCATTTTTGGTATAAGTAGGTATCAGAAAAAAATTGAATATCGCAGCAATTATAAAACTCAGAAGGCCGTGACTTTGCGGTACGACTAAGCATGAAATGCGTCACCTAAGGTCAGACGGCTAAATTTGAATTCTTTTTGTACTTGGAGAAACCAGTAGATTAATTAAGGAAACTTCAATCACAGATAACTTGATTTTTTCAAATGGGAATGCCTATTTTGGTTTAAAGTATCAAATGTAAAAGTTGATTACCTTTCTGACGATATAGGATTCTCAATATCTATCTTTTTTGGTTTTCATTTTATTTCAAATTTGCAGTCAAATCGGTGTTTTTCAATTTTCTTGCGTGCAAGCAGCCTAGCAGGCCATGAAAAATAAACAAAAGCTCGTTAATATGGAAGAAAACAACTAACTTAGTAGAAAGATGCAAACTAACTAGAGCAACGAGGCAAGATTATGAAAATTCCTTATAACATATTAGCTCTAACCGGATATAACAGCGGCAAGATATCTAATGTCAATAAGTAGCTGGGGTATGACAGAAGTGTTTGTTTTTCACAGCCTACTAGCTATTGAGGTCTACTAGAGCTTGACAACTTTCCAAGTCGATTAAAAATTTTGAGACAAAAGGAAGACTACCAGCGATTTTTACTTATAGTCTAACATGTTTAGAATGAAATTTCACATTTAATGGGATAAAAAAAATAGTCATTTCTGTTTAGTTAAGTCAAAAGTAAAAATATCTCCAACTGGAGCATTCTGAACATCTATTAAAATAATTGCTAGAATTTTTTAATTACGCTAGGTTGTAATTGTTATTATTTCATGCAGTTTTCTACAAACTAAATTATGTTTTGCAATTCAAACAGACTGCAATTCAATTTTTATTTTCCGCGATTTTGCTAATAAGTAGAAGTACCTACTGAAGAATTTGAAGGGTTCCAGTCAGAGGTATCATTACTTTTGACTTACGGAAATGGCTACTTTTTTATAGCATTAAATGTGAAAAATTATTCAAATTTATTCAGAAGACATAGATATTCTACTGCCAGCAACAATCACTAGTAGTTTTCCTTTGATTAAATATTTTTTTACTGACTTTGGAAATTGGCTAATAGCTAGTATGCTGTGAAAAATGAGCGTTCTTGTTACTGCTATTGTTTCTGGTTAGAGCTAATATGTTGCAAGGAATTTTCATAATCTTGCCTCGCTGCTCTAGTTACCTTGCATCTTTCTACTAAGTTAGTTGCTTTCTTTCATATTAACGAGCTTTTGTTTATTTTCCATGGCCTGCTAGGTTGCTTGCATGCAGGAAAATTGGAAAACACCGATTTGACTGAAAATTTAAAATAAAATGAAAACCAAAAAAGATTGATATCGAAAATGCTATATCGCTGGATAGATAATCAAATTTTACATTTGATTCTTTAAACCAAAATAGGTATTCCCATTTGAAAAAATCAAGTTATCTGTGATTGAAGTTTCCTTAATTTGTCCTCTGATTTCTCCAAGTATAAAAAGAATTCAAATTTAGCCGTATGACCTAAGGTGCCGAATTTCATGCTTAGTTGTACCGCAAAGTCAAGGCCTTCTAAGTTTTATAATAGCTGCGATATTCAATTTTTTTTTGATACCTACTTATACCAAAAATTGTGATTTGCGCCTAAAGGGTTTGTTTAAAGTTCCATGTGTGATACATAAAGTCACACTAGAATTGACCAGGGAATCCAAATATGCAATAATATATAGGGGGTTCCATTCAAAAAAATGTAAGTTTGATATGAATCACCCTGTATAAACATAAAAATTTAAGTGAAAATATTTTTACGTTATAGCACTCAAGGGTCCCTACCATGATCAAGTGACAGATTTTTGAAATATTGTTTAGTAAGCCCACAATCCTCCGTCCACGCACTATTGGCCCACCCTGTAAAGTTCTATCTTTGATGGTTTTTAAGATATTTACGGTTTTGTAATTATTGCGTAGGAATTGGAAAAATCGTAGGTGGCGTGGCTCGCAGACGAAACAATTAGCAGGAAACCTTTCATCCAAAGTGTTTCGGTCTCTAATACTAAAATGTTCTTTCGCTCCATCTACTTGTAAACTTGTACTTGTATATGGGACACCCTGTATAGTATATAGATAAATATAATTTAATAATTATTATTATTGTTCAACATGTCCTTGACATTAGTATTCATTTTCCGCTATATTTATGTGCATGTTCTCTGTTCTCAAATAGGTGTATTGTTTACTAGGATCTCTTTCCGATTAAATAGGTATAAGAAATGTGGCAGGTAGTTTTACTCTGTCGTTTTCGCGTTTCTAAATTAGCTACTTAAGTAAAATGCTATGAATATCATGTACAGTTACTTTGCCTACGCCTAACCTGCTCCCAGTCCTCTTAATGTACGCGCACATAAATCGGCATCGGACGGACGGTACGGATGGAACGGCCGGTACGGTACGGATTTTTTATTAGGGTATCGCACATATCTGATCGGAATCGACGGAAGAGTTGGAAATCAATTGCAAATATGTCTTCAAACGGTGACGAGTTGGCGATTGTTCTGGAAGAAGAAATTTTTCAAAAATATAGAAAGCGTAGACGGGTGTGGGTTCATGAAGTATGTCAGAGAAGGGCAGTTTTTGGGGAATATGTACATTAATTTTCGGACTTAAGGGTCTAAGGTATAGCGCGCGAAATTGAGAATCCAAGAAAAGACGTATTCCCGTGTTAGCGAGGAGGTGTGGCCACCTGTTCCCTTTCTCCAGTGTGTGTGTTCAAGATGAGGGGAGATAAGTCCAAAAATCCAAAGATAAGGTCAAAAGGTCCAAAGGTCCAAAGGTATGGTCCAAAGCTCACTATAAATGAATTTCGCATTTCCAAGCTCCTGAAGTTACCTTTAAACTTACAGTAAACGTTTAAAATACGAAGATCCATCGGTTGCGCTTAAAACATTACAAAGTATAAGAATAACCCTATTCTACGTACCATCTGTCTACGGCGCCGAGATGAAAAACATTACAAGTCCCAGGACATGTATTGATTTTAACGTCATTGTTCAACTCATTGTTGGCTGTCAGCGCCACGCTTCACATTATCGTTAATACCATTAAAACATTTTTCACATACTTAGCATCACAGCATAGTAAACAATCAGCACAATATCTCAGGTTGGAGGCAATTACACGCGCATCCCCCCTTTTGGATGATTATTTGTAGAGATGCTAACGATACTTCGATACTTGTACTTTTGCACTAATATTGAGTATTTTTATCTTAGATACTTTTTGAGCAACAATTCCACAAAATTTTCTTTACGAACCAAACGCGCCTACTTGGCTAAAAAATGTCGTATTGGTACCGGTATCGATACTTTCATTTTCGCATCTCTACCACCCGCAAAATCATTCCAAGGTCAAATTCTGTGAGAACCATTTTTATATAGGAAATCCTCAGAGATATTCTGCTGGTTGTTTACTATGCTGTGCTTAGCATCCTCTATTGACGTTGTCATAACCTTATCATATGCTATAATTAAAAAAATACAAAAAACCCTGTAAAAAGAAAACTAAGTTCAAGAACAGTACAAGGGCATCAGCTATTTTTTTTTTTTTTGGAGGAGAGTGAGACTTTTGGATCTATTATGTTGCATTATCATTGGTCTACAGAACTATAACAACTTCTATATGATGGCGAACACAGTTACTTTCCTCGTTTTGGAGTTAATATGCTTTTTAATTTATCTCAAAACTATGTTTCTGCCTTTTTTTGATATCGTGTTTGGTTGTTAAATTACAGACATTTATAGACTGTATGATTTTTCATTGCGAGTTTTTTTTGCACATTAAACATTTTTTTTGAGCAAATCGAAAATAGTTGTCATTCACTGAGGTCTTAACTATCGCCTTCTGAAATATTATATATGTAGTTTGAAAATAGAGTGAGTTATGCGAGAAATTGTGAGTCCGTGTTTTACATGGCAAATACGTATGTATAAATGTGTGTATCCAGGCCCCTTAATGAATGATGAAAAAAGGTTCTTCAATTACTTCAGAATGGTGCGTTTTAAATTCCATTCTCTACCGGAGGTCACAAGAGAAGCCATTACTGAAGTAAAATTCCCGCCTATTAGAGCAAAAAAAAGGTTGATAGTAAGTAGATACTTGCAAAATGCCGACGGTGCCTCGGCAATCTCCGATCAGCTTCGTGTACCGGCACGCACGGCACGCGTCGGCCTGCATTTAACCCTAGTTGCTATATTCTCGCCGGATTTTGAAAACTCGATGCCTACCGTCCGCACATATGTGCGCTGCTCCATTAAATTTAATAGAAAGTATTTTTGTCAGATCCGTACCGTCCGTCCGATGCCGATTTATGTGCGCGTACCATTACTCATTCGGCACTATTGAATTTACGATGGTCACACAGTACAACACAAGAAATACGGCAGTGTTACCTGTTTCTCTATCTTTCTACTTTTCTGTCGTCCCCGGTAACCATAAATAATTCCACAAAATCGCTGAAATTCCCATGTAAACGAAAGTGCGTTACGGGGCAGCGGCGGCGTTGCGGCCTTAAACTTGCCGCTTCGCCGCCCGGCGTCGAGTCTCGTCCTCTCTCATTATTATCACTATTATATTACCGTAGCGCGGCAGTAGGTTATTGTATACCGAGGAGTTACGCCATTCCGTTTTACATAAAATACGACTCAGCCTACCACGCGACGACGCTGACGCTTGACGCCAGGCGTCCACTTGCTTCATACGACGCGTCGTTCTATTTTTTTTCCATTGTCTGACGACGCAATTTTTTTCATATTGCATATTCGCTCATGCGAAATCCGCCATGCGGTATTCCCAACGGATTTTCTACCGTCAGGCAATGACTTAGGCATACAAAGCCTAAAAAAGCCTGTACATGTTCATTTTAAAATTCCCCAGGCTGGATTTATCAAAAATCGCTGAAAAACCCCCGAAATACGTCAAAAGACTCCTCAAGAGAGACAACTTTTTAACCAAAAGCTACTTTCTCCCCTTGTACTGTCTGCTCCCAGAATAATCCCCTTCAAAATTTTAAACAAGGGGTATCACCATTGATTAAGGTATTTAGGGGGTATCACGTAATAACATGTTTCAAGGGTATGTCGATGTCCTTTATTTTAACGTTTGATTTTTTCGAACCGTTTTCGAGAAAATGTTGTGGAATATCGTGGCTGCTTTCCATAATTCGTTGACGGAGGTTATCTAAACTCTCAGGTTGGGGACTAAACACAATAGATTTCAAATACCCCCATAGGCGTCAAGTCAGGAGATCCAGCAGGCCATTCTATGAGCCCTCTTCACCCTATCCATTTATGAATAAATATATATTCTTTATTAAGCGATTCGTGTTACGATGATATGGAATCCGTCACAACAATGTACAGACATATAACAAATAAATAATGTGCAAGCACTACTAGACATTTACCAGAAAGGCACGTACATAAAAAATTGTATATGGACAATAACACATTACATTTCATGTCTGTAGTCGTATCTATATTATTTTCCATCCTTTCAACAACATATTCTTCAATTTACCCTTAAAGACACTCAATAATGTAATCTGGCGCATGTTATATGGGAGCAGCTTAAACAGAAATCATCCAGCGTAAGCCGACGATTTTTTATAGTATGTACGACAAAATTTGTTTGTGACAAAACGGTTTTATTACGAGTATTATACTTATGTTCATCAGAGTGTTTCTTTACATTATATTTGTTTTGAAAAAAATGTACCAAGGTTTTAAATATGTACATATTGATGCCACTGCCAAAAAGCGATGTTGCTTGTATACTTCTCTACAAGAAGTCTTATAGTGAATTTTGAAGATAAGTCTCAATATTCTTTTTTGATAAAAAACACGCTGAATGTCTTTAGCCTGCCCACACAAAACGATACAATAGGAGATTGTTGAATAGACAATAGCATAATAAACATTAACCAACTTCTCTGTGTCCAGAAGATGTTTAAGCGAATTGATCAAAAAATATCCTTTGCTGAGCTTCAAACAAACAGCGTTAATATGGTCATCCCATGACAGGGGCGAGTCCAGATAGATTCCTAAGAATTTGGATGATGTGGATGGCGTTATAAGAACTCCATTAAAGTTAAAATTAATATTATTTGGAGGTTTCAGTTTGGTGTGGAACTCCATAGTAACAATCTGGAAACTCATCATTTAGCCATTGCCGAACCAGAAGAACATAGTGAAAAAGAATTCAGTCTGGCTGGAATTAAATTCCAGCCTCATCTAGTATAGGGTTTCCACCCTCTTCAACTTGGTTTTCAATGATTTCAGTGACGAGCAGATTGATGGTATTTCCCAGCATACCCAGGTTTTTGCAAATGTCCGTCAGGGATTTAAACATCGCCTATATCATTGTTTGGCCAATAGCGGGCATTATTTTGAAAACTTATTGCAATAAAAAGTGGTATTTTCTTATATTTTGTTTCCTACCAGAACAAATTAAGATACATAAAGATTTGTCTAACTTTCTAGAAAACGAATCGACCGATTTTAATAAATCAAACGTCAAACAAAGAATTGCGACATGCCTTTGGAACGAGATATTACTCTATACCCCTTGTCATTTAAAATATGTAAGGGGATGATCCTGGAGGGAGAGATTACAAGGGGATGAAGTAGTTTTTGGTAAAAAGTTGTCCCTTTTGACAAGTCTTTTGACGTGTCTCGGTCTCCGCGGTGGTAAGTTTTCAAGTCAACACTCTGTATAGCGACATTTGGCAGACACCCTCCCTTAATATAATATAATCAAAATCTGTGAATCAACCTAATTTTTCATCATATGATCTTAACAATGACAAAATAGGTGCTTGAATATTCAAAATCCTTAAACGAATTCAAAATATGCGAATAAATTACGTAAAACGAATAATACCAGTGTAACTCTGATCTTCAGCAGAGCTCATAGATAGCGATCTGGCGCTTTCTCATGTCCTTGACCTAGTGAAATGAGGATTCTAATTTGGTATACACCAGATTGTTTCGTCCACATTCACCGAATTCAAGAATTTACAACGACGTTAGTCATCAAAGGTCTTCCCAATAAATTAACGATTGGCAAATGTTTATAAATAGAAAATGGCAACGAACACGTTCGTTACTTAATACTTTCCTTTAGAACTTGATTCGCATTTCTTTCATACAATCGAGTTTTCAATGCAATACGAACCTAGCAAGTAACGATTTCCTTATCGTAAACAATAATGGTTGTGGTCCATGTAACGATCAGTGTAACGTGTGTGTTTTATACAGGGGTCTGTTTAACTCGTTTAAATTTTAGCTTCACGTGTTTGTTTATTTGTGAGTTTGTAACGATCCTTTGGAGTTAAAGGTCGCACCTGAACATTGAACGCTCAAACTTTGCCACGAAAACAATTTTGATGGCTTCAAATCTGTGATCAGTGGTCGTATCCGCTGACTAAGAGATGGCATAGACACCTAAAAGTTTGTTAATGTCACACACAGGCATAGCGCTGCGAAAGACTAACGCCCTTCTAAGGGAGTATAACAACAACAAACTGCCCATCCACCGAGCAATACCCCGTTGCAGATAAACAGACAACCACCAATAAGGGATGCAGAAGGGCTTAAAACCAATAACTTCGACTCCTTAAACCGATGGCGCTCCCAGTGGGAAGGTTTTGCAGAACACCACTCACAATGCGCATTTATGGGGGCAGCCTTACTTCCAGGATCAGAACTACCCCGGAAAGAGTGGGTAAAACTTAATAGAGTCCGAACAGGCCACGGCAGATGTGCCGACTCCCTTTACGAGTGGGGCTATGTGCAATCTCCCTTATGTGACTGTGGCGCGCCCCGCCAAACTATAAACCATATTACGAGCGAATGTGAACTGCGTGCGTTTCAGGGATCGCGAGAAGAGTTCTTCACAGCCACACCGTTGGCGTTAAAGTCGTTGAAAGAACTGGACATCAACCTGTAAATACCAAAGACTATGTATCTTAGTTTGTAGCTGTATATATTTTATTTTAGTCTAGGTTATAATAGTTTTTTTAAATCTATATTTACTATTGTCATGTATTTGAGCCATACGATAAATAAATAAACAGGCGTAGCGACGAATATTTAACTGTTTGGCAGTTGATGTGACTATTTTTGTGAAATTTATTCAGGGATGTCCACAGTTTTAAAACGTTCAAGCAGTAAGGGTAATGATCATGCAATAGATGATGATCAAAAACAATTGTTCATCTTCACCACGCAGACTATTAATAAGTACAGTTTAAAAAAACTAAAAAAAACAGGCTGTTAAAGAACATCGAACTAAAAAGTTAAAAATAATTTTTTAAGTAAGCTTATAACAATAGTGAACGAAAAATACTTGTATTATTGTGAAAAAAAATGTGGGCGCTTATAGTACTAGTGATTTTCACATGGTTTTAAGTTTATTTTAGAAATTATTTTTAACTTTTTAGTTCGCTGTTTTTAGAAAACCGTGTTTTTCGTTTTTTAAACTCTGTTTATCCTATCTCTGATTCTGTTTCTCTCTCTCTCTTACTCTCCCTCTCTCTGTTTCTCTGATTATGCCTCTCTATTTCTATCTCTCTATCTTTCTCTCTCTCTCTCTCTCTCTCTCTCTCTCTCTCTCTCTCTCTTGCTCTTTCTCTCATTCTGCCTATCTTTCTACAACTAACTTTGTCTCTCTTTAACTTTGTCTCTCTATAACTATTTCTCTCTGTTTCTGTATCTCTCTCCGTTGCCCTAACTCTGCCTCTGTCACTCTCTCTCAAAAACTGTGGATGTCTCTGTTTCTCTTACTCTGCTTCCTTTGCTCTAACACTGTCTTCCTAACTCTCTATCTTTCCCTTTGTCGATCTCTGTCTCTCAAATCTTTGGATCGCATGAATAAAAATGAGCACTTTATACATAGATGCTCGGTTACAGTTAAGTGCTCCTATGTAAATATTGCTGCGAGTATATACTCACTTTTGCTATGAATAAATAATTGTTCAACAGTCTTTTAGTTCTTCAAAATGGTTGAGTCTGATAGCCAGCAGACTCTATAGCTTGTTTGATATGCGTTCTAAAAAGTATGTTAAAATACAGTAAATATTGACTAAAGAAAATGTAGAGTTGTTGTCAAAGGTTGATGAAATGAAAATATTTTTGAGATAATATGAAGATGACCACGACATGTGACTCAAATCTGAGTAGAAGAGGATTTTGTTGTGACGGAAGTAATTGATAAGTTAATAGGAAGATGTGGATGATGCATAACATTTTCTAGCAATTTTGAGGATATAATAGTAGCCAGAGGTAGCAAATAAAATACACTTTTCCATGTGCATTAGGTGCTAGGCACTGTAATAAATATATAAATCGTAAGAGATATCAAAGAATTAATGTATCAGCATCTGTTCACAATTCAAGGAGTATCTACCTTACGTACCAAGAGCAGGTACTCAAAAATCGATTTTTTTCTTCGTTTTTGCTGGAACGCTGAAATGTTTTCTTTAATTTCCAGATACTTCGTGAGCACCATCCTCCAGTTCCAAATCTACAAGGCGCTATGCATCGCAGCTGGTCAATATTCTCCAGCAGATCCCACAAAACCCTTGCACGAGTGCGACATATACAGGAGCAAAGAGGCTGGAAGACTGCTAATGTAAGTAGACAACCCCAAATTACATCAAAATTGGTATGGGATTATTTTAACACTCTCAGTTTCCTAACTCTGTACAGAAAATCTTGGAAATGTTTTGCTTTCGTGAGAGACCATCGGCAGGCAGCAATATCGTAGTTTTTGAAAAATAACATTCATTTTCAGTGTTAGTATTGGTCATATGAGGTTTTTGGGTCGATCTGTTTGGAGTTTTTTTTATAGTCTGCCTCCCGAAAGGGCATATGGCGCTGTAGAAGCGGTGACAGAGGATAAGTGTTTGTGCACGTTAGATTTGAAACACTGCAGGTTGTAGCTGCCGGGAAACAAATTCCCTAGCAGCTCATTCCACAGCGTCGAAGTTCTCCAAAAGAAGGGATGCTGGAGGTGACTGGTTCGGGGAGTAGGGACCTGGACCTGGTCAGGACGAGCTCGCAGAGCCTCTCTAGTGTTCCTCCTAGTAAGCTTTGTCATGGCTACCCGTGCCTGTTGAATGCGCCGTCGAATCTCATTCTCACAGCTACCTGAATTGTCGATCAAAGAACCGAGGTACACAAAACTTTGAACTACCTCACAACGGCCTACTGACTTTATTTCTCGATGATTGTCATGCGCTCTATCTACGATAATAACCTTGGTCTTGCTGTAGTTAATACCAAGACCATATTCTGCACTGTGTTGTTCTAAAACGTTCAATAGAGCTACTCGTTCTTCCTGAGAGGCAGCAGTAAGGGTTGTATCGTCAGCAAATCTTGTTAGATATTTTGCGCCAATAGTTATACCGCCATTCCAGTTGTGCAATAACCTGTCTCATCACAAATTTAGAGTAAATGTTAAATAACATCGGAGATAATACGCATCCCTGACGAACTCCTTTTCTGGTTGCACTTTGACCAGACAGGTTACCATCAATTCTTACACGAGCTGAGCTAGACTCATAGAGTTGCTGTATGAGAAATACTAAGTGGTAAGGGACTCCCATGGAGATAAGGATTTCCCACAGTTAGGTTATCAAACGCCTTAGAATAGCCCACAAAGCAGATAAAAATGGGAAAATAATGCTCTCTGGCTTTTTTAATAATCTGTCTTAAGTTTAAGATCTGTTCACGCGTACCGCGTCCTTTTACGAAACCTGCCTGCGCCTGAGAAATTTGCCAGCCAATAAAACCCTCCAAACGAGACTGTAAAATATATAGTAGAACCTTGCTTGCATGAGAGATTAACGAAAGTAGGCGATAATTGTCTGGATTTGTTGGAGATCCTTTTTTATGAAGTGGAAGTTATGAATACAGTTCTGTACTAAAATTCGTCAGGTACTGTGACAGTCTATTTCACTAAATTCTTGTAACAACTAATCAACATAGAACAATAAATCAACCTTGTCTTTCACCACATCTGGCTTATCGCAATCTCAATAAGCCTCTGATTTATTGTTAGCAATAATTGTTGAATAATTGGATAATCAAATCGCCAACTATATCATTGTCAATATCAGATATTACAAAATCAAGAGCAACTTGTTCTAGCTATTAACATGCTTATGCTCTACATACATATATTAAAATGCTTTTTGTAGTAAAACGCAATTGCAAAATTTTATGGACTGCTTAAAATTAAAATCGTACACATACGTTTTCCATATGTTTGGAAGCAACATTCCAGGATGCTTGCGAAACGATGATGAAAGTGAGGGGTTTAAATGCCTGAAGAAATGTCGTGTATATAATTAGACCATAATCATAAAGATTATGAGCAAATTAGGATCGAAAGAATGCACAGATTGTGCCACCTCTTCTTTCTTGCTTCGTTATATAATCAGAAAAAAAACAATTCGCGTTTGAAGCAAATGCAGTGTTGCAATTAGTAGTAATCAAATGGGATGGAGGTGTAGTCGTTTATGCAAATTATGAGTTGCTTTATAAAAATAGTTCTCTTTTCACACGTGTATTAGATCAGTTATTATTATAAGACGTTGGAATATACTTGATATTTTACTATTTCCCACAGTCGAGGCTGTGTGTTTCTACCTCAGAGTAACAACTGAACATAGAGATAGTAAACAACTAATTCTAATAGGCCGACATCTTTCCTTACGTTGTCATATGTCATATTGACCACCAGATACGGCAACCATAATTATTTTCTATCGCTATAATTGTATAATATCCAGAAATATTCCATTCTACGTGAAAAAGAGGGTATTTCGATAGTTCAGGAATGATTACAGAAAAATCAATAGGAATGTTAACCTCTACTGCGTTACTGCATTTTTCTTCATCATAAACTCAAATTCTGAAGTCTTACATAAATTTTGAGGAGCTGGCAATGCCGTTATAAATTTCATATTACTTATTTACGGTAGAACACCGACTGTCAGAAGTTTGTTTTGTTAGTGCCTCTTTTAAGCTTGGACAGTAAAATCGAATTCTCTATTTTTGGTAACTGTAGTGAAGCTTTACAGACTTTCTGTGCTATATTCGAGTGTAGTTTAACAGTTTTTCGAGATGGAACTAAAAAAGTGCAGTGTTTGTAACATGGGTTGCATTGGAAGAATTTTCAGGTTAGTTGGCAATATTTGGAGGCTGAAGTGTCAAAAGATGATGGCTTTGAGCACGCCATGCTGAAGTGGTTTGTTTAGTACCTCTGTGTTCATTTTTTACAATAAGGTTTCTGCACATATTCTGGAATTCAAGGTTCTATGGTTGCGGTTGGACTAAATAAAGTGATAAACGAACTCATTTGCCATAATCAGTTTATAAAAAAATACAACAAATGAATTATGTAGACGAATGCACTCCTCTAGCCTACGCGGCATACTCGTAATCTGGTTGTTGATAAATTCTAGAGGTACAGCCTCCCAAGCTGCCCTCACAGCATGTTCCAGTTCGTCCAGCGTGGTCGGAGGATTGGGTAAATCGCCTATGTATCGACCCATCCAATCCCATACTTTTCAATTGGCGATAAATCGGGTACCCTGACCTCAGTTTCCTGTAGGAACCTCATCGACACCCTTGCAATATGAGGACGTCACAGAGTTAACATCTATAGAGGGAGTGTAAACAACAAAATGCACAGGTCGCTGACCAGCCAACATGTAACGGAAATTTTGACAGCTTGAGGGCATTACCAGTGGCGTACGACTTTTTATTAAAATTGGATGTTCACTAACAGATTCAATTATTACTGTGATGTTACAAACTGATAGCAATAAGTTGTATTAGTATTTAGCTATACTTAGAGAGTTACTCTTATTATAATTTCATTGTAACAGTTGATAATTTATTATCACCATGAAGTGTTTTTCAAAACATATCTAACAGTTTTCTGAGAAAGTTAGCCTGTTGGAATGGCTGCATCGTGTTTTTACTTCAGCAATAAAATATAATAATTGCATTAGGTAATATCCAGTTCTATAAAATTCGCATATAGATTTTCTGCAAGTAAATGTGGCATACATTTTTGCATTTCACGTCCTCAAATAGTTTAAAAAATGGAATTTGGAAAATTCATGTTGATTGACATGAATGTAATGCGTGTACTTACCACCTGGTACCTATAGAAACTGTATAAGGGCGATAGGTAAAAACAATAAATAGTGTAGAATACAGATATGTATGTATTTATTCACATGCAGTAATAACCTATTCCTCACAAAAACTCAATAATACTTAAATACTTGACCCGTAATATGCTAAATAAAGAACGGACAACAATATAGATAAATAAACTAGTTCAGCGGTAACAGGTAGAATAACATTTAAGCAACATGGAAGTTATTGAAAACTAAACAGTTTACTTTTATTATATTTTTTGAAACTATAACGACATAGCCGCAGTATCAGAGGCATAGTTATTAAAAAGAGTGGAAGATTCAAAATAAAACATCTAGCAAACAAGGTTGTATAATGAAGCAGCATCGTTAACCTGAAGGTATTACTTACACATCTATCAGGAATGATATAACGAAAAATTAATTTCTTGGTTTTCCTGTGTTAAACAGCCGCAGTACAGAAAATAAGTCATAAACAATGGAGTCAGGTTGATTGACTCAGTAATGCATCAAGCCACTTGTTTCTCATCACTATATTCGAAGGAAACCTACACAGATGCACCAAACAACCATTATTATTCCTCAAACTGGAGTGAAGTTACTTTTGTTTCCAGTTATCCCCATATATTACGCTACTGAAACCTATACTCACCTATGATAAGAAGTGTTCACCGATTCGTCGCTATTACAACAAACTATGCACTTTTTATGTTGTCTCATCATACAATTATGACAATATTGTTCATAAATAATTTAATTCACACCACAAATAGTCACAAAGTCAGTCAAATATACACTAAAATCACAAAAATCTCGACACACGCAATAACCACAACTACAATGACAGCCACATGACAGCTTAAGGGCACCATAAGGGCACGCCGATTGTACGTTGCTAGGTTTATGACATATTAGAAGTTATTGCGACATTCCGCTATGAAATTTACCATTATCTTCACGTAAATCAGTTACATTGCAAGTATATTGGAATGTATAGTTAAATACCCGTTTAAATACTTTGTGTTCAAACTGCGGAAACTGCCAGATTTTGAAGAAACTGGAAGCGGACGAAGAAGAGTGGCAATAGCGCTATAGATGTTGGCTGGCCATTATTCAAATTAGGCTCCCTCTAGAGATGTTAACTCTGTGGGGTGGACCCTCCATGTTGACGAATGTACTCCTCTAGCCTACGCGGCATGCTCGTAAGCTGGTTGTTGATAAACTCTAGAGGTACAGCCTCCCAAGCTGCCCTCACAGCATGTTCCAGTTCGTCCAGCGTGGTCAGAGGATTGGGTAAATCGCCTATGTATCGACCCCATACTTTTTCAATTGGCGATAAATTGGGTGATCGTGGAGCCCATGGGAGTGCCCTGACCTCAGCTTCCTGTAGGAACCTCATCGACACCCTTACAATATGAGGACGTGCATTGTAAAAGTAAAACTTCGACACCCAGTATCTCAAAAATTATACATTTTAAACCTTCATGCACAGCATAGTAAACAACCAGCACAATAACTCAAGATGGCGGAAATTACACGCGCATCCCCACTTTTGGAGGGTTTTTTATAGGGATGTTAACGATACTTCGATACTTCTGCACTAATATCGAGTATTTTTGTCATCGATACTTTTTGAGGCATTCCAAGCTGTTATTGATACTTTTGTATCGGTACCGAAAATAATTATATAATTATTGAGGGATGTAATCAGTTGCACTAAATGCTCTGTACGAACCAAACGCGCCTATTTGGCTAGAAAATATCGAGTTGGTAGTGTTGGTACCGGTATCGATATTTTCATTTTCGCATCTCTACCCAAACTTCACAGTCGTAAAATCATCCATAAACCCTCTCAAGGTCAAATTTTTTGGGAACCATTTTTATATATAGGAAATCCTCAGAGATATTATGCTGGTTGTTTATTATGCTGTGACTTCATGTTCACAAAAATGTCACATCTGTCGCCTGTCAAACAGTATCACTGAAAATAATGTCAATTCTTCACACTAGGATTAAGGCCACAATGGTGGTCGAAACGAAAGTCTTCTGCTTCAAGCATATTTGGTTTGTATTAGGATTCCAGTAAAAATCAATGGATCAGAAAGAACGTTTTATTTCAAAATCACAAATAATGTTTGTGGTCATAATACTTGCCTTACCTATTACGATTAATATAAACATCTTATGAAATCTCAGATTTTTGATCCTCAATGCATAAACTATCAATTTGCTATCAATATTCTACTTGATGATTGCACACATATGACACACCTTAGTAAATTACTATGATACTCGATTACATTGAATATGTGTGTAAACAAGTCCATAACGTGTTATCATAATTTAAGTAGCAACAAAAACTGAATCCTATCAAATTGGCTTACTGTTTTTTGCTCGTTTTGTACGTAGATACGAATGCTATGTTTTGTCATACTGTTTTTCATATATCTCAATTCGAATTTCTATTACTTATTATTAGCTTATAATGGTTTTCATATTTTGAAAAGGTGTCACATATAGTAGTAGTAGTAATATGCAATACAAAATAACAGGCTATTATATATAAAAAGCTATGATACAGTTTACAAAAGAGTTAGTGAGCAGTAGCATTTTGTAACATGCTCTCATCATACTATTTAGGATTTGAAGCTGCTGTTATTGTTTTCATTTACTTCCCACACCGATAGGTGAGGGGAGAAATTTTCGATTTCGATTCGATTCGATTTTCATGTCACTCATTTCCGTCGGTCTGTCTGTCGGCGTTCTTCTATCCTCCTGATCTAAGTAACCGCTGCATGGATTTTGATGAAATTTGGGTAGCTATATGGTGCGGGATCGCAGTAGGTAATGTTGCTACAATTTTGAAAATCGGTGCATGGGCGGCGAAATAATTAACAAAAAACTAAAAATTTCAAATATTCCCCAAACTTCGTTTTTAGGCGTTTTAAAGGTTTCTGATCATTTTCTACTTTTTTTCTGGGTGGGGGTGAAATTGGGGTGGTTGGGGGTGCGGGATTGTAAAGCTGAAAAATTTGTTGTAATCATAATAGGCTGTCCATTGACCTGAGAGAGAAAGACCTAGCGGTATAATACACTTTTTTAGGTCCATCCAAACATTGCCTTGTCTATTACAGGAACCAAGGGAGAATCTTCGGATGTATACATACGAGTATTGCTTTAGATCGTCCTGTGTTTTATAATTTGGAAACTACTGAATTGATGTTCTTGAAATTTCGGCACAGTATTACTACTGGATGGAAAATGCGTCTGACTTTTAGAAATCGTCTCAGTGGCGGCGCAGCAATATTAAAAAAAACCAAAAATATGAACACAGCTCAAACTGCATTTTTAGGCGTTTTAGGGTTCCTGATCATCTTCTACTTTTTTTTTGGGTGGGGGTGAAGTTGGGGTGGTTCGGGGGTGGGGGGTTTTAAAACTCAAAAATTTGTTGTATTCATGATAGATTGTCCATTGATTTATGAAAGAAGTACCTCGTAGAATAAAACACTTTTTTTGCGGTCGGGCGAGCGATGAGCTGTTTACGAGGAGACTATAGCTTCATGCTGTGGGGAAATAATAAAACTGGTATCATCGGAATGTGTGGGAAGTACTGAGTCAATCAACTTGACTACATTTTTTTTAATAGTAGTGAGGGGTTTGGGTTCGGATGTCCTAATAGTTACCCCTCAGCCTTTTTGTGCACCCCAATCTTAGGGAACAATCACATTACAGAAGTGGAAGTTTGACATGTCAAAATTGGAGGTCTAGAAAATCGTATAAAGAATTAGAAAGGTACAAGGGCAATTGGTTTTAAGAAGTACCGACGACAATACTGTCAATATAAAATGCGTTCGTTAAGAAAAAGTGACAGAAGTTCCGGAAGTTTGCTAGCGATAAACAAATAATGTGTACAGATTATATGTACCAAAAGTGATTGGTGTCTTTTGTTCCAAATATTTACCTAATGTTTCATGTTTGCTTTTTACTTCCCACACCTACTGATCGCGAAAACTTTCGATTTTGAGGTAATACGCTTTTTGGTCGTGTTAAGTCTACATAACGAAAATCCTTGTCACTCACTTCCGTCGGTCTGTCTGTCTGTGTGTTGGTCTGTCTGTTGGAGTTTTTCTAACGTCGTAATCTCAGTAACCGCTGCATGAAGTGTGATGAAATTTGGGTAGCGATATGTTGTGGTGTCGTAGTAGATAATGTTCCGATAATTTTGGAAATCGTTGTACGGGGGGTGGAGTAATTAGCAAAAAACGAAAAATTTCAAATATTCCTCAAACTTCGTTTTTAGGCGTTTTAGGGGTTCCTGATCATTTTCTACTTTTTTTTGGGTGGGGGTGAAATTGGGGTGGTTAGGGGGTGGGAAGTTGTAAAACTCAAAAATTTATTCTTTCATAATAGGCTGTCCAAAGACCTGTGAAAGAAAGACCTAGCGGCATAATATCCTTTTTTAGGTCCATCCGAAAATTGCCTTGGCTATTACAGAAATCAAGGGACCTGAATATTGTCTGATGTATACATACGAATATTGCTTTAGATCGTTCTTTAGTAACATGGAAATTATGGAATCAATTTTAATGAAATTTAGACACAGTATTATTACCGTGGCGAGGATGAAAAATGCGTATGGTTTTCAAAAATCATGTTAGTGGCGGCGCAGCAATAATAAAAAAACTAAAAATATAAAAATAGCTCGAACTTCGTTTTTAAGCAATTTGGGGGTTCCTGATTGTTTCTTTTCGTTCAATTGAAGCTGGCAGAATAAAAATTGTGTCGTTTTAATCCCTACGGAGAGACTTAAGAAACTGTTTAGTAGTTTTTGTGTTTAATGTTTTTTGAGGACATGCGGACGATTACTTGGTTGCAAGGGATCTCAGACTATAGTTTCATGCAATGGGAAATCATAAAATGGTATCATCATTATGTGTGGGAGGTACTGAGTCAATCAACTTGACTCCATTTTCTTTTTCTTCCCATAGCATGACAATTTTATTTATTATCGATATACTTAAAAGATCCCCATGTTTATACCAGAACTCGACAGGGTATAAGTATGTTAATAAGTTTTTGTTGAATATTTTTTGTGGCATTTCTAACATCTTAAGTGCTGCTACACTTTGCAGCGTTTTACAAATTAAACGAACCCTATATTTTTGAAAACAAGAGAAACATATATTTCTTTCGTGATATAATATACAGAGTGTTCCATTAAAAAAAATTAACTTTATACGAGAAAAAAAACGATGTTTTATAATTTTTTCGTTTTTCCTTGTCAAATTCTGAATGTCAAGAAAAAACTATAAAACTTTCATATAAGAACTATTTTCTCTTTTCAAATAAAATAGATAAGGGGGGTGGCGCAGTATGAGGAAACACCCGGTACATATTTTGGAAGCTATAATTGACGTAAAACGACATTGATTGTCTATAAGTCTAAAGAAAAAGTTAAGTTCAAATTAATATTAATTTCATAATGCATAAGTACCCAGAACAACGTATAATTTCATACCGTACGTTAAATGCTTCTTATGAAACAATTCGTTGGTATGTGTGTGTATGGGTATGGGTTAAAAATGGAGTAGTGACTAATAACATCTTGGAAAACGTGGGCATTTCGAAAATTGTAACCCTGGTCAAGCTGCTAGTACGCGAATAATTATATATTAATAACAGCTTCGACCTTAGGTGAGCCGAACCAGGTTAAGAAAATGTAAATTAGTACTAATTTGACATCAAATGCAATATCCTGCACTACACCACAGGCGTAGCTAGAATATTTTCTTAAAGGGGCACTGAGAACGAAATAGAGTAGTGCCATAGCTTTTTTTCTCTTTTCAGTAAAAAAGCTCTGAAAGCCAAGGCATCTGCGAAAGCTAAATCAGGTCTATTCTTCAAAAATTTAGCTTGGGAGTTTTTTTTATAACTGAGCAGACCGCGCAGGCAGAGCCTAAATACCAGAATACCGCGGCTGCTGTGAAAGGGTTATGTTACGGAAAGTTTGTTAACGCGAGATTTGAATGGGTCAACACCCGCAGGCCCAATAAATACATCTTCTGGCAGTCCATTCCAAGCCCTGGACACCCTGGGAATAAATGTACGGTTGTACCGCTCGGTTCTTGATGTATGAAGAACGACCGTCTTAAGATGAGATGCAGCGGTCGCGCGGGTACATCTGATAGGAGCAGTGAGCGGCGGAACGATAGAGGATAGCTCAGAGGAGCAGATTCCGTTGGAATATCGGTAGAAGAGTGAGAGGTCATCAACAACACGCCGGTGAGAAAGTGACTGAAGGTGGCGCGTTAAGGCCGGATCGCCAATTAGTCGAATTGCCCTTCTCTGGACGGCATCTAGTATAGACAGAGTAGTAGGGGCAGCAGCTCCCCAGACATGAGAGCAATACTCCATGCAAGGTCTTATCTGGGCTTTATATAGCGTGAGGAGGTTATATGGTGAGAAATACTTTCTGGATCTAAATAGGTATCCAAGCTTTTTACCAGCAGCTGCTGCAATTGACGCGACGTGTTCGTGCCAGATCAGATTTTCTGTAATGTTGACTCCTAACAGCTTGAATGAGTGACTCCTTGGCAGAGCCTGGTTGTTCATTAGAACCTGGTGTTGGTGTTGGCTTGGGCACCTCTTGTTTGATAGCGTACAATACTGGGTCTTGGAGGCATTAAATTTAACCATATTCTTAAGCCCCCAAGCGGTAATGGTATCGAGATCAATAATATGGTAAAATTTAATGCTTCCAGGACGCAGTATTGTACGCTATCAAACAAGAAGTGCCCAAGCCAACACCAGGTTCTAATGAACAACCGGGCTCTGCCAAGGAGTTACTCATTCAAGCTGTTAGGAGTCAGCAAGCATTACAGAAAATCTGATCTGGCACGAACATGTTGCATCAACTGCAACACCTGTTGGGTAGTTCTCTGTCAACTTCCTTCATAATACTTGATACGTGCACCATGTTTTCTACATAACTGAGCAGGCCGTGCAGGCAGAGCCTAAATACCAGAGTACCGCGGCCGCTGTGAAAGGGCTATGTTAGGGGAAGTTTATTGACACGGGATTTGAATGGGCCAACACCCGCAGGCCCAAAAAATACATCTCCTGGCAGTCCATTCCAAGCCCTGGACACCCTGGGAATAAATGTACGGTTGTACCGCTCGGTTCTTGATGTATGAAAAACTCCCCTAGTTCTCACAGTTCGTTATTGTTAGTCAGAGCGGTCCTGTGGACCTTTGATCTTAGTTGCGATCATATCGGTCGATCGGTCTGTCAGGTCTGATTACCCAGAGACCAGACACAGTCTCGGAGAAGTAAGGGAAGAAAAAGAGAGGAAGGAAGGAGAAGACTAAAGAGGAGGAAGTGTGTCGGTTGGAGGGTATAGCTCGATTTCAGTTCGGTAATTTTTGGGTTTAACCAGAAGGGTTACTTTTGAGGTTCGGTATCTAAAAGGGCAAAAATTTAGTTGTTCCCAAAACTGCACGATTTGATTTTGATCACAGTGCGAGCCGCGGCGTTGTGTGCTTGCGAACTTGCTCGACTGTGCAGTCCACTGACTCGCGCAACAAAGGGTTGCTGTGCGATTCAGCTTGACTATAACGTCGTTGCGCTTGTGGTTTAATGTAATCTCTCAAGTAAGGGATGTCAAGGTCCTGTGAAGGGTTTAGTTAGAAACAAACTATCTACAGATGGCTCCAAGTCTGAACTGGGGGCAGGAGCGGGAGTAGTGGGTACCAATCGAAAAGTTGAAATTTCAGTCAACCTTGGGAGGTATACCACAGTCTTCCAAGCAGAAATGATTGCCATAGAGCTGGGAGTCAGGGAACTAATCAAAAGGC